>CM028130.1:1631095000-1632295000 GCA_016271365.2 Neoceratodus forsteri | reverse complement strand
GCTAACATCCAACCACAGCAACCTTTACATAACTCAGCATCAACCAATTAACTCAGCATTCTCCAACTGAGTGGCAGTAGCCAATCGTTTTCTAGTTCAGCTCAGTGTTTTTTTCAACCATCTCTGCTAGAGTGCACAGGAGAAAGAAACTGCTGTTTCTCATAGACTTGGAACCAGACTTCTGAGCATACCTCTCAACTGTCCCTGATTTTCAGGGATGTCCCTGATTTTGCCTCAAAATTTTACTCTGTCCCTCCTAAAATTTGTGTTTTTGTGGCTAAACAGTGGGGGTTGTAAGTACAAAATAATGTCAAGTATTTAAGTTACAGACTTCTTTTTCTTTAGAAAATGCATTTTGCACTATGCCCCATATTCTACCAGATTTCTGAGTGGATATCTCTAATTCTAAAGATGTGTCACTGATTTTGGTCATTTGTCCCTGATTTTTTTTAAGCCTTGTCCCTGATTTATGAGGGAGGGAGGGAGAGAGGGGCCATGATAGAAACTTTCAAGTACCTCAAGGGAATCAACAAAGTCCAAGAGGGTGGCATCTTTCAGAAAAAGAGATGTGCAAGAACAAGGGGACACAATTTGAAGATAGAGGGGGGACGGCTCAGCGGTAATGTGAGGAAGTATTTTTTCACAGAGAGGGTTGTGGATGCATGGAACAGCCTCCCTGAGGAGGTTGTGGAGTCAAGAACAGTGGGGGAATTCAAGAATGCATGGGACAGACATAAGGCAGTCCTAGCGGGGGGGGGTAGGAGGAAGTAAGCTGTTGGTTAACTAGGATCTGCAGCTTATCTGTTATGTAGGAAAATGGGCAGACTAGGTGGGCCAAGCGGTCCTTATCTGCCGTCAAATTCTATGTTTTTATGAGGCAGAAGGTTGAGAGGTATGCTTCTGAGGGTGAGTTTTTATTTATCCTAGTCTGTGGGTGATTGCTTTGGGGGGGTCTGACTTTAATATGAACTGTTTGCTCCCTAATTCAAACCTGAGAGTAAGGGGGGAAGAGAGATTTGAAGCTCTCAGAGCTGCTGTTCTCTACAGATTTAAACTTGAGTGGGGGAAGGGAGTTGGATTTGGTTAGAGAGCACAGTATTAGAACTGCACTTAGAGCTATCTGATCTGTGGATATCTCTTCCCCATTTAACACAGCAGTATGTGTGGGCTACAGGAGAGCTTAGGAGGTGGAGAGACACTTTGCAGGGGGTTGGAGGGAGCTGGGTGGGGGAGCTGGAGGGAGACTGTGGCTGCTGGGTGGAGGGATCATTTGATGGTGGTTGAAGGGAGCCGGGTGGGGGTGTTGGAGGGAAGGGGAGGACAGGGAGGAGTACTTGACAGAATCAAAGGAGGTGACAAGGGCAGTAAGGGGAGCCAAAGCATCTACGGAATTCAAGCTGGCACAAGGCATTAAGAAGGGGGAGAAGGACTTCTTTAAGTACATCAGGGAGAAAAGGAGATGTAAGGACCACATAGTAAGGATTAGGAAAGAGTGGGCTGGGTGGAAGCAGGGTGCGATAAGGCAGAAGCACTAAATGAGTACTTCTGCTCAGTATTTACTAAAGAGAAGAGGGGGGTGACGCCCAAGGGGGGAGCAATGGCAGAAACAGGGGAGCGGGTGACAGATGGGGAAATCATGGAGGGCAAAGTTCGAGAGGGTTTGAAGGCACTGAGGGTGGACAAGGAGCCAGGCCCAGATGGCATCCACCCCAGGGTACTGAAGGAGCTGGCAGAGGTCCTTGCAGGACCTTTGGCAGACCTATTTAATGCCTCACTACATTCGGGGTGTGTACCTCAGGACTGGAGGATGGCTCATGTGGTGCCCTTCCACAAGTGTGGCCCCAAGGATGAACTGGGAAACTACAGACCAGTGAGCCTCACATCCATCGTGGGTAAGCTAATGGAGACTATCCTGAAGGAGAGGCTGGTGGCCCTCCTAGAGGCCAAAGGACTACAGGACAGCAGACAGCATGGCTTCATACATGGCAGATCCTGCCAAACCAACCTGGTGGAGTTCTATGACTGGGTAACTGGGCAACTGGAAAGGGGCCATGCAGTAGATGTCCTGTATCTGGACTTCAGTAAGGCATTCAACTCGGTGCCGCATGGAAGGCTGGGAAGGAAGTTAGTAAGCACAGGGGCGGGTGCAAAGCTGGTGAGATGGGTAGGAAACTGGCTTCAGGGAAGGCAACAGACGGGGGTAGTGGGTGGGGAGCTCTCACACCCAAGGGCAGTGATGAGCGGTGTTCCACAAGACTCGGTGTTGGGACCAGTGTTGTTTAGGATATTCATTGCAGACATATCATGGGACATCAAGAGCAAGATCAGTCTGTTTGCTGATACCACCAAGGTAGGCGCGGTGGTGGATGACCTAGAGGGATGGCAAGGGTTGCAGGATGATCTGGCAAAGCTTGAAACCTGGTCAGACACCTGGCAACTGGGGTTTAATGCCAAAAAGTGCAAGATGCTGCATTTTGGGATGAAGTACCCAAGGAGGAGTTACCAGCTGGGGGGGGGGAGTGCAGCTCGCCCAGACAGAAGAGAAGAAGGATCTGGAGGTGCTCATTACAGGGTCAATGAACAACTTGGCACAATGTAGGAAGGCAGCTGCAAGGTCAGCAAATACTGGGTTGTATTGCAAGGGGTATATCCTCGAGGAGGAGGAGGTGATTCTGCCGCTGTATAGGTCATTAGTTAGACTGCACCTGGGTACT
This sequence comes from Neoceratodus forsteri, assembly GCA_016271365.2. Taxonomy (NCBI): domain Eukaryota; kingdom Metazoa; phylum Chordata; order Ceratodontiformes; family Ceratodontidae; genus Neoceratodus; species Neoceratodus forsteri. The sequence goes on along the minus strand of CM028130.1, from coordinate 1,632,292,286 downwards.
GCGTGCAGTACTGGCACCCGTATCTGAAGAGGGACATTAAGTTACTGGAGGGGGTGCAGCGCAAGGCGACAAAGATGATCAAAGGGTTGGGGGACTTACCATACAAGAGGAGGTTGAGGGAGTTGAACATGTACTCACTGGAGGAGAGGAGGCACAGGGGTGACATGATTGAAACCTTTAAATACATGAAAGGAATAAACAAGACGGGTACAGAGGGGCTGTTCAAAGTAAGGGAGGGGAGGGCCACCAGGGGCCATTATATGAGACTGGAGGGAGGAAGGTTCTGGAGGGAGATGAGTAGACACTTTTTTACAAAGAGGGTGGTGGCTGTGTGGAATGCGTTACCTGCAGAAGTGGTATCCAGTAGAACAGTGGACTGCTTCAAAAAGGGATGGAACAGGACAAGGGAGAGGGTTAATGAATGGGAAGGGTGGAAGGGAGGGGCAGCTGCAGAATAAGGGGTGCTAGCTGCACATTCGAGCAGACTTGAAAGACCTCTAGGCCTTTATCTGCTGGCAAATTTCGTATGTTCGACTGTAGCTGCTGGGTGGAGGGATCCTTTGGTAGGGGGAACTGGGTGGGGGTGTTGGAGGGAGACTGTGGCTGCTGGGTGTAGTGGACATGGGGAGACAGTAGCTGACAGAGAGGAAAGAGAGATCTTTTCTCCAGCCTTATCATATGCTTCTGTTTTGGCATCTGTGACTCAGTGTGGCCTGTGAGGAGAGAGCCCCTGAAGTGGGCAGGAGTGAGGGGGTGAAAGGAGCTCAGTAGGAAGGGAGACAATGGTGCCAAGGCATGGGAGCCTGTGCTCATGAGCACATAAAACAATTTTTCTGCTTGCTTGATCAAGAACCAGCCATTGTAAGAGTGGAAAGGAAGTACTATGCTGTGCTGAGCTAGGCCCCCTGTAAAAATGTGTACAGAATTGTAAATTAATGAAATGCATCTCAGCTAGGCAGAACATTAAATGACAGATCCTTGTGGTTAAGTTGTTGTGTTTTCTAGTGTAGCTTCAACTAATCCCCAGCTGTACTGCTCTGAGCTTCCATTTGTTCCCAAGATCAAATTTAGGAACTTCTCACTCCAGATTTGTGTTGCCTGGCACCCACAGTTCCATGTGGGCCAAAAAGGAACCCCCTGTTCCTGACAACATACAGGCCTTTTTCTCCTAAGCCTTATACCCTCCTTACTGAGACTTTGCTGCTAGTCATACCCACCTGCGAATCAACCCTGTGTTGCCCCCAGCTTACCCCTTGGTACTGGTTGCACCATCAGCTTTTGGAATTCCTTCCCTGCAGTCACCTGGCTGGGGGTGGGGTGGGGTGAAGCTGTGGAGCCAATCCAGGAGTGCTGCAGCTAGGGTCCTATGCAGGAGTAGCCATCTGGGTAGAAGCAATGAGGGTAAATCAGGGTGACGAAGGGACAGGAGAAGGATGCAGGGCAATGCCGTTAAATGCAAGGAGCCTGGGAAACAAATCGACTGAGTTGCAGGCTCTCATGGCAGCATGGCTGGTAATAGTTGTAGCCATAATAGAAACTTGGGCCACCTAATACCAGAACTGGCATATGATGATCCCTGTTTACAGGCTATTCAGGACAGACAGGGCAAACAACAAAGGTGGAGGGGTGACTATCGATGTAAGGGAAAAAATACAGTGCATAAGGGAAGAGGGGGAGGAAGGCAGGGCAGAGGCCCTGTGGATGCAGTTTCAGGGTCCAAAGGGCAGGGTACTGAGGATAGGGGTGGCGTATAGGGCACCGCCTCAAGGGTTGAGGAGCTAGACAGGGAGTTGGATTAAAGTAGGAGGATTTGCAGAAAGGAAAACAGTGGTGGTAGGGGACTTCAACCTACACACCAACCATTGCATGTGCTAAGGAGCAGGTTATCCTGGGAGCATTCCAGGATAGCTTCCTGGGGTGCAGTTGATGCATGAGCCAACTAGGTTGGGAAGGACTCTGAACCTAGTACTATCAAACTGTGAGGCCGTAAGAGACCTGGAGGTTGAGAGCCCACTAGCTGGGAGTGATCACCACTCAGTGTGGTTCACACTCACAATGGGGAAGCAAACTACTGGAGGTTCAGGTACCAGGGTGATTGATTTCATGGGGGCAGACTTTAACAAGATGGGGGAAATTGGCCCTGTGGCACTGAGGGCTGAGGTGCTGGATGCCACACCTCGCGCCACGCCAGCGACCCTGGTTCAGGAGCGAATTCGGGCCATGGGGGGTCAGCAGGGGAGGGTTGAGGATGAGTGCCCTTGTGGTGCTCTCCTCCCCAGGTAGAAGGAGCAGGATGTCCTGGCATGCCAGTGACCCCCGGTGGAGACCAGGGACACTGCAGCATGCCAGACATGCTCGTAGTCTAGTGTGGACGATGCTGGCAGGGTTGCCATGCACCAGGGCGTCGATGTGCAACATGCAGGGAGGGACTAGGGGAGGTAGCCTACAGAACAGGAAAAACAATGGCGCCATGGACAGGCGACGGCACCTGTCCCGCCCATGACCTATGCCAGGCCAGCCCCGACTGACCTTCCAGGTCCTCCACAGAGGGCCCTACCCTGCAGCCAGAGTCTGTCTTATAAGAGTTCCCAAGAGGAGGGGGCGACCCACCCTGGGTGTGTTAAACCAGGAGTGCTGGCTGTGGGGTTGGGGGGGAGAGAGGAGTTACAGATCGGGAAGGCTTCAGGCGGGCAGGACAAGGATCAGGTTGCCCAAGAGTGGTTCCATGGGGGCCGTGACCAGAGGGAAATAAAAAAGAAAGATGGTGGAAATCCTGATATGGCATCTGGAGGGAAGCCAACCCACCATGGATGCCAATCAAAAATGGGGCATTATTAAGGCAAGGCTGGCAGAGGCTACGGAGGCATGTACTAGGATACAGAGCAAGAAGGGGACGGGAAAAGAAGCCCAGCTGGCGGACCAGGGAGGTGATGGAGGGGTTGAGAGCCAAGAGCAGAGCTTTTCAAAGACTCAAGAGATCAAGGAGGGGGAAGAGTATACTAAGAAGTCCAAGGAGTGAGCCAGCCCATCAGCGCAGTGGTTGGATTTCCGCTTATGATGCTGGTGACCCGGGTTCAGGAGCAGACTCAGGTCGCTAGAGGGCCTGCCAGGGGAGAAGGTTTGAACATCCCATGACAGCTCACCTTCTCCAGGAGGAATGAGTGGGCCAAAGCCCGCAACTTGTGTGACCCCGAGCGGAGGCTCGAGGTACGGCAAGCCCTGATTGCAAGGATGGCTGGCCAGGACGTGTGGTGCATGTCAGCATGTTGCGCCTAGATGTCAGGGTGCACACCATATGTAGGGAGAAAAACCAGAAGGATAGCAACCCTCCATCTCTGGGAAGATGGGGTACCAGGAGCGTGCCTTCGATATGCCATCACCCACCCTGACCACCTTGCCCGAGACAAAGTAAGCATACGGGGTGTATGGGCTCCACCTCTTTACCCACCTGGGGGGTATAGCTGCAGCTCCATGGGGCACAGGGTGGCTCATGGGTAGCGTGATTGGCAGAGGGATGACTTCCAGGTGCCCCCAAAGAGTCGGAAAAAAGTCCAGGGAGATTACAAGACTAGTCAGAACCACCAAGGCATCCAGAGATCTGAGGCTGGCATAGGGCATTAAGGACAGAGAGAAAGACTTATTCAGATACATAGGTGAAAGAATGAAGAACAGGGACCAAATAATGAGAATTAAGAAAGGCGGGGGGTGGGAAGAGAAGGGGGAGGAGCAGGCAGAGGAATTTAATGACTATGTCTGTTCTGTATTCACAATGGGGGGGACAGATAGCTCATGGGGGGTGGTGGGAAGGGGGTGACAGATAGAGAAATTACGATGAGTAGAGTACTGAAAGGGCTGTGGGCACTGTGTATGAACAAATCACCTGGACCAGACAGCATTCACCCTCGGGTACTCAAGTAACTGACAGGAAGCCTAGAAGGACCACTGGCTGACCTGTTTAATACTTCTTTGCACATAGGATGTGTCCCACAGGACTAGAGGTTAGCCCATGTAGTGCCCATTCACAAAGGTGGCCCAAGGGATGATCCAGGCAAATACAGATCAGGGAGCCTCACATCAGTTGTGGGTAAGCTCATGCAGACAATCCTTAAGGAAAGACTGGTGACTTTTTTTGGAGGACAGTGGGCTCCAAGAAAGGTAGCAGCACAGGGTTACCTCGGGCAGGTCCTGCCAGAAAAACCTGACTGAGTACTATGATTGAGTGAGGGAGCTGGACAAGGACCATGCAGTGGATGTCCTATACTTGGACTTCAGCAAGCCCTTCAGTTCAGAGCTACATGGGAGGCTAGGAGGGAAGCTAGAAGATGCAGGGGTGGGTACTAAAGACTGAAACACACTATAACCACACTGCAATCTGTACTATTGAGGTTTATAAGTTGTAATGTAAACAGCTAAAAACGCAATTAGTGTGTTACTGTCTGATGATGATCCAGACTCTCTGTTCAAGTGAATTGCATGCCGATGGATACTGCTCTGCATCAGTGTTTTCCGTAACAGCAACTGGCTCATCAAAGACCAAGTTAATGGTGAATTCTGGTGCATAACAGTCAGGGTTTAAGTCACTACAATTAATGGGTCATTAAAATCCCTAGGTCGTAATGGCATATTATGTTATTAATGGCACCATTAAAATGATACAATACCATCAAAAGAAAAATGGCCATTAAAAAGGAGAGACAAATTTAATGGTGCCATTATTTATGTACAGATTAATGGGATATTAATGGTATCATTTAATGGGAAGGATAGCATTAATTATGCCATTAATATATAACTATGATTTAATGTCCATTAATACACACATTCAAAACACAGATTAAATTAATGGCCATAAAAATGGTTAGATTAATGGCACATTTGATAACCATTATATTGCATTAATGGCCAGTAAATTAATGGCTGAAATCCATTAAAAAAGACCATAAACTAATTTAATGGCAGAAAATATTAATGGTTGATAGACCATTAAATTAATGGCACTTAACAAGTAATGGCCATTTATTTCATGGCTAACTAGCCATTAAATGGACACTTAACATTAATGGCCATTAAACATTTAATGGCATACAACCACATGAAAAACCCACTAGATTTCATGGGATTTTAATGCTTTTACATAAATCACATTGTTAATTTGGCCATTATTTGTGTACCGATTAATGGGAAATTTAATGGGCATTTAATGGGGAACTTTAATGGAATTTTTAATGGTGTTTTAATGAAAGTTAACGCTCCCAGATCGCTCCTGTAAAAAAGCTTTCAGCTTAGTGTGCTATACCTGGTTAAACAACTAAATTTAAAAAAAAATGCAGTAGTGATAGTGATCTTTCTGTGCTAAGTTTCAGTGCTTAATTTACAACCATTTACAAACTAAGAAACTTGTTTGCTGGTATCCCCTTCCCCACTCATACAGAGGAATCAACTCATTGTTTGATAACCATGCTGGCTGATCTTACTTGCTTAGGGCAACATATTACCATTTGCAATAGTTTACATTAAAAGGATCACTTTAAATAGTGACATGCTTACACACACACACACACACACACACATGAACACAGCTGGATAAAGTACTAATATTTAGAAAACGTATTAATTATGCTGTACATACCCTAAGACTGAAAGTATAACTCCTCTGGCTGCCATGCTCTGTCTTCTGTGGTTAATTTGAAACAAATGACAATGTAACAAGAGACTGGTTTCCAGCAGGAGCTATTAAACAATAGAGCAAACTGCACTCTGGGAAGATTGTCTGGGACAAGATGCAATAAAAATAAAACCTGAATAGCAGGTTCAAGGGGGTATAAAACTACCAGGAATGTTAGATAAAACTCCCCCTTCCTACTCATTCACAGGTGTCAATCAATGTATTTGCTGATGCTGGTTGGCAACTACTTCTTTAGAAGAAGCGTGGGGACACATGGAACAGCCTACCAGCAGAGGTAATGGGTACTAAAATGGTTACAGATTTCAAACATGCATGGGATACACATAGGAGGACCTTGGTAAAAGAGCTGGAGCATGGGGGGAGGGGAGGTAAGGCTGGAGATCAGTTATGGTCCATGACATAACCACATGGTCAGAATATTAAATATTTTAAAATAAACATAAATGCAAAAGTAACCATTTCAAGAAGAAAATGGAGCTGCAGACAAAAGCAACAGCAAGCAATTGTGCAGTTACATCAGCAGCCAAACCATATAAAGATTCATTACTGTTAAGTCTTCTGTATTATGCAGACTGTGACACTTAACAGTTGTAGGGTAAGTTAGTGCATCTGGACTTATTTGCTGCATATGCATCTCAATTGCTAAGGGGTCCTGACCATGTTCACCCTTCTTCAAGCCAAGCGAGCTACAATATTTGTAACAATAACATGGGTGGAAAGATTATGCCATATTTTCAACAAGAAGTTAACATTTTAAAAAGACAGTGCTGTAGACTGAGAAGAAGATTGTGAAGGTGAATCTTCATGCTAGCCAAGATATGTTCTGGTTGCATTCCATAAGGCTAACCAGTGGGAGTAGTAGGGGAAAGGGATAGAAATCTAAAATATAACCATTTAACCCATTTGTGATTTAAAGTTGCATGACGGAAATGCGGCTTCCAGAACTGGACACAGTATTCCAAATGAGGACTCACAAGTGATCGACACAGTGGCATCACCACCTCCTTCCTTCTGCTGGTAATACCTCTCCCTATGCACCACAGCATTCCACTGGCTCTCCTCACAGCTTTGGTACATTGTTTAGCCACCTTTAGGTCATCCAATATGATTACCCCAAAATCCCTTTCCATTTTTGATGACCATCAGATCTCGTAATCCTTCCCTGGTTTGCTGCAACCCATATACATGATTTTGCACTTTTTTGCATCAAATCTCAGCTGCAACATTTTGGACCATTCCTATAGTTTTCCTAGGTTCCTCCTCATTGTTTTCACTCATCCCAAACTGTCCATCCTGTTGCAGATCTTAGTGTCATTCACAAACAGGCACACTTTTCCCTCCAGCCCTTCTGCAATTTTATTTGTGAAGACATAAAATAGGACTGGGCCCAGGACTGATCCCAGTGGCACCCTGCTGGTCACACTCCTTTCCTTGGACTGAACACCATTTACCATGACTCTCCATCTTCTACCATTTAACCAGCTCCTAACCCAGTTTACCACCTTGTGACCCACTCCCAGGCTGCCCAGCTTGTTTGCAAGTCATACATGGAATGGTATCGTGGGCCTTTCTAAACGCAATTCATATTTATTTTTAAGCCATGAAACACCCTTATCAAGTTAATGGCATTTGCAGCCGTAGTTTTGTTTCTCTATGCCTCCTTAACAATTCCACACAACTTCGCTAACTTCATTATGCAGCCGTGATGGATCTAACCAGATTTTGTTTAGGTAGTAACTAGTTTTAGACATATTTTTAATGAGTTTTTATTAAAACATTTAACATTGAAACTGGATGAATGTTGTTAGCACACCGACACGTCTATTCTACTCCTATAATGTTATATCTTCTTTCTCTGATGTGACTGGAACTGCAGGACATTGCTGAAAATGGGGATTTAACCCAACAATATGTATCATGTATAAAAATAAAATGCTATCAATCAAGCAATCATATGCCTTTACATGTTCCCTAGTACACTACATGCCTCTGTCTCCTCCCCTCCAGGCGTTCCTTCTGGCACAATAATTTGCTTATCATTTAAGAATATTGTTCTCTTTAAAACATGCTCTGTGGATTGCTTTCGAATTGGTGTCTTTTCACAGTACAAATGCTCTGTCTTTGCAGATTATGCAGATGTGACTCCCTCCTAAAAGGAGGCTTGCCTTTGGCTCTCTCCAGATCATTGCTGCCACCTTTCCCTGCACCACTCCTCCACACCAGTCCCTAGTCCAGATTGCATCAGTGGGTCCAGGGCTGGACTGGATACTGTCATTTGCTCTGCAGGCTTGATCAGTGTTCTTCACACAGTGGTTGGTGCATCACCACCTCTCTTCACTCAACTAGCCCCTAGTCTGCTTTCAGGGTCAGGGAGCACACAGCAAGAAAGCTGTTCAGTTTTAAGTAGCTCTCAAAGCTGCACAAAGTGCCAAACAACTAAATTAGTACATACTGTCACTGTGACACTGACATCAATTTGGAGACTAGTCCAGTTCTACAGTACAATGCAAGTAAAGCAGTACATCCTGTTTCTGTGAAACGGACATCTGTTTGGAGCTCTGCTCTGCAAAGAAGCTCTGAATTGCAAGCTTGCTCAGGATTTGTACGCATGCTTTTCCCCTAGATCTGACCACCACTGAGATTCAGGAGTTTAGCATAATGAATAATGTCTGAGATACTAGCCACTGATATTCAATACCTGTAGTTCTGCACAAGGGAGAGACATGTGCAGATAGAACAGGTTTGTCTGAAACAAAACCTCTGAGGAGAGAAGAGCATTTGTGAATAGCTCTCACATGCTATTCCTGTCTGACTAAAAGGCTTGTCCAAAACAGACTTAAGACCCCTGGAAAAGGGGGGCTGATGCAGCTCTAGTGCCAGGCCTGAGCTCTAGCACAAAATCAGATTATGGGTTGGACTTCCGGTTTGGTGAGACGACAAATGGCAGCTGAACAATTTCTCTCTGCAGATTCCTGGGGTAAATCTACCAGATTACACAACAAGGGGTCCTCAAGATCTCCCCTCTTATACCTGACTGGACATTCTTACATGTCTATTACCTTCTTTGGCTGACCGATCATGAAAAAAGTCGGGGATTCTACACTCTGTTACCAGTGTTACCTGCGAGAGAATGGAGCTGCCTCAGATTGCACTCGGTGAGCTGCAGGCCTCACTGACGGTGCTTCTCTCTGAGTTTCAGACTTGTCGTACTGAATATAGGGCTGATTAACAGGTTCTCAAAAATACCCTGTCAGCTTTGGAACAGAAGATGTCTAAACTTGAAAGTAAGGTGGGGGAACAGGAACAGAAAATCCAAAAAACTGCACCAAGTTCCTGTGAAATTACTCAGGGACAATATAGATCTACGAGAAAAGCTCAAGGATTTGGAAAACCGCTTGAGGCAGTCTAATATCAGAATTTTCGGGGTGCCTGAGGGGATGGAAGCAGGAAACATCAGAGCATATGGTGAACACCTCTTTGATGAAGTTCTGGCTCTACAACATCTCCGTCCCTATGACATAGAACAGGTGCACCGGGCTCTTAGCCCCCCCCCCCACACAAGGATCCCCAAGCAAGGCCACGCTCCATTGTTTTGTGTATGCAGAGCTTTATTAAAAAAAGAGGAAGTTATTAAAAAAGTGCGGGGCCTCAAGAAAATCCTGCTGGATGATGTCCATAGGATTACTTTCGATCATGACTTCTCCGCGGCTGTGGTGCAGCAACGGAGAGTGATGTACACAACCAAAAATGACCTGCAAGCCCATAACCTGAAGGCTACAATAATTTACCCAGCTAAATTAAAAATATGGCTTGGAAACACTACAAAAGTTTTTGACACATCAGATGAGGCAAAGCTCTACTTACAACCAAATAACTTGCTCCCCTCACAAGAGGTAATGGAATCAGAGGCTATGAGGGAAAAACATACTCACCTGTCGCTGAGTAAATCCTCTATGTCTCCTGCCCACAAATGCAGTAAACAAGCGGAAGCTCTGAAGGACATAAGGGCGATACTCCAAGAATACGCCTACCACCCTGATAGCCCACCTAAGCCAGCAGCTCAAGTCCCTTACGATTGTGGAGATGTTACCTTAAAGGCGAAGGGCTTTGTAATACAGAGGCACCTTCCTGGCGTGTCAGCAGTACATATGGGTCCCTTCAATCTCTATGGGGACCTATTCTGAGAAGGGATCATTGCCTCTTTCCTGCTGTCTGCTGGGTGTTCTGCTGGAGGTCAAGAGATGGGCGGCACCGGCGTTTTTGCCTGCGCGGTGGATGGCTTGGCCTTCCTCTTGACACGCATTTTCCAGACCTCTCAGTGCTGCCTGCCAGGGCAGTCTATGATGCCACAGAAAGTGCATCCTGATCTCCTGACTCCGGATGTGTTCTGCTGTTTACAACCCTCATTATTCTCTTATTTGATTGCACTGGATGGTGAACCCTTTATCTGGATGAATGTCTTTCCATATGGACACAGTGTTTTCCCCTGTGCTTGTGGAAGGGTCCTACTCCTCGGACTGATTATACCTATATTATGTACACCTGATCTCCATCAAAGTGGGCATATTCATTATTGATCAGGGACTCAAGGGAAAGTATACATCTGTAACCCCCCCCCCATTTTTCCCCCTTTTGTTTTTTATTTTCCCCACTCTCCTTTTAAAACCAACAAAGATAGTCAGCCTCAGAGAAAATAACCCTACCTATTAATCAGTTGGGTTTTTATGCTATGAGGCTCCACCTTAGAAGGGGAAACTAACTGTATATCTAGTTCTTGCCCTCTTAGGGGGTGTCTCTGTGGGGTGGGTTGACATGTTGGTATGATGAGGAACGATTGGAGATGATAATGAGCTTGCTGTAATGTGAGGTAGTAGGAGGATTTTGCATCTGCCTCTCTACCCCCTCCTCCTCTTAATATCCCCCTTCCACCCAGCCCTCATTATCTAGGACCTCTTCCTAAGGCGTAAATAATTACCCCTGGGATGCAGACATTTCCCCCTTTAATACATCTGACACCACTTGCTGACTCAATTTGTTCTTACCCTTTACTGGAGCTCTTGAACGGGAGTCCAGGAAGTGCCCAGTTAAACAGAGAGGGGAGCCTCTTCGGCTCTGGACTCCTAGAAGGAGCACTGAAACAAACTGCTTCTTACGTGGAAGTCAATCTTGTTTGGTTTTACTCTTCCTAGTACTTAGCTTATCTATTTGTTCAATGTTGGGCCGTTGCCAATTATGCCAGGTCCTTAGAGTAGAATATAATTGCAAAGCTTCATATGTATAAATGAAATACTAACATACTAACACACTAAAATGCCAGCAGAATAGGCCTAACGGTCTTTTGTGTCTGCTCGTTTGGTCAGCCCCCACCCTGGGTGCTGACCTTGCTGTCCCCCTCGCCTTCTCTGGCTTCTCCCTTCCCAGTTCTGGATATTCTTGCTGCATTGGATTTTGCTTCCAGAACCCTTCCCCTGTACCTGTCCCACCCCCTCTTGAACCCCTCCACTGTCTCTGCCTCCACCAGCCCCCTAGGCAGTGCATTCCATGGCTCCACCACCCTCTCAGTGAAGTAGCACCTCCTCCTTTCTCCCCTGAATCTTCACCCTCCAGCTTCCACCCATGCCCTCTAGTGGCCCCTTCCTCCTTCCTTCAAGCACCCTGACTGTTCCTCCCCTATTTACCCTCTTCATGTACCTGAAGACCTCTGTCATGTCCCCCCGGTCCCTTCTCTCTTCCAATGTGTACATATTTAGCTCTTCGAGCCTCTCCTCATAGGTCCTGTCCCCCAAGCCCCAAATCATTTTGGTTGCCCTCCTCTGGACCCTCTCCAGGAGGTTAATGTCCCACTTTAAGTGTGGCCTCCAAACTGCACGCAGTACTCAAGGTGCGGCCTCACCAAGCAGTTATACAGAGGAGTATCACTTCCCTCCTTCTGGGTGATCCCCTAGCGATGCATCCCAGCATCCTGTTGGCCTTGGCTGCTGCCCTCCTACAAGTCTCAGAGTTGTTCATCTTGACATCACCACCACCCCAGGTCCCTCTCAGCCATCGAGACTTGTAGCATTTCCCCAGGGTGTACACTTGGCCTGGGTTTCTAGCCGCAGGTGGAGTACCTTGCATTTCCCTGCATTGAACCCTCAGCTTCCACTTTCTAGACCATCTTTCCAGAGCCTCCAGGTCCCCCTGTAGGGCCACCTCCCTCCTCCCTATCCACCACCGCCCCCAGTTTCAAGTCATCTGCAAAGAGACTCATCTCACTCCTGATTCCTGTCCTTATGTCAGATACGTAGGCGTTGAACAGAAGGGGCCCAAGGACTGATCCCTGTGGGACCCCACTAATGACCCTCCTTGGGGATGAGACTATCCCACCAACTACGACCCTCTGGGTCCGGTCCTGGAGCCAATTGCCTATCCATCTGATCATCTGGTTCCCCACCCCATTTCTCCCAGCTTATCCAACAGGCCCACGTGAGGAACAGAGTCAAATGCCTTGCTGAAGTCTAGAAAGAGGACATCCACTGGTCTATCCAGGTCCAAGGCACTTGTCACCAATCATAGAACTCCACCAGGTTTGTCTGACACGATTCCCTGGGATGAATCCATGCTGTCTATCGTCCAGGCACCCTGACTTATCCAGGTCCCCCCAGCCCTCCTTGACAATGCCTCCATCACCCTTGCCCACCAACGATGTCAGGCTGACAGACCTGTAGTTCCCTGCCACCTCCCTTGATCCCCTTGTGGATAGGCACTATGCGCCACCTTCCAGTCTTGGGGCACCCACCCTGTCCTCAGAGAGATGGTGAAAGCTCTGCCAGGGTTTGCCAGGACATCTGCAAGTTCCTTCAGCACTCTGGGATGTAATTTATCTGGCCCAGTGCTTTCTCTGTCTTAAGGGAGCTGAGGGCTTCCCTCACTCTCTCTGCTGTGATTTCCACTTCAGTACCTCTTCTCCCTGCTTAGCCTTCCCCCCACCTGCCAGTGATGCCTCCCCCTCTCCCCAGACCTGCCGATCGGTAAGGGTCCCCCCCTCCTCAGTATCTCTGTCTCCTCCCATGTATGATGCAGCACCCCCATTTTCCCTGGTGAAAACTGAGGTGAAGTACTCATTTAGTACCTCAGCCTGCTCCCCCGGGTCTTGTGCCCATCTCTCCCCTGATTTAATCCTGCTAATCTGCCCCTTCACCCTTCGTTTTTCCCCAATGTATCTAAAGAACCCCTTGTTCCCTCTCCTAATTTCCCTGGCCAGGTTCTGCTCCTTCCTTGCCTTAGCCGCCCTCACCACTCTAGTGGCCCTTCTAGCCATCAGCTCGTACTCCCCTCGATCCCTTTCACTCCTTGAGCACTTGAATTGCTTATAGGCTGCTTTCTTTCCCCGCACCACCTCCCTGGACCTCCCTGGTCCACCAACAGGGTTTCTGGCCCCACCGCATTTTCGTCTTACTCTTGCACAGGTGCTGGTAGCATCCTGCACCCCTCCTGATGATTTCCCACCTACTATCAGCATCCATGTCTGACCCAATCCCATCAAATGCTCCTTAAGGATCCTTCCCATTTCCTTAAATCCACTCCCTGAAGTCGGTTACTTCCGTCTTTGTGCAGCCTTCTACCCCTCCTAGGTCCAGGCAGAACCAGACCATGGCATGGTCACTCCCCGCCAATGGGTCGCTTACCTCCAGGCCCCCAATCTGGTCACTGTCTGCCAGGACCACATCCAGTACCCATGCCTCCCTGGTCGGTTCCCTCACCTGCTGAGTTAGGAACGCCTCTTGAAAGACATCCAACAACCTCTGTTCCCTGGTCACAGAGGATGTCATAGTCTCCCAGTCTGTTCCTGGCATGTTTAAGTCCTCAACACCACCACCGTTCCTCTGCCCAGTCTGCAGTGTCTCCTAACATCTGCCACCAGACTGTCCTCCAGCTCCTCCGCCAGGGCAGGGGGTCTATACACCACTCCTATTTTTACTCTCTTGCCCCCCCTTGTTATCAAGGTGACCCAAATCACCTCCACGGTTCCCTCCGCCTCCTCTACTCCCCCTATGCCAATGCAGTTTTTGACTATCATTGCTACCCCTCCTCCCCTTCCCTCCCCCCTGTCCTTCCTGAACATAGTGTGTCCCTCCAGGTTCAGGTCCCAGTCATGTCTTGCAGTGGCCCAAGTCTCAGTGACCGCTGCCACATCCACTGCTCCCTCAGTTAGCATCGCCTGGAGCTCAGGCATTTTATTGCCCAAGCTCCTGGCATTTAGCAGGACTACCTTCCACCCTTTCCTATAGTTCCATTTCCCCTGCTCGTGTTCCCATGGGGATTCTGTTTTCCCCTGGTCTGCACTTTGCCAGTTGGCCTTTTCCTGCAATCCTCCTGGTCCCCAGGGGGGTGGAGACAGAGTCCCTCCTTTATCGGCACCCCCTTGACAGCCTTTTCTCCCATCCCACCCCCCTTCACAAGTTTAAACCCCACTTTTCACCAATGAACCCCTCTATTTTCAACTTAAGGATTCCCTTCCCCTCCACATTGAGATGTAGTCTATCTCTAGCATACAGCTCCTTATCCTCCCAGGTCTCCCCCCAATCCCCCATCAACCCATACCCTCTGGCCTCACACCACTCCCTGAGACACTGGTTTATCTCCCTAATTTTCCTTTTGTGTTCCCCACTAGCCCTTGGCACTGGCAGGATTTCTGAGAAGGAAATCTGCATCCTATGTCATGACAGACCCTGGGAGCTACCTGAATCTTGCCTGTATCTCTAGCTCACTATTTCCCTCAATGTCATTTGTACCCAGGTGGACCAGTATGTCTGGGGAACCCCCACAATCCTTTGCCAGCTGATATACCTCATGCTTAGCCCTGTGCACCATTAGTCCAGGGAAGCATCTTATTCTAACTGGCCAGGCTTCTCCCTCCCTATCCCATTTGATTTCCCTGATCATAGAATCCCCCAGCAGGAGCACTCTGACCACTCCTTTTCCTCCATTCCCCCCCTTCCATGTCCCTCATCCTTTCTACAGGCCCCTCCACCCAGCTGGCTCCTTGTTCCTCCCCCTATCTGGGTGCCACATGCCACCACCTCCTTATTTACCATGACCACCCCCTCCACTCCAATCCTATGCCTCTCCTCCTCCTGAGTATCCTTCTGTACCTTGCTAATTCCCCCCTCACTGTTCGCAGCTGGTCCTTCTCCCCCATCTGCTAAACTAGCCTGGCTCATCCTCCCTTCCTTCCTGTCTCCATTTAGTTCCTCTTTGCTCGTCGTGCTCCCCTGGCCTAAACCCTCAGCTCCCTTTACTGAATCCTCCTTGTACTTCTGGTCCTTCTCCTTTACCTTTCCTCCCAACTGGTCCTTCTCCTTGCGCTTTCCTCCCTCTTCCCCTGCCCCTCCTGCTCTGATTCACTGCTCCCCCCATTCTCCTGCATTCCAGGTCCCCCCGTTCTTCCTGCTATCTGGCCCCTGCCTCCTGCCTCCCTCCCACTCCCTTTCCGTCTCTAACCACCCCTGTCGTGGCTACATCACCCCCCTCATCCTTGAGCAGAAGAAGAGAATTGAAACGGTTACTGAGTGTAAGGTCTGATCCACCTCCCACCTTGCTTCCTTCTGTCCAGCCCTGGCCATCTGCCTACTTCCCTGAGAATGTTGTCCCTCCGTCCCCCCTTTGTGAGGGTCCCCAGTTACCTGCCTGCTTCCTTGGTAGTGTCCTTTTGGACCCCTCTGCCAGGGTCCCTATACTGACCCCTGAGTATTCTCCTGCACTCCTTTCTCTATGCCCCCACCCCAGTGCTTGGTGCAACCCTGTGGGAGATTCCCAGCCCCTTCCCCAACCATACCACCCCCTTCCCCCAGCTTTCTCTAATCCCGCACCTCCTCCCTAAGTTGCTAGCTGGTAGCACACTGGGCAACCACCGAACTTCCAAGCCCAGTCCAGTATCATGGCTGCTCCACACCCTGTGCACCCCACCACCCTCCCAAAGATGCCGGCCCTAATGATGTGGAATTCCATCCCCTTCCAAATAGGTTTCCTTGGGTGAGCCACCAGGTTCCCCCCTAGTCCAAGATACTCCTACTGTCTAATCAGGTCACCCACTAATCTTAGAGACAGTCCCACTGTACACCAGTAACCCTGTTACTAGGTGCAGTACAACACATTAAACTTATAAGGGAAATGAACAACTCCCTAAGCTCCTCTCCCCAGCCTTTAAATCCAACCCCAGTGGCTAGAACTACATGAGCTGCACCTGCAGCCTTTTCCTCCAATTGCAGGGCAGGTGTTCCCCATAAATTCACAGACTTCTGGGGAGGAGGGGGTGGGGAGGGCGGGTATTGGGCAGACACCTGACCGAGAGAGAGTGTATCAGCCCTGTGTCTCCCTCCAAGCCCAGCAGCCAAAGGACCAGGCCAAGCAAATCCCACCAAATAGGTTTTAAATCAGAAGAAATAGGCCTCTACCAGCGCAGCCTGTTACACAGTGAAACATCCACAAAATGAGCCCCACTTACAGCCACCAAATCAGTTTACAAACATCCAGCATCCCCAAAACAATACCCTGCTAGCCCTTAGAAGTAAGAAGAAAGAAAAGAACTAACTACCAAGTAAAATCCACAAGAACCCTGTGAAAACAACAGCAGCAGCTACTGTCCTGGAACACAACTGATCCTGTCCCCTTCCAGTTCTTTCAGCCTGGTGGGGGGGGGACAGCGATATGGCTCCATTTGGAGTAATCTGAGGAGGAAGGGGAAGGGCCATGACATTATGGTCCTGGAATGTGAATGGTATCGCAACCCCCATTAAGAGACAGAGTCTATTTAGGGATATAGGGAGGGCTAATCCCATGTTTTAGTTTCTTCAAGAGACGCACCTTAATCAGGAAGAACACACTAAGTTAGGGAGCATTAGAGGTTATTCGTTGGTTGGGGCATCCTCGTACAACAGGGTTAGAAGACGTGGGGTGGCGATTCTAGTACGCTCCAGAATTACATGGTTGACTTTGAAGGTGGTCCAGAACCCAAAGGGATGTTTTATTCTTATGGTGGGAAGACTTTCAGGGTGAACCTACATCCTAGTATCCCTGTACTTACCACCGGCGACCCAGACATTGGAATTGAAAAGATTTTTTAAGATACTAGACTAGAACACCCAGGACTCTCTCATTATTGCTGGGGGCCTAAACCTGACAGTAAACCCTTTACTAGATACAGAACATCCAAATAGAAGTCGATACACCCCTCTTAGGAGACTTTGGAAAACTGAGACTTGCAAAAGAGATTTGTGACATATTTAGAATTTTATATCCCAGTGCTAGGGAATACACAAGGCACCCCCAAAATACCCAGACTACTGCCAGACTAGACTATGCTTATGTCTCTAGGGACCTTATAAGTTCTGTGTCTATGGTAACAACTACTCCTACCCTGCTTTCTGACCATAGGCCACTTCTACCCACTCTAGATCGGGGTATCAGTTCAGAATGTGCCAGTGGAGACTAAATGCCATGCACTTTGCATCCCTTGAAGCTTGCAATTTTATACGACAGCAAATTCAAGATATCCTTGACCATAATGGCCAGGGATATATTCCAGCAATATTATGGGACACCATTAAAACTACGCTGAGAGGTGCATTAATCAAGTGGGGGACCAGGATAAAGAAAGACAGGGAACATAGAGAGAAGGAACTGATGCAAGAATTGGACCACCTCCAGAAGCTCCCTAAGCACATGCAACCAATTTTTCACCAGCCGCTTCTCCACATTAAAAGCTAGCTTCAGGAGATACAGGACCAGAGACTCCTAGCCCAACTCTATTATCTCAATAGTTTAAATCATCAGGGGGGCCCCTGCCTTTATGAGGTGTATTGATAAAAAAGTTCAAGGACAGAGAATCCTCACTAGAATCCCCAAAATATGGTCTGTTACCTGGGGCAATTTGGTGAACCTCCCCTCCCAGATACATGAGGCCTTCCAGGAATACTGCTCATGACTTTATCAGGCCTCTAACATTGCCAATCAAGAGGTGAGGTTGGCATTCCTCCACGGGTTAGGCCTCCTGACTTTAACTAGGGAATTCCAAGCAAGCTTACTTTCTCCAGTCACTAAAGAGGAGTTAACCCAAGCCATTAAGAGAGGAAAAACTAGGAAAGCACCTGGCTTCGATGGCTATCCCATTGAGTTCTATAAAATTTTCCAGGAAGAGCTTATACTCCACTTTCTTCAGGTTTTGGTGTCGGTCCAGGAAGGGGGGGGATCCACCGCCATCTTGGAAAACATCACTGTTAAACCCTATCCCCAAACCTGGAAAGTATCACACTAACCCGGACTCATATCACCCAATTACATTAGCCAACATGGATTATAAGTTGTTTATGTCAATACTGGCACACAGGCTAGATGAAATAATGTCCCTTATCATACACCCTGATCAGGTAGGACTTATCAAGCAGCGTCAGGCGGCGGACGCTATTCACTGGGCATTGCTGGTACAACAACTGGCTGCCCATTCTTTGGAGCCTATCATATTTCTCAGCCTGGATGCCCGCCAGGCATTTGATGTGGTAGAGTGGGCTTTTCTGTGAGATGTCATGGATACTATGGGGTTTCCACAGCAAATCATACATCAACTCAGGTCAATATATGAATCCTCAAAGATATATTGTAAAGTGATGGGAGGGATATCACAGGCCATTCCAATATGCCGAGGGACAAATCAGGGGTGCCCTCTTTCACCTTACCTTTTCGCCATCTACATTGAACCATTAGCACGAGCTATTCAGTTACACCCGGGCGTTAAGGGAGTTGCTCACCATGACACACCACTGAAGATATCTTTATATGCAGATGATATTTTACTTACCTTGTCTGACCCATATATCTCACTTCCTGAAGTTTGGACCCTCCTCTCCAGGTTTGGGGAACTCTCAGGGTACACCTTGAATTACAATAAAACAGAAACACTCCTCTGTAACTATTCCCCTCCCAGGGACTTAAAATCCAGATACCCATTTAAATGGTATCAACTTAAACTAAAATACTTGGGTATATACCTCACCAGATTTCCCTCACACATGGTCTTGGATAACTCTGAGCACCTTATACTCCAGTTAGAAAAACTGCTTGATGACTGGAAGCTGAAGGTGATCCCTCTGCAAGACAGAGTGTTGTTGGTCCACCAACAATTACTATCCCGAGTGCTCTACCCAATTCAAACTTTAGCTTTACCCCCACCTTGCTGTTATATCCAGACATGGAATAGACTTACCAGAAGACTCATTTGGTTAGACAGTCTTCCCAGGGTTTCACTAAAACATTTACAAGCCCCTAAAAACAGAGGGGGTCTGAATCTCCCTAATTTTGAGACATATGTTAAGGCTGTGATGCTTCATATAGCTCTCCTCTGGTTTACAGCCCAGACCCATGCTATTTGGCTTGGGATTGAATTCACACTCTTAGGGGACCTCGTTGACCCAGTCTTAATGACTGGTATGCCCCCGCCTCATCACCTTCCTGAAACTACCCAAATAGTCTGGAAAGCATAGCATAGGATGGAAGCAGTCCAGAGGAGGGCAACTAAAATGGTGCAGGGTCTGCATCAGAAATCATATGAAGAGAGACTGAGAGAGCTTAATATGTATACCCTTGATGAAAGGAGGGACGGGGGGACATGATAGAAATGTTCATGTACCTCAAGGGAATCAACAAAGTCCAGGAGGGTAGCATCTTTCAGAAAAAGAGATGTGCAAGAACAAGGGGACACAATTTAAAGATGGGGGGGGACGGCTCAGGGGTAATGTGAGGAAATCTTTTTTCACAGAGAGAGTAGTGGATGCGTGGGACTGCCTTCCTGGGGAGGTTGTTGGGGCTAAAATAGTGGGGGAATTCAAACATCCGTAGGACAGAGACAAGGCAATTGTAGTGGGGAGTGGCAGGAAGTAGGCTGTTGGTTAACTAGAATCTGCAGCTTATCTAGTAGGTAGGGAAATGGGCAGACTGGGTGGGCCAAGTGGTCCTCATCTGCCGTCAAAGTCTATGTTTCTATGTAGGCTTCTCCCTTGTTTGATACCTCCCCGGTACATCTTCCAATTTCATAACCTCAGGAGTTTGGGCCCTCCATGGGGACAGACAATTGACACAGGTTCTCAAGTTGTGGGAGAGGTTAGGGCTCAAATGGGTTTTTCAGTTCTAAAATGGAGAATCACTTAGGGAATTCCCCTACCTCCAAGGACTGCAACAATGGGTGGTAAGCCTAGACATCATCCCGAAGGTATGTAAATCCCCATGGTGGCATCTATTTGCTTGGAAAGTCATAGCACACTACTTTCTGACCCCGGAGACGACTGCGTGGCGACACCTCCAACCAACTCCTTGCTGGAGGGGGTGTGGAAATATGACCCCTAACTTAGCGCACATACTTACCTTATGCCCAAGATTAGCAGATTTCTGGGATAGGGTAATACAGGACATTGTTAAAATTTTCGGTGATGAGGAGTGGCTACAACCACATATTTTTACCACCCTTTGTCCACTGACCCAACCGACTCCCTCTAAGTCTGAACTTCAGAAGGTTTTAATATTTTTTCCGCCTACAATGAAAACTATTACCAGAAGATGGGGTCAGGCTGAGGTCCCTACGATACAGGAATAGCGAAAAATGGTTCAGGAATTTTCGGATGATGAAAGAATTGCAGCAAACTATAATGGGGTCAAAAAAGGTGGGGTGCTAGATGGAGAAGGTGGTTGATACTCCAGGATCTGCTGGACCCTATTTAGGCCCCTGTGTACTTCCCAAACCACAGGAAGTTCAGGCAACAGTGCAGGGATATGAAATTGGAACAGTTTTTTTTTTTATACTATCTCTGATGAGTTTCTCTGTGGCCCTGCCCCAACCCATGTCTCCCGGATGGCTGTGTTTCCCCCTCTCTTCATTCCCCACACCTAACTGACCTCCTAATAAAACCTTTAAATAAGGCATAGGGGCCACATAGGATATACAGGGTGTTATTTCAGCTGTGTAAAATAGGATAACTGGCTTGTTTATAGTTGGATTGGTAAACTATTCCCTCTTAGTTACTCTTATAGCCTCCTTTCTTTATTGGAGGCTCCCACTTGTTATTATAATGTAGGGTCTGAGAGGTCTATACTTGCTGGCTGGGGGATAGAAGTGGATATCATCGGCCATTTCTCTAGGGCTTGTGAATGAAGGGCGGTATACTGGATAATCGGAAAAGACTTGTCATCCTAGAGCTCTACCCCAGAGTGGAAGAGAAGATACAGGATACTATTATCTAGATACTTATGATGTGCATTGATAAACATTGGGAAGATATAGTGGAAGTTGTGATATGGAATGTTCTGTATCGGCATATATTTTGTCTATCTGTAACACTCTTACATTGCATATTGTGTAACTTGAAATATCTTCATGAATAAAAAAAAAAATATATAAAAAAAAAATTAGAGCATGGGTTGCCTTGAAAGCTGCACTGTATCTCCAAAGGTGGTGAGTCACTGCCTTCTGCTGCTGTTAGGATTTTATCCTGACTGGGGGTCGAAACTGCGGGGGTCCAAAGTGACTGCCCGCCTGTTAGGGTGTGTGAACAAAAGTCCCTGTGTGGGGTGAAGTGGATCATTGTCATCCAGAGCATCACAGTCCACACCCTTTACCACCAGGAACATGTTGACTCTGTTGCACCTGTAACCAGCATTACAGAACAGAGCTCCTGTCATCCAAAGTCACCCTGCCCCACGCCCTTCACCACCAGGAGCACATTGGACCCACTGCTCCTGTAGCCAGTCTACAGAAAATACCATCCTGACAACATCTGCCTAAGCAGGGAAACATTCCCATTGAAACAGCACTAGCCTGTCATCTAAAGGTCATGAGTACTCTGGTTTACTTGTAGAAGCTATTATTTCTGTTGTTTAGCTAGCATGCTAGATAGAGTCTGGGCATTTCTGTGTGACCAAAGAATCGAGACCACAGCTACAGCTAACAGCCAAGAGCAACTGTTTTACTGTTCATCAGATTGCATCATTTGCTAGTCAGCAGCTGCAGCCAACAACTGAATTTACACTGTACTACACCAATGTCCATGCATCACAGGCCTGCAACTCTGCATCTGTGTGCACACTTGAATTGTAATTGAAAGCTCCCTGAGGGACTGTGGGGTTAATTGGTGCACCAATGGGTAGGGGGGGGGATGTGCTGAGACATGCCTTATGGTGGGGGTGAATGCAAATTGCTAACCTTGTTTATTTTAAACATTGCCTCCCTTTTCCCCTACCTTGTTCTCCAACCCCAGAATGAACTCATTAATTATTTATTTGCAACTACTGACATATTTTGCCATTATTGCCTTGTTGTTTATTTGCATGCTTAGAGTGATAAGTGGGGAGAGGATTGTGTTATTGTGTTCCCTGTCACAGAGGGTGATGTTGTATTTAGATCTGGTTGGGAAACACCTGGGCAATGCTATGTCATAAGGATCCCCCATAGGTGGAGACACCACGCCACTTTCCAATCCAGTTTTCAACCATGAACCTAGGTGCCATTCATCTGAAGGTATAAAACACTTTGCCCTTTACTATTTAGAAACATAGGAATTGATGGCAGATAAGGACTGCTAGGGAACACCCAGTCTACCCATTTTCCCTACCTGCTGCAAAAACCACAGATCCCACTTGATCTCTAGCTTTATTCTCTTTCCTATTGCCAAGGTTCCTCTATGCCTATTCCATGCATTTTTTAATTCCCCTACCACATTTGCCCCACCGCCTCTGCTGAGAGGCTGTTTCATGCATCCACTACCCTTTCTGCAAAGAAATACTTCCTAGCATTACCCCTTAGTCTACCCCCTTTCAGCTTAATGTCATGACCCCTTATTCTAGAACATCTCTTTTTCCAAAAGAGCCTACTCTCATGTACCTTATTCATGCCCTTGAGAAATTAGAAGGTCTCTATCATATTTCCTCTCTCTCTCTCCTACTCTGCAGGGTATATATTTTGAGGTCCTCCAGTCTCTCCTCATATGACTTTTGGTGCAGGCCCTGGACCATTTTGTTGCCCTTCTCCGGACTGCCTCTACCCTATGTCCTTACAGGGATGTGGCCTCCAGAACTGGAAACAGTACTCCAGGATTAGTCAGCACACCTCATGGGTGGGGGTGATTACACAGACAGAAAATGATATTCTATTTTGACCCCTGCTGAGGACTGGGATTCATTTTCCAGGAGTTTTGCCAGAATAAATTATTCCACAAGGTGTAAGGCACTGTTCCACTTTAACTGACATACACTATAAACATTTTTAAACAAAGAATTAGGGTGTACACAGGTTGTTTGAATATGTAATAAACAAAGCACAATTCTGTTGCATGGGAGTAATCAAGCAGCAGCAAAGAGACTTGAATCTGAGCCAGAATAAGCACTGTCTGAAGATGTAATGTATTGTTCAGCTTAAACTGATATACACTTTTTTTTAAAGCTATACTATTGTGCAATCCTGATGGTGCACATAGGTAATATGAATGTGCTGCAAATAATACAAGATGCCATCAGTATGGTGACAGTTAAGCAGCAGTGATGGGACTCGAACCCAGTGTATGAAAATATCACTTTGCATATTTATTGTGATTGATACAGATTTGAATATGTATTGAAGCTTTGTACTGATTTTACTAGCACATTGCACTGTTAAATTGTTGGTCCACTTTTTAAAAATTATGCTGTGTCTGTTTAAATGGGGATCATTGACTGATACCCAGCAGCCTTTGATAAAGTGCAACAGCTTGAAATACATAAGGCAACTGGTAGCTGCAAGGGACTAACTTGCAGGCATGGCGTTTGTTTTAGATGCCTTTTTCATCCACTGTTTGAAGCCACAATACCTCAGGCTACAAAATGTGTTTGTGCTACACTATTCGTCCAAAGACATGAATAAAGAAGTAAGCACTTCTAAATTGTGCTGCTTTGGATTGGTTCATACACTGTGCTGCAACATGAATCTGGCCACCGTAAATTAGGGTGCCAGAAACATGGTGCCCACAATGACCGTGACCCTGCAACCCAGCTATGCCGACAAGGGACAGCAGTGGGGGGAAGAGTTTTGCCCCCACAACCCCCAACACTAAATATAATCTCCTCCGGGTCTGGGCATGAATGGACTGGAGGAAAACAGTGTTGGCATAGAAAACTTTGTGAGTCAGGGCACTGCGAAATCCAGCACACCCCATCACTTGTGAACTTTACTCATCTCCCTAATTGTGGTGCCCTAATTGCATCACCCAGGTAACAGTATACCCTTTGCATTTATTTCTGCATCTTATGAGAAATGTTCTCTTAGCAATGTTTTGGTTAGGCTAGTACTAATCAGTGTGCAACAAGTAGCCTTACAAACTCCTGGGTTAGCCTTTTATGTCACAAGGACAGTCTCCTTTAGTGGAGAACCAGTTAAAACATGTGCTAGAAAAGGCCGTGCAGCATGTTGGGTTTGACCCAAAGGAGTTGAATATCCATTAGTTCCAGACTGGCGCAGTATCAAACACAAGGGCAGTTAGGCTCGTGGATGCCCAGACACAGACTCAGGAGTTATGGAAGTCACTGGCCTTTACATGATACAGCAAACCACACTTGCTATACAGCAACATAGAGTATCCCCTTTTTTCCTCCTTACAAACTGGTGTGCATCAAAGAGCAGATGTGCAGAATAGAGTCAAGTGAGTTTGGATTTGCAGACACTCCTTCCTATATTGGGTAGAAGTACATACTAGGTGTTGACCTGGGAGAAAAATACTGTGTTTGAAGACAGTGGTGACTCAGACTGACTGGCTGGGCCAGCAAGGGAAGCACTGATGGGCATGCTTCCTAGGCTTGAGGCTGAGGCTCAGGGAAGGGGCTCAGTTGACATCCTGGTGGTTTAATTAAGGGCAGCTATCTGGGCCATGGGAGGGCAGGCAACCTTCTGTTTCAGATTAAGGATGACTTGTGTTTTATTCAAAGGAGATAGCCTGGAACCGCAGTGTTGTGGCTGTACATTATCCAGAGGCATAGCTGGTGGTCTGCTTAAGACCTCTGTGCTGTAGACAATATGTGAAGGAGAATCAATATGAAGATATGAGCAACTTGGAACTCATTTGATGGGACAGTCATGAGACATGCTAATATTGTCACCGTGATGCAAGGGTTGTATGCTCGGGTATGCCAGGCTTGTACATCTCTCAGACATGGGGTATGAGATGTTTAATCTGGTAATTTATAAGGTCTTGGAGAACTGCATAGCATGATGTGCTGGAGGAATAGAAAGGTTCTAGCCTGTGGTGGCAAAGAAGCCTCAAAGGAAGGTATAGCTCAGGGGATAAATGAATTCAGAAATGTTGCCCACATAGTCAGTATGATATGGTGCATTTGGGACACCCACAGCCCAGGTAAGGAGGGCCTGAACCCCCCCCCATCAATCTTGTCCCACAGGCGAAGTCACCTACCAGAGGGAGTGAAGCACAATCCTCCCAGCCTGAGTGCCCCCCTCTCCCCATTATTGGAAGTGGGGCCCTCCAGCGGAGTGTACTAACATGACCATTTAAAGCCTGAAAAACACCACATCACAGATTCACCAAGGCACATTTTTTTTGTTTAGCCTAACATCACTTTTCCTTACTTTTGTGGCATAATGGGTCAAACCTTAATGATGCCAAGCATAGATTTTGCAATGAATTTTCTTACTTTTTAAAACAGAAATTTAAATACTATTCAGAATTGAAAATTCCAGTTATCAATATTTTCAGTGGTAAGCAGTACCCTATAACAGTACCACCTTCTGCCCTTACCCCCACCCTGTGCCAAACAGTTACAGTAGTCCTCTGGCATGCTCACCTTCATACACTGCTGTATCCAGTAATCCCTGGTGTCCACAGGTCCCTGCTGTCATCATGAGGTGTCTTTCTATGGCGGGGGAAGGTGATCCACAGAGGCCTAATGAAATCTGTGGAAAGACTCCCTAGCTGTGCATGGCATGCCTTCTGTAAATGCACAACTATATAAATAAAGACCTGGCAGTAGTCATTTTCTCCAAACAGTGTCAGGTTTGGTTTGTCCAGGGAATGGGGGTGAGGGAGATTGGGACAATCTAGACATCTCACAGTCTGCAAAGGATTGCAGCAGAGGGGACATTGGTCAATATCATATTCACCAACCTTCCTGGATTTTAGGTTAGTACTATACCCCTACTTGACCTGATGAAAGACCATACTCAAGGGCTCTGCTCCCACAAAACAGGTCAGCCAAGAGGAAGAGGGCACCAGGGGAACTAACCACAGGGTGGGAGGACAGGTGGCCAATGAGGGAAGGGGGGAAAAAGGGTTTAAAAGGGAGCGTTTAACTCCTTTCTCACTCTTTCCACCATTAAGCAGCCGAGATTCCCATCAACCCAGCCACCCTTTGAAAAAACAGGGCACTGGTAAAGGGTAAGAGGAATGCAGGGAGTCCTTCTTCCCCACTAAAGTGGATTACCCCAGGGACTGGAGGACTTTTCCCAGTTTTTCTCAACAAGAGTTTTTCCTGGGTTTCTCACCTGTTCCAAAAGGAATATCAAGGTATTTGAATACTGTCACGGTCATTGTAAATGTGGTGCTGTATGCAAGTCTCATAGGAAGGAACTGGACAAGGGATCTGCTATCATCTGGACAGGTCTTACATGTTTGGCATCAGGGGGAGGAGCTGGAAGACATGTTGCCTGGTTCAGGAGGGTTTGGGCCACCTTATTGGGCTTGCCCCACAGCTGAAGGCACCCACCAGAAGGGGCAAGGCACATTCCTCCCAGCCTGAGAGTCCCCTACACTCCGAAACATGATCCCTGCAATGAGCATATTCTTAATTTCTCTGGTTCATATGAGGAATCTCTTCTGCAGTGGGAAAGTGATCTGCAGAGGGCTGGGGAAATCTGGGGAAACCTTGGCGAGACTCCTTAGGTGTGTACATCATGCCTTATATAAATGCTGATTGTGCAAAAAGACATAGCTGTGTCCATTTTCTCCAAAATAGTGTCAGAATGGTTTGTCCAGGGAGGGCGACTAAAATGGTGCAGGGCCTGCACCGGAAGACATATGAAGAGAGACTTAAGGAGCTGAATATGTATAGCCTCGAGGAAAGGAGAGAGAGAGGGGGGACATGATAGAAACTTTCAAGTATCTCAAGGGAATCAACAAAGTCCAAGAGGGTAGCATCTTTCAAAAAAAGAGGTGTGCAAGAACAAGGGGGCACAATTTGAAGATAGAAGGGGCGGCTCAGAGGTAATTTAAGAAGTATTTTTTCACACAGAGGTTGTGGGTGCATGGAACAGCCTTCTGGAGGAGGTTGTGGAGTCAAAAACAGTGGTGGAATTCAAGCATGCATGGGACAGTCATAAGGCAATTCTAGGGGGTGGGGGTAGGAAGAAGTAGGCTACTGGTTAACTAGGATCTGCAGCTTATCCAATAGGTAGGGAAATGGGCAGACTGGGTGGGCCAAGCGGTCCTTATCTGCCATCAAAATCTATGTTTCTATGAAAGGGAGTGGGGTCCGTCTGGACAATGAGAATCCATTTTAAATCTCTTTTAATGCAGTACCTTTATGTTCCATCCAATGAAAGCTATTGTTCTGACATGTTTTGTCCTGCCATTGTAATTCATAAAAGTACATTATCAGTATTATAATACTGCCAGACATGCCTCATATTCACATGCTATATTGTTTATAACTTTCGGTTCCTCTATTTCCTGGACATTCTATTATATCAGGTCCCACTGTTCTGCACTAATTAGTTAACCTGTAGAATTATTTAACGTAGTATCATTAAATTTCTAGGAAACCTAGAAACATACTGTGCATTGTAAACACTAAAGAAGCAGAATACAAAGCCCAGTCAACAGTTGTAGATATTAATAAAAATAATTTTGTAAAGAAACAAATACAACAAAATAGTATTATAAGATTGAATATGATTGGATGAGTGAAACAAGGAATCATTTGACTCTTCAGGTAATATCACATTTAGAGTGGAAAACATACTGTATGTTGTTTTCTTCATATATGCTAAGGCAATTGGTGTGGTCTAGTAGTTCAATCGAAGAACAGAAAACAGGTGAACAAAAGTTGTATTTATACTGCCGCTTTCAGTCCCACTGAGGCCTGTTTAATCACTGTCCAACGCTCCGGTGGACCTTTCATTCTACATTTTTACTGTCTCTCTCAGTGCCAGTGTAAGACATGCTGAGAGGGACCATGAGTTAGGGGACAGTTTCCACTCCTTAGAGAAGGATGCTGGGAGGCAGTGGAGGTATGTCAGAGTGAACATGTCCATGTGGCTACTTATTCTGCTCACTTCAACCTGGGTTTCTGAGATTGCAGTAGCTCCTGAGGCTGTGCAATGAATGACTTACAGCAATTGGGTAAGTCTCCACACAGTTGCTTTTGCACCAGAGCTTGGGTTGAGATGATGCAAAAGCAGTTGTGTGAATGGCCCTAAGGGTTTAAACCACAGTTTAGCTACTGGCTCATTCTGTGATTTTATAAAAGTCCATTAACCTCATCCTGCGTTAGTTTACCCAGCAATAAAATTAGGCAAAAGTAAGATTTTGCTCAAAGTCACATACTTCATCTCAGTTAAAGCTATACCTGACAATAAATTAAAAAATATAATTATCAATATTTCTGAATATCTACAGTTGTAAATAAAACATTAAGTGGAGACTAATTGCATACTATCATTTATAACTATGGAGTTTTACAGTTCAGAAGAAAACATGAAATAATAAAAAAATGTTAATAAAAAACGACATTGTAAAACCCAACGTGTCTACACATATTTGGAATGGGCAATTTTCTAACCTTTAACTAAGGTCTCTAAGGAAAACTGTGCTTGTGACAGGAACTGGAATAGCAGTCCCAATGAGGCAGAAAGCTTCATGCCCTGTATTAGTCTTCATTTTTGGTAAATGGAAATTTCCTGCAAAGAAAGATTGTATATAATAAAATCTTGTTTTTTTCAATAAGATAAATTTAGTAGTAAGCTTCACAGAGGTAAGTCCATTTATATGTTGAGACATGAGCAGGAACAAACATTTTCAGTGCTGCCTAAAGGAAAAAACAGCATTTTAAGATTAAAATGCAATATAATTTAAGTCATAGAGGCACTTCACAAAACAACCTTTGCCGTTTGGCCTTTTATTTTGCTTTAACTGTTCATCTGCTTTTGTTTTGTTGTAGAAGCAGCGCACATC
The DNA here is from genome assembly GCA_016271365.2 of Neoceratodus forsteri. Taxonomy (NCBI): domain Eukaryota; kingdom Metazoa; phylum Chordata; order Ceratodontiformes; family Ceratodontidae; genus Neoceratodus; species Neoceratodus forsteri. The sequence goes on along the minus strand of CM028130.1, from coordinate 1,632,263,372 downwards.
TTCAACCAGTGGTTAAAAATGTGCATTTTTTCAGATACTGTAGTTTTTGCATGAATTGTATCAGATTATTTATTTAGATTACCAACTAATTTCCAGGATTCAAAAATCCATCACGATTGTTTTCTTTCTGGTGAATTCCTGCTGATTTATTTGTAAAGCATACAGGCACTGTTACTACTGATTTTCTATGTTTCTGTGTAACATCAGGTGCTGAAACACATTCACCTTGTTATGATCTGGCATGATAATTGTATATTTGTCATAGTCAGCAATTAGACAGTGGTATCACTAACCTGTCCTTCATTTTTAATATGGAAACCCATTTAATTGGGCTGCACATTAATTAAAAATAAACAAGTGCCTTCTGTCTTTACCCTGGCCTTCTTCCAGCTTGTTTAGTACCAGAGCATATGTCAACTGTTTCGCTACACAGTCTATACAAGCACAGAACCATGGGATTAGTAATTAAGACAAATAAAAAAAAACACAGTATTGGATGCATGCATCAGGAATGATTTAAACTGTTGATGAGTTTTCTTTTTTTTTATTTTTGTAGGAGGCAGTATAGCATTGTGGTTTAGGACACTGAGCTGCAAACCTGGAGACATGGGTTTGAACCCCACAGTCCCCACTTGCATACTGTGTGACCCTAAGTAAGTCACTTAACTTTCTTGTTCTCCCTGGTTGTACCTGAAAACAAGATTCAGCATAGTGTTCCTTTCCTGGTTAAACAATTTCCCCCTTTCCTGTTGAAAATGATATTGTAGTAAAGCTGGTAATATGTAGATAGTAGAAGGCTTTTTTATAGTTTTTTTTTTTAATTCTTACTGTCTTATTTCACAGGCATCGTAATAGTTGAATGTGTGACAGTTAATATCAGCTTACCCACTGCTTAAAGTAACGTCCACTTGCTGTAAACTATTTTTTATCTCTAAGAGTACACCATTTAATCTTGTAAATCCTTTGTTACAGAAACCTCCATAGTGTCCTTGAAACACTTAAAATAATTAATGCTCCTTTTTCATATAAGGTCTTAAGAGTTAAGTATGCAAGCAGGCTTTAGTTACTCTAGCACTATGCAGTTAACTGAGATGCTGCAGACTGAAGATGATAATTGCTTAAGATTTACAATGCTTCACCTATCTTGTAGGCATCTTCAGAAGAGAAATGTAGTCTGGAAGCCCTGTCACTGAAAATATAGAGCAGACAAAGAAATAGATAATATCATACTTCTTCCAAGGTGGTTCATCATAGGACAGAGCTACAAACACTAATGATTAACACAGAAAAAGTGTGTGGGTTAAGTTAAGGTAACCACCTTCCATTGTCTGGTGAGATGGATGCCTAGGGAGTACAGCCACCATGTGAAGGGCAAGTGACAGCAAGTTTGAGAACTCTGCAGTGTGTTATTCTCCCAGTTTGCTTTAGTTTTTGCTTTCTTGAAAGGATTAAACTTTATGGGTTAGCTGTCTCTATGAAGTAAGGGAATAAGGTACATGATCCTTATCCCACTCCACTGACACTACCTTTTGATGACTTATGAAACAAGATTTGTCAGACTACTTTCTATAAATTATTTTGTAAAGTGGGGTCAAATAATTAAGCAATGACTGAAGAGCTGATCATTTCATAGAGATTAATGACCCAAGGGTCAGCCCCACCCAGTCAGTCATTAATAGACTGGAAATGACCAGCTCTGAAGTCATTATTGCTATTATAAGTCTAATTTCAAAAATGATCATTTTGGAGCTGTTATTCCTCTGAGTTATTGTTTGTCTGTGGCACAGCGCAGAAGGCTGCCGCTTGCTCTCCTTACTGCTGTGTATTTCTTTATACATCTCTGCTACTAATCCTAGACTGTGACAGCTGGCCACTAACTGAAATTCTGGTATCATTCAGTATTTGCACTTCACTTTTTGGCTGCTATCTTTTGTGATGATCCTGTCGGGCTTGCTGTGTGACAGTTTGTTTGAAAACATAGCTGGCTGTGTGTGAACAGCTGAGTGGCTGCCATGCCGGGCATTTCTAATAGATTTCAGCCCAGCACAGCAGCCAATCAATGAGCTAGCTATGCTCATGAATAATTACTTAGACTCATAATCCTACATTCTGACTGGCTAATGAGCTATTACATGCATTTAGTTATTACAATAAATGTCACAGTTCAGCTGTCATTTAAGCAGGATACCTCACTGTTTTATTACCCTTTCCTTGTCAAACATTCCAAAAGTGTTTGCCCTTGTACCACTGGCACAGCCCCTTTGATCCCATGTGGATAATACACTGGGTCAGTTGAGTCTGTGGAGTGCTACAGAGACTCAGGGTGAGGGAAGGAGCCTTGTGCTACAGTTGTATTTCCTGCATAGAGCAAGGGTGAACTTGGATATCATGGTGGAGCACACAATGTCCAGCTCTCCCCGGCAGATAAGGTGTAACATCAGGAGACATAGAGTGATCAGATGTTGTTGGGACTACAAAGTAGAAAAAAATATACACCAGGTGAATGCTGTTTCATTGAAACACTGAAACATAGAATTTGTTGGCAGAAAATTACTGGTGGGCCAATCTAGTCTGCCCTATTTATCTTGCCTATTACTATACCCTGAACCCTATTTGTTAACAGGTGACCCTCCATCCTCCATTTCCTCTACCTGTTATGACCATGTGTCTATCCCATGCTTGTTTGAAGGTCTCCACTGTCTTTGCTCCAACATTCTCTTTTGGCAGGCTGTTCAAGGCAGCCAGCATCCTTTCTACGAAGAAGTATTTCCTCACATCCCTCTCAACATCCTCCCTTCAAGCTTCACAGCATGTCCTCATATTCTACTATTCTTCCTTTTATGAAAGAGACTCCCCTTTTACACGTCTTTTACCCCTGTGAGATACTTATTAGTCTGAATCATATTCTCTCATGCTCTCCTCTCATCCAGGGAGCACATGTTGAGCTCCAGACCCCCCATGGTTTTTCATGCAACCCTGCAACATTTTGGTTGCCTCTTCTGGATCACCCTATTAATGTCTTTGTGAAGGTATGGCCTCCAGAGCTGGACATAATACTCCAAGTGGGGTCTGAGTGATACAGTGTCAACACCACCTCTCTTCTCCTGCTAGAAATGCCCCCTCTATGCACCTCAGAATCTGGCTAGCCTTACCTACTGCCTTGTTGTACTGCCCTGCTACCTTAAGATGACCAGATATGATCACCCCAAGGTACCTGTCTTGCTTGGTGACTGTGAGTACCACCCCTATCATAGACACAGCCCCTGGGGTTCCCCCACCACAGATGCATTACTTTGTACTTTTTGGCATTGAAACCCATTTGCCACATCCAAGACCACTCCTCTAATTTTTCCAGATCTCTTTGCATTCTCTCCACTCCCTCCTCTGTATCCCCCAAGTTGCAGATTTTTGTGTCATCTACAAAGAGACACATCTCCCCTCCAATTCCTCAGCAATGTCACTTATGGAGTCACTGAAGAGGACAGAACCTAGTATCAATCCCTGTGGTACTCCACTGGTCACTCTCCCATCCCCTGAAAGACTGCTGTTTACCACCACCCTCTGCCTCCTATCCTTAAACCAGTTTGATACCCAGCTTACCACCTTCTCTCAAATCCCCAGTTTACTAAGTTTCTTAATTAGCTTTCTCTGTGGTACAGAGTCACAGGCCTTACTGAAGTCCAGATAGACCACATCTACTGTCCTCCTCTTATACACCTCCCTAGTTACAGAGTCAAAGAAATCCATGAGATTTGTTTGACATGATCTCCCCCTGTGAAACTGTGCTGCCAGTGGTCCTGCAGCCTATTTGCCTCCAACTACTCTATCAGTCTTCCCTGCCTTAGGGTTTCCATTAGCTTCCCCAAAACTGATGTGAGAGTGACTGGGCTATAATTGCTAGCCTCCACCCTGGTGCTGTTCTTGTACAGAGGAACCACATTGGCCCTCCTCCAGTCCTCTGGAACAACCCGTTTCCAATGAGGTGCTGAAATGTGTTGCCAGAGGACCGGCTAGCACCGTGCTCAATTCTTTTAGTACCTTTGGGTGGATCTTGTCTAGTCCCATCACCTTGTATTACTTTAGGATTTCCAATCCCCGGCAGACTCTGTCCTCTGAAATTGGGCTTGTATCCACATCCCCCTTCTCCAAGAGACTACTAGTACATGCTGTTCTGTCCCCTTTCCCCTCCACTGTGAAGAAAGAGCAGAAATACCAGTTTAAAATTTTAACTTTTTTTCTCAGTCTTCCTCTGCACCGTCCCCCACTGCTCTCCTGATCCTACTGTCCCACCCTTTGCCTTCCTCTTTTCACTCACATACATGAAGAAAGACTTATTCTCCTTTTTGACCTCCTTGGTGATCCTCCTCTCTGTTTATACCTTAGTTTCCCTCACCGTACTTCCTTCCTCTGTTTTTATGGCTGAAGTGGGTGTAGCCCTGCAGATGTCTTGTGATGACTGGAGAGAAAAAGGAACTTACCGGATACCGACCAGACTTTTTAAATAGTGGAAGTGAATGGTAATCACTGCGCATTCATCACACTGTTTTGACAGTTGGTCCCGGTGGAACATGGAACTGTCCGCTGTGTCCAAGATGGCCACTGGAGTTCTCTGTGAATGCACAAATCATCATGCATGAAGAGAGAACTCCAGTGGCCATCTTGGACATGGCGGACTGTGCCGGTGTGCCGCCCCCCCCCCCGAGTTCACTGTGCATGCTTATAATGGTCCTTTATCTACAGATATAGTTATTAAGCATCCAACATATTTAACTTACGGCCTTGAAGTGTTCCACTTGTCCATTCCTCTGGATGGAGGTCTGTGCAGCTTCTAGCAGCATTAAATAACTCCAGGGTGCATCAGGTTGGCTCAGGTTGCTTTGAACTGCAGCTAATTAAATCAAGTTATTCTCCAGGCTGTAAATTACAACCGTATTCACTGCAGATCTCTGTGCCTATATTCAGTATTAAAGTGAGTTAAACTGATATGCAGAGAAAGGAATACACAAAAAAGAAAGGGAGGTAAATTTGAGTTATGTTGTGTTTACATTTATAAGGTCACCACATCATACACTGCAATTTCAAGTGATTTGTTTTAACACAACAAATAACATATCAATCCGTTCAGCTACTGCATGGTGTGTCAGATTCTAATCAACTTATTTTACATCTTTTTTATGCTGTGCCATGTTTTATGGGTTTGAAACTCAGCCTTTGCTAGTTATTCAGTTGGAATATTGAATACTGATTGACACACGGAGAGTTTGTAACTGTTCAAACATTTGGGCTTTGAAACAGTGTTAAACAACACTAGCCAGGTGGACCCCTGTAAAATAAGTGTGCAATACCAGTCTTAGTACTCAGGGTTAGAGCTTCAATGTAAGAGTTTTTGCCACCATAAATGCTTTTACTATTTTCCCCTCTTTTTTTTCCCTTCAGCCATCCCATACCCTGTTCCAGCCACTGCACCTGTATACAACACAGAAGCTGCATTGTCTTGAGTCACACACAGTTCACAGTTACCAAAAGTTGGCTTCCAGAGCTGCTAAGATATTTCCTCCCCCTTTACACACATTCTGCTCTGGCAATGAGTCAGAAAGCATAACATCTATTTTATTTGTGATTCACTAATACTTGCATGCGTGTCTTTGTCCAATTGTCTTCATCTAATGCTCTCAATGTCTCTCCATATCTCTCTCAGCAGCCGAGCTCAATCTTGAAAAGTAGCATCCATGTGAGACAGCAAAGCATTCCAGTAAAGTAACAGAGAGCAACTATCAAGCCTCCTCTCACTCGCTCAGTGTGACTTCCATCTTGGATCTGCTACACATCCCCCGGGCTATTTGAACTTGCAGTTTGCCTCCATAGTGGACATGGAGGGCTAACAAGCCTTATGTGGCATGGCACTGTCTTATCTTAAACTGTGTCCTTGTTTAGCATGATTAATGTCATTCAGTTCAGTTTCTTTTCTATAATATGCAGGTTAAGGGTCTATACCCATTGCTTCTTGGTGTTAATGTTAATGATCAAACTATAAACATTAGCATATCCTTAGCACTCTTTGGTTGTGCAAGGGAAGGCCTCTCTGGACTCAAGAAGGACTCTAGCTAAAAAATAACACTGCTTCTTAGAAATGTGGGGGATATCGTTGACTGAGTAGGTCTTTATGTTAATCAGCAAATTTCTCATTGGGATATTTGCTTTACTGTATACCCTCAGCATTCCTGTGCTGCGATATAGCTTTGTTCACATTGATTATTTATAATATTAAATACATTCCCCATGCTATATTGAAAGGGAAGAGGTCTGCAAATGCATTCTTTTTAACAGATTATTTTGCCTGTTAAGAGGCATCTGTTACCCTTCTGTGGGATATTTGTAATGTTTTGTATTACAAAAGTGAGAAATAAAATTTAATAAAGTACTGTGGTCTGACTCCAGCTCCTACAATACTTATAACCCCTAAAGCCTTTGTATTGCAAAAATTATAAATGAAATTGAAAAAAAAGTACTGTGATCATACTCTAGCTCCCTATAACACCTATACCACCATAAAGCATATCTAAGTGCAAAGCTTTCAAAGCGTGCAATAATTCCACACAAGCAGCACCATTCCAGGAAGGAAAGTAAGAAAGAGAGTGTAAATGTAATTGTGATTGGGTGAGCGGTTCGCAGTTGGTGGGTACAGTGACTTGTGTGCAATGGATGGTGGTTAAGACCTGGGTGAAATCAATTGTGAGGTATGGTGTGGAAACATATTTTTAAAATGTTTTTGCTCTTGGCATGTTATGGCCAGTTATACTGTATAGAAAGTCATTTTCTTAAAGCATGGACAGTTATTAAATAAAGTAAGATGGTGGTTATACAGAGACGTTCACTCTGAGAAAAAGTGTAGTGATTTTCTTTTGTCTGGCTGACTGGCACCTTTTGCAGTGGTTATGCATGGATTTATCACTGCTCAAAATTGCCAGTTTGCTGATCAGATAGTAGGATTCTCAGACCTCATTGTATAATCCAGGACTATCCCTTCTATTGTGTGGTGATTTTGTGTTTGTAGATGGGTGGTAATATGATTGCACTACTGCTCCCATCCCACAGCAAGAGACACTGATATCTCCCTTCCAGATCCAAAAACAATCTAGTGGTAAAGTGCCTATAGAACCACATTCTCAGCTGTCGGCATCCCATGAGTAGTTGTTGTGTTTTCCCATGTTGATCCTGATGACATCAGCAAGAAAGATGTCTCCCAGTGCCAGATATGCTGGATCTGTGCAGATCAATGCACGCATCCAGTATTGATTCGTTTTGTAGAGCGACCACCAGTAAGGACAGCACAGTAAGGTGGTGAAGTCCACAACCCATTCCCAAAGGATGCTGCCAACAACAAAAACTGCTTGTACAGAACAAAAACATAACAAAAGAATAGCGCATACAGGTAATGCTGAGGTTCAAATAACTTTTTCATTTACCATACTGGGCTAATTTCCTGGGATACAGAGCTGAAACACCCCTATGCATGGTCTGGATGGGGCTTCATCAGGGGTGGAGTTCCAAAGCCCCAAGTGAGTTAGAAAAGTGCTCCCTAATACATATTCCTAACTCACATGATAATTTACATATTCAGTTAATTCAAAGCAGAGAAAGCATTGAATAACGTGCTGATTACAAGGTGCAATAATCTATAAAGTGTATGCTGTACAAAACAATTTGTTAAAAAAGCATAGTATTTTAAGCAGACATTTTATCCAGATAGCAGCTGGTTATATTTCAAACTACATTTATTGCACAAGCCCAGAAAAAGACTTCTGATCCCAATTATATAAGCCTTTCCATCATCTAGAGAACCTACAGAGCTGGCACCAAGTGATCCTGTATTATTCCAAGGTTAAACAAAACAGTTTTAAAATAAGAGATGTATTGTATCCTTAAAGTCATATAACAGCATCAGTAAGGAGAGCTGGGGTTCATCAGACATGAAAAGCAAGGCATAGAAGTCAACAAAGTAGATGGTGGAAATCTCTTTGCAGTCTAAGGATGACAAGACAGCTGGGGAGGAGGTTGATGATATGCATGAAAGGGGTTCCTCTATTCTGCCTGCCCAGTGCTACTCCCTGGTGCCAATGAAGATCTGAACCAAGCCTTCTGCAAAGCTCAGGCTGAGTAGCAGGGCTCATTTATAGCACAGGACTCAGCCAAGAGAAGCCCCTGAAGAAAGGCCTTCTAGAAGGCGAGATTCATCTAGAGACCTCCTAATGGGAGATCCAAGTGAGACTTCCCAAACTCAATGGTGGTAGAAAGCTGCCAAAGAAAGAATCATGTGGTAAACATGACTTATTCCCCAACTCCCCAGAGGACTCCTCATGGTCAGGCTATGATGTTTATACAATGTTGTTGTTGGAGTCTGATGGTGATGCCCCCCCCAGACATGTCACAGCAGCCTTCAATCTATAATACCAAACGTCCAATTGCCGAATCCAAGGGTAACCATTTTCCCCTCAGGGGGATTATCCTCATTGATCACCCTTCTTGGGGCCCAAAGAATGAGAAAGGATGACAGTATTTAGCCAAGCTGCCTATAGTTCTTTGTCTCCTCCTTTATGCAAATTTGATAAAGATAAGGATGACATTACAGCTTTTTACAAACTCCTTAGTGGACCTGGTGCTGTCACCATTGTTTCAGAAATAGGCTATGCTGTTAGAGGGCTATGAGAGTCCCAAAGATTCACAGGACAAAAGGTTAAGACTCCATCCTTTAGTGGTTACCTGACATGGTGGTCATATCTATGAGGGTAGCCATCTATATGGCCTATATGGACAGTGTGTCAGGGGCCTTGCTGTAAGAAATCTACCCGAACTGGGCCAGAAAGAAGAGGAAGGACTGGTTGGTACATAAGAGACAGAAAAGCTTAGACAGAGCTGGTGTTTTCTTTTTTTTTTCACATAACAAAGTTTTCAACATGGCCGCACACCTGCTAAGACATAACATAGCAGGCGTCTGCTTTATACTCCTGACATCCAGAGCCACTAACGTAGTAATAACCCACTTACCACCTACTTTTCAAAATTTTCATCAACACATTTAAAACAATGGAACTACAAGTGACTATGTGACAGCCGCCAGCTTTTTGTGACCCACCTGATCCCTTCCTCAGGCAGATACTGTAATTGTCTATTTTGATTCCTATTAAAAAGGAAGCAACCAGACACTAAGTGCTCATTTGTGCTTAAACAAATGTAATGTCCCCCCCTCCTTGGCCGCACCCTCCTACTACTCTTCTCCACCAACAATACCATTATTTTGTAGCCATATTGGCTCTTGCTAGAATTTGTTTTGTCTAGATATACCTTCCTGCCCCCCTGCATCCTTGTTGTCATTGTGCTTCCTAAAAAGCTGTTTTTTTTCTTCATTACTGCCTTTGCCACCTCTTTTGAGAACCATAGTGGCCTCTTTGGCCGCTTCTCCTTTTACCCTTGCTTATTTCCTTCAAACAGCTTATCGTTGCCTTAGTTATTCCTTCCTTTATCCTTTTCCATTTTGTTTCCACTCCCCCATCCTTTCTCTCCTTTAAGGTATTTACTAACACAGTTTCCCGTTTCTTTAAAATTTACTCTCCTGAAGTCCAGGACCCTCATATAAACATAGAAACATAGAATTTGATGGCAGATAAGGACCGCTTGGCCCACCTAGTCTGCCCGTTTTCCTACCTGATGGATAAGCTGCAGATCCTAGTTAACCAACAGCCTACGTCCTCCTACCCCCTACTAGAACTGTCTTAAGTCTGTCCCATGCATTCTTGAATTCCCCCACTGTTCTTGGCTCAATGACCTCCTCAAGAAGGCTGTTCCCTGCATCCTCAACCCTCTCTGTGAAAAAATACTTCCTCACATTACCCCTTCTATCTTCAGATTGTGGCCCCTTGTTCTTGCACATCTCTTTTTCTGAAAGAAACTACCCTTTTGGACTTGTTGATTTCCTTGAGATACTTGCAAGTTTCTATCATGTCCCCCCTCTCCCTTCTTTCCTCAAGGGTATACATATTAAGCTCCTTTAGTCTGTCTTCGTACATCCTCTGGTACAGACCCTGCACCATTTTGGTTGCCCGCCTATGGACAGCTTCCACTCTGTCTATGTCTTTGCGGAGATGGGGTCTACAGAACTGTACACAGCACTCCAGATGGGGTCTCACCAACTGTCTGTACAGAGGGATAACAACTTGTTGTTTTCTACTGTTGATTCCTCTCCCTATGCATCCCAGTATCCCCCAGCCCTCCTTACTGCCTTCTCACATTGCTTGCCCACCATTAGGTCATCTGATATAATTACCCCATGTCCCTTTCCATATTTGTTGTTGTCAGTATCTCACCCCCCATTGTGTACTCTTCCCTTGGGTTTTTGTTTCCCAGGTGCATTACCTTTAACTTCTTTGCATTGAATCTAAGCTGCCATACATCTGACCATTACTCCAATCTTGCCAAGTCCCTTCTCATCCTTTCCACTCCATCTTGTGTATCAACCCTGTTGCAGATCTTTGTGTCATCTGCAAAGAGACATACTTTTCCTTCCAGTTCCTCTGCAATGTCACTTATAAAGACATTAAAAAGGACCGGTCCCAGTACTGAACCCTGCAGTACCCCTCTAGTAACCCTCCTTTCTTCACGGTGGACTCTGTTTACTATTACCCTTTGCATCCTGTTGTCCAGCCAATTTTTTATCCAGGCTACTATCTTGAGACCCACTCCAAGGCTGGCTAACTTGTATATTAATCTTTTGTGTGGGACTGTATCAAATGCCTTGCTAAAATCTAGGTAGGCCATGTCCTCAGTCCCTCCCTGGTCTACTACTTTGGTCACCCAGTCAAAGAAATCTATTAGACTAGTCTGACATGACCTTCCCACTGTGAATCCATGCTGCCTTGGGTCCTGTGCCCCACTGGCCTCTAGATACTCAACAATTCTTTCCTTCAGAAGTAATTCCATCATTTTCCCTACCCCTGAGGTTAAACTAACTGGTCTGTAGTTTCCTACCTCAGGCCTGCTCCCACTTTTGTGAAGAGGAATCATATCCACCCTCCTCCAGCCCTCAGGTACCACCCCATCCTCCCATGATTTGTTAAAGACAGTAGTCAGTGGTGTCACTAGTTCTACCCTTAGTTCTTTTAGAGTTCATGGGTGAATCCCATCAGGCTCCATTGCTTTGTCCACCTTCAGTTTTACTAGTTCTTTCAGAACCCTTTCTTCTGTGAAAGGACTGGTATTGACCCCCCCTATCCAGAGTGTTTCTCTTGTTTGGTTTAGGTACCTACCCCTCCTCTTCCTTTGTGAACACTGAGCAGAAATATTTGTTCAGTATCCCTGCTTTTTCACTGTCACCCTCTGCCCACATTCCTTCCCCTCTATTAAACCTCAGTATCAATCCCTTGGTCTTTCTTCACTCCCTAAAGTACCTATAAAAAAGTCTTATCCCCCTTCTTAAAAGAGTTGGCTATCCTTTCCTCTGTTTGGGCCTTTGCTATTCTGACTGCCTTCCCTGTCTCTTTCTGCTTTAACTGATAAAGGTCTCTGTCCTGCTTCTTCTGTGTTTCATTATATTTCCTGAATGCTATCCTTTTCTCCTTAACCATCCCTGCCACCTCTTTTGAGAACCAGAAAATGTTTTTCCTTCGTTGTGTTTTGTTGATTTGCTTCACACAAAGGCTTGTTGCCTCTGTGATGGCTGTTTTGATTACTCCCCACTGTTCCTCCACCCCTCCTTCTTGCCTGTTTGCTAGTGCTTTTCTGAGGCATTCTCTCATTTTCCCAAAGTCCAATACTCATGCTTTTGTATGGCTTGACTCTATGGCTTTGTTTATTGTGAACCACATTGTTTGGTGGTCGCTTGTTCCCAGATAGCTACCCACGTCTAAATCCAAGATTCTTTCTCCATCCCCGTTTGAGAGTACCAGGTCTAAGATTGCTCCCTCCTGAGTGGGTTCCAATACTAGCTTTCTGAGGCATGCCCCTTGTAGACCATCAAGAATGCCCCTGCTCTTGGATGTGCCTGCAGCAAAGGTGCTCCGGTTAACATCTGGCATATTCAGGTCCTCCATCAACAATATCTCCCCTTTTCTGCTGTTCTTAGGATGCAGTCTATCATTTCCTTGTCCATTCCCTCTCCCTAAGAAAGGGGTCTGTATACAACCCCCATACGGATTGTGGTGCCATTTTCTGACTCCAGGATGACCCACAGTGCCTCATCTGCTCCCTGTTTACTCTTTAGTTCTGTTGCTTAGATCCCTTCCCTTACATAGAGAGCTACTCCTCCTCCTCTTTCACCCTCCCTGTCCCTCCTGTAGATTGTGTATCCTGGTATGTTGACAACCCAGTCATGGTTCTCTGTGTACCATGTTTATGTGACTGCCACAATATCCAGACATCCCTCTTCCATCAATGCCACTAGTTCAGGGAACTTGTTACACAGACTATGGGCATTGGTACTCATCACCCTCCATTTTTTGATGGCCTTACCCTTTTAGCCCCATCCCTGTCCTTACTGCCTTTGCCTTTTTTTGCATTTACCCCTGTCCTGCTCCCTAATGACTTCTCTACCTTAGTGTTTACCTCGCTAATTTCCATGTTTTGTGGGAGGATGCTGGGATTTCCCTGATCCTTTTCAGTGCCTCCCCCTTGGTTAGTTTAAATGCTTGCCAGCGAAGCATTTAAACCTATCACCTAGGATCCTGGCTCCCCTCCCCAGGACAGATGCAGACCATCACCCCAGAATAGGCCTGTATCTCTCCAGGGGGCTCCCCATTCCCCAATGAAGCCAAAACCCTGAGCTCCACATCAGTTTTTCAACAATTCACTGAATTCCATGGTGTGCAGTACCCTAGCATCACCCTTGCCATAGACAGGCAGCACCTCCGAGAAGGCTACTGTATGCATTACTTGCCTAAGGCCCCTTCCCAATTCTAAAAACTCCTCTTGCACTGCTCTGATCCCATTCCCAGCCAGATCATTTGTCCCTAGGTGGACAATAACATCCAGCTCCCTCCCTCATGCAGCTGCTCCCATGATCCTGAGGATTCACTTCCTGTCCCTCCAAGCCATGGCACCAGGCAGGCACCTTACCTCTCTCTCCCCCCTCCCCCCACTTCTACCCCCCTAATAATTAAGTCCCCCACCAGGAATTGTTTCCATCCCCTGTGGGGTCCCGTGCCATCCTCCTATGGGTCTCCTTTGTGGACATTCCCAGTATCCTCCTTGGTCTCCACTGCAGGTGCCTCCATAGAGTAATCACTATCTGCCAGAACAGCATATAAATTGTGATGAGGTACAGCTGGAGGGATGCACCTCTGTTCCACCACCCTCTCCCTCCCTGAGCCCACCTTGGTCTAGCCGCTACTATTTCTTGGCAACCTCTGAGGTAGAGGCAGTGGCCCTAGTGGTCCCTGGGTGGGGGAGGAGGTTTCATGAATCCTAGCCAGGTCAGCCTGGAGACAGACAACCTTCTCCCTCAGATCAGAGAAGTGCATGCAAATAGGGCAGCATAGCAGCCTCCAGAATGTCTCCCAGAACACTGATGCCCCACAGCCATTGCACTGCACCACTCCCATCTTGTCTTACTTTCTGTCCCCTCTGCTGTTGCTCTGTATGCTAACTCTCTCCTCTTCTTACAACTCTCACCCTTCCAGTTCTAGAACAGCAACTTCCTATATTCTTCAGTAGTCTCCTTCTTCCTTGCTCAGAGTCAGACCTCCAGCAGCTGGGGGAGGAGAAAGAGCTATTTATTTCTTCAGGGTTGAAAAAACTAATGTTTCTCTATGATCCTTCCCTTCCTACTGCCAAACAGGAAGTTCCTGTTGTCAGTCAAATCCAGTGGCTATAAAAGTAGAACTGGATTAGGTTGGGAGGGTGGAGGGGTGAGACAGAGGGCAATTAGTAAGAAAAACTGTAGCTTTTTTAGTCAGCTGCTTTCTGCTCTAAAAGCAAGATTTCTGTCTTCCAAAAATTAGCAGCAGGAAGTTGTAATTGGAGTCACCAGCTTTTTTACTGCCTAAGCCACACCACCAATTAACTTCCTTCCCCTCCAACTGATTTAGCAAACTAAGTTGATACAGTACCCTTCCCCAACACAGAAACACACATTTACTTTCTTATTTTAACCGTAAATGAGACCCCCTCTACTTGTAATAAAGTATCTGTTTGCTTAATCCCAACAGGCACTGACTCCTGCTGAGATAGAAGTGTTAAATTAGTAAGAAAAACGGTAGCTTTTTAGTCAGCTGATTTTTTTTTCCAATTGTTTAACCAGGTGAGATACACTAAGCTGAAAGCTTTTTTACAGGTGCAACCTGGGAGCACAGGGAAGTTAAGTGACTTGCTCAGGGTCAGACAGTATATACAAGTGGGGGCTGTGGGATTCAAACCCAGGTCTCCAGATTTGCAGCTCAGAGCCTTAAACCGCTATGCTATACTGCCTTTTGTGCTGTAAAAGCAAGATTTCTGTGTTCCAAAAGCTAGCAGCAGGAAGTTGTAATTGTAGTCACCTGCTTTTCCACTGCCTAAGCCACACCCCCAATTAACTTCTCTCCCCTCCTACTGATTTAGCAAACTAAGTTGATACAGTGTCCTTCCCCAACACAGAAACACACACTGCCTTTCTTTTTATTTTTAACCCTAAATGAGATCCCCTCTACTTCTAATAAAGTATCTATTTGCTTAATCCCAACAGGCACTGACTCCTGCTGAGATAGAAGTGTTAAAATTAGTAAGAAAAACTGTAGCTTTTTTAGTCAGCTGCTTTCTGCTCTAAAAGCAAGATTGCTATCTTCCAAAAGCTAGCAGCAGGAAGTTTTAATTGGAGTCACCTGCTTTTCTACTGCCTAAGCCACACCCCCAATTAATTTCTCTCCCCTCCTACTGATTTAGCAAACTAAGTTGATACAGTACCTGTCCCCAACACAGAAACACACACTTTCTTTTTTTTAACCCTAAATGAGACTACCTCTACTTCTAATAAAGTAGCTGTTTGCTTAATCCCAACAGGCACTGACTCCTGCCGAGATAGAAGTGTTACATTAGTAAGAAAAACTGTAGCTTTTTTAGTCCTAGTGTGTTTTTCTCTTCTGACCAATTTGTATGCCAAATCACACTATATGATCATTGCTTCTACCCAGGGGGCTACTCACTGTGAAGTCTAGAATGCAGTTCCTGTTTGTGAGATCCGGGGACAGAAATGCCCCATCTCTTGTGGGTTCTGTAACCAGCTGTCTAAAACAAGTCCCTTATAGGAAGTCAAGGATGCCCTGCTTCTTGATATAGCTGAGGCCAGAATGCTCCAGTCTACATCCAGCAGCGTAAAGTCCTCTATAATCACTGCTTCCCCTTTGTTTGCCATTCTGCCAGTGGTCTCCTTCAAAACCCTGTCTAACTTCTCCCCTTGTGATTGTGGTCTATACACTATCCCCTTGTGGATAATAGCCCTGGACCCTGATTCTAAGCAAACATAAATAACCTCCAGCACTTCTTTATCCCCAGTGTGTTCCTATGTCTCTGTGGTCTTTATACCTTCCCTCATATATAAAACAACCCTCTCTTGTCCTCCCTGCCCTATTCTTCTGGAACACAGTGTAACCCAAAATGGCCATATTCCAGTTGTGGTTGTTGATGCACCATGATTCTGTTATGGCCACCAGATCTAGGTTTGCCTCCTCAATTGTTGCTTTATGGTCAGTAAGTTTACTTCCTAGGTGCCATGCATTGGTGCATATGGCTCTCCACTCCTTCTGTCCCTCTCCTTCCTGCTTTGCCCTCCCTTCCTGATTCAATCCTTCACCCTTCCTTTGTCCCCGCTACTATCCTCCCTTTTTTTGTTCTCTCTCTGCCTCTCATCTTACCCTTCCCACATCATTTACACCAGCATGCATGACTTTGTTCCTCACTGTTGCCTCCCAAAGTGGAGATGAGTCTGTGCATATCTATTTGCCAAGGCCCTGCTGTAGAGGGCTTTCCCCATGGGGTAGTAGAATGACAAGAGTTCTGTGTTGAGGTCATTGAGCAGTCCCTGTGAGGCCAATGTGCACAGAGGCCCAGAGTGGCTGACTGCAGCAAAAACAGGAGACCAAGTGTAGTACGGGTGAGTCAAACTTTTATTAAGAATAACTTTCTTGTCATAAGAAAATAACATTTGTAACTGGGGAAGGAGACTGCTGCACTCATTAAACATTACAATAACATTTTATTTAGCTGATCATTTATAAAAACATTTTTTATTTATATGCAATAGGTACATACAAGATACATGAGAAAGATCTAAGACAATACCTGGTCACGTGATCTAAGTACATGAATGATGACAACAACTCAAAAGTGGCATTCAGGAATGCCCTAAAGGCCCCAGGGCAAAGTTCAGGAGTAAAAGTCCAGTGAGATAAATTCATAGGATGGAACACTCTTACAACTGGACACTGTCAGCAAAGATCTGTACGCTGAATATTTCTATCACTCTCAGAAGAAAGAAGAAGTAGGGAAACCAAAATACCTGTAAGGGAAGACATAGAAAACAATGCAGAGTGTCCGGGCTCAATTAAGTTATAAGTAAACTCTGCACATCCAGGCACCAAAATTGATGCCATGCAAGTGGACAGAAATTATTAGGACATATTTTAAAGTCTACATAGTGAGGGGTTTACTACATGTACAGCATAATGTAAAATGTCCACCTTACAAAGTAATACTGGGTACATCATACAAGCTAGGAATATGAATAAGGCAAATAATATTGCCGTACCTAATGCCTGCAAAAACAGTCAAATGGCATATGCGAGTCATCAGGGACAGAGACACTCTTAGTGGAGCAAAACAAAGCCTAAATTACAAGGTAGCAAAGGAGAGAGCAATATTAAGTTCAAATACACAAAGTCACTCAGGTTTTTGTCTGTATCTCACTCCCTACCACCAGATTCCTCCACAGCTTCATCCTGACCCAAAAAGCTAGTAGCCTCCTCAGGATCAGTAAACTCAGGAGTCTTTCCTTTATAAGTTGTCTGGCGCTGAATGGGGAACAGAAGTTGGAGAGATACGCCATTTTCTAACTTTGATTTTTCTATAGTCTGTAGCTTTCTCTTGCAGTCACACGTCACTTAGGAAAAGTCAGGGGAAAATCTCAAACTGCTCCCCTCCCACACTAAATCACTGTGTGCTCTGGCCACTTACAAGAGCGGTATTCTAGCCTCCCAGCTGGATAAGACGGTGATGGATGCCAGAGGTTGAATCATTGTAAATGCCTGCACCATCTTTACTTTGGGGTCTCTGGGGAGCAAGTCCAAGACCTCAAATATTATACCATCCAATGTGGCAAGCAGTTCTGGATGGCCTGCAAGCTGTGTGGGGGGGGGGCCCATCATCCTGACATTATGTTATCGCATACCATTTTCTAAAGTCTGTACCTTTGCTATGAGAAAGCCAACACCCCTTATCAGGGCTGCATTTAGCTCCAACTGTTGTTCAGAACTAGCAGTAAGATCAGTGACTGTAGCTTTGGTCTCAGCACTGCTACCATCCAGATCACTCAATTTTTATTCCACGGAGGTCAGCCTCTAATTCACTTCACCCCCTGTGGTCTGGAGGTTTGTTTGACAGTGTAAAGTTTGCACATAGTCACCACCGGCCCCACCATGCAGACTTGGCACTCCAAATTTTGCTGACGCACTTGATCTAGCCACTAGAAAATATAATTCCAGCCCTTGAGCAGCCTGCTGTTATTCTTTTTTCATGCCCACTGTGTGCACTGAAGAAGGATGTACCTGGTACCATGCAGTATTTTGGGAAAATCAGGTCAGTAGATGTAAAATATAGGTTTTACAATCGAGACCGCACAGAGGTCAAGAGGAATGCATCCACTCTGATGACTGCTCCACAGCGCCCCCTATTTGCTGATGATTACCAAGCCACAGTTTTAAACACAGCATTTTCTGGTGTAATTCACTTCAACTGAGCAATCCGTTTTGTATAACACAGTTCTTTTTTCTCCTTTCTTAACCCTTTTTCATAGGTTCAGTCAAGGCCAGCTGCATGTTAAATTCTGCTATGGACCTGGCACATCAGCCCCTCAAAAACCACGCTGTGTCTTGGCCACTGGCAAACGTGGCACCATCACAGCACCAGGGGCTGCGTCATTTAACGTTTTTTTAATTATTTCATGTGCTTTTCAATTTTTTTTCCAGAGATGCCATTTTGAGCGAGTCCTTCTACATACTGTACACATGAGGCCAGATATTCAAAACTTACCTCGGGGAAAATTTAGCACTGCATGGCATGCAAACGTAGCCCGGAAGTCCAGAACCATTTGCATGCTATAGTCAAAGGAATAGCCCCGGGGCTAAATCAGTTGAATATAGCATGCAAATGAAGCTGAGAGTGCAGTGCAAAAACAGCCCATCAAATAAGACAGCTCTGAATATAGCAACCAGAAAGACCAAACTGCAACAGCAGCCCCTTGCACACAAAGGTGGCGTAAGGCAGAGTTACAGTAGGTGGCCAAAGTGGGTGATAGCAATGAAGTGGTGCACAGCAACTGCAAACAACATTGCAGGCCACACACTGCAGAATTGTGCTATGGTTTTGACAGGTTTGCCCGGCGCTAACTCGTTTGCCTGTCGCTAACATGTTTGCCCGGCGCTAACACATTAGCCCAGCACTAAATGTTGCTATATTCAAAGTTCCTATGCAAATGAGCCTGCTTAGGAAATCCATGGGCAAACAGCCACATTAGCATCTCATTATGGCCTGCTTTACATGCATTACCATGTAGATTGCCGGCACTATTGCATGGTGCACACAGCTCCACCTGTATGTCAGACTGGAACTACAGGTCAGTAGCTGCAAGCTGGGTGTGCTCACAGCTCCACCTGTATGTCAGACATGACAAACAGTTTGGTAGCAGGCTGGGTTTCGATACAGAAGCACAGACTATTGTGGCCCAGGAGACTAGCACCACAGGAATGGATAGTTGTGCTGCATGCCATAGACATATAGTTATTCCTGCTACAGTGTTTATTCGATGGTACAGTACCAAAATAGCTGGTATTATGAAGGACACAGCAATGCCTATGATGTTAGGCAACAATGATTGCTTTCCACACAGTGACACTGACTTGCACAGCTGGCAGGTGTGTTCTGACAGTGGACACCACAGTCATACTGTCCTTTGTCCCACATATGCTGCACTTGTGGCATGGAATTCCCACACTAGCATACACATGGCTGGCCATGTGTGATGGGGAGCCTGGACAGGTGTGCGGTATGTGCCCCGGGGTGGGGGGAGACACATATCATCATAGAGGCACACTGGTGTGGGGCCATTCCCATCACTGGCACATGTGAACTGTGTGGGTGGCCCCAGTCGTGTGGTGCAACTACTATGTGGTGTGGCCTTTCCACCTGTATACTCTCCCCTCAGTACCCTCCATTCCCCCAGTGCTGCATGTGTGTGCTGGAGTATGATGGTGTACCCCTATGGGGGGACTGGATGTGTGTGCTGTGTGGATGCACTGACAAGGTGTCCACTGGGCACTGGGGCACCCACAAATGCCTGGCAGTGTTGGGACCAGTGCCAGATGATGGCAATGTGTGCATTGCCATCTGTGTGCAGTATGTCTCTTCTACAGCATATGTAGTGGCCCAGGGTAGCCATCTATCTCTCTGCCTCCTCACTGGCTGCAGTCATCAGGTGCACCATGTTGCTGTTGTTGCTTACGGCCATGTTACCTGTTGTTGCTGTGTCCATGCCCCCATCCTTATTTTTCCCAGAGTTAAGACTACCCTTTTCTGGGCTGTAATTTGTGCTGCAAAAGTCGTGCAAACACACTTTGTGTGTCACAAATGCTCTGAATTTAGCATAGTGCCTGTATTCATGTACATACCTCATCTCTTTGCACAGTGCATACATTATAATTTTGCCTGGTGCTAATGCATTTGCCAGCGCTATTGGGTCTTTTGAATATAGGGAACCTGCTCAAACCCAGCACAAATGATTTGTGCCCAGCACAAAGTTTTGAATATCTGGCCCATTGACTACTATTTGAAGGCATGTAGCTTGTGCATGCACTTGCTTGTTGTATGCTGTAGGAATAGTGTATCATGCTGTACTTACAGAAGAAGCACCTTATTGCATTATGCTGTATGGTGGAACGGCATACAGTTCTGTAAAATATGGGAGGCAGTTGACATGATAAATCATGATGGGTTCTGCTACTGAACTGTATCAAGCTTGGGCTAACTGTATGTACCACTGTTTTCTTGCATACAGAGCAGGGGCTGGATTCACTGTTTGCAGTTTAAATTTGTAGTGTTTCAGCAACCAAAGTTCCATGTTTTTTATCATAGGCATGTGCCACATGCCACAACACTCATATTCAAATGGGCTGTGATCATATTGAACTTCAGTATGGTAAAAAGTATTCTGATTAAGTACATGAATTAAAGTATAAGAGAAAGCATGATGTGTACTGTGTCAATAAAAGATCCATAAACAATACATTATATACACATTGGAACATAGCATGATAAAGAACAAGGCAATGCAGTTCTGAACATTATTTATCTAACAGTGGTGCACAGGGCTTGGAAAGTTAGCAAATTCTGTAGAAGTTTCACAAAATTTGAAATTTGTTGAAATGTTGCAGAATTTATAAAATTATATGCCATTTTTTTATTTGGTTATAACATAGCCACTCATGCAGCTAGAGCTCTACAAACTGGCAGGCATTCATGGTTGTAGGGAGTCTTAAGGGATTGTCAAATTTCATAACACACATGAGTAGTTTTAAGCTCCTAGGGGCTCAAAGTCTGGCAATTTATTGGTTTGTGAACTTTTCTGAAAATGTCTCTGCTTCCAATCCAGCACCCTTTGGAACTAGGTTCCTGAAAATCTGCATGCATACTCTTCTTGGAAGAGTCAAATGAACTGCTAAATGTGGAGGGATTTGGTTAAGAAAATTTGAGTTGACAGGGGTTCAACATTTTAATTATAAGTGAAATTCTGTTAACTTGTTCCAATAATTTAAATGTTTTTAACTTTTTTGCTATTGCAGGTATACACCTACAATTTGACATGCATACCAAATGTCAGTGGGTACTGAAATATAGCAAAACTGGAGAAATGTTGTTTAGTAATTTAACATTTATAGTGGAAATACCACACATTACTAATTGACAAGATTAGGTAATGCCAGTAGAATTACATGTGTGATATTTAACTTTTGCAAAGCACTTATCACAACTTAATTTATTTAGCTGTGCTGAGCTGTTCTCAGTCCTGTAGTTCCTCTGTGGGTAACTATTTTGCCTCCCCAATCTGTTTTTTTCTCTGGTTTTCTCAAGACAGACTCAGGGGAACCAAATATCACACTGGCATCCTCTTTGTTTGTCACATACACCCTTCCTTATCAAAAGAAACAACTAGTCATTTTCCTGTCATACATATCCTGCTGGAAGAGCTAGAATTTCTCCTTCTTGGTACCTCAGTCATTTGATCCCTCTCCAGGTCTCTGTGAGTGACTCTAAGTCCTTGACTTCCAAGTGCATTGAGCTCTCAGACCAATCACTGTCCAGGTGTGCTTTTTATATGACTTGCTTCTAAATGAGAATTGACTCTATCTACGTCCTTGCCCCAGCTAGTGTGCTGCTATTATTGTGCTAACCAGCTCTGCTGTCCTTCCCTTGGAGAACCTATGAACTCCCAACACTTATGATCCCTGCACTAGCTGTCTCCCCTATCCTTTCATTTAAATCCCCCTGACTGCTTTTTCCAGTAACACGGCCATACTCCTCCCTCTGGATAGAACTGCAGTCCATCTTGGCATGGCTATGGATCAAATTAATTTGATTTGTACTGCAGGCAGGCAAATTGCTGTATTGCATTAGCATCATAATCCTACAATGTCCCTCCAAAACACCTGTTACAGTGGTACCCAACATCATATTCCATCACAACTAAAGATATATAGATTTATACAA
Source organism: Neoceratodus forsteri (assembly GCA_016271365.2). NCBI lineage: Eukaryota > Metazoa > Chordata > Ceratodontiformes > Ceratodontidae > Neoceratodus > Neoceratodus forsteri. Next base: position 1,632,241,379 of record CM028130.1, on the reverse strand, counting down.
CATGTGTGGGTCTCTTTTCATGAAGATAAAAGAGATATCTCACTGACCACATGTGAGATATCATTTATATCTTCACAGTTGGGTATGTAACAATGGATATCTTGGCCAGTTTGATATGTCACAAAAGGTTCAGAACTCAGAATTTAGAATGTTCGGCCTCAGTAACAGTACTAACCGTATTCAAATGCAAATAACTTTAAAATGAAAAATGAAGGTATTGTACTGTGAGCACAAAAGTTGTTCAGCATAAAAAGATCTGCAAAATGAGTGGTGTTTCATTTACAGATACCTTTTCATTTTTTATAATTGGCAAAAAAACAGCACACAATCCTTTTTTTTCACTTTTTGCAACAAACAAATGTAAATAACTTTAAAGCTGAAAAAAGAGAGACCCACAATTGTTATATAAATTGAATATGACATGGGTGGCAGTGAGATAGCAGAAATATCTGCACTCACTGTCATTGAACTCTAGGTATCCCATGGCTGGTGAGTTCAATGGCAGCTTATTTATTATTTATTTATTATTAGATCATCGGTTTACAGACCTTTGAGTTATAGACTCATTTACAAAGGCACCTCGTCAAGAGAGCAATACATCACAGCAAACAAACAGTACAGTACATAATGCTTAGATTTAAAAAGCAACCAGTGTTACAGGCATTCACTGGTGGTACACGCTTGGTAATAGGTAGATCACAGTAGTCATATTATAGGTACACGAGTACCACATCAGGTAGCTTGTGGAGATATTTCTGCTATCTCACTCTCACCCATGTCATATCCCATATATATGTGTTACAATGGCCTCATTCACAGCTAGTTGTAATGCTTGGTATCACTTGATGTCATTGTTTTGAAATGCAGGGCTGGGAGTTTCACTTTGCAGGAGAAAGAAGCCATCGGTCACATTAATAAATACTTTGAGGGCATCTTATTATTACAAAATAATTGAACAAGCAGAACAAAATTCACATTTAATTTTCAGGTCTATAGAAATATCATATTTCATTGTATGCACCACTCAAAGCAAATAAAAATGTGAGCTCTGTTTAGAGATGTTGTGATGTTTTAATTCACCCATGAAGTTCAATCAAATTGCCAAAATCCACTATCACGGATAAGTCTGTAAATTGTTGTCCCAATGCTAAAAATTCATGAATTTCCAATTTTGCCTTGTAACTTCTCCCTGTAACTTCACCTTTTCATATTGCCAAGGTGCATGATTGTGAAAATTAGGCTTTTGGTAAACAACTAGTATAAAGATAAAGTGACTGAGCCTGACTTGCTTCCTGTGCCTTATTTCTAGTTATAGAGAGTAGAAGTATCCTGTTCTATACCAGAGCAAAAAAAATATATATCTTTCAAACGCTGTTTGCAGAAATTTCTTTATCTTTTTGTCATTCCTGTATTGTAGTTTAGTCAGGGAACATTATTTTAATGTTAATCTTTATTCTAACTCTTTTTAGACCTATCTGTCAGTTTTATTTTCCTCTTTGTCTTTCTGTCTCTTTTCTGTCTCTCTCTCTCTCTCTTTGTGATGGAGAGTCATCATGGAGGTGTTGGCACCCATGACAGTGCTATAGCACTTCACCATCCTAGCCTTTGTGAAGCACACCCACCATTGCACCTTACCTCCTCCCAACCATACAGCAGTAGCAGCTGCAGCAACAGCCCCTCCTGATCCACCAACAGGGCAGTGTCCGCAGCAGGAGGAGGCAGTATAGCGCAGTGGTTTAAGGCTCTGAGCTGCAAATCTGGAGACCTGGATTTGAATCCCACAGCCCTCACTTGCATACTGTGTGACCCTGAGCAAGTCACTTAACTTTCCTTTGCCCCCAGGTTGCACCTGTAAACAAGCGTTCAGCTTAGTGTGTCTCACCTGGTTAAACAATTGGAAAAAAGTAAGTCTTTCCATAATGCAGCAGGCCATGGACCAGCAGGAGCCAGAAACTAGTGAGAAACAGCAGCCCTCTATTCCTCCTGAGATGGATCAGCAAGAACCAACCTGTGCCCTCCATCATTTTTCCACAGGCAACACCCCCCCACACACACACACCCACACACAGAAGCCTTGCTCATCATCCTGAGGCTATGCTGTTCCTCCAGCAGCAGCAGCAGCTTGACTGTGCTGTCAGTACCCCCAAATCTTCCCTGGTGTGGGATTTATTTACCACTGACCATAGTGACCACAGCATGGTCACTTGTAATTTATACAAGGCACAAGTCAGGTGGGGCAAGCAGGGTACCCACTTGGGGTAAAAAATGCATTTATAAATAAATCACCAGCCAGAGTGGAAGAAGTGACAGATGGAAGTGAAAAGTGGTGGTGGAGGTGGTGGTTCATCTGTGCCAGCAGAGGTATTACTAACAGGGTGCCAGGGCAGTTCATGTCACATGGTAGGATGGTGGACAAACCCTCTTGAAATGGCTGCCCCTTCGGTTCCCCTTCAAGCTGCTGAAACACCACCACCGGTAGCACCCACACCTCCAGCAACACCAACATCAGCACTGGAGCTCACCAGCCTCAGGGAGTAAGTGGTGGACCTCCAACACCAGTTCACAGAGGTGGAGCAAGATGTTAAATGATCCCCTCTAATCAGGAGAAGCTGTTCAATGTGACTGCCAAGTTCTGCCAAGGTGGTATGGGTGCAGGTGGTCGTGGCAGTAAGTGATCTGGGCACTTGTAACTTGCTTAAAAATATAAATGCATTTAAATCCCTGTTACTGCTTAACTGTATTTCATACCCTCATTCTAGTCTTTCCTTCCAACTGTCCTACTCATTCGTTTCCAAAAAATAAAATAAATAAGTAACTCATTCAGAAGCACAAAACAAATTAAATCTATCTTTACTGTCCAGCTGTATTGTTTCACGTATTATTCTTTGTCTTTATATCTGTACTCTTACTACTGTCTTTAAATAACACCCCCCAAAAAATCCCAACAATTTATATTTCCTATTTATATTTTTGTCAGTTTCTTTTATCTCTGTTTCTGTCTCCTTCCTTAATTTTTCTCAACTAGCAGAATAAATATGTTGTTCTGCTGCAGGTAGTGCTACATGGTACTGCACTGTGTGTTTTCACTGCCCCAAGACTGTTGTTGTGAGTCACGTAGAGTTAACTGCGCATAAATTACAATTTACATAAATTCTCTTCTCTCAGAATTTTTCTCGAGTGTGCACAAAAGTGGACAGGCTGCTACATGCTGCTACATGGCAGTTCATAGTGTGTAACTGCCATACAAACTCTTATTGTAATGCATTTTGTGTTAATTGTGCGGAAATCATAATTCAAATTAATTCTGTGAATTCTAGAATGTCTCTGTAGTGCCACATGCTGCTATATGTTGTTTCTTGGTAGTTCACAGTGTGTAACTGCACCAAACATTATTCTCATGCTTGTAACACACTTTCTGTTAACTGTGTGTAAATCACAATCCAATATTTTTTTTGAAAAGTACAATACACATAAATACTGTGTTCCAATATTTTGAGGGGTGGGTGACAGGATAAATAGGTCATGCTGCTACATGCATTGCTGCTGTGAATTTTTCTTATGATACCATTAAATAAGATGTGGGTGTTCCCCCAAATTACATGCTGCTACGTGCATTGCTGCTGTGAATTTTTCTTATGACACCATTAAATAAGATGTAGGTGTTCCCCCAAATTACATGCTGCTGCTGCTGCTGCTGGTGCTGTGAGTCTCCATAGCAAGGGTCAAGATTCAGTTCAGGGCCCAGAAAATTAAAAGTGAATTTCCATGGCTGGAAAAAGTCACATTATGCCCAAAATGAGATGTACACTCCAAGAGGTCTTATCTGCTGCTGTACTTTGTGAGTGCAGTCTACAACAACTGGATCCCAATGATGATCTTCAACTCAACTATCAGTTTGTTTTGTAATGACCTACCAGCAAAGGTAATTTTTGTTGTCTTTGTTGGGGTTCTGAGGGGGTTGGAGGGTATTTGAAACCATTGTATTCATAACCATCTTTTGGTACTGTTTCTCTACAGGTCTACAGGTCTTACACAGATATGGTTATTCAATTTGGGAGTGTTTAATACCGTGGAAGGTATTATTTATTTTTTTCTTAAATGTTATCCGTATGTCACTGTATAACTGTTGTCTGCTCCTATTTCTCTCATTTTAGGGATTTTTCCAGAGTGCAACAAATTGTACAATGAGGCAGCAGCATCAGTTGGAGGACTGTTACATATGCTTAATACAGAGGACGTGTTGAGTTTAATAATACATGGTACAGCAGTAGAGAAGATGGAGTAGGAGGTCTGAGCATTAGTTGGCAAGATTGCCCACATCAGCAATCTGATGGAGCTTAGAAGATGGCACTGGCTTGCTTGATGTAGGAGGACGAGGAATTCATCTTGATTGCAGAATGTAAAAAGATCTTATGTGAATACAAGATAAAAACTATTTAGACTGCAGTATGATCCACTTTGGGTTACAGTGCACCTGTGAAAGGAAGCCAACATTAAAAAAAATTAAAGGAAAAAGGCCTTTTGGAAAGGATATCTACCATCACTTTGGTGATGGTCTGGCCTTGAAATGGAATGAAGGTGCCCCAGACAGAGAAGACAGAGGAGGAGAAGTCTTGCTTCCTGGATAAGAAGAGAGGAGGACAGGAGGAGGTCTATGGAAACAAGAGAAAATTACACAGACCTTACTAAAGTGGCCATTGTGGGTGACTGGCCTCATGGACAACATATAAGGATTCCACTACAAGTCTTACTACATATGTCACCTGTGAAGAAAACAAAATCATTTAGCCTGACTTTGCCATCATTGTGGCCGCATGAAAGACCCATTGTCCAATCTCACTCTTTCCATACATGTCAGCTTTGAAGATAAAAAAAGCCTCTATCCTGACATGGCACGGCTACTGTGTCACTGTTTACCTGTGAAAGGAAAATGTTAACATTAAAACTTAAAAATGGAAACCAAAAATGCCATGATACTTACCATCAGATTAGTGATGGCCATGCCATGTACTGGCACAATGGTGCGACAGAGAGGGTGCTGGAGGAAGAGGTAACTTTAATCTGTGGCTTGCGGTGTGATGTGTGAAGTGAGAGGGAGACAAGATGAAATAAATAAACACATTTTAATGCTTGTAAGCAAGGTGGAAGCCCCTCCTGTGTGATGATGGACTTACTGCCAACAGTGATGAAAGTAGTGTGAAAAACAATGAAATTAAGTTACCATCACAGCAGACAATGATGGCCTTTCCTGGACTTCAGATCTTGCTGCCTTGATGAGAAGGCAGTCTGAAGTCTTGGCCTGAGGTCTGGCTTGCTGACTGGCAGGATGTCTGGCAAGCTGGTTGGCAGGAAGTCTGGCAGACTGGCTTGCAGGCTGGCTGGTGAATGACTGCCAGGATGGCTAACAGGTTGGCTAGCAGGATGACTGGCAGGATTTCTGGCAGACCACCTGGTGGGCTGGCTAAGAGGATGGCTGGGTCATCCTATTATAAGAGTAAAGGTATATGAGTGAGGTCAAAATTGCAACTGTGTTTTGGGCAACATGGATTTTATATCAAATGGTCTGTTTAGCAAAGATTTGAGGTGGTGGACAGTAAGGTGACTAAAGTTGTATTTGTCTGTTTCGGATCAGCAGCCCATGCTGCTCTGTAGCATAGTGGTCAGGGGTGCTACTTCTGCGTGTGCTGTGCAGCTGCAGCAGACCTGAGTTTGATGCCCACCATAGTGTGCTTTTTTTTTGCTATTTGTGAAATTGTCTACTTGTATTTTTTTGAGGGGGTTCCATGTTGTGCCGGGGTTCATGACCCCCCCAGTTCTCTTCTGTACCTCCTCCCGACTTTGCCCACTCCCCATTGTTTCTCCTCCTCCCTGAAATGTGTCCCTCTTGGAATTAGTTATCTTTAGTTGGAGGGTGAGGGGTTGGGGAGCATAGCCCCCCACATAAAAAGATTGTGCATATTGCCCCCCACAGAGAAACTTGGCAGCTGTTCCTATTTGTGGAGCGTGATGTAGTGCTCATTGCTGTTTTAGTGTTTGCTGTTCTGTACTCGCTGTATTGGTCGGTGCTGTTCTAAAGTTTCCAGTATCACATAGAACCATGGCTAGCAGGCTGGCTGGCTATCATTGTCATTAAACATTTTCGGCTTTGCCTGTAGGCATTACATGGGACAGAGCAAATGGTGTTACACAGATGGATGCATGGAACAGCAGCACAACTTAAGGAAATGATTCACAGGAAAACAAAACTGAATTATAAAGAAATGGATTCAACTGATGAGGAGGAAAGGAGAGACCTAACACTCTTCTGTTAATACTCTACAGTCATCCTCATCAATTTAGCAGCCCTCACAGTTTTCCAGACTGGAGCTCTCCCCACACAGGAATTCTTTCTCAATCTCAATTACTACATAGCCTACCTCAGTGGAAGGCAAGCTGCAATGCTGATACCGCCAGGCTGATCTTGTTCATCACCACCACCAGCGTTATGTGGTATGGACGCAGATGCAATTGTGGTATGTGAAATGTGCCCTGCATTCACTTCAATAAATGTTAGCATGCCAGCATTTCTGGGGACCAATCTGTATGCCTGTCCCACACAATGGCTGTCACCAAACTGAATACTCTCTCCATGCTGACACTGGAAGATGGACAGCTCAGATATTTGACTCCTATAGAGGTCAGTTCTGACAAATCAGTGACCTTTCTACTCCAATACAGCAGTGGATCTTCCAGTATGTTAAGGTGCCTGGTGTCCACCAAAGATGCATCCACCATGCATTGTGTGGCATGCAATACTGTCTGCTCATCAGCCTCCTCAAATATTTCCTCCACATCTGCAATCCCCACCTGGCACAAAGCATCCCAAAGTGTATTTATTGTCAATCTGTATTTTCAGGCTGTTTAACTGAGGTGGTAGCAACACAAGGTCTGTGATCACTTTAATGTTGTGCCTCACATAACTGTGACTATAACATCTGTGTCCCACGGACATGTCTTGTTAGCTGATACGTTATATTTTGGCCCTGATCACGATCACCTTCAAGTATTGATGACAGGCCTGTTTTACATCGTGGGTCCGGTGTGGTTGCAATACCAAAATCTGCAGACTGCAGAATGCTGGAAATATGAGTATTGCAGTCAGATACATGCAATATGTATTTCATTAAGGCACAAGTCCTCCTTTCACCACCTGCCTCTTGCACGTGCTATACATTTAACAGTGTCTGCCTCAGCACCTTTAGAAATGGGATAGCCTGACTGATACATGCAGTGTCCCCACTCACTGCCTCGTGTAACATGTTCATATGGCCTTGAATCATAATCAGACCATCCATTAGTCGCCATTGATCTGTTGTCAGAGACATTGAAACTCCAGAACTGTCACAGCTTGAATGCAGCAGCAGCAGATCTTCGGAGATGGTGTTGTACTGCTTGTACGAGTGCTTGATCATGTAGCGTGCTGAGTTCCATCTAGTGATGACTTCCAGCTTTGGACAGCGCTGAGGCAGACTACTTTGGATCTGCAGGTGTCTTAGATGATTATGAGCCTGTCTGGAATGAGTAAGGTGGCCACAGATGCGGCGGGCCACAGTCTACACTGACTTGATTTCAGGATATGATGGAAGTTCCTGCACTACTAGATTAAAACAGTGTACCATGCATGGAACCCTGAGAAACACACCATCACTAATGCATTTAATCTCATTTGAGACATTATTGCTGGGAATGTGGGTGCAGCCACTCATCAATCTCAGTCAAGAGCAGTTCTAACATTTTCTTACCTATGTGTGATCCACTTTCATTCTTCACTGCCAGCATGGCATGTTGACAAAAACCCGGAATGTTGCTACTACCGCAATTGGGCTTTGAATAATTTTTCTCCATTCCAGTGTCAAATACTACCCCCAGTACCTACCCTAGTGGGCTGTAATACATAGATAAGAGCTACCAGCTGTTTGGCCTCTGGTCCACATATCATACTAAGATGTGTGGTGATGCTGAGTGCTACAGGGCATGTATTGCGGTACATGTCACAGTCGTATAAAGCTCAGGAATGGCACTGGTGGAGCAACAGGTTTACAACAGAAACAGAACCCGCCATTTTAGATAAGCGCATGCTATGAGATCTCAGATCCCCAGCTTCTACACAAAAGAGAATGGCAATAGAACAGTTGCAAACATTTCAACAGTTGATGCATTCAGTTCCCATGCAAGAGCATAACTGGGTGGATATGTTGCTGCATTCAGTTTCCCTGCAATAGCATAACTGGGTGGATATCTGGTATGATGCTCAAACTTGTTATGCAGTGTAGGCTACACCTTTCAGTGTGTTTTCATACCAATCAGCTTGAGTCTGTGCACTGGCAGCATGGCTGGTGGGGTAACATTTGACTCAGGAGGGGGTCACAGATGCTGAACAAATGAAAGAAGTGATTTTTGTGTGTGCTCTACGGATTGGAAATGATGTGCTTCAGTTACTCTGGCTGCTAGTACTCAAACCACCACTGCTACCATGGCCACTACTAGGCAATCCCACTGACTACTCCTTCTCATCTCTGTAGTAGTCCTCCACGGTCAACTCTGACTCCACCGGAACTGTTTCCATGCCACTGCGGGATGCTTTGCACAGTGAGGATGATAAGGGAGAAGGCCTGCCTGCACCATCTTCCCTTTTGTGCTGAATCCAGAGTAACAGGTGCTTGTACTTGAGGGGTGTGTGTGTCGTCCACCAGTACCTAGGTGACTCCCATTTTTCCCATAGCTAACATGCGCTTGGCATAGCTGGCAGATAGCCACTGTTTTGTCAGCGGGGTCCAGGATGTAAAAATTCCAAACCAGGCGTTTTGTAACATAGAAACATAGCTTGGCCCACCTAGTCTGCCCATTTTCCATACTTACTGTAACACCACAGACTGTATTTGATCTCTGGCTCTATGTAGACAGTATAATGTATTGGTTAAGGGCACTGAGCTGCAAATCTGGAGACCTGTGTTTGAATCCCATCAGCTCCCACTTGCATACTGTGTGACCCTGAACAAGTCAATTAACTTCCTTGTGCTCCCAGGTTGCACCTGGAAACAAGCTTTGACTTAGTGTGCCTTTCCTGGTTAAACAGTTTCCCCTTTTCCCCTTTACCTGCCCCCTTGTTTACCGCTAAGATTCTCTCATTCCTATCCCATGCATTTTTTAATTCCGTTACAGTTTTTGCCCCGCCACTTCTGCTGTGAGGCTGTTCCAAGCATCCATCACTCTTTCTGTGAAGAAGTACTTCCTCACAGCTCCCCTGAGTTTATGTCCCTCCAGCTTCATAGCATAACCCCTTGTTCTTAAGCATCTTATTTTCCAAAAAATGCTTCCCTGTTGAACCTTATTTATACCCTTGAGGTATTTGAAAGTCTCTATTATATCTCTGGTCTCCCTTCTTTCCTTCAGGGTGTACATACTGAGGTCCTTTAGTCTCTCCTCATAGGGCTTTTGTTGTAGACCCCGCACTATGTTAGTTGCCCTGCACTGGACCGCCTCTATTCTGTTTATGTCATTCTGGAGATGTGGTGTCCAGAACTGGACACAGTATACTAGGTAAGGTCTGACCAGTGATCTATACAGCGGTAACGCCACCTCCCTTTTTCTGCTGGTGATACCCCCCCATGCACCCTTGCATCCCACTAGCTCTCCCCACTGCCTTGTCGCATTTCCTGGCCACCTTTACATTATCAGATATGATTACCACAAGTCTCTTTCCAGTTTGGTGGTCACTAATACCACTCTCCCTGTTTTGTACTCTGCCCCTGGATTTTTGTGCTCTAAGTGCATGGTTTTGTACTCTTTGCATTGAAACTTAGCTGCTACACCTTTGACCACTCCCTCTATATTTCTTAGATATCTATCCACTTTTTACCCACCCCCAGTATAGTCTCACTCCTATTGCAGATTTTAGTGTCATCGGCAAAAAGGCATACCTTCCCATCTAGCCCTTCTGCAATGTTGCTAGTAAAGACATTAAAGAGGATCAGTCCCAGTACTGATCCCTGTGGCACCCCACTGGTCAGCCTTCCTTACTCGGAGTGAACCCTGTTTACTACCACCCTCTGTCGCTTATCAATTAACCACTTCCTTACCCAGTTTATCTCCTTTGGACCTACTCCTAGGCTGCCCAGCTTGTTTACTAGTCTCCTGTGTGGAACGGTGTTGAAGGCCTTGCTGAAATCAAGGTAGGCCACATCCACCGCTCCATGCTGATCTAATTCCCTGGTCACCCAGTCAAAGAAATCTATCAGATTTGTTAGACATGACTTCCCTCCAGTGAATCCATGTAGCTTTTGATTTTTACATGGTGGTTCAGTTGGTACTGGGATATTGGAGGGGTGGCAGTGGATGTTTTGGGGGATGATATCTGCACTAGGGCGACAGTAGGTGACTTATGCTGTGTTATGGACTCAACAGTGCTAACAGGAACAACTGGAGGATTGGGGTTGCCGTAATAACAGCATGTATTTCACGGTGAATGGTATACCAATGGCCCCTGGACTGGTATACCAATGGCCCCTATTTCACCCTGAATCTCCTCATGCTCCTGGCATTGGCATTCATGCCAGTCAAGGATGTGCCAGGCATCTTCAAGGAGATGTGAGAGTGGCCCTTCTTTGACACCAATGAGGAGGTGTTACAGCTCATTATGTATTACTTTGAGGACAACTGGATCAGTCGTCCGATGGGCCTGTCTTGGAGGAGGCAACCAGCATTCCCCGTGGCTCAGTGGAATTGTCACAGGGCGACCATCCAGGGCCTCGCCAGGACTAACAACATGGTAAAGGATGGCACAGGGCCTTCAATAGCCACATCTGCACTTGCCATTCCAGCACCTGGTGCCTCCTGCAGTGCCTCCAGCAGGAGAAGCGCATGTCCGTGGTCCGCAATGAGCAGCTGGTGTCCAGGGCATAGCCTGCTCAGGTTTGCTACCACAACCCGAATGCCAGGATTTCATCTGTTGTGGCTGAGTACAGCACCTGCAGACACTTCAACTACCTTCATGGCCTTGCTCACAACTTTTAATTCCATGTGTGAGCAGGGGCAGGGTGGCCATTGGCATGGCAGTTTCCCCTTGTGGCAGTGTGACTGGCAGTCACACGGTGTCACCCACGTCATGGGCACTCGCAGTTATTTCACCAATCGCAAGTCACTCATTTGACCCATCGCTCTTGTAACCTGGTGCCTTTGTTGTTCCCGCTCTGCCAGGGTTGCTCAATCTGCTTTCCTTTTGCGCTGCCACAGCGGGTCACTGTAGCAGCAGGGCCCTTCTTCCCAGTTGATTTTTCTACTTTCTCCCTTTGGCAGGTGCCCTTTGGGGACTCACCTTGGAATCCTTATTCACATCATATAAAACTAGATTGGGGGGGGGGGGCTTTGGTAATTCCCTGAAATAATTGTGGTGTATACAGCACCACAGGTTCAACAGCATGACCCTTACTTATTTTTTTATTTTCAGGTTCCCACAGAGGGCCCAGAACATCATCTCCATCCCCACTGAGGCTGATTACCACCTCATGAGATTTGTCTTCATCCTCATCCTCACTTTCTCCACCTTCTATTTCCTTCTGAGCATCTTTGCATGCAGCAGTCAGGTTTCCTGCATCAGACTGTGAGTCAGACTCAAGTTCGTCAACACCACCATCAAGAGCAGTCACGGGAACAACATCAACCACCTCATCTACATTTCCAGAGTAAGACTTTTTGTTTTTGCTTCTTGGACTTATCTTTTTGTCACTGCTTCCAGTACTGCCACAGATGTGACTGAGAAACCTTCGGCCACACTAATGCCTCACCACTTGCACGACTATTCCTTTTTGAGAACTAGTACTACCAGCCCCTGATGAACCTGCGGCAGAAGTAGTTTTTTTAGATACAACACCCTTCTGAAACACAGAACCTACACTCTTCCTGGCAACAGCAACTCGAACTTCACTTGAACATCTCTTTCCAGGCATTTTGATATGTAGATTTTTGAACACTGCAATTAAAGTAAATCCAGACAGCAGCAGAAACACTAAAACACCTCACCAGGGCAGTGTGATTTAAATAACACAGCAGTTTACTGAGTTAACAGTAGCTACAGTAAAAAATGACACAAAAATAATTTATTTTTTTATATTTTTCTTACACAAATAATACATGATATGGATTAAGATGACACACAAAAACTGGGGTAATTATAAAAAAGTTACTGTCACTATTACAGTAAAACTGTGATTTCAATAACTAAACAATATAACTACAGTCAATATAGTACAACCAGATGGCAAAAATAATAAAACACACTAAACTGTTCTACAGAAATAAAATAACAAATCACAGAAAACAAGAAGTAATTAAGAACAAACACTGAGGAAAACAACACATGTGCTCTTGCACAGGGCTGCCTTGTTTGCTGCTAGCTAACACAGCTCCCCACCCCCACAGCAGTGTGTTATGCACAAAACAAAGCCACTACTTTAAAGTAAATAGATCTGAAAATATACCGCCCCCCAAAAAAGAATTTGCTAATCTAGAGTCAGAAGGCTCTCTAGTCAGTTTTAGAAGTGTTGTTGTTCAAAATACTCCATGTACAAAATTATCCAAGTGAGATATTTTCCCACTTCAGTCCTGGACTTTTTCTTCAGAATCTGGAAATCGTTGATTGGTCCGCAGTACTCTCCACACCTGAGCCTTCAGCTGCTCTTGACAATTTCCTGAATATTTTTCTCCCTTTACAGGACTCCCATGCCCTCTTTATCAGGAAGAGAGTCAGAGGGATGGTTACCAGATGGTTGCATGGTGATCTGCTGTCTCTCATGAAGGCCAGAGACAAGCTGTGGCAAAAATTCAAGACCACAAATGACCCATCCAACTATCATGAATATTGTCAGCTCTGAAATGTCTGCAAAAAAGCTATACATGTCCCCAAGAGTGAAAATTGCACTACTGCTCTGTTGTCCTCCACCAGTGGTCCATGGAATTTTTTGCACACTATTAAAACCATAGTTGGTGGCTCCAGTGGGTTTGATACCACTGACATGATTACTGGTGGTAAAAACTGTAATAATGCAACCACCATTACAAATGCCTTTAATAATGAATTCATGGTTCTGTCTGCATACACCACTCACTTTGCTTCTGTTGGCACCCAAAACTGCTCCCCTCATGGCTTCCCTCTAACTGAGATACCTTCCTTCCTTCCATCACCACCCCCCTATCTAAAATTTGTCTATGTGAAGGAGTTACGTAAACTCCTTACTGGTCTCTCTCCTTTCTCTAGTCCTGATGATGATAATCTTGAACCCAAACTCCTAAAACTAGGGGCCCCCAAACTTGTGCTTCCTGTCTCCTACATTATCAATCTGTCTCTTACTCAGGAGAGATCCCTTCAATCTGGAGGATTGCTAGGGTCGTACCTGTTTTCAAGCAGGGTGACCGCAAGTCCACAGAAAATTACTGGCATATAGCAATTTTGTGGGATGTCAGCAAGTTGCTGGAGAAAGTAGTTGAGGCACAACTATCTGAGTTCCTGCTCAAGTACAACTTACTGACCCAAGAGCAACATGGTTTCAGAAAAGGTTATAGCACTGTAACAGCTCTTGCCAAGGTCACATCCAAAATTTGGACCTCAACCGACCATGGCATGTTATTGGGCATGATCTTCATTGACCTCTCCAAGGCCTTTGATTTAGTTGATCACCCCATCTTGTGTGTGAAACTTCCCATGCTTGGCATGTCTGACCCAGCCCTAGTCTGGCTCTCAAATTACCTTGCTGGCAGAAAACAGCTAATGAAATATAGTCAAATCATTTCTGAACCAGTTCCTGTTAAGGCTGGTATCCGTCAGGGGTCCATTCTAGGCCCCATCTTATTCTCTCTACTTATAAATGACTTCCTGCTGGTCCCTACCCATTGTAGTTCAACCCTTTATGTGGATGACTTGGTCCTCCTGCCTAGTTCTCACAACATCAATACCATTACCCGTCATCTTCAAGATGACTTCCTCAAGCTTCAATCCTGGCTCCTTACTAATAAGCTTGTTCTTAATTTCAAGAAAACTCAGGCCATGCTCTTTGGATCCACTGCTAAGCTTAAGAAAAACTCCACCTCCTTCAAATACTTGGGTGCCACAATTGACCCCCAGCTTGAACTCTCCTTGCATATCCAAAATATCTGCAGGGCTACAAAAATCAAATTGGGCCTAGCCTACCAAGCCAGAGGGAACCTAACCACTGCTCTACACCTTGCCCTTGCCAGATGAATTCTTCTTCCTAATCTTAACTATGGATTCACAACCTTCCCCTTGCCACAGAAGTTAGTCTTGTCAAGTGGGACTCGACCTATAATAATGTTTGTCACTTTGCCCTTGCTGTCTCTCGCCTCACCTATCATTGTGAACTGTATGGAAAACTTCACTGGCTGTCCCCATACAACTACAGTTACTTTGCTCATGGCAGCTTCATTGACAAAACTGTCCATACCACCACTCCTCCACCCTGTCTAGCCTATTTGCACCTGTCCAGTCATCCTACCTCAATAGGTCTGTTGAAAAGCAGTCCTTTCTTGTCCCGAAGCCACACACTCTGTCTGGCGACCGTGCGTTTGCAGTCAGCGCTCCTAGTTTCTCGAACTTCCTCCCAGTGCTCACTAGGTGTACCACTTCCCATCTCTCTTTTAAGAGATCCCTATGGTCTCACCTGAAATCTGCCTCTGACTATCACTGCCTCAGTGTACCCAGTTTGTACCATGCCCCTGCATGGTCTCCTTTCTGTCCTTTTTTATCTGGGTTATGGATGCTGTCCTACATTTTTTGTTTTGCTCACGCACTTATGAACTCTATTGTATATAATAATTTCCACTGTATTATGACTTGTCCTAATATGCTCATCTCCTCTATGCTATGTACCACACCTTTTGTTGTACTGTCACCTTCGTTATTATGTTCATGTTTCTAAGTTGATCCTGTTATTGTTGCACACCCATGTTTTTTCTGTGTTTTTGTTTGTAACCTCCCGGGTTGTGCTGAAAATAGGCCTTTTTTGTCTAGTGTACTTACCTGGTTAACATACACTAAATAAATAAATGTTTAAAGCACATTTGAAAGGTTTTTGGGAGCAGAGAGTCAGGGAAAGATTTAATGCCCACTCTCTCTTCATAAGACTGCACTGAATTCAGCCTACACATAGCAATATAGCTCATTGCTGTACCGTGTAACCTCCAAACCCATGGGACATTCAGACTTCACCTGTGGGCCTGACTTCACAGGTGAAGTTATCAAATCCATCATTCATGAATTTTGAACAGTGATGGGAATTAGAATTTTGCACTGCAGATTAAATTTGTGAATTGAGGCCAATTTGGGAATTTCTCCACAAAGCAAAGTTTCCTAACTTTGCGCACAACTAGTTCTCTTTGTAAGAAAGTGTATTTTCCTTTCACTGTGGAGGAGCTCTTTTTATTACAAGTTGATGTGCAAGTTGATGTGAATCATAAGTATGCCTCTATATAAGTAGATATGTACTGTACATATATATATTTCAACTTCTAGCAAGGAGAACCTTTTCTGTGTCAGCAGTAGGCATTAGGTTTTACCAATCTGAAGTAGCTGAAAGATCTTGTCACTCAAAATGAGTTGAGCTACATACACATTCATTTGAACCAGTTAATTGCACCATATACTGAAATAAGACTATAAAATCATTGAGTACTAATGTAATCTAAGCAATCAAACACTGCTTACAGTTTAAAACCATATTTTCTGCTTAAAGCCCTTAAAACATCTGCATACATCTACATACATATGTATACGAACACTGAAAATAGCTGAACACATTATTGAGTACAAGCATTAACTACAGAATAGACATACTCTGATCAGATGTTAATGAATATTTATGAACCCAGGCAGCAGAGCTCAATATGAGTCAGACTGAAAAGATATTAAAGCAGCAGTGCTATCAGGAAATGAATAACACAGTCGTCCATCTCAATATGAAAATGTCTACTCTATTGTCTGTCATAAAACTTGAGAATTATATTAAAAAAAGGTAAGTCAAGTGTTCTACGGAGAGAGTTTAATAGTGCATTTTTATTTGTTGAATCCATATCCAACTAAGTATTGCTGACTAAGGGATAAAGGTTGAAATCAGGCCTTTATATTGTTGCTGGCACCATTCTGCCCAGTCTACACAATGTGTCTAACTGGCCAGCTCCTGAGTGGCCTGGGTGTCAGTAAGGCTTCTCTGTTTGTGGCCTTGTAAACTATACCACCCTGCCCTACACTTTGTATGTGTGTAGCTCGCTGCTGTCTACAGAGGGAGGGGCTGTGGTGGTACAGCACTGTCAGCTTGGACAGGGTGGTCAAGTATAAGTGAAGGGCTACTCAGCAGCAATTTTTGTGCCACTCTACAGCATCTGCGTTCACCTTTTCCTGAGTCAGCAGGGTGCCAGCCATGGGTAGCAAGCAGCTTCCTGGAGAGGTAGTGGCTGTGACAAAGTAGCATTTGGTCCCACATAAGAGCAAAGTCACTCTGGAGACTCTGCCCGAGTGGCTCCTGCTCAGGTGACAGGAGTCCTCAGTGGGAGTCACAAGTAGAAGCAGCAAAGATGACCATCAGTATCTTTAAATTGAACTTTGTGCTGAATTCCATGCCCATTATTGCTTTGTCAGTGATATTTTACTACAGTAATTTAGTGTCTTTTTTATAATATTGCACTATTTTAAAATAGTCTAACCTAGTTTGGTAGTAGTTGTCCTTGCAGCAATACAGTGCTACTTCTCATATAATCATGGGTTCTTACTCACAATATTGTACATTTTTTGCTGGCAAAGTGCCTCTGCATGTAGCCTTCATCTGGCAAGGCATAGTCTTTCACTGTGCATAGTTTTCACATGGTGGCATGCGTACGCATCAGGCAAAGAACTACTCCAAGTGTCACTTCACACTACATGAAATTGAGAAGCTTTATAAAGAATTTTGCAAAGCTGGTTTTCTGACTTTTCCCATCTCTAGTTACAAAAACAGAAGGATCTGATAGTAGAGGCTGGTTCTAATGACCACAGCAGAAGGATCATAGGAGCTCACGGAGTCCTTCCCCTCCCGCCGGAGCCCTGGACTCACCTTGAGCAATGGTTGCTGCAGAAGCCAAGACCACAGCAGAAGGATTGTAGGAGCTCACATAGCCCTTTCCTCACCCAACGGAGCCTTGGACCCACCTTGTGCTGTGGTTGCTGCAGAAGCACAGACCACAGCAGGAGGATCATAGGAGTTTAGGGGACCCTTCCCTCACCCGCTGGAGCCCCAGACCTACCTTTTGCAGTGGTTGCTGCAGGTGCAGCTGTTGGCACCATTTGTTTCACTTATGGACTATCAATGGGACAATCAAAAGTTGCTTTTAGAGTCCTGTAACTCTGGAGAGCTCTCAGTACAAATATTGGGTTTGTTCAATATGATAACAGCAAAACTAAAATAGCTACAACAAAACAGCAACAGCGAAACATTGCCTACACATACAATGACTGTACACTATAGCTACCATCACAAATGGCTACAAAACTACTACACTGACTTTTATTATGGGGGATTTGCTGCACCCCCATTATTGGGGTTTTGACTCACGCCTTTACTTAAATCATCAACCTGGAGTCATGCACAATTACAGGAAGGGGAAACTTGGGGGATTTTCACAGGGAGAGGTAACGTGGGATGGGGGAGTAAGCGAAGGGAAGGGGGCAGCTGCAATTAAAGACCCAGTGGGTTACAAACTGATGGGGGGGAGAGAACAAAAACTTGGCACAACATAACTCACACATAAAAAAAAACATACAGACATAGGCACAGAGACACCCAGCCTTGAACTCTGGTTGGTGACACCTCACACACATAGCCAACGACTCTAATCGCTACTCCAAAGTGGCAGCTCGATGGATTGCCCCACAGCAGCATATTTCACTATTCACCAATCACTACCTTCCAGTACCATCTCACTCAATAAAACACTCACTGCAGTAACCATGTCGACCAACACAAAGTTGCTCATTTACACTCGCTATTATTGACTCACTCAAATAGCTTTGCTGTCATCACGTGATACCCAAATATTGTAGGCAGAACAGTACAGATTGTTTTTTATAATGTAAAAGTGTCTGGATTTTAAGTGAAATTATCTAAGAGTGCCTTTAGTCAGGAGTTGGGAAGAAGTCCTGTGGGGGGGGGGGGCACAGGACCGCAATCCAAACATACCGGGGGATGCTGTAGGAAGCTTTGGATTACAGGTAGGGGTGGGAAGCAGCCACATCAGCAAGCAGTGGCTAATAAGAATGTGTGTTTTCTTCTGTAGAAGCCCAGACCATAGCAGAAGGATTGTAGGAGCTCACGGAGCCCTTTGCCCACCTATCGTAGCCCTGGACACAAATTGTGCAGTGGTTGCTGCAGGTACAGCTGTTGGTGGAGTGCCACAGCCTGTGCAGTGGCACTCTAGAGGCATAACCCACCCACCCTGCCACCCAGTTTGGGTAAACGATTAAATAGTCCTCAGGGATTTGATCTGGCTGCTGCAGAAAGAGTCTGCACCTGCAGTCAATTAAGAGAGGGCTACTGAGCCACATTCCCATGTAGATGTTATAAATTAGCCACTCAGGTTTAGGGCAGCTAAAAACCACTCAAGTTACAACCAGGGAGTGAATTTAGCAGGGAGGACAATTAGCTGGATGCTTGAAGTACTTGATACAAGGAGTGCAGATATCAACTGAGGCAAAACAACAACCGTGAGTACAGTACTGGAAAAAATGAGAAACGATCCCTGATCCTACAAACCAGGGTAAGCAAATAGTGGGATGGAAAGGGATATACAGAGAAGGATGTGGAGGCCTGGCAGACTTTCTTGGCAAGAAGCAAACGAGAGAAGGTGGGGAAGAAATGAAACAGCTAGGGGGTGGGGCAGATGGGACTGGAGAGAGTGGTAAACTGCAACTGATGTGGAATGGCAATATTCTTAGATAACATGTGGAAAGCAGGGGGTTACACAGTGTATAGCTATCTGGGACAGCTTGGAGAGGAACTATGCTGACTAAGGAGATAATTGGAAGGGATAAGCGGGGAGCATGGAAAGGGGGTGCATACTATAAATTCCAGGATCATGGGAGGCAAATATGATTGGGGAGCTATAAGACAATCTAGTGAAACAGGAAGAGGTTATTTGAATGAATCTGGTTCCATTAGGGAAGGGAACTGGCAATTGGTGGGGAAAAGGGGGAGAGTTGAGAAAGGGCAATGAGGTAGGGATAAGACAAAAGGAGAAGGCACTGGACCTTGGTCAGATATGGAGGGACTAAAGTCAAACCGATTCTATGTCCTTGAAGGATTGAAGAAGCTGGAAAAAGTAGGGGGCAGGGAGGGTCTAAATGAGTGGGAGAGCAGAGCCAGTGGGGAGGGTTTGGGCATGGGAGACATGGGAGAGATGGGGGACAGGGAGGAGAGGGTAAGGACGGGGGGAAGAGGGGACTGTGGGGGCTGGTAGTGGGTATACAGCAGGGGATAGGAAGAAGGTGCAGGACAGTAATGAAATGGTGGACAGCAGGAGTTCAGTGGGGGATAGTAAGGAGGCAAAGGACAGTAACAAAACAGAAGGGAGAGAGAGAGAGAGCGAAAACTGTGTAAGAAATGGCATTACAGATCAGGAGGCCACAGAGAGGGGAGAATGGCAGCAGAAAGAGGTCCAGGCAGTGGAAAGAGGATCTGAAAGAGCACTAAAACTGACCCCAGGGAAAGTAAAGAGGTAATATTCTTTGGTGATTAAATAATCAAAGGGATTCACTGGGGCAGGAAATGGGACACCAAGAAATGAAGGGTGGCAGTATGTGTGCCAGAGATTACACCAGGGGAGCATGGCACAGGATAAAAGACCTGATCAAGATGGTAGGGAGAACCACATCTGGCTATTCATCTGGCAACAAATGATCTAGTGGGAAATGAGGTAGGAGAAGTGCAGAGAAGGTTTTCAGAGATAGTGGGAACCTGCAGAAATACAGTTAGCTCACTGACCTTCTCAGAAATCCTTCCAGTCCCCAGTGCTACTACAGATAGGATGAGTAGGTTCACAGACTTTAACTAGTGGCTGGGGGAATGGTGTAGGGTGGAGGGATTTCAATGTATTGGAAGCTGGGGTGGGGTGTAGGCAAATGAGGACCTGAGTGCCAAGAACAGACTGCATCTCAGTGGAGAAGGATCTAGGGGTACTAAAGGCTAGCCTAAAGGACTATGTAGACAAATCCTGAATTAAAACTGACTGAGGAGGGAGCAAGGAAAGGAGTGGCACAGCAGTTATAAACAGAGTAGAGGACATGGGTGGCTCTCCCCCACACACTGGATCCAGAGATATTAGGGGGGAAGGCAGGAGAAAAATGGAGAAATACTGGAGGGGCATGTATGTGAACGCCAAACACCTGTAGGCAAGATCCCAGACCTAATGGCAGCAATTGAGGAGGCAGATCTAGATATTGTGGCCGTAAATGACTCATGGATTGGAGTGAATCATAGCTTGGGGGTTCAAAAATGCATGGGATAGACACAAGGGGAGCCCAGACTGCAAATGGAACCTAGAGTGTCAAAATAAGTCTAAAACAATTGGGTAGACTAGATGGACCTAGCAGTCTCCTTCTGTCATCAACTTCTATGTTTCTGTGTTCTTGGATGTAGTGCTACCAGGGTACACACTCTTCAGAAGGGGCAGGGAGGTAAGGAAAGGGGAAGGGGTGGCACTATATGTAAAGGAGGACATCAAGACTACTGAGGCACCAAGTATATGTGAGGGAGCGGAGGCTCTGTGGGTCACACTCGAGGCAGGGAATGGAACTGTGGACAGGATAGGAGTGGCCTACAGACCTCCATCTCAGGAGGCGGGGGAGGACAGGATTCTAATGTAAGGAATCTTGAAGTTGGCAAACAGGGGGAGGTGCTGCTGTTGAGCAACTTCAACATGCCTGATGTAGATTGCACTGTACCAGCAGCAGCATCAAAGAGGAGTAGGAATATGCTGGGACCACTTCAGGGAGCTTGCTTGAAGCAACTTGTGAGGAAGCTGACTCTAGATGAAGCAGTGCTAGATCTTGTGCTGACAAATGGGGAAAGGGTTGAGGAAGTCATGGTGGGAAGTCACTTGGGCTTTAGTGATCACTGTATGATGAGGTTTAGGATAAGCAAGGGAGCAGAGCTACGCCATATGAGGATGAAGGTCCTCAGGTTCACAAGTGCCAATTTTGATAAGATGGGTAAAAGCCTAGAAGAGGCTCTTGAAGTGGTAGAGATGCTGGAGGAAGTGGAGGAAAAATCAAGAGGATCATTACACATATAACAGATGTCTGTGTCAGACAAGTAAGAACAAGAGGAGAAGAAGACCACTTTGTTTTACTAAGGAAGTAAGGGAGATGGTAAGTGCAAAAAAGTCAGCCTTCAAGAAATACAAGAAGCCACAGAGGAGTATTAGGTCAGGCAGAGGGAAGCAGGGAGGGCAATCAGGAGGGCCAAGGCACAAACAAAGGATAGGATAGCTAGAGAAGCTAGGAAGGGGGACAAGACTTTTTATAGGTATGTCAGTTATAGGAGAAAGGTGGAGTGGGGAATTAGTAGGCTGAAAGGAACAGAAGGAGAAAGCATTGAAGGGGATAATGAAAAAGCAAATGTACTAAACCAATAATTCTCTCCGGTGTTTATGGAGAAAATGGATGAAGAGGGTCTGCGGATGACAGATGGGTGACTAAGTAGACACTAAGGGCCCGATTCTCAAAAAGTCAGTGCAAGCCACACCAAATGTGGCTTGCACTGATTACCAGTGCACCAGAGCCCCTACACCTGATTCTCTATCAGGTAGGGTTCCAGCTTCAAAATCTCGTGGCTTGCAGAAACTTCTGGCCCCTGCGCCAAACATAGGGCGCAACAGGAAGAAAGACCACAAGCTGTGGGTGGGCTATGCTACAATAGCACCATGGACAGGTGCCTGGTTGCTAGCACCCCCCACCCCAGCGGTACATAATCTAAGTGTCTCTGGCAGTCTAGGGCACCCTCCCAGCCTCGATCCTTGATCACCATGTTAAATTTTAATAAATTTCATCAGCAGTCTAGTGGTTCCCCAGCCCAGATCCCCAATCACCCTTGTGTCTGGGGGGTGCATTTAATACACTGGAATTAGGACTGTGGGACATTGGTGCAACACCCAGAGGACAACTAAGTACACTTTGACCAGCCCCTGGCTAGTCTAATGGTACTTTGTCAGTTATCCTCTGGGGAAGCTTTTAGAATACTGATTTAGGGGATGTGGTAGCTTGCATCTGCCGTAAGCCCCCCTAGCTCCATGCCACAGCCCATTTTATGGGGCAAGGCTGGTGCAAGCCCTCTTTGATGCAGGCATCCTGTGTTTAATGCAGGCTGCTTTTTAGATTAGCAATAGGCATATCTTTTGACGCAAGGTGCTACTTACATCAGAAATGTTTGACGCAAGCACCTTGCATCCCTGCAAGGGCTTTGAGAATCAGGCCTTAAGCCTTTTACGGTGGAAAGAGTACTGGTTGAACTAGGTAAGCTGAGGGTGAACAAGGCAATGGAACATGATGGTGTGCATCTCAGGATTTTAAGGGAACTCAGAAAACAGCAGCACCACTACAGCAATTACTCAACCACTTGCTTGATACAGGGTTGATTCACAAGGACCGGAGGAGGACATATGTTACCCCACTCCACAAGAGCGGTAGAAGAGATGAGGCAGGTAACTACAGGCTGGTCAGCCTGACCTCTGTTGTGGGGAAGGTCATGGAGGCACTGTTGAAGGAGAGGATCATGGGTTACTAGAGGCCTTTGACCTGCAAGAGCAAAGCAGCATGGATTCACAGCAGACAGGCTGGGTCAAACAAACTTGGACTTTTTCAACTGGGTGACCAGAGAGATCAACTGGGGGGGGGGGCTGTGGATTTTGTGTACCTAGACTTCAGCAAGGCATTCAACACAGTTCCCCACAGGAGGCTAGTCAACAAACTGGAAAGTCTGGGAGTGGGCACAAAGACAGTTTACTGGGTGAGGAACTCACTAGGGGATAGGAAGCAGAGGGTGGTGGTAAGTGGGGTCCATTCAGATGAGGTGAAGGTGACCAGTGGAGTACCCCGGAGGTCAGTCCTAGGGCCATTACTCCTCAACATATTTACAGTGGATATGGCAGAAGGAATTGAAGTGAAAATATTTCTATTTGCTGATGAATCAAAGATCTGTAACCAGGTGGATACCGAAGTTGGAGTGAGCAAGATGAGGAGGGATTTAGACAGGCTGGAGGAGTGGTCTAGACATGGCAACTGGAATTCAATGCTAAGAAATTCAGGGTCATTCACTTGGGGTGGAACAACCCAAAGGTGGATTATACAATGGGATGGGAGGTGCTAGAGACTACAAAGAAGGAAAGAAACCTGGGAGTGATTATATCCAAGGATCTAAAGGTGGCTAGTCAATGTGATGAAGTGGTGGGGAGGGCCAGCAGAGTGCTGGGCTGCATAGGGACAGGCATAACCAGTAGGAAGAGGGAGGTAATGATACTGCTATACAAAACCTTGATGAGGCCCCACTTTGAATACTGTGTTCAGTTTTTGAGACTATACCTCAGCAAGGACAGGGATAGGGTGGAGGCAGTGTAGAGGATGGCTACGAAGATGGTGCAAGGGTTGCAGCATATGACCTATGAGGAGAGGCTCAGAGAGCTGAATGTGTACACCCTGGAGGAAAGGCAGGAGAGAGGGGACGTGATAGAAACACTGAAATAGCTTACAGGGGAAAACAGCACCAGTGTGTAGCATTTTTCAAAGAAGGGGATACCAGACAACCAGGAACACATTATGAGACTGGAGTGGGGAAGGCTCAGGGGGAGAACATAAGGAAGTACTACTCCATGGAGAAGGTTGTGGACAAGTGGAATGGGCTACCTGCAACTGTCGTGGGGGCTAGAACAATCACAGAATTCAAAAGAGCTTGGGACAAGCATAAGGGCATCCTGAGGGGAGGGGGAACGCAAGGGGGAGAAGCTACAGCAAGGGACTAGGCCCGACTAAGTGGCAGACTAGGTTGGGCGAGTGGTCCTTTTTTACCATCAAATTTGTGTTTCTGTATTTCTTGCTGATTCAGTCAGCAGCCATTCCCCAACATTTTGCACATGGAATTATAGAGCAACTGAAATTACTAATGATTAGCACCTTCTGAGATTTCCCTAGGTTGGACATTGGCAAACCTATGACAGATGTGAAGAATGTTAGCTGGTTCAACCTGGAAGGGATGTCTGATGTTTACTCTCTTCATGATATTTTTTTCCCTGAGGGAGCTGACTTTTGTTCAGCGCAACATTTTCTCTTGTCTCAAAAGCATGTCAAGTGGAAATTAACACATGGTTATCCAGTGAAATCCTTGCTCATACAAAACAGATGAATATGATATGTAAACATTTTAAGCAACCAGCCATTCTAGAATATTGGCTTAAATGTAGGCAAATAAGGAATTTGTGGTAGAAAACATTCTACAACAATTTTAATGAAAATAAAACATTTGTGTTTTATTCAAGCATGTCACCTTTATCTGGCCTTGGTTATCTACATTATTGTGGTAAGATAATATCCCCATGTGAAACCTGCAAATTGCTATGTTCAATAAAACAAGTACATGTAACCCACCCCAAACCCCAAGAACACACAAAGAGGCACACTTTCGCAGATTAGAGTACCTTTCCTGGTAATGAATTATAAATAAATAAATATAAATACATAAATAAATGCGTACATACGTAAAAAAAATAATATTGTGAATGTTGTTATACAAACGCACAGGAAGTGATGGTCTTAAGCATAAGTTTCTCAGATTTTGTAGCAGGCTTTGTTTCTCAATCTCTTACATTAATTGATAATCTTTCCCGAATAATGAATGTTATGTCAAATATCTGGAAATTAACAAGGGTTTCTCTCTCCTAAAATTGAGACTACTATTACAGATAGCTATAAGTTTAGTTTAATTCTTCAAGTAAGTTACCAGAAACGAATGGTTTTCAATCAAGATAATGATTATTTTTTTAAATTTATTTAAATTATTGTCTTTTTTCACCTGGAGCCCTGGCAGGTGGCTATGATCCACCTGACAGAGGGACTCACTCTCCGGTCCAGCCACTCCCGCTCCTGCCAGTCCCCAGAAATTCCCCTGCCATTTGCCAGGGAGGAGGTTGCCAGCTCCCCCCTCCCCCCCCCGAGACCCAGTCCAGAAACTGGGGATGGCCTTCGGGACACAGCAGACAATCAAGGAGCCTGACAGGCTCTTTTCCACCATTTTCTCCCCGCCCATCTCTCCTACCAATGCAAGGGCATTGGTACATGCCTCCTGACCCATACTGCCCCCATGGCAGTTGCCAGAGTGCAGTCAGCAGGTGGGACAACAAGCCCTCCTTCTCCAAGAGAGGAGAGCAGTCTTAAGGATGCTCAATCTTCTCTCGCCCCTGCCAATCCCTGGCAACCCCGGGCTCGCTCCTGAACCCAGGTTGCCGGTGTGGCGTGAGTTGTAGCGACCTGTGCCTCAATCTCCAGTGCCTTTGGGCCAGTGATAATGATTATTTTAAAGGAAAAGTCCTCTTAACCTTTTATTCTGTTTCCCTGTGTAGTTGGTAGGTGTGCACAATGATTGGCTCTATTGCAATGTCCTAATTTTATCAAGATGTAAATGTAGATGAATGTACTTTAGTCTGGTATGATTGGTGAAAAGCTGCTTGGCTCCTTTGCAAAGGTCGTGATGACCATACTCATGTAAGGCATTCTGGAATTTTATTATGTTTTAGTGCTGAAGCCTGCAGTAGTTACACTGTATTAGTTAGTGCTGTTGCTGTCCTCTGCAATCCCTTTTTTCTTGTCTTATGCTGGCTATGAAACTTTTCAAGGCCTACTAAGTGCCCTGCTTTTTTCTGTAGTTTAAAATGTATCTGAGTTACAAAAAAATGCTTTTAGAGAATACAGGGACATCACAAGACATATAATGGAAATGAATTACAGTATAACTTTTGCTGACTTGTGCATTTATGGCTCATCATCTCCCATAATGTCGTGCATGAGTGAGGTCATGACCTTTGGAATGGAGGCAAACAGGTTTTCACAACAGTCAACAGCAAAAAAGTGTGAAGCAACCTCATTCACACTTAAATTAGGATGACATGGGGGGATGCAATGGAGGGAATTATTGTTCAAGCCTACAAACTACACAGGTAAAGAGAAGATAGGCTGAGGGGACTTTCCCTTTAATCAACTGTAACTTGACACAAGAAAAGCATGGCTTCAGAAAGGATTATGGTACCAGAACTACCTGGGTCAGGTTCAATGAACATGTCAACATGGTTATGGATCGTGGTCTGTTCATTGGTGCAATATCTGGGATACTGACTAAGGCGTTTCACCTGTTTACCATGCTCTTTTGTTACATGGATTGTCTGTGCTAAGAATCTCAGCTACGTCTATTTAGTGGTTTAGTAATTACCATTGATATCATTTTCAGCAAGTTCACTTTAACAGCACTTTGTCTGTGTCCCTACTATATGATAGGTTTCTTCGAGGCTCAAGTTAGGGCCTTTCTTGTTTTCTTTATTTACTAATTCCTTACCTTTTCTTGCCTAAATGTTTGTATTTTGCTGTACAGAAGGCCGATAAATTCACACATTTTGCCAGTTCCAATTCAACTGTCAATATTTATTTTACTTTAAACAGAGATTTTCAGTCTATGCAATAGTGGTTCTGGAATAGCAGATTGGATTGTTACTGAATGGTAGCAAAAAACACACACACACACACACACAACACACACATTGTAGATTTGATGGGGAAAGCCCAGGACTGTGAGTGGGGGGACTTTGGAGGTGAAAGGGGACAGATCAGCAAGAACCTCCCAAATTCCTGACTAAAATAAAAAAACAATAAAACCAGTCTTCTTCTTGCTTGTTCTGTTCTATTCTAATGTACCTCTTTAAAATTTCTGTTGCATCCCAATGATCTCCTTGTCTTTCTGCTGGTACTGGCAACTGGTTCTCAGGGTCTACCCCCCCCACCCCAGAAAAAAAAAAAAAAACTATTATATTCTCTCATGCTTAGTTTTTCATTTTTATAGTCCTTTCTACTTCTTTATTCTGCTCCATTCTCCTCTAGGGTGAGGTCAACCTCTACAAAAGCCAGAAAGGGCCAGTTATGTCAAGACAGATAAATTAAGAGTCTCCTTGCTCAGAAAAGAAAATTGCATAAAAATAATACATACCATGATATTTAAACATAGCTGAAAGCGGCAGAAGTCTTTTTGTAAATACAGTGGATTCCTGATGTATACACATGCCTGGGACAAGCTGAATTTGTGCGTACAGCCAGAATTTGCATACAGCCCGAACACCATAGAAATTAATTGATGCCTGTTGAAATCAATGGGGACCTGTTTCCAAAACATAACTCACATGCTCATAAATATACCTAAGCCATCTTAAATGTTGTTGAATGTTATTTTAAGCAATATCAGAAGTGACGACCTTTACCATAGCATGTCATTAAACTGAACACTAACTGACACTGACCCACTTCCACTGCAGCAAGCGAGAGTGGATGGAGCTTTCAGTGAGTAGAATGAATTTTGAAGTCAGATCCTTTGCATCAGTTTATCACTCTCTGGCCCAGATATTCAAACTGCACCAGGCTGTGGCGCAAGCCTGGGCAGAGTGCAACTTGGCTGCGCAGGGGCATTGACTGGGCGATATTCAACGGAGCTGCACCATGGCTCAGCATCATTGAATATCGCACCTTGGCCACCTGCAGTGCGCATGAGTGCAAGTGGCCAGAGTGGAGCGGGGGATGCGCTAGCACAAGTTCCATTGTGCTAGGCGCAACAACCGTGATATTCAAAAGTGCACATGTAAACGGGGCCATAATGTATGCAAGGTGCAAATGGATCCATTTGCATGTCATTATGGCCCCAGTTGCATGCAGGTGCACTGATCCCTGGTGACTTGCGCCTGGTGCCCTGCCAAGGAGCAGCCGTCGGGGACCGATGCCTCCTGCAGCACGGCAATGTGCCCCACAGCCTGATCACGGGCATTTGAAAAACAATGAAGAATCCTATCTCCCTGGTGGTCCAGTGGACTGCTGTCAGCCCGATCGCGAGCTTAAGTAAAAAATGAAGAATCCTATATCCCTGGTGGTCCAGTGGACTGCTGGCAGCCTGATAGCGGGCTTAAGTAAAAAATTGAGAATCCTATATCCCTGGTGATCCAGTGGACCACTGTCAGCCTGATTGCGGGCTTAAGTAAAAAAATAAAGAATCCTATATCCCTGGTGGTCCAGTGGACCGCTGTCAGCCAGATCGCGGGCTTAAGTAAAATTATAATGAATCCTATATCCCTGGTGGTCCAGCCCACCCCACCCCCCAACAATCATCCTCACCCCCCCCTGTCGGGTGGCAGCAACACCCACCACCTGCGCCCACGCCCACTGACCGACAACGTCAGTAGGGCTCGCCACTGGTCCCACATGAACCAATAGGCGCCCCTGATCTACACATTCGATATGAATGGATCCTCACATATCTGGAATGTATAATGAATATGGCTGCCACCGTAGCTCATGCTGTGGACCAGGCGTACAGCCGGCGTTGTCAATCGAGGGCGATGAAGCAGCAAGTAGAATAAATCATGCGTGACAAAACAGCGGTGGGGATCAGTGAAGAGGCTCACTGGACCACAAGTATAAAGTCATTATAATTTACTTAAACCGTGATCAGGCGACAGCGGTCGAACCACCAGGGATGTCTCATCTTCACCCAAGCCGCGATCGGCTGACAGCGGTCCACTGGACCACCAGGGAGATAGGATTCTTCATTGTTTTACTTAAGCCCGTGATCAGGCTGACAGCGGTCCACTGGACCACCAGGGATATAGTATTCTTCATTTTTTCACTTAAGCTCGCGATTGTGCTGACAGCGGTCCACTGGACCACCAGGGATATAGGATTCTTCATTTTTTTACTTAAGCCCGCGATCGGTCTGACAGCGGTCCACTGGACCATCAGGGATATGGATTCTTCATTTCTTTGCTTAAGCCCGTGATCGGGCTGACAGTGGTCCACTGGACCACCAGGGATATCGGATTCTATTTTTGCATACCAATGCCCACGATCGGGCATGGGGGGGACACCACCATGGAGGTGCAGCCAGAGCTCGGGTGGCCACCCACAGGTGGCAGCTGCAGTGTTGTGCCCTGCCATATGGCAGCTCACCTGTGGGTGGCCGGCCGTTGCTCCTTTTTTTTTTTTGATCAACTTTGTTCGGCGCAAGTAGGGGTTGCGCATGCATGGCTCAACACATCCCGGGGCTGAATATCGGGATGTGCAGAGTATGCATGGGAATGCCCCTCCTACCTGCACCTGCATACATTACTGATGCGCTTTGGCACATTGGGATTTGTGCCAGATGCAATTCCCATTTGAATATCACACTGGGGTGCATCAGTGGGTTGCGCATGGTGCAACACTGTTGTGCCAAGCGCAACCCTTTTGAATATCTGGGCCTCTGTGCCTTAATCAGAACTGAAAGCTAGCAACTATCAATATAATTATGGTGCGGGGGGGACAGGTTTAACTGGGCTCTGGCAGTTGTCAGGTGATTAGTGGATTAGCTACAGGGGACAATCTAGGTGCTGCAGGGGAATGACAACCGAATGCAACTGTCAAAGAGGTGACAAAGACCTTCTGGGGACCCTCTGGGGAGCATGTCAAGATGCAAAAAATGTGCATATAACTGAAACACTGTGTGCATACAAACAAAATAGTTAAACATTGCTGGAATAAAGCAAGAATTGGAACTTCAGTTTTGTGTGCATACATTGGGAATGTGCATACATCTGAATGGCATACAAGTGGAATCCACCGTACATTTGAATACAAGCTCTTGCCAGAGCTGATACGGCTGTGGAGAGCTTTTAGGAGTGGCAAGAGCATTGAAAAGAACATGCGGTGCTGTCATCACACTGGACTCAGCCATAACTAATACTGCGGTAATTACAGTACTGAGTATGCGTGATACTCACACATGCTCAGTTTGCCCAGGAGTCAGCCATGTGCAACATGGCAGCGCTGGCAGGACTATTTATGCACGATACTCGTGCATGCTCAGTTTAAGTCAGTGCCGCCATATTGCTCATGGCTGCTGTCCCTTCTGCAGTTGTGGAAAGGAAAAGTAGTGCACCGGGATGGGTGAGTGTTTATGCACCCCATGGAGGTGAAGGGCTGCATAAACAGAATCACTGGAAACTATGCCGGAGCACTGTGGCTGCTCATCAGACAGCAGTGCTGTCATGTGCTTCCACAGTGCTCTTATACAAATCAGATGATGGCATAACATCTGTGCAGCTTGACCAACATAGCCATAAAAATCAGACTCAGGAGGAGATTATTAACCAACTAGAGATATGGTCGGGCACTTGCTTGTCATCAATCACAGTCACTTTATCATTCTTTTCTAAGCAGTAATTTCTGGTAAATGTACTTTACCCATATTGCTCTCAGTGCTGGTAGACTACTTCTGGTTTCCCCCTGATTGTAGTAGTCAGGGGTAGTAGCAATCTTTAAGTGGTAGCTGCCAGTGGTGGCACTCTCTGAAAAATGAAGAAGAAGAATCAGCATTTATATAGCACTTTTCATACACAGTGTATCCCAAAGTGCTTTACAAGCAATGCTAAGCTGGTAGTGAAGTGACTGAATGTGTAGTGGTAGCCATATCACACATCAACACCCACACACAGCCTGGACAGTTGCATGAACCGATTCATGGGAATGGGAAAAGTGGTACCCATGCATGTCTGCACATTTTAGAAATGACCCCTTTCTTTGTTTTTGCTGTAAAAAACTGACCCCTTTAACACAAAAACAGGGAGTCAGTTATGGGCTCCACCTCCATCTCCTTTTCACTTCAAGTGAGGAATGTGATTATGGGTTTGTATCAGATGTACAGTGACAGTGATAGATGCATAGTATTGTTAAACAGTAATCAACTGTATGTAAAAGCTTGGGGGGGTTGAATGTGTGCTTTCTTAATGTTGTCAGTGCTGCTCCACCCATTTTGTACTCTGCCCCTGGATTTCTATGCCCCAAGTGCATTATTTTCCATTTTTGTGTTGAAACCTAGCTACCATACCCTTGACCACTGTTCAAGTCTTCTAAGATCTCTGTTCATGCTTTTCCATCCTGCTGCAGATCTTGATATAATCATGCAGAGTCAAACCTTCCCCTCCTGCTCCTTTGCAGTTTCACTTACAAAGACATTAAAGAGGATCGGGTCCAGCACTGATCCCTGTGGTCCCCCCACCCAACATCCTCCCTTCCTTGGAGTGAACTCCATTTACTACCAGCCTCCGTCACCTATCCCCTAACCAATTTCTTACCAAACAGCCACATTTTTTCTCTCTCTGAGCCAACACAGTAGGAGTCATGTAGAACAAATGCAACTTTCTCGGAAAGTATACAAGTTACAAATACACAACCAGCATGAATGTTGTTCAGGACAAAATGACCTAGCAAATGAGCCTAAGCTGCACTAGTTATATATATTTGTTTTTAAATATGACCATCTGATTACCTGAATTTTCATTTTTCTTCAGTTTTCACCTTTTGGATGGCTATATTTAAAAAAATAATATAATGAATTCAGATTAGTAATTACCCTCATTTGAAAGTTATTTTTGTCCTAAAGAACTTCATGCTAGTTGTGTATGTGTAAGATGTATACTTTCTGAAATATTTACATTTGTTAGGCATGACTCCTTATGTGTTTGCTCAGAGAGAAAAACAAGCATTTGTCAATGCCAGATGTTCACCACTGGTATTGATGTTGTAATAGGTCTAGGAGCAGATCCCCATGCCAGAAGACTAATATGGGCTGGGCTTGGGATGGGATGAGCATGGAGAGGGGACAGTTATGGTGGGGCAGCAACAGACTCTCATTTAAATCAGAAATGACATGCATAAGGCTGAAACTGATCTAGATAGTGGGGGAATGTAGACTAGCAATTTTTCACTAACCACTGAGCCACTTAACTTCACTTTCTAATTGCAGTGATGCACACACACTGACTAATATATATTTCAACGTCCTACACAGCAAGTATAGTGTTATGCTTGTGCAACTGTGTTAGTTTGGTTTTGGCCATTTGCACTCTCTATTCCAGAGGAATTACCACCCTGTAGGGCTACGAAA
Organism: Neoceratodus forsteri; assembly: GCA_016271365.2. Classification (NCBI taxonomy): domain Eukaryota; kingdom Metazoa; phylum Chordata; order Ceratodontiformes; family Ceratodontidae; genus Neoceratodus; species Neoceratodus forsteri. The sequence continues at coordinate 1,632,209,097 of CM028130.1, read as the reverse complement.
GGCAAGGAACCCTCAGAGAGGGTTCTACCCCTAGAGGTGCCACGGGATGATTTCCATGGCTAAAGGTACCTTTGGAATCCCCTTAAGGAGAGAAGTGCTACCACTGATCAGGAGTATAAAGAGGAAGGTCATTTTGCCCCTGTATAAGACACTCATGAGATCGCACATGGAATACTGCAAGGTGGAGGCGGTGTAGTGAAGGGCAACTACAATGGCACAGGGCATACGGGATAATATTTACTGTATAAGGAAATATTAGACAAGCCAATATTTAACATATTTATTTCATTTGGTTAAAGCATTTAAACCATTTTAAATATTGCATTTTTGCAGGATTTGCAGTTGAGATTTGATACATGATATACTGAATCTCAACTGGCATATCCTGTAAAATATCACTTACAGTGTGCTCATGCTTTTACCCATTATCTCTAATGAACATGCAAAATGCAGATCTGCTGAGAGGCATTTTTAATGTGATCTTTACACATTTTTACATTGTGTTTTCCTAGAGTATGCCTGCTGATTGCTATATATTTAGCCTGGATAGTTCACAGAAGACGTAGCATCTTATTTTCAGTGGGGCTCTACATCTACATCTACGTAATATTATGCTGCATTGCATAAAATCAGAACACACTGGAGATAATATTTTACATCTGGACTAGGCTACCCTGAATAAATACATTGTAAGAATGGTAAAATCATGACCCCCACTGAAAACAAGATAGTGCATCTAATCTGGGACATGCTGAGTAAATACAATGCAAAAATGTGCAAAATGAAGATTCCTATGAGAATGAGATGTAGCATCTCCCCCATGCTATCCAGGATACAAAATATAGGATACGAAATATTAAAAGGACATCTACTGTAAACTGAACTTCACTGTGTTCCACATAAGCAAGACTGACATAAACTGTTTATTGTTTTATAACATATTAGATTGCATTATTTATTTTGAATGTTGTGACCATGAGGATGGTGTGTACAGTGTGTGTGTGTGTGTGTGTGTGTGTGTGTGTGTGCTTGCTGTAGCTCAATACAAATATTTTTTTCCCAAAAAGAATAGTAAAAAGTGCCTGCTGATTGCTATATATTTAGCCTGGATATTTCACAGAAGATGTGGCATATGCCTGAGACAGTGCTTATCAGATATTGTCTCAAGAGGCTAAAAAAACAATGTAAATCTTTTTAGAAGATTCCTTGCTGGGAAAGGGTGACATTTATGATGCATGAATCTTTCTTGAAAGAGAATACCTGTCCAACTGATGCTAGTAGCAAGAAAATGTTTAAATGCTAAGTATTTAATTGTGCAAGTCGTTATATTTCGATGGGGGTAAACAAATCTCCAGTTTACTAGGCAACCAATATTTAGCAAGCTGTTTCAGTTTCCTAATGGCCATCTGATAAGCAGCTTGGAGTTCTGTCTACAACATTCTAAACAGAAAGAAGGGAATATTTTATTCAAGTGGCATAGTGATTTGTAGCTGTGGAAGGATACACTGAAAACTCCAAAAATGTGTTCCACAGTATCCCATTTTTCCAGCTAGAGCAAGATGGCTGTAGACTCCACCCACAGTCATAAACACACAGCCCAGAAACAAAATGGAAAGCCTGCATAAGAAAGGAAAGGGTTAGCTTAAAATACAGAGAACCCACAAAATGGAAATGTCCCTTTTCTTTCTTTTTCTTCCTCTTTCTTTCTTTCTTTCTTTCTTTCTCACTCTTATCCTGCTGATTGTAGCCTGGAGAGGAGGTGAAGTCAGAGACAGGATACACTGGAGGAATACCACCTGTATAACTTGCCATAACTATGCATGTTGCCATTTGCTGCCTTATGAAACTTTATCATAAAATAAGCAAAACCAGACATTTTGCACTCTATATCTGTCTCCTTTATTGACCCAAGATTCATGCATTGTATGAATCTAAACCTTGATCAAGCTCCAGTTTACAAGTTGTTCATATAAATGGATTTTTTTCTAGAGCAGGTCAAGTCTCTTAGATACCTAAGTGTCTATTTGGACCATTGCCTTACTGTTTCAGAGTACATATCCACTATCTGTAAGGTAATTCATCAAAGGTTAGGAGCTGTTTATAGAATAAAACATTGTTTAATATCAAGGACTAGATTAACTAGTGCTTGAGGTATTCTTCTTCCATCCCAAGACTGCAGTTCTGCTATCTTCTATAATGCCTGTGTAACTGAGACAGGTTAACTTAATACGGTCAATAGCAGTATATGTTGCTTTGCTCTTCAATAAGTCTGCATTTTATTTATCAATAATCATGTATAGTCTTGTCTTAACTCATATAAGCTGGATTTTTACTTATCCTTGCTAAAATATTGAAACACATATCTTAATAAGCTTATAAAAATTAACAATGCTCACTTGGCCTTTTCCTACCAATAAACATTTTAAACAACTATGGTATTAACATTGGCACTGTACACAGTATACTAACTTAATTTTTTTCCTAATAAAGTCATTCATCTGTAGCAGTGTTATCATCTTCTAAATCCATGCAGAGAAACCAGGGGTCAAGTAGCCATAATGTTTTTTTTTGGTACCTCTATTTACACTTTTATGGACCGAAGAGCTTTTACCCATTTTAACCTAAACTATGGCACAGCATCCTTAACTATCTGCTTGGAGCTTCTAGCCATTCATTGTTTATGAATAAATTTATGAAATATTGGATAGATTTACATGTTCTTGTTTCTGAACATTGTTTATGAGTGAGGCTGTACCTGAGGAACTGTGCCTAGTTTCGGAGGCTCCACCTCAGAAAACACACAGCTCACTTTGAGACAATTCAGAGGAGGGTACAAAATGATACAAAGGCAGCAGGGGAGGATTATGAGGAAAGGTGGGAGAACCAGAGAACGTATTCCCTGGAAGCCACAAGGGGTGGGTAGGATTGAGATCTACAAATTTATGAGGAGAATTAAAGGGTACACAACAGGGATCTAGTCACAAAGAATGAAACACAGTAACCAGGGGACATGGGAGAAGGTTGATGAGGGAAGATTCAAAAGGGATGTTAGGAAGTATTTATTCATGAAGGTGGTGTTGGATGTCTACAAAAGTCAGTGGTAGAAGCCAAATTAGTGACTGGTTTCAAACATGGATGGGATAGGTACATGGGGATATTAAGACCTAAGATGAGGAGATGGACAATCTAGAGAGGGGAACAATGGACTCAGTAACTCCAGTCTGATGTTAGATCAGACACAGTCACTTTGGAAATAGGCAGAGTGGAAGGAGCATTTACAATCAAAATGCATGTATATATGTCATATGTATAATTATATATATTGTTCTACACAATTTTTTTAATGATTTGTTATTGTTGTTTGCTATTTTGTAATTTGTGTTTGCCTCTAACATGAATCAATCCTGAAAATGGGCTTTATGTACTGAGAAAACAGCATTTACTGGCATCATGTGGATTACATTGTTTTTGCTCCTACCTCCCTGCTATGCTGACTTTGCTTCACATCATGAGTAGACACATGACAATGTGGTCTACAGGGTGAGAACATTAAATACTGTAATAGGATGGGTTGAGTAACAACCACAGGATTCATTGGATGCCCCCCCCCACACTGGGGAGCCCATTTCAGGGTGAACCAGAAGTGATCTGCTGCAATATTGGATCTGCCAGAAACACTGGCCTGATGGGAAAGTATGATTTTAGCAAGCCTAGAAACAAGGCACAAAACCAAAAAAAGGATCAATCAGTGGGTGGGGACCCTGCTTTGTAGACACTGGGCAACTGGACATGTGGTAGGGATCATGCTTAGGGAAGGGGTGGAGACCAATAAATAGCAGGAAAAGAGAGGGGGTCACAGGATTGTCAAGGGAAATTGGAAAGAGTATATCAGGAAGATGAAAAGGCCAAAGATTGTCCAGCAGTCTGACAATGAACCCCAGCATATACAGTAGGGAGTTATAAGCTGCAATACCAGTTTTGCTCCAGTTCTATAAATTTGATCTGAAACACATCCATCACTAGAATGGTTTCCAGCTTTCCCCAGCATTTCTGTTGGTACCTGCTACATAAGATGGTTCCTAGCTAGATAGAGTAAGAGCATTTTCTATTAAAAAAAGAAAAGGGAGAGACATGGATAGACACTGTACCTTACAATCTTTGTTTACTGGTACAAGAAAGTGATATGAAACATTGCACCTACAGTAGAAGTAGTGGAAAGAGAAGCCTAAGGTTGATATGCTGATGATAGAGAAGGAATCAGCCATGATGGCAGAAGTCCACAAGATGCTAGAGGAAGTGATGAGAGGAGAGGAAAGGGTAAGCTTTCATCGCTGACATAGGTGAAAGAGTGAAAGTGAAATGACACAACCACAATGAATTAGAGATCTGGGAGAAAGCAGCAGGACATTGGCAAGAACTGGACAGGGCAGGCAGAATGAGAAGCACATCTGAGAAGGTGGTTGTGCAAGACCCAATCAATCAAGGGTTCTGAAAGAACTCTTAAAACTGAAGGTGGACAAAGCAAGGGGGCCTGACAGAATTCACCAAAGAATTCTAAATTAACTAAGGGTAGAACTAGTGACACTACTGACGGCTCTCTAGCAAATCATGGTAGGATGGGGTGGTACCTGAGAACTGGAGGAGGGGGATATGATTCCACTTCACAAAAGTGGGAGCCGAGGCACAGCAGGAAAGTACAGACCTGTTAGTTTGACCTCAGTGGTAGCGACAATGATGGAATCACTTCTGAAGGAAAGAATTGCTGAGTACCTAGAGGACAGCAGGGAACAAGACCCAAGGCAGCATGGATTCACAGCAGGAAGGTCATGTCAGATGAATCTAATAGATTTCTTTGACTGGGTGAAGTAGTAGATCTGGGAGGGGCTGTGGACATGGCCTACCTAGACTTTAGCAAGGCATTTGACACAATCCCACACAGAAGATTAACTTACAAGTTAGCCAGCCTTGGAGTGGGTCCCAAGGTGGTAGCCAGGGTAAAAACTTGGCTGGACAACAGGATGCAGAGGGTAATAGTAAACGGAGTCCACTCTGAAGAAAGGGGGTTTACTAGCAGAGTACCATAGGGTTCAGTACTGGGACCATTCCTCTTTAATGTCTTTATAAGTGACATTGCAGAGGGACTGGAAGGAAAAGTATGTCTCTTTGCAGACAACACAAAGATCTGCAACAGGGTCGATAAAGAAGGTGGGGTGGAAAGGCTGAGAAGGGACTTGGCAAGGTTGGAGGAATGGTCAAATGTATGGCAGCTTAGAATCAATGCAAAGAAGAGCAAAGTAATGCACATGGGAAACAAAAACCCAGGGGAAGCGTACACAATGGGGGGTGAGATACTAACAACAACAAAAATGCAAAGGGACCTGGGGGTAGTCATATCAGATGACCTAAAGGTGGGCAAGCAATGTAAGAAGGCAGTAAGGAGGGCTGGCTGTATACTGGGATGCATAGGGAGAGGCTTCACCAGTAGAAACCAGGAAGTTGTTATCCCTCTGTACAAACAGTAGTTGAGACCCCATCTGGAGTACTGCGTGCAGTTCTGGAGACCCCATCTCTCTAAGGATATAGGCAGGCTGGAGGCTGTCCAGAGGAGGGCAACTAAACTGGTGCAGGGTCTGCACCAGAAGACATATGAAGAGAGATTAAAGGAGCTTAATATGTATACCCTCAAGGAAATCAGGGAGAGGGGGACATGGTAGAAACTTTCAAGTACTTCAATGGAATCAACAAAGTCCAAGAAGGTAGCATCTTTCAGAAAAAGAGATGTGCAAGAACAAGGGGGTACAATCTGAAGATAGAGGGGGTATTGCTCAGAAGTAATATGAGGAAATATTATTTGATGGAGAGGGTTGTGGATACATGGAACAGCCTTCCTGAGGAGGTAGTGGAGTCAAAAACAGTGGGGGAATTCAAGAATGCATGGGATGACATAAGGCAATTCTAGTGGGGGTAGGAGGAAGTAGGCTGTTGGTTTACTAGGATCTGCAGCTTATCAATTAGGTAGGAAAATGGGCAGACTAGGTGGGCCAAGCAGTCCTTATCTGCCATCAAATTCTATGTTTGTATGTAATCTGGAAGGTAATGATTCACATTAGAAAATGGGTAAAGCTATTTGAGGCTTCTGATTGGCTGAGGGATTTCTCTAGCTGGACATCAATCAGACAACAGATGCCTGGCTATTAAAAGTACCAGCCCTGCCAACCCCATCACCAGAATCCTGCTGCCCAAACTGGTCACTAATTGGCTAAAACCCCTTATTTTGTTTTCAAATGTCCACCACTTTTTGTGTCGCTTAGCGAGAAACAGTGGCACACAATGCTCTGGATTAAAATACAACCCACCAATGGTAAAAACAAACATCTTTCTCACTTATAAACATTCAATATAAGGACTGTTTAATAATAAACTTTACTCACTCATTCCTCATCCCATTGACCACACTCTCTTCCTCCTCCCATCGACCACGCTCACTCCCGAAAAACACAACTGCTTGTAGCAGACGACCGAGCAAGCCAGTTTCCCCTTCCCCTTAAACAAAACCTCCCCTGGCCTCTATGTCCATAAAAGCGCTCCCCTCAATCTCCCTTATTTTTTAATAATTGAAAATAAACATTACACAGTTGGAACATGTAACAAGAAAGCCATCAAACCAATCGGCTTCAAGAAACCACCTGTCACGAGCACCATGCACCTCTCCCAGCCTGCCACAACAAGCCTGCACTACACAATTTATCGCGATTGGCAAATGGACATTTTTTCATACCTTAGCAGTGGATGGGCTAAAATTGAAAATGGGCAACAGCTCCTTAATGTCCATTCCTTTTGGAATCATGCTCACAATTCACATAGCCTGACAGTAACTCCAGGGTAGGGAGTGGGGTAGAAAACTGAAAGCTGAGTTAATTCAAGGACCACAAGCCCTAAAATACAATGCCCACTTTCTCACTTGTTACTGGTGTGTGGGGGGCAGAGGTCCTTTCCATTAACAAACTAGGAAACAAGAAAAGAAAAGTGGGGAAAAAATTACAAAATGTAAACAACAGTAGTGCCCTCTGCTGGCACTACTACAGGAACTACTTTACAGCAAAAGTGACTTCATTCCTTCTTATTTGCTTTTTTATTCATTTTTTTTATTTTTTATTTTTTGTAAAATTTTGTATAAATTTACCTCTGGCCCATTTTCTAAGCGTAATAATACCCTCCAAGGTGGGTGGTATTGGCAATACTGGACCTTCCAGGGGCTATAAGGCCCTCTGCCTGCAGCGTCGGGCCTCCTTACTCCCCTTGCCCAATATCACCAACCCTGTCTGGTATTATTGCTTGCATATGATCTCTTAGTGCCAGACTCTACCAGAATATTTACAGTAGAAGGACAGGAGCTCACTGGATTTTGAATTCCATGGGAGTGTTATTTCGATAAGACAATACCTATGAGCTGCTTAGTGGCATGTGCTACTTTTGGAAAGTTCGTTACGTGACTGGCACATGTACAGCTACATGACATGTGTTCATTACCTAGATAACTTCTCATTTATGGTGAACTGGGGTTCAGTGAGTGTAGCAGCAATCTATGAGTATATAGACCTTGTTTAACCTCCAGTCAATGGGAGCTCATTTATATCCATTCCTAAGATCGTGTTCAAAATCATAGGAAGACAAGATACTGATAAAAAGGGAAGAATTTTGCCACTACGTAATTGTATATTTAAAGCATAAGAAAGAAACAAACAGAAAAGTAGATAGTTTAATTGTCCTTCTCAAAGAAAAAGTAGTACTAGGAGTGTTTCCAGATGCTGTCAGAGGACTGAAGACAGAGACAGCAGTAGCAGGAGTAGCGAAATGCTCTTACCTTCTTTATTACAGGTAAAGCACATTTGCCCAAAAACTTGACTGACGTATGCTAACCAAGCTGAAAAAAAGAGTTTGCTGCTCTTTTCAGGCTTACTTGTGCTGCAAATTTGGCTGTGATGCTCTGACTGCCTGCAGTAAATTTCTCTGTTGATAGAAGTCCTGCGGTGGAGGAGCCCATACGGAAAACTACTTGCAGAGACGGCCTGCAGAGGTTGTGGAAAGAGTGTCACAACTATTTTTTGGGGGGACGTCCCATAATGTTTATTTTATAGGATCCATATGTTCAGACTATGTAGCTTTTGTAGCATGACATGCAGAAAACTATCAAGAAATGTGTTTATAAAACAGTGTATATAGTACAAAACTGGCTGTGGTGACTGTCTTGCAACCAGGTCAGGATTTGAATTTTAAGTTTTAAAATTTATTTTATAAATCTGTAGACTCTTGTATACCTTTTACCCATTTTGGTACTTCATATTCTTGTGCTGTTAGTGTTGTTGAATGTGGGTTTGTGTTTGTGTTGTTTCTGCCCCTCGTATTTGGTCTCTGATTGGGATATGTGTTTGTGTTAAATAATATAACTATATAATCATATAGCCATATTGGTCTCATCCAGATTTAGGACAAAAGAGTGCTATTAAGTATAGGAGTAAATTAATTAGAATACTGTGGTTGTGATATTCGCACCCTTAAGACGTATTTTGCCCTTGTATTTGAACTTGTGCATTTCCAAATTAAAATACCTGTGCTACCTTCTCTTAGAGGGGTGAAATATTCACACTAGGAGTAGACTGAGACTAATTCGGTTCACATATCTTTAGTCTCAGTCTATCGCATTGCCCCAATGCATTCCTCCAATGTAGTTTGTGCCGCTATATAAAATTCATATAGCTTAATTGGCCTCCCCATGCCACTCTGTTTAAAAATGTATTAGACCCAGATGAGATCAATTTAGTTCAATTTAGTTCTCATATTCTCAGTTTGAACTGTGGCCAGTCAAGGTAATTATCTAATTGGCCTGAGCTGTCCATAATTGTCTCTAATAATTGCATGTAATGGCTTTCCTTCAGACTGAGCCTGCATGGGGATCCTAGTTAAAGGATTTGATGAAGGTCTGAAGCTAGTCATCAGGAGAACGCCAAAGGAGTGTGTTCCGTTTTACAGGTAGTACCTAAGAAAAAGCGGCAGAGAATAGACATTGGTTTTTCTTTCTTACTTACTACAATAGTAAGATTGATGGTATAAGTTTGCCAGTTATGTGTAGCTCTATGTAGCCTCATGTAATGGACATCATACACATTGCGGCTATAGCTACAGCTAGTTCTTTCTCTAGCTGCATCCTCTGCTTTACCTGTACCATTACGTCGCTGGTACCATGAAGATACAGGCCTTTTGTGTAGGATTTGGAATACCCCTGAGGCTGACCAGAAAATTGTTTGTGATTCTGGCTTCCTGTAGAGAAGCAGGTAAAATTAACTAAAACCTAATCAAAACTTTATCAAATTATTTGAAATATTCACTGGTGATTTATCACTTTTTGTTGCCTTAGGTGATAAATCTGTTATTGAAGCATTAGTATAAATGTCTTTACTTATTGTTGAGGAAGAATATAGAATTGTATAATTATAAAATCTATATTTACAGCTCTAGTATTTTTTATGATTCTTATATGTTGTGATATATTATAATGTATGTTTGGGGTATAGTAAGGGGGGATGAATATGTCAAAACAGAAGTTATTGCTTGTATTTTTTTTGATGCACAGTTCTTATGATGGAAATTCACTACTGGAAACAATTGTGGAATAGATCCTGGACTGATTGGACATTGATTATTGCCAGGACTTTAAAGTATTCTTTGCAGACTGAAGACAGACTATTTATAGAGCTGTTTCATCATATGACAATATTGGATACCAGGCTTATACCAGATTTATTAAACTTGAGGCTTAAAAGGAAGAAGGTTACAGAAGATCAAAGGACTAAACAAAAGAGATAAAGGGACTATGGTATGCTGGTATGCTGGCTTGCTGATGAATTCTCAACAAACTGTTTGTTGTCAGTGTTTTCTATGGAAAGATTTCTGATTTTTGATGTGCTATAATTGATATACAGTAGATGGTGCAAACGTGATCCAATAATAATATATTTATTGCACTACATGGCATTTTATTGCACTGCACTTACAATACTGTACATTGTTAAATAACTTAATGCTACTTAATGCCACTTTCTTCATAAATAGCAAAAAAAGGCAATTTATATAGTTTTAGTAAAAATATTGTATATTACATAATTAATGCACATTGCAATTGTAATGTTCTGCACTTTAGTCTGGCTCTTTAATTGGTGCTTCTGACATCATCGTCTTGGTACTGTAAACATGAGAACTAGAAGCAAAAATATAGTAGTGAGGAGGAACTGTATATCAATAAAGATTTAGATAATGATGTTACTTTGATTAAAGTGAAACAAAAAAGGGGAGGAACAAGAAAAAGATTAATAAAAATATGAAACAAGATTTTAAAATTAAACCAACAGAAACCAATAAAGTAACTGGAATAGGGCAAACATTGATTACAGAACATATGAAAAAAGTTACAAAATCTGGCAAGGCCCCATCGCTTAATCCTGAGGAAATAGTAGATTTAGTAACTCAGAGTTACTTGGAATGCTCACCCAAACTGGGTTGGAAAGATACTCTAAATATAGAAGGGGAAAATGTTGAACTAACCCCACAGGGATGGGGAAAACACAGACTCCCCTGATTACAATAGAGCTGCCTGGGAAGTAGAGATAGGTAAAGTGAAAGAGAATAAGGATCCGGATTTGTCCCAAATAATATCAGGGATACAGAAGACCTTACAAGGTCTGGAAGATTTGGTAGAAAAAGAAAATATTATAGAAGAAAAGGTAGTAAAACATATTATATACACACCATTTATGGATTCAAACTTAATTGAAGCTATACAGGACCCACATGTAGCCAGCGTAGCCATAATGGAACAACTAATCATCTTACGAAGTGAGATGAACCATCTAAAAGGGGAAGAAGTGACTAATACTGCATGATTGGAGGACATTTCTATTATTTATTATGAGGAAAAAAGAGACATGCAACAGATGATTCAAAATCAATAAAAAGTGAAAGTAAGGATAAATCCCCTCTGCATAAGTTAGAGAAGGATATTCTGCCTAAAAAGGTCTCTAAGCATAAAGTAGACTCTCAAGAGGGAAGAAAGGGAGAAAGACAAGAGATGGAAAGCATATTAGAAGTCTCTAGAATTAGTAAAGCTGAAAATGATAGTGGTCACATCTGAAAATAGGCATTTGACTGTCTAGTGTGCTTACCTGGTGAACAAAAGCTAAATAAATAAATAAATAAAATACTGCAACTATTTTTTAAGCACCCAAGAGTGGCCCAGTATGTGTGAAGGAAATCAATCACATTGGAGGAACTTAATTTGTATATGGAACCACCTATATTAATTAGTGATGTGATTGATCTTGGAATTAAGACTAAGGGTGAATTAGAGTTATAACTAGATCAACAGGGGAAATTGCAACAGATGCTTGATAAACAATGTGAGCCAGAAATCCCTTCAGACATAACTTTCTATTTTTGAAATTTTGTATGTGGGCATTGATACTAGAGCCAAATTAAGGACAACAATCACTCATCTCATAGGAAATGTATTGGGACTAGAGTTTTATGTGGATGGTACTGTTCAGGTTCAAAGAGCCCATAGGTTTGGGCCTATGGAGATTAAATGGATTAACCTTGGATAATTGAAACTTAGCTAGAAATATTTTAGAAGTGAGTCCAAAGTTGGATAAGCTAGGGATGTTAATAGTTGAATTTGAATCAATGATGGATCCCATGGCTTCCATTAATGAGCAACTGGAAGGAGTGCAGCAATCTGTGGAAGTAATTCATGAAGAACAACCAATAGAATATAATGTGGATACATTTAACAGATTTCAAATGTTACAGGATGATCAGGTGTGACTTGAGAGGGATATAGAAATAAATGAGTGGGAGTTAAAATCTGACCATCTGAATATAAGTACTAATTCATTTATTGAAAGCAATAAGAAGGCTAATCTGGGAATTATGTCATGGAACATTGCTGGGTTACCGAGCCAGTTTGTAGATCCAGAATTTAGGGATTTCATAGAGGGGATGGACATAATACTGCTTCAATAAACATGGCATGATGAGGAACAAGTAGATAAAATAACAATTAATGGTTACAGCATAATTTAATTTCCTGCTATAAAACAAAATAAAATGTGAAGATACAGTATATGGGTGGAATGGTAACCTATATTAAAATAGATGAGGCAATGAGTATTTTAGAACAAATAGTTAAACAAAATTATGTTCTGGTAAAAGTTCAAAAAGAAAGTAAGCTATCGATTTTGGTAAATATCTATAACCCATCAGTAAGATCACCCCTGTATGACAAAGCATTAACTAATAAAATTATACAAGATGTAAAAAAATATTTTGGGAAAAAATGAACCAACAGAAATTTTAATAAAGGGGGACTTGAATATAAGATTGGGGAAAAAAGAGAATTTAGAATCAAATGACTCAGTATGTCAGGCTTTAGGTATATCGAGTAGAAGCTCTAAGGACAAAAAGAATATAGACATTCATAAACAATTGGAACACTTAACAGAGACACTGCAATTAATTATACTTAATGGAAGGATGCCATTAGATAGTATGGGTAATATGACTTGTACAAGTGCAAAGGGGGCAAAAATAATTGATTATGCACTCATTTCAATATTTGATTACCATAATTACAGTGATATGAAAGTAGTAAATAGAATAAAAAGCAATCATTGTCCCTTAGTACTTTATAAAAAGAAATCAACTAGAAATATCCCAGTAAGAGAATATAATATAGAAACTGTGAATAAAAGAATAAGATGGGACCCAGAAAAAAATAGTAATGACAGGAAATTGAGTGACCAAATTGTAGAAATGTTGAATATTAATATCCAGAACACGTGGGATCCAGAGGAGATATATAAGGAAATTAAGGACATATTTTGGTTATTAGCTAAGGAGAAAATAAAGGGAAAAAATAAAGATAAAATATACTATCAGGGTTGGTTCTATAAAAATTGTAATTCTGAAAAGAGGAAGCTAGCTAAATTAGTTAGGGAAACAAAAAAATATCCAAATAAAAAGAATATTAAAGAATTGAACTTGGCTAGGAAAAATTATAGGCAACATGTAAATTTTCATAGAACACAATATCAAAGGGAATCATGGGATCCAATGATTAGGGCCATAGAGAAAAGGGATGATAGAAAATTCTGGTCTCTTATAGCCAGAGGAACCTGTAATTATAAAATTCAGATTTACACATATATTGAGCCATTGACTTGGGAAAAATATTTTTTAGGGATTTTTCAAAATATAAACTCATTCAAGAAAGAAGAGTTAGGGGAATTAAATGAGGATTTCAGATGGTTTATAGCATCTGAGGTCAAGAAAGCGATAGAATCATTTGAAAATAATAAAGCACCAGGCCCAGATAGTATTTCAATTCATTTTTATAAACTTAATAAAGAGTGGTGGTCAATTACCCTAGCTGACTTTTATAATAAAGCAGCAATGCATGATTTTGTACCTGATTCTATTCCATCTATAAAAAAGGGTATAGGATAGACCCAGCTAACTATAGATCAGTTAGTCTTCTGGATGTGATGGTAAAAATGTATGCAAAAATCCTACTAAACAGATTATTAGATATATTGAATCAACATGAGGTAATATCAGAGTTTCAAGCAGAATTTAAAAATGGTACTGGTACAAGGAATCAGGTTTTCACCTTTTCCCATATAATAGAAAAATGTTGTAAACTAAAGAACCAAGGATTATTTGTGGCCTTTGTCAACTTTTCTTCAGCATTTGATACAATATTGAGAACATTATTATGGGAAAAGATGGAAAGAATGGGTATAAATCATAACCTAATAGTTTTAATAAGACTCTATACAAAGACTTAGTCTAGAGTAAAATATTCACAAACAGGAGCTTTAACACAAAAATTTGAAACTGAAACTGGTGTGAAACAGGGTTGCATTCTCACTCCATTGTTATTTAATTTATTTATCAATGAGATTTTGCAACAACTAGATAACCCCTTACATCATTGTCCTACTATACTATAGAAAAGGATCCCAGTCCTAGCATATGCCGATGAGTTGGCAGTCTTATCTACTTAGAGGCTTGGCTTGCAAAGAGCATTGGCTAGATTAGATGCTCTTTGTAAAAAACATAATTTGAAGCCTAATACTAATACAACTAAAATTATGGTAATAGGTTCCAGTAAGAGATATAGGAAGCTAATGCTGGCACAAAATAAGCTGGATTTTGTCTCAGAATTCTCATATTTAGGGGTGTTAATAACTAACAATTGTTGATGGACTAAACATGCGGCATGGACAAGGAAAAATAGAGCAAACGGTTAAAGCTCTCAACAGATTTAACAACATATATAGAGGTTTGACATTAATTCCAATGTTAAAGACTATTAATAGGAAAGTAATTAGGCTTCATACTTGGCAGGGGTTTGGGAAATAGAGAAGGTTAGTAAAATAGAGGTGTATTTAGATAAGACTTATAAACACATTTTGAGACTTCCACCAGGTACACCAAACATATTAGTAAGAATAGAAACAGGACAAAATAAAATTTGAACACATAATACATGGTAGGATGATGAATTTATGGGTTAAATTAACCACAGAAAAGAAAGACTCAATTATTGGTAAAACTATGAGGGAAAAGGAAAAACTCCTGCCCCTATACAGTAAGGGATGGTTATTGTCTGTGTATGGTTTGCTAGACATATATGATCTAAATTATTTAAGAACATGGACTGAAATAAATATACAACTGAGTATAACCTATTGTAAAAAAAAAATACAAAACGTATATAAACATTCAAAAGAAAAATATCTTGAGGGAAATAACAGACTTAAGGTGGCCAGCTGGTTAGTTATAAATAATAGGGAACACAATTTGAAATTCTATCTTAATGCTATTCAACAACCAGATCTTAGATTTATATTAACTAAGTTTAGATTTGAGGTCTTTTCAAGTAATATACTTGAAAATAGATACAAAAAAGAAAGTGCAATTGGAACAGAGTGCTATTGCACTCTGAAAAAAGAAGAAGACCTCATACATGTCATACTCTGGTGTCCTTAGTATGCTAATTTGAGACACAGATATCTGGGACAATACCTGAGAAGGATGAATTTCCCAGCTGGGTATATCTTGGATCTACTATTTAACTCAGAAAGCCATGAGATCTTGAATTATTTACCAGTGTTCCTGACAAAAAATTGTTAATATTAGAAAGATATGTGTACAACGATACCTCCCTCCTTAATAGTGGACAAGGTCTTGAGTAGCACTTAATGATCACAAAATGAAATTTATGTGTAACCCCCCCAACTGGCCACTTATTTAACTAGTAGGCACACCTCCCATACCTTCTCTGTCTAGGGGAAAAAGAGAGCGGTGGGGGTACAAAGCAATATGAACAGAGAAACACAAAGTGTATACTAGACACAAACAGACCTATACCAAAACCCAGGTCCTGTGGAGAGAAACTTTGCTGAGGGCTATGCTAAGTTTGTACTTCTGGAGGAGTACCCAGTAAATCCATACAGGAAGCAGTAACTAGATTGTCAATACTTGGTTGGGATTCTAAAGTGTGGCTTTATTCCAAAACAGTTGGCACACAAAAGCAAAGATGGATCCCCAAGGGTTTACACTTCGAAGCACAAGGCAAATGCAGACCATATTTGCAGAAAACAGAAACTCGAACTTCCTATATGGCATATGATTAGACATCTGGAAATGTGGTACTAGCCATGATGAAAACCACACAAAATTCTCCTGGAAGTGGCACTAGGCCATGACTTAGAACAATTCCCATTTGTCACAGGATTTACAGAAATGAATGTGGCACACTGGCCATGATGGTAAACACTAGGTCTCAAGACTAGCAAAATCCACATACAAGGGGTAAATTTATCTTCAGGCATTGGCCACATGCACTGAAAGAACAGGCACCCTTACAGAACCCGAAGTGCTGAACTGGTCACTCCAGATGGGGGTTGCCCACCTTTTGCTTCCTCGTCCATACCCAGCCATTCTTTCAGAGTTACACTTCAACAAATACTGAACAGTAGAAATTATGCTTTATTCAAATGTTTAGCACATTTTAGCATTAGAAAACACCACAAGGGGTGCAAAATTAAACTTCTGAATAAACGGCCTAGTCACACTAGAGACATCCACTGTTGTCAGCAAACTTTAAAATGATCTTCTTGAGAAAAGCCTCAAAATAGAAATGAGTGAATGGGTGTCTTTATCAGAGTGTCACCCCCCACAAAAACAAGGCAGGTACATATCCTGGGTAACTCTCAGACAGAATCTACTCACAGTTTGTACACCAAAGGCAGCTTCAAAATGTTCTAGGATGGATCAGGGGATTGCCCCTCTAATCCTCTGCAGTCCCCCTCATCCCATTGGGGATGAAGGCATCAGGAAATTCTGGAGATGGTTTCCACTACTTCACAAGTCAGGCAAAAGAGGTTCTCAGACTAGGGTGAGAAAAACAGACTCTCCTCACTACTCCACAGCTCACTCTCTGAGGTCTGGCACTGAACTCCCCCTCTCTGAACTCTGGCACTGAACTGGCTTCAGAATTCTAAAACTCCCCACGCTGACAGCAAGCTGTGTGGCTTATGAGGCTGCAAGAGTTCTAAATGACATCACCTCTCTGCTCTCAGGTGAGACCAAGTAAGCAGAGAGGGACTAGATGAAAATCTATTTAACTAGTTATTCACCAGCTGCCTTCCCTACCTAACACTTACACTGATGGGATTCTAGTATCTCCAGGGAATGGGGGGGGGGGATATGGGAAGGTGAAAATGTGATTATATCACTTTTTCACTAATGCAGGTTTAGAGGGAATGGGGCTACTCTTGGAAATGTTGCAGTTATTAGGAATATATTGTAATGGATGCAAGGGTGATCTTTGTAGGTACAGTATATGGATATATTTATGTATTACTATATTTTAATATATGGATCTTGAATTTAATACTATTGAAAAGCATTCAAAAAAACTCCGGTAATACCATTGATTCCTCAATGATAATACCCCTGTTAGACAGTGATAATACTATCGTTTGAATGTGATAATACTATCGTTCCACTCCTGAATGATAGTATTATCACAACTACCAAACAGCACAAGCGCCCACAAAGATGTCTTCTGCCTCCCACGTCGTCCTAAGCATGCCTCCTGATTGGCCGCTTTTGATTGTGGGCAGGCAGAACAATTTTAAAAACATGGCGGCTCGCTCTCTCGCTTAGCGAGACCGTACTGCCTCTGCACATTTCTTCAGTGTTTTTTTTTCTTCCTCACATGAAAAAGGGAATGCAGAGTGGAGCCCAAGAAAAGGAAAAGGTAGGACTGCCTACCAGTTCTTGTCATATGGCGAGATAAAGGTGGGCGGGGTGGGGTGAGAGCAGCAGCAAGATAGCTCGGCGGTTGGCCAGGACCGAGAGTCCTTCACTGAAATGGCCAACTGCCAGTCGCAAATAAATAAATAAATAAAAACACATCCATATATTAAAAAATATGTTTAGTTTTTATCAGGTACATAAGGAATAATTCTCAAGGTTCTGGGGACGGAGAACCTTCCTCGAGCTTTGCTCTCGAGGTTTCTATATCCCCAGAACCTCTCGATGGAATTATTCCCTTGTAATGCACAGTAAGCTATCCATTATTCTATTTATAATCATTTTGTATTTTTTATTGTATTATAATAATGTTTTAATAGAATTTCTTATTTGTAATGACAGCCTGTTTTGGCGAACAATAAACTGTTGGATTGGATTGTTTTCATTAATTTTGTTTTAATGTCTAGATGTCACTGCAGTGTATACAGTTCTTTTTTAGTCCAATGATTTATCATTGACTTCACTTGTATTTCTGGTATCTATTGGAAGAAATATTTTCTGAATCCCTATTTATGGAAATTTAATTTGCCATTTTTTGTAACCAAAAGATTTTCAACAGTATCACAGTCAATAAGTTATATACAGTTTCATCCAAAAAGACTCTTAAATGTACTGGTGGCAATAGCAATTAAGCAGTTGCACCAAGTTTAATAAAGCCAGGCTTCAAAGAATTAAATAGTTTCCTGCACATTTTGATGTCTCTGGTGAGGTGTGCAAAGACAGCCTTTTTCATTTTTATGGGACAAACCTTTCATTTTACTTGCCTAAGCCCGAACAATATTTCTCTCCTGTCCTGTAATGCAGTACATGTTGCTATTAGTGAAAACTTTGTTGTTGACACTGAGGGAACAGGTGCAGTACGATTAGAGTCTGCAGTTCTAAATTTGGGAAGTACTATGTCATTTTAAGTAGGCCTTTTATTTGTTTGTTTGTTTCCTTGTTTATTTACTTTATGGGTCTGATTCAGAAGCTCCCCTGAATGGCACAAGAGGTTTGCATCACAAAGAATGGCACAAGGTGTGGCTTGCACCAAGAAATGCACCAGGAGCAATTCAAAATGGCAGCCTGCATCAAACGCAGGCTGCTTGCGCTAAAAGGGCTGGCACCAGCCTTGCGCCACAAAATGGGCTGTGGCATGGTGCTAGGGAGCTTGTGGCAGACACAGGCTACCATATCCCCTAAGTTGGGATTCACAAAACCCTCCCAAAGGGGACATTTCTAATACTATTAGACCAGCCAGAGCTGGTGTAAGGGTACTTATGAGTGTGTCCTCTGGGAGGGTTTAGACATCTGTTGCAAAGTTTCCTCACCCCCGATCTCCTTTCACATAATAGTAATTCATGTCCCTGGTAGCCAGTGGGGTACAAATCCAGACAAGTATGCGCTCTGCACGGAGAAGAAACAGTTCCAAAGAGCCTTTTAGCAAACAAATAGTTGATTTATTCATCACCACTGTGGAAGCCCCTAGCGCCTCTGCAAAATGCCTTCAAAGTGGGGGCTTGTTACAATCTGGCATAGACATTACACAATTTAAATAACAATCAAACAAAGTGACATCATTGCATCTAATCACCAATCAGTGTCTTGAAAAAACATTTTTAAGTTTAAATGATCAATCCACTTTAACCAATCAATATTCAGAAACAATTGAATAATCAAATCACTTTTGAACAAATTACTAAGTATAAAACATAGTGAACTAATATACATTTGCAATTTTGAGATAGGCAAAAGAGCTTTCTGCATAAATCGTTTAACTAAGACCTTTGTAAATTAAGTACAAGGTTTACTAGATACATTCCTTTGGTAATTTTTTGCTATAGGGTTCACCTAGATTATAGGGATACATCAAAAATTGCTTTTTCACCAAATCACATTAATTAATGCAATATTTGCCAGTACTTTTTATGTTACATGATCTTTTAAAGTGTTGGATAAAGAAAAAGAGAAGCACATCAAACTGCTGCTTCATAGCCCATCTGTACCGGAAACACTGTCTCCGTAGGAATTCCTATAGAATCCAGTGAAAAGAAAAAAGAAGGTGGAAACATACTAAAGTCAGTGGCCCAGATATTCAAAAGGGTTGCGCATGGCGCAATGGTGTTGTGCCATGCACAACCCACTGATGCGCCCCGGTGCAGTATTTAAAGGGGAAAAGTGCGCCGCACAAATCCCTATGCGCCGGGGCGCATCAGTAATGTATGCAGGCACAGGTGGGGGTGTGTGCCTGATGACAACCGCACAGCCCGATATTCAGCCCGGGCCATGCAGAGTTATGCAGTTGCAACCCCTACCTGCGGCTGCACAAATTTAAGCCTAAAAAAAAATGAAAAAGTCGAGGGCCACCCACAGGTGAGCTGCCGCATTGCAGGGTGCAACACAGCAGCTGCCACCTGTGGGTGGCCATCGACTGTTCCCACGGCAGCTGGCGGCGCTCCCCATGCCCTGATCATGGGCATAACTGTATCCTCCCTATTGGCCCGATCGCGGGCATAACTGTAACCCCCCCCAGTAGCCCGATCGCAGGCATCAGTATCCCTCCCCCCCAAAGTCCAATATCCCTGGTGGTCCATGGACCGCAAGTAGCCCCCTATCGCGGGTATCAGACCCCTCCCCAAAGTTCAATATCCCTGGTGGTCCAGTGGACCATGAGTAGCCCGATTGCGGGCAGCATTCCTCACCCCCAGTCCAAAATCCCTAGTGATCTAGTGGACCCCACCCCACCCCGCCCATTGAGGCCCCACCACCCCGCTCCCCCCGTCAGCTGGCAGCAGCACCCACCACCTGCCAACTCGGCTGCCTGCCGACTGACAGCTCGGTATGGCTGCAAGCCCATTGTTCAGAGCAAGAGCCAATGGTGTGTGAATAGTCAGAGTCAGTCCAGATATGTGAATGAATTAATTCACATATCTGGACCGACTAGTACTGTAGGTTGCACGCCCATTGGCTCATGCTCTGAACCAATGGGCAAGCAGCCATATCTAGCTGTCAGTCGCGGGCGCAGGGCAGCAGGCAGGTGAGGTGCTCGCCCACTGGCCGACGGGGAGCGGGTGGTGGGGCTCAGTGGCTGCGGGTGGGGTCCACTAGATCACCAGGGATTTCGGACTTGGGGGAGGAATGCCGCCCGCATTGACTACCATGGTCCACTGGACCACCAGGGATATTGGACTTTGGGGTGGAGGGATACTGATGCCTGCGATCAGGCTACTCCAGGGGGTTACAGTTATGCCCGCGATCGGGCTAATTGCGGTCCACTGAACTATCAGGGATAGGAGACATTCATTGTCCCTTACGGGACGTCCCGCGATCGGGCTGAAGGGGGCGTCGGTCCCCGACGGCTGCTGCCTGGCAGGGCACCAGGTACAAGTAGTCAGAGATCGGAGCACCTGCATGCTAATGGCATGCAAATGGGGCCATAATCAGATACAAATGGCCCCCCGTGTGCCTTGCATAAATTATGGCCCCATTTGCATGTCACCCTTTGAATATCGCAGGTGCTGTGCATGGCGCAGTGGAACTTGCACCACCGCATTTCAATGCTCCACTCAGACTTTTTACGCTGGTGCAGTTCCACTGTGCCATGCACAGTGGTAGTGGTTAGGAGATTAAGCAGTTGCGCTATCAACCTTTGAATATCACCCTGGCCACACCCCTACGCAACTATTTTGATGGCGCGACATTTGACGCCACAACTGGCGAGTTTGAATATCTGGCCTCAATGTTTATAGACAATTCAATTTTACATGTACCTATTATTGCACTGAAAAATGATTAAGAAACTTGGATAGCTAAAATCCAGAAAATGAGGGAAGTGAAAGGAAGGCAAGAGAGCTAGTTATTTATATGAGGGGAAGGGAAAAAGGGGACGAAAGAGGGGTGGAAAGAGGGAGGGAAAAGGGGAAGGAAAAGGGAAGGGAGGGGAGGTGAAAAGGAAAAGGAGGGAGAAAGGGAGAAGGAGAGGTTTTGGAGAGGATGGGGAGGGGGAAGGGGAAAACAGAGGGAAAAAGAGAGGAGGGAGGGAAGGGGGGAGAGACAGTTAATCAAAATGGTATTCAACATTTTCTAGAATTCTCAGATTATCTATGATGTTTCAAACATAATGAACATAATATACACCCAGAATACATTTAGAGCAAGTTATTTATCTTTTTAGAAAGGGTTTGAGATCCCATCTCTCATTTAAACCTTTGGAACAAACTGTATCAGCCTTAAAAATCCAAGTACTTTCGCTCTCTCTACCCCTTCCCCCTCACCCATCCTCTCCAAAACCTCCCTTTCCCCTTTCTCCTCCTTTTCCGCTCCCTTCCTTCTTCCCTTCCCCTTTCCCTCCCTTCCCCCTTTCCTGCCCCTTCCTCGCCCCCTTTTTGCAAAGGCAGACTACAAAGACCTCTTAAACTGATTAAACTTGGGGAGATTCAGTAGTGTATCAGATAATTCTTAAACCATTAAGTGGTCCTGACAGCAAATGACAACTTGTCCAGCTGAGTATGCTGGAAAGGAGGCTTAATGACATTCCTGGTCATGTTCCTGCTGTTGCAATGGTTAGAGATAGTGCAGAAACTATTTGTTAAAGCAGAGGGTGTTAGGTCCAATAGTGAATTTTTGTTGGCTAGCAAACAGGTCTGGAGCTTTATTCTACTGGATAAAGGTAGCCAGTTGGTGAGTGTGTAAAGGGTATAGCTATGAGTGCAGTTATCTGCACCAAATACAAAGTGGCACACCTTATTACAGATCAGTTTTACTCTGGTTTGCATCATGTCACAGTCAGTTATGTAGACAGGGAGCCCATAATCTATAAGTGACAGAATGTAGCAGGCCACAAAAAGGTGTCTGGCATCCCCAGTGAGATTGTTCTGGTTAAGGTAACTATGGCCACCAGATTGTCAACATGGGGTGCAACAGATCTGGTGTCATCCAGAGTTACTCCAAGGTATTTGAAGGTTTCCACCTGTTCAAGGCTTTGTCCTTTGTCCTTGGCAATTTCAGATGACAAAGGGCATGAGGCTAGAGGCAAGGTCTTTGTTTTTTTTGTAACTGAGGACCAGTTTGTTATTGGAGAATCAGCCTTCGAGTAACCTAAATTTACTTTGGAGAGTGGTGATAAGGCTGTTCAGTCAGGGTGTTTGGAACAGATGACTGCATCATTGCCATAGAGGAGTAGGTTGGTTGTCTGACAAGCATTAGGTAGTTGACTTATGAAGAGGCCAAATAGGTGTGGGCCCAAGATGGAGCCCTGGGGGTCACCAATAAAAACTCCCCTAATGTCTGGCAAAGATTTATCAATCTTTACCCACTGGGACTGTTTGGTGAGATAGCCATAGGACTGGTCAGCTGTGTTCTGTGACAAATCCAGGCCAAGGAGTTTGTTAAGTAGGAGTTTACAGGTGACCAGGTTGAAGGCTTTAGTAAGGTAAGACCTCATGTCCATAGTTGGTGTATTCCAACAGCGTTGTGTTGGTGCTCAGTAACTTTTTTTTTTTTTATTTAGTTGTTTAACCAGGTATAGCACACTAAGCTGAAAGCTTTTTTACAGGAGCGACCTGGGAGCACAAGGAGGTTAAGTGACTTGTTCAGGGTCACACAGTATGCAAGTGGAAGCTGTGGGATTCAAACCCAGGTCTGGTCTGCTGGATGTCACCAAATTTGCAGTTTAGAGCCTTAGACCACTGCGCTATACTGCCTCCTTCAGGAAGCTATGCTGCTGTACACACTGGACACTGTATTGTTCGAGGTATGTGGCAAGTTGGTCAGAGACTATTCTCTTGAGGGCCTTTTCAGTAGCCAGGGTAGAAGGCAGCACATCAAAGGAAGCCTGCACCTGCAAACAACATTTAAAGCACTACCCAATCCAACTGGAACTTCTTCTATTGGAACCCAACAAAATGTAAATTATGTTTACTGATGACCTTTTCCAAGCCTCAATCGTTGCATTTCTTACAGTATTATCTAAAATATGTGCTTTGGAAACTACTCTTACTTTTGCCACATCCGTTTTGAGCTGTAAAGTATCCATTTACACTTGTGGCAGGTGGTCCATAACTGCCATGATGCTGATGTTTGTAGCTGCAATCATTTCAGTAATTCTATCCTGCCTTTTGTGAATGTCAGCCCATCCTGCTCACATGTACTTTGTAAACTCTGCACAATTGATCGCACCAACGCCAGAGTGTCATCCATTTGTGCGGCCACTTCAGCTCTTTTTTTGAAGCACCTTTCAAGTGTGGATTGGCCCCAGCTGTCTTTTCAGGCTCAGGGAGATTTTTTTGAATCTGAAGATCTGACTCTTATTCCTGTTGCGGCCATGACTGGCAGCACTATAAGACATAACTTGATCAATTGACCCCTGTTTATCCAGCTTTTTCAATGCTCTCCTCTAAGCTTTTGTGAGCATCACATTAGCCATACTGTAGCAGTATTAACTTCTTTCACTGTTGAATGCAACTCCACAAAACATCAAACTAAGGGGTAAGAAGCTTGTAATAACAACAAGTACCAAGAGAAAGAAATGGACCAGCAAACTCAAACAGCCATCTTGTGCCTGGCTGTACCTATGCAGTCTAATTTAATACAGGGGAAGGTGCTGAAACTCAGAAAATCAATAGGGAGAGGGCTCAATGTCAGACAGGTGTAACTAATGCATGAGCAACAACTGTTACTGCATCTGAGCTTTGCAGAGTAATCACACCAGGTCATACCTTCTTGCCACAGGTTATTAGGAGAGCCACAAAACTGCAGTACAGGCTGGGATCACACAGGAGATAAAGTGGGATCTTATGAAATGCCTCTTTCAGGACTACAACGGTGTCATCATGTGTCTGGATGATTAGGTGTATAATAGACACTGACACTTATATGCAGACACCTCAGGGACCATGGAATGGGCACCTACAGTATATCTTAGGCAAATGGATAGGGGCTGTATGAATGGAGGAGTGGGTGCAAATGGTGTCACAGAACAACATCCCATTCCTGCAAATCATGATGGCAGCCATGACAGTTTGGGTCGCCCTGCTTCATAACAGTGAAGTAAGGTTTTAGAATGACAAGGCTGTGGTTGAGGGCATTGAAAAAGCAATCCGCTAAGTTAGATTCAATCGTGCAGCAGTGTGACACATGATAATGCCATACCTGCATGGGAAACACAACAAGCAAGGCAAGGCATCTTAAAATGTGTAAGAATTCAACTGCTGTCAGTCTATCTCATTTACAGCTGGATGTATTTAAAAAAGGGGGGTAAAAAAATCCAGAAAGTTGATTGGACAGTTGATGTCCTTGACCAAGGTTAAATCCCACAACACAGACATGGTCCCATAAAATGAACTATCAGCCAACCCCATAAGATGTTACACACATTAGATCAGCGTGCTAAGGTTTTCAAAGCTGAACATCCATGACTTTTTCCCATTGCTTTCTCACATACCTCTTAGTTCCCCTACCACATCAGTGGCTCTACACCCTTCGAGTATCCCCTTAACCAGTGTCTCTGACAGCCTTATCTCCACTAAACAGAAAAAATGAGGTCACCATCACACCATTAGAAATCCATTTCACTACCTGTTATGGCCATTCCACTCTGCCTGCCCACATTGATGACACGTGAAATGGCTCTCACTCCTGTCTACAACAAAGTCCTGTAGAAAGTAGGGAGCACTGAAGAATGAGTCACCAAATGCAGCTCACAGTTTAAAAACAGGGCTGAGGATTCAAAAGTGACATGCGGTCTCTGGCTCAGCCTTAATTCGCCTAATCCAGTAACAAAGGACTCTATACTGCACTAATGCTGCAGCCTTGTATTGTCCAAGTTCTGCTCTGACTGCTGTTTTTGCCATACTGATAGGTAAACCAAACAGATTATTAAGCATGTTAGAGTTGAGTCAAGTTTTACAACATCTGAATATCCCCAAATCTTTACAGTAAATAAAGCATGAGCAAAATCGTTACTATTACATGCCACAAGAGGTGCTTTTGTTCTATTATTACTATATTTATAAAAAACAACAGGTTCAAACTCCCCCTTCCCCTCCCCGATGCACCTGGAAACAAGATACCATACCTTAGTGTTTCTTTCCTTGTCAAAAATTACAAATTAATAAAATAAATAAAAAAAAGAGATTGTATGGGTCTAGGTAGGGACATAATCTGCTGCAGTTCTTAAGTTGGTAAAAAAATACCCCTGACCAGGGCTGACACCTAGGGAACTACTGGCAGCTCAGGAGAAAGAGTGACCCCTAGGTTGTGTACAGCCTGCCTAGCTTGAAGCTGTTCACCTCCCATAGTAAGGAGGCCCAAGTTCTTCATTTTGGATGACCTCAGGTGATCTGATCCCACTAATAGCAGGTTGATTTTGCCAGGATTTTGCTTCAACATGCTTTGGAGCCATCCGCAAATTGATCTTGGATAATGCACTCTCAAGCACAGCTGGTGGTAAGCCCTGTATGGGTTTAAACAATAGTGCAGTATATTAGGGTGTCATCGGCATAACAATGAAAATCTGGTTGCTGAACAATAATGGATACAAGATGGAACCCTGAAGGATTCCAGAGTTAATGCTTTTGGTGAAGACTGAAAATTCCCTAACAGCACAGACTGTTGTCAATAACTGAGGGAGGACCAGAACCAAACAAGTATGATCCTTGCTGGCCCAATAATCCTCCTCAAGCTTTCCACAAGTTCCATGAACATAGTAAGGTAATGGTTAATTCAATGAGGTACTGCTATAAGAGGGACGTTTAGAATGGCTACCACCATATGTTCTACAGTGTCAAATGCCAAGGATAAATCCAAGAGGACCAGGAAAGAAACCTCTCCATCATCCTCGTGTTTCCTAAATTCCTCATGTCAAATGACAGTGTCACCCAGCTACACTCTTTCGGCAGTCAAGAGGGTGGCTGGGCAGCTGTTTTAACATCCAGCACCAATTCTACTCTGATGTTTGTTTCAAGGGGTGCACAAATGACAGGCAGCCAATACCCATCATCCCCAGCATGCTACCATCTGACCTCTGTGATTCCCCAACACTCAGTTGGCAACAGTGTGGGATTCAGAGGTTAAAATGTCAATCAATGATAATTGTAAACAGTATGAGCTCCTTGACTGTTCAGTCGATGGCTGGCCATAGTGGAAGGTAAAGGGCTGTGCCAGTCACTGTCTCAGTGATGGGATGGGGGAGGTCAGGTAGTGGGGCACTGCCTGCCAGTTTGGGGAGGTGGAGTTCCAGTTGACCATTGGGGAAATATATTTTCTTATTTGGGCAGATATGGTTTGGGGGGGTCCGCTAGACCACCAGGGAAATATATTTTATTATTCAGGCAGATCAGAGCTGGGGGGGGGTCAGCTAGACCACCGGGGACATGATTATTTTGATGATAGGAGAATTCTGGCTGGGGGTGGGCCACTAGACCACCAAGGACATGTGTACCATATATGAAAAGGGGATCAGGACTATGGGGGGGCCACTAGACCCACAGGGACAGGATTACTATTTATAACAAGGGGATGGGGCAGGGGGCACTAGCCACCAAGGTCATCCCAGAGTGGTGCACAGCCACCCCGCAACTTGCAGCAACCCATCCAGATGAGTCATCTGTTTGGTGCATGGCCGCAGTTGCCACAAGCTGCAGGACTTTGCCATCAGGACACTACATGATAGTGAATCAGGCGCAGGGTCCCTAGTGCACTGGCAATCAGTGCAAGCTGCGGTTGGCACAGCTTGCCCTGACCTTTGTGAATCGAGCCCTGTGCCTTTGTGGACTGTCCCAATGAAAACATAAAGGTCTTGCAGATTACCAAAGAAATTCTCTGCATACATGCTTTATTCCAGTGTTGAAACTAAGACCAAGTTTAAATAGTGAGCAAAGCACTGCAAATATTGGACTGTTGGTAGCATATTTATCACTCAGGCATGTGCAAACCACTCACTGCCACACTCGTAATCCTTGCTCCCTTGAAGCATTCTGCACTAATCTTGTTCTTATCTATTTTTAACATATCCAGTGTTAACCAAAGAATATTAAACATCTCTTCAGCATCAAGTTTTTTTATCTGTTTGTCTGACATCAACTAACCATTCCTGGATTTTGCAGTTCCTGTCCAAATATTGCATCACTATACTTACTCCTTCAGCATTGCTTACATCACTTTGCCTCATCCTTTCATCCTCTCCATTTGTGTTTGCAGGCAACAGCAAAACAATGCTCCCCAGATGCTGTGTTCTTCTTACTGCCCTCCCTCTCTCCCAGTAGCAGTATGAGCTTTGCCTCTTGCTCCACACAGCAGGCAACAGCAGAACAATGCTCCCCAGACACTGTCTACTACTTACCGTCCTCCCTCTCTCCCAGCAGTAGTCAAAGCTTTGCCTCTTGCTCCACACAGCAGGTACAGACTGAAGGACCTCTGCAGAGATGCCAGGACTGCAAAGGTACTAATTCTGAATCCTCACTTGCGATCGGAGGACAGGGGCTGATTGTCATTCATGTGGAGTGTTTACCCTATTGCTCAGTTGGTTGTAGTCTGCTGTAAGGGGTACTTTATGATGACAGTGACATTGTGGGGACTGTGTTAGTTTCTAATGGGTACCTTAAGGGCTGGGTGGCTGGGTTTGACATCTTGCAGACTGAATGCTTAGTATGTGTGCCTAGCCTGTATTGTAGTAGTGTACACTGTCACCTGGCACCGTTTTCAGAGGCTTAGCTCTTGAAGTGATGCCGAAACTTTGCTGATTCCTGAAACGTGCAGGCAGATGCCATTAACCACCACCCCCTCCCGTCTTTGTCCTCCTTCCCACCCTGACCCTTCCTCTTGTATGCTGGTTGACCCTATAAGCCTTTTCACCCTCACCATTTGTATTTGCAGGCAACATCAGAACAACGCTCCCCAGACGCTATCTTCTACTTACCTCCCTCTCCCCCAGTAGCGGTTGGAGCTTTGCCTCTTGCTCCACACAGCAGGTAAGGACAGAAGGACCTCTGCAGAGCTGCCAGGAATGGCCTGCCGTCACTGTGCAGTGGCTGCCCCATCCACCCCACCCTGGGCTAGCATTTTTCATTTATAGGTGCAGAGGGTCACATGGCTGTATCACATGACCACTACCCTTTCTCAATCTCCTCATACCTCCATTAGCAGTTTATGCTGCCTTACCACTAGGGGATGCCGTGCTCTATCTCCACTCCATTTATAAATTTAAATTTCTTGGTGCCTTCTCTCCCTACTGTCCCTCCACTGACCCCATTTCTTTTTCCAACCTGCCCACCTCGTTCTTGCAAACTGCAACCCCCCCCCAGTATCTCCACTCCCTCCCTTTATCTTTTTGCCCACTTCTCCCCTCATGGGTTTTGAACCATGGCCTGTGAGCCCAGCACTCTTGGAAGCCCAAAATCTTATCCACTAGGCCACTTAGCCTGTCACTATTTCCCATCGGGTGCATTCCGTTAGTACCCCTTTTTTTACACTTAATCAGTATCTTCCACTGTCTAACATCACTCTCTACCGTAAGTGATTCAGTCCATTCAACACCCTTTTATCCATGCACTTGGTTTATTCCATTATTGAAACCCTGCTCACAACAACATACAAGTTGTTGTGCATTCCTACCCTGCTTATGCCTGTTCCACCTCCTTCTTTCCTCCACCTCCCTTCCTCCTCCAATCTCTTCTTCTCTATCCATCCCCCATTATAATAAACCTCATCAGACCATCTCCTATTACCAGTTCTCCCCTCCTGTAACACCCTCCACACCCACCCCTCAAATCCCTGTACCAGGCTTTTTATGGTTACCCTCCCTCAACTAAGAGCTCATCCATATACTCCATTTCTCCCTTATAACTACTCAAAAACAAGACCACCATAACAGCTATAAACTACACAAATCCTCAAGAAAACTCTTTTTTCTCTTTCTCCTCCTCCTCCTCCTATTAGCTGGAAACATCCAACCGAACTCTGGACCTACCCCCAAATCCCCAACCCCTGCAAAAGGTCTTACTATTTTTCACTTCAATGCCAGGATTCTACTCTCCAAGATAGACCCTCTCAAAGTCTGAGTGTCTCAGCACTCCCCAGATTATCTCTGCATCAATAAATCATGGCTCTCATGTAGAACCCAGGATTCCCTATTCTTCCTACCTACCTGCCATCTGCTATGACAAGACCACTCTAAGTGTGGTGGTGGAATAGCAATTTATTACCCCCAAAATCTACCTATCTCCCTCGTCACCAGTGAGGTGTCCCAAAGACCCATGAACTCCTTCTTATTAAGATTGTACCCCTCTCCTCTCTCCCTATCTTCACTGGTGTGCTGTACTCACCCCCCCCAAAGCCTCACCCTTCTCAGTGGTTCACACCATCTCCTCCCTTTCATCCATTGCCAGCTCAGGCAAACTCATCCTACTCAGTGATTTCAACCTGAATTGGTCCTCCTCTGCCCTAAAACCCATCACCCAGCAGACTGAGTCCCTTAACCAATACCAGCTCATCAGAGAAAACACCAGACCCAACCCCCACACTCTCAATCACACCCTCCTGGACTGGATCTTGTCCTCACATCTGCAATGCATCTCCACTGCTGGCAGCCACCCGGACTTCTTTTGCAATCACCTCATGACCTTTTGCACTCTCAAACGTCAGATCCCATGACCCCACCCCCCAATTACTAGAGGATACATTCCATACACTCCCTAGATATCTTCCATTTCCTCCACAATCTTGCATCCTCAGACTGGTCCCTTTTCTACACTTCTACAGATGTCAACACTGCACTGTCCTTCTTCTGACAGATTTTAACTAAAATTTGGAACAAACACACACCCCTGCATCAAAGAAGGCTGTCACCACCCATGGATTACACCTGACATCATCAAACTCTGCAACAAACATGACCATGCTTGGGCTCACCACAAAGCCTCCCTATTCCCAAATGATCTATCATTCTGTCAGGCCCTTAGAAATGTATGCACAAAAGCTATCAGGACAGCTAAATTGCACAGTTTCAAGGAAAAGCTACATGAAAATCTCAACTTACCCCATAGGTTCTGGCACACACTCTCTTCCCTTCTAAACCTCCAACCCAGCTCCTCTGTCCCACCTTCCTCTTTAACAATACACTAGTCTGTGACCCTCACACTGTTGCCATCACCCTAAACAATTTGTTTATAACTTACACCCTACCCTCCTCCCCCGTCCACCCCTCCTACTCCTGCTCTTTAGCCCATCATCTGATCCCCTTCTTCCCCCCCCGCCCTCTCTCCCATCACCTGACCCCTCACACCCCTCCACAGCACCTGCAAGTCACAGCAAGTGTCCCACCTCTCCCTACCTCAAGGGACTTTCACTTTTCCCCTGTCACTGCCCAGGAGGCACTCCATGACCTCAAATCCCTAAACCCATGCAAATCCAGTCCTGACAAGCTCAACCCTCTCCTTCTTCAGATCTCTATCCCAGCCATGGCTCATCCCCTGTCATCTTCTTACCCT
Source organism: Neoceratodus forsteri (assembly GCA_016271365.2). NCBI lineage: Eukaryota > Metazoa > Chordata > Ceratodontiformes > Ceratodontidae > Neoceratodus > Neoceratodus forsteri. The sequence goes on along the minus strand of CM028130.1, from coordinate 1,632,178,198 downwards.
CTTTTTCATCCTTGACTCAGTCTCTCAGGCTTGTAAATCTGCAAAAGTAATCCCTCTTCACAGAGGCAGTGACTGGGTTCTGCCAGAGAACTACGGCCCCATCTCCCTCCTCCCTGCCTTGGCCAAGCTTCAAGAATCCCTTGTCCTAACCAGACTCACCAGTTTCCTTACCTCCTCTAACTTCCTGTCCCCTTATCAGTCCGGGTTTAGAAAAAAAAAACATCCCACTGTTTCCTCTTTACTGTGGGTGACTGATGCTATCCTCTCAGGCATGGACAGAGGATACCTGACTTCAGCCATATGTATTGACCTTGACAAGGCCTTCTACTCTGTCTCTTATACAATCCTTCTCTCTAAACTAAATCTAGTTGGACTCTTCCCCCTAGCAGTCCAGTGGTTCAGCTCCTACCTTTCAGGCTAATCTCAATGTGTTCAGACTGGTGATACTCTCCCCCCCCCCAATCCTAGCAGGAGCTCCCCAAGGCTCTATTCTGGGTCCTATCCTCCTTTCTGTCTTTTTAAATGATCTTCTCCTAGTGTACTCTCACTCCCACATTCACCTCTATGCAGATGACACCATCGTCTATACTTCAGGCCCCTCAGCATTTAAAGTATCCTCCATATTACAAACCGACTTCAATCACGTCCTGAACTAGTTCCAGGAAAACCAGCTAAAAGTAAACACTACTAAAATGGTCTCTATGAACTTTAGTACACCACAAAAACTTGCCAAGCTTCATACCCCCCTCCTTTTACATTATTGATGGTACTACTTTAGATACAGTACCCGCATACAAGTACCTAGGAGTCTGGCTTGATAGCCACCTTAACTTCACCACTCATATGAACCACATTCACTCTAAGCTCCACCCCAAACTGGGCGCACTGTACAGAAACAAAGATGCCCTCTCTCTCTAGACGTTTGACAGACCCTCCACACTAGGATAATACTTCCACTTTTCAATTACGCTGATATCATATTTAGGTCTGCTTCCACTTCTACCCTTTCAAGACTAGATGTTCTCTTCAACATCTTCTGTCGCTTCACCTTAAACACCCCTCCCAAATCTCACAATTGCACCCTTTACTCTTCCTTCTCACTTTCCTCCCTTTCCTTCCACCGTAACCATCACACCTCTAGATTCTGTGCCAAGTATTCGTTCGGCACATGCCCTCCATACCTAGCCTCCCTCCTATTCTCTGCCTCTCACACTTCCTGTTGCCTCCAAACACATGACCCTCACTCCTTCACCCTTCCCCGGCCTCACTCCAGCTCAGGCAAAGCTGCTTTCTCCTTCCACTTCCCTAATCTATGGAACTCCCTACCCTCCTCACTCTGAATGCTTCCTTCACTAAACCTATTCAAAAGGACCCTTTTGTATTAGCCACTTTCACCCTGCTCCTGCCCTCAATCCATCTAATCCATCTGCTGGAATCCCATGTTTACCACTCCTGTCTATAAAAATTTGACCGTATGCGTGCTTTATAAATTATTGCTACAGTTATTCCTGCACAGCACTTTTGAGCTTCCTACTAGATGGTCACTGGCCTTTTTATTGCAGCTGCTGACAAATTTGTAACCTATACTTTTCACTGGCCACCTCCAGGAAAACTCCTTGTATCTTATTCCTTTTCACTCTTTTTTCATGGTATGTGTCACTGAACCTTGTTACTTGCATCTGCCTTTATTTAGGGTTGTCTTGATACCCAGCCTGTAACTTCACATTCAGTTTTTTTTTTGCCTGTTTCATTGTATACTGTGTTTATTGTATTTTGGTGTAACTGTATTTCCAATTTCCCCCTCCACCAGGTTGCACATGGAATCAAGCATTGGCTCAGTGTGCCTCTCCCGGTTACTAACTTTTAAATAAATAAATTATACTTGTAATAAACTGAGCCTCACTGAGCTCTTTCTGAAGCTGATGTAACAGCAGTCCATATGCTGCCTACATCATATCATAATAACTTCTGAATGAAAGATATGTTGCATTATTTTGGAGTAGTCTCCAAGTGTTTCTCTAGCACAGGATCATAGCAAGCTAGCAATTGTGTTATCTCTAAAAATAGTCCTTTGTAATGTGAATCTGCATGTTCACAATGCCCTCTCGGGAGCTGTCCACACCACCTAGTGTTACCAATATATCAATCAATCAATCAATCAGTCTTTTCACTGCATTTCTATTTTCTTCTTGTACTTTCTAACTGAAGATTTTTCCTTTTTCTTCTCTTTCCTCCCGGTTTTCTTCTACGTGACCTCTCGCCTATTCTCTATTCTCGTCCAGTAACTCTGACCATTGTTTTGATTTAGTACTCTCTATGTTTTGCTCTGTCAAATTTTATTGCCATGCCTATTGCAATAATTTATACCCTTCTTAATCATTTTACCCTTAGAATGTCCTCCTGTTGTGCCAGGATTACATATGTGTTGTAAAATTGTTATATTGTATTGTGTTGTGAACCTACCCAGGCCCACCTTGTGAATGAGTTTTCCTCAATGGTGCTCCACCTGGCTAAATAAAGATTGATTGATTGATTGCTTGAATGAAGATGCTGCAGCCCACCTGAACATCTAACGGACTATCAGCTGGGACATATTTCATGAATGTAGTGTATGCAAGGGCTGCATGTGTGTGGCCCATAGAACCTTCGTGTTTTCATATTGTGCCCCTTACATCTTTTCAGCCACTTCCTCATGTTCCCAATGTGGTGAAAGCAGTACTAACATGGCCCAATGAACAAGGAACACTTTTACTGAAGCATCTACAATAGAAACAGTACATTTTGTCTGTTATACTGTAGGTGAATACTCTAGCCATTGATAATCAGTGTATTACACTTCTTAAAAAACTTTGTGAATGTTTTCCTGCACTGTATGATGTTTCTTTGTATTCTGTTAACATTGACTGATATGATCCTTTCTAACTGCTGAATAATGTAGTTCACAAATTACTGGAAGTGACTTGCTTGGATCTCTTTCAGAATCATACAGACTATGTTATTCCAAAATTTGTGATTGCTGATGTTGATGTGGTATTTCTAGTTCTACATCTTGACTAGGACCTGATATGGGTGCTGTAACAGTCTCATGATTAATCACAGTATTTCGCTGACGTTCCTCTGGAGAACTGTTAACATTATCTTTAACTTTAAAATTTGTCATATCTCCTTTTAATTTTTCTGTAATGAACCACAACACAATTATTATTTTATTCAGGACTTTCCTTCTCTAAGTTACTGTAAGTACTCTGAGTGCATTTTACCTCAGTCAATTAATTGTTTTCCTAGATAGACTGATACTGCGATTTGTAGTCCTTTTGTAGGCTATTTATACTTTTCACTGCACCCTGATGCTGGGTGCACAAAAGAACGCAGGGGTCATAATATGCGACATTATGCCGCATGCAAAATTGTGCTGCCAATACAGCGCAATTCTTTACATGCGGTGCAAGTCTCTTTTCTTTGTGGGGGACTTTGGGAGCTGCACAACGAACCCCACCCAATAAAGATTCTCAGCTCCGGGAGGGGGGAGGTTCAGTGAAATCACACTAAAGTGCCAAAAAAAAATGTTCTGGGACCAGGAATCCAACCCAGACCCAGGCACAGTGCCTGGGTTCTTTGCCGCAATGGCTCAGTCCATTGAGCCATGGCAGCTTCTCAGTGAAACCCTGTCCCAGCAGAGGTCATATCCTCTGCTTAGGTTAGTGTGAGGGTGCAATACCGCGTACAGCAGTATTCGCGGTATTGCACCACTTGCTGTCTCGTACAGTGCTATTTGGGGTTAGCTGTAATGTCGTACTCTATTCAGCGTATGACATTATGACCTGGTAGGCTGCAAAAGGCCTGTCTTCACTGTGTGGCTTTTTTATGCTATGTAACAAGACAGTCAAAACATACAAAAAGCCACACTGGACTGAAAACCTAGTTCAATATTTTTTTCAATGGCTCAACAACTCTCTCTTTCTGTCTGTCTCTCTGTCTTTAGGGTGCCTGTGTTATCCTTCCCTTGGCCAGCTGTACTGCTCTGAAATGGGTGTTGCAAGAGGCCTGTGTCTGTAGACTGCACTGTGAGGCTAGACTTATGGTATATAACCTAAAAGTCAAAACACACACACACACACACACACACGACCACACTGGACAGCAAGTCTAGTTTAAATACTTATATTTTGTTACAATGGATCAACAGATCTCTCTCCTCCTCCTCCATCTAGGATGCCTGTGTCTCACGTTCCTCTGCCAAGCGTACCCCTCTGTTCTTAATGCTGCATGATGCCTATCTGTGCTGTGTGACTAATTTACAGACGGTATGTAAACAAAATTTCCACACACACACACATTACCACACTATACTGCAAACCTAGTTTATTTAGTTAGATTTTATGAATCAACAACTCTCTCTTCTCTCTCTCTCTCTCCCTCTCTCTTCTCTCTTTCTGTCTCTCTCTCTCTTTCTTTGCCCATAGTGAATAAGCCATTCCAGAGGGTGGAAATTGATATTGTGTGCCATTTAAATACCCCCCAGCTCCTCCAGGAAGAGGTTCATCCTAACTGTGGTGGATTATGCCACCCGGTATCCAGAGGCAGTTGCCCCATCCTCACTGAGGACAGACAAAGAGGTAGATGCCTTACTAGGGATTTTCTCCCATGTTGGATTTCCACAGGAGGTTATCACTGATCGAGGGGTTTCCTTTATGTCAGACCTGATGAAATGTTTATGGGAGAAGTGTTGGGTGGTGCAGAGGCGTGTGACACCTTATCACCTGCAAGCCAAGGGGCTTGTGGAAAGATTTAACAGTATCCTGAAGTCAATACTCTGAGCATTTGCTGAACAGTATGGGAGGGACTGGGAGAAATACCTTCCCAACCTGTTGTTTGCATAAAGAGAGGTGCCCCAAGAGTCAACAGGATTTTCCCCCTTCGAGCTCTTATATGGACACCGGGTACATGGGCCTCTAGACTTGATCCAGGAGGACTGGAAAGGCAAGCTTGCCACCCAGGGAACTCCCATAGTGGATGATGTCCTTAGGTTTAGGGAAAGGCTGAAGGAGTTTAAGGGGACAGCTCAGAGCAACCTGGCAGCTGCCCAACAGAAACAAAAAGTGTGGTACCACTGCAGAGCCAGACCTCACTTGTACACGGCGGGTCAGGAAGTCATGGTCCTTATTCCGGTCTGTAAAGACAAGCTGCAGGCTGAGTGGGCAGGACTGTACAAAGTAGTTAGGAAGGTAAATAACCTGAACTATATCGTAGAGTTATTTGACAGAATACATACAGAAAGAATGCGCCATGTCAACATAATGAGGCCATATGCTAATAGGGCTGACATGGTGTTTGCAGTATGTAGTCCTGGGGAGGGGATGGACAAAGGAGACCCCCTTCTGGACTTGCTGGAAGAAAGCAAGAGGGAGTCCTCTGTGGAGGCAGTTAAATTGTCACCCCAGCTGGTCCAAGACAAGATCCAGGAATTAAGGGAAGTTTTAGCAGACTTTGTCCCACTGTTTAGCACCACACCTGGACTAACCCCCTTAGTGATGCATGATGTGGAGACAGGGACACAGACGCCCATACGGCAGGCAGCATATCGGGTGTCAGAGGCTGTCCAAAAGGACATTAGGAGGGAGGTAGAGGAAATGCTGGATTTAGAAGTAATCCAGAGATCCCACAGCCCCTGGGCCTCACCCATAGTCCTTGTGCCTAAACCAGATGGCTCAACTCATATCTGTGTGCGAACTGTCATAGGCTGAATGCAGTCACAAAGTCAGATGCCCACCCAATGCCCTGGATGGAAGAGCTCCTGGACAAGTTGGGAGGGTCGACATACCTTATGACTATTGACATGACAAAGGGGTATTGGCAGTTAGAGTTAACTGACAGAGCTAGGGAGAGGTCGACCTTCATCTCTCTGATAGGCTTATTTGAAATTAAAGTAATGCCTTTCAGAATGAAGAATGCCCTGGTCACTTTCCAAAGGTTGGTGAACCAGGTTTTAAATGGTGCTGAGGAGTACACCGTGGCATACCTGGATGATATTGCCATCTTTAGTGCCAGCTAGAAGGAACACCTGTCCCACCTTAGGGAAGTGCTGGTCAGGATACAGAGGGCCGGGCTCACTGCCAAAGCTAAGAAGTGCCAGGTGGCCATGGCTGAAGTGGCATACCTCGGGCATGTTGTAGGCCAGGAATGGCTCCTTCCTAACCAAGTAAAAATAGAGGTGACCAAGGCATGGCCCAGACCAGAAATGCAGAAGCAGGTCAGGAGTTTTCTAGGGACAGCAGGGTACTATAGGAAATGTGTACCCAATTACAGTGCACTGGCTGCTCCCCTATCTGAACTGGTAAAGAAAAAGATGCCTAAGAAAATTACCTGGGAACCAGCCTGTGGAAAAGCCTTTGCCAGACTGAAGGAGGCACTGTGTAGTGCTCCTGTATTGATAAGTTCTGACTATAGCAGACCCTTTATAGTCCAGACTGAAGCCTCAGACGTGGGTATTGGGGCAGTACTGATTCAGACATCCAACCAAGGGAGAGATTACCTTGCAGTGTACCTGAATAAAAAGTTACTTCCCAGGGAGCAGGCTTACTCTACTGTGGAAAAAAGTGTCTTGCCATAGTGTGGGCCCTAAAGAAGATAGAGCCATACTTATATGACCACAACCCCCTGGTTTGGCTGACTCAAATGGGAAAAACTAAGGTAGGCTTTTAAGATGGAGTCTTGCCTTGCAAGGTCATGACATGACGATCTTACACAGGGCTGGATCAACCAGTCAGAACACAGATGGCTTGTCACATCTATATGAGGAGTGAACTGATTTGGGAAGCTCATCCCATGCAGCGGATAGAGCCTCCAAATTCAGTCTAGGTGGGGAGGAGTGTGACGCTTGGCCAGCTGGTTATGATTGCTGTATGATATTTGTAATTTAAAAATATAGCAGGTGATTGCCTCACATGAGACATCATGTGCTCCATGGGTGCCCCCCCAAGGTTTTAGTGAAAATAACAGGATGTATGTAACTGACCAGGATATTTCTGTAATGTAATTAACTTCCTTGAGAAGTTGTATTTTATGACCTCCTGCCTCTGAAGCTGGGAAACTAAAATATACATTTTATGACTTCAGATAAGCTGATTCCTGTAAAGCTATATTGCACCTAGGTGAAGGATTGTAGGCTTGTAAATCTACAAAGGAACCACACAAGATCAAAAAGAAAATGTTTAATTAAGGAGTCATATTTAGGAAATGTCTTTTTCCTGCTGATGTCACATTATTTAATATATCTCCTGGCAGGAGATCATTGTTTGTATATTTTTTATATTCTAAAAGGAGGAGCTAGATGACTCATAGAAGGGGTGTGGAAACACAGAGTTTTAAACTGGATACTGTCTGATCTGTTTGTGACAGACTATCTTGAGACTCTAGACAGACACAGCTGTCTGATAAAACTATAAGCACTGTAGAGGTAATTCATTAGATAGAAAAAAGTCTAACTGTATGTTGGTAGGAGTTTGTCTATAGTTTTCTTTGCTTTTCTTTTAGGTGATTGTATGCTCTTTGATATAGTGTTCAATGTTTAAATTTTTCATATTTGTATCATCTTTAGTAAAATCTTTATTTTGAAAGACTGCCTGGGTCTGCCAATCCTTTTTTTGCATGTGATGTATAGAGGGTTAAGACTGACAAAAACTGTTCAAAAGCTTGATGGTGTTACTAAACAGGAAAAAGGTAAGAATATACCTAAGGTCTTTTATAGAGTTTTAAAGGGTTCATTTTGTATACCTAGTTAGGTGCCCTGAGATGAAAGATATATTGTACCCCCCCCCCGAAGAGAATATTATCTGAGCCAGTACATTTGGGTACGCTAGCATAAGGTTCACAGTTTGAATCCCCCCAGAACTTGAAACTAAAGGTGATTCAGATCTAGAAGCAGACAGGGGGGTTACCCTGTCTGTTACCTGTTCACATTACTGCACTCGGAGGTTGGCACTGTGGGAGTAGAGAGCCTGACCTGCTGAGTGTGTTTGTGACAGCATCCATTCCTTACACAAACTGACAAACACTGTCCAGGCTCTTATTTTTTTCCTTTGAGAGTATGAGCAGTCAGACAGTACAGTAGTGTTTGTGTGGGTCCTGGCATCTGTCTCCTCCCCCCTCCCCCACCACCACCATTGCAGGCACATCTCTAGAGCACACTCGAATCCTATTCTGTAATGCACACAAAAGAACATGGCTCAGACTCATTTCCATTCACACTGACAGCCTAGCAAGCAGCCCTGTCTGCAGCATGATGTGCACTCTGTCTACTGCGCGCAGTTCTGTCCACTGACTGTGAGCTATGAGCTGGCCCTGCCCCACCCTGATCCCGATTTCCACCCAACCATGGTGCCAGTCAGTCACTATGTCCATGAGCCCAGTCCTGCACAGAAAAAAAGTAACTATTGGGAGGGTTTGACTCCTCCACATCCACACGCTGTCAGGGCATGGACATATCAGCCAGGCAGTCACAATGAAATGGGACTGGAACTGGAGACTCGCTTATCTGTAACCCAGTCCGGTCACTCCAGTCAAGTTATCAGGTCAGTGTCATCGTGTGTGTGTGTGCGGGTGCGTGTGTGTGTGTTTGTGTGTGTGTGTGTGTTTGTGTGTGTTTTTGTGTGTGCGTGCATTTGTGCATGTGTGTGTGTGTGTGTGTGTGTGTGTGTGTGTGTGTGTGTTGGGGTAGTAGGGTGGGTTCTGAATTATTCTGCCTGATCAGACAGACAGAGATGCTGGCAGCAAGCGGCAGCAGTTTCACTGACTGATTGCAGCCCTGCCAGCATAGCATAATCGAGCCTGTGCTGGCTGAAAATTGAAATTTAAAAATGTTGGAGGGTATCTTAAGGTGTGATGGCCAGGGTTGGCCCTCCCATGCATGCCTCTATTTTCTTTCATGGTTTATGATGTCACCAGAATCCTATGATGTAATTACAGACTTGTTACTGATGATTTTATAACTGTTATTTTATTTACAACCGTAAAACAACAGAGAGGCAAAGTACTATAATGCAAAGGTAAGAGTTAGGCTTGAAAGCAAAAATAAATCATGGTGAAACAAGATACGTGGTACCTGCCCTGTCTACGCATATCCTTACGTGCCTTGAAAAATGAATAACAATTTTAACTCTTACTAGCATGAGCTGTCCTCCACTCCCTTCCCAGATTAATGAACATATTGAGCAGAATATTGGGCATTGCCACTGCACCATGCAAAGGTCATACAGTAACAGACAGGATGGTTGGAGACCAGAGGGATAGGAATACACATTGATGTGTCCTGGATGAGTACACCAAAATACAGTAAAAGATAAGACTCAGGTGGGTGGAGTGTTTTTATTCACTTTTCGGGGTTAAAAAAGCTGTGAAAATACAAAATTCAGTGAGAACAAAATTCATCTGTTTTATCCCATCTAAAAGAACAGCTTAACATCACTCTTCTAAGAACAGGATTACTAAATGCATGATTACCTTCAAATTGTTATGTGATTGAGTGTACAATACTGTAAAGATTCACTGAAAAGGATTGGATCTGCACAAAGAACGGTATTATATATTGGAAATAATCTGGATCCATTGCTCTAGTGAATAAATATATCTAATCCTTGTCTGTACATGGATACATTTATGAGTGTATGTGTGTGAGTAGTCTTATTGCGTGCTTTCCTTTGATTGTTGTTGGGATTTGTTTCTGAGTTGCGTATGTGTTTTGTGGCCCCTGGGGATCTCTATGCTTGCTTCGTTTATTACCTTTCTTTTTCCCACAATGCCTCATGTTCCAAATGGCAGTAATACATCAGAGAGCATTGATTCGTTTGCCCTGTATGCTGAAGCACTGTGCTGTTCAGTACCTGTCCTCACCCCAATGAAACAACTCTTTCTAATCTTGTTTGTTTGTTTTCTAGATGCATGTTTAGCTCTAGCCAGTAGGAGTGACTGTTTTGTTTTAAAGCTTTCCTTTTTATCAAACCCCACAGCCATTAAATGCACACAGATCACCCCAGGTCATCAATGCTATAATTAGTGAAGACTCTAGCTTTTTTCTTAAAGAACAGCTGACTCCATTATCCTTCGGGCATTTGCCAGCCTTCCAGTGTAGCCTTTATTAGTGCTCACTGGATAAGGAGAGGAACTTGATAAATAAGCTAGGTAGGCTCGGGGTGGGTCAGAAGTTGGTCAACTGGGTGGCAAACTGGTTGACTGGCAGAAAACAGAGAGTGGCGGTAAATGGTATACAGTCAGAAGAGATGCAAGTCACAAGTGGGGTACCTCAGGGATCAGTCCTGGGGCCAGTCCTATTCAACATCTTCATTAGTGACCTCATGAGATGGACTAGAGGTAAGGCTTGTCTGTTTGCAGATGACACCAAGATCTGCAACAGAGTAGATGATACAGATGGGGTGGGCAGAATGAGAAGAGATCTGGATAAACTAGCAAAATGGTCAGAAGAGTGGCAACTGAGATTTAATGCAAAAGAAGTGCAAAATCATGCACATAGGGAAGAGAAACCCTGAAGCCACTTATAGGCTGGGAGGAGTTGCTAGCAGTCACAAAGGAAGAAAGAGACTTGGGCATCATCATCACTGATGACCTAAAATCATCCAAGCAGACCTCTAAAGCAGTAGGTAAGGCTAGGGGTGTTAGGGTGTATTAGTAGAGGTATCACAAGTCGTAAGAGGAGTAATAATCCCTCTTTACAAGACATTAGTTAGGCCCCATCTGGAGTACTGCGTGCAGTATTGGAGCCACACCTTCACAAGGACATTAACCAAATTGAGGCAGTCCAGAGAAGGGCAACCAAAATGGTGCAGGGACTGCATCAGAAGACATATGAGGACAGATTAACGAGCTCAATATGTATACCCTTGAGGAAAGGAGGAAGAGAGGTGATATGATCGAGACATTTAAACACCTTAAGGGCATAAACAAGGTGAAAGAGTCTAACATGTTTAAATATAAGAAAAATAGCAGGACAAGAGGACACAGCATGAGATTAGAGGGAGGCCGATTAAGGGGAATGTGAGAAATTCTTTTTCACAGAAAGGGTGGTAGATGCATGGAATAGCTTACCACAAGAAGTGGTGGCTATGAATACAGTGCAGGGCTTCAAACAGGCATGGGATAGGCATAAGGGAGCAATACAAATGACTATGAATAGATAGGTCACTGACAGAGCAAAGGCCGATGGCACATTTATAAGGTAGAAAAAGAAATGGGCAGACTGGATGGGCCTTGCGGTCCTTATCTGCCGTCAACTTCTATGTTTCTATGTTAACTTAAAAGCACAGTTCTACTTCAGTAAATTGGACTGTAAGGCAGCACTCACTGAATCAATGATCTCCCAACACAGCATCACAACTTGTCCCGTCCCCCCACTATTTTAACACTGTCCTCAAAGACCACTTCAGCACCTCCTGCTCCTGCTCCTAACCACCTTGCTACTGAATTATGCTCTAGCTCTTGCATACCTGGTTAGGTTGGGCTGCCAGGCTCTGTTGTCACCTTGGTAGCTAAAAGTGGGAATTCTGGTGCATTATTAATTTACTGCATTAGACTATAATTGCTGTTCTTGTTCTACTTTGTATAAATTATTGTATACATATGTGCCTTCTCCTATGTTCCCCACCTCCCAGGATTCATCTGGAAATGAGCAGCTATCTGCTCCATGTGCTTTCTTGGTAAAACTTTAAATAAATAAATAAGTTGAGTTGTACTGCAGATCATGTTCTAATAGCCCTTTGAGCACTTCAGTATATGGGGTGGATTTTATTTAGGGTATATACTGTACTCATCCACAGTTTTGTTAGCCCAGTACTATTACAGGCAGACCATGTCCAGAGTGTCTTTAAAGTGGTGACCAGCTATTGATCAACAGGGCTGCAACTGTCTTTCTGCAGTCCCAAAGGTACTTCATTTGTAGTCCATTAGAGGTGTTCACTTGTTGGCAGTAACCTCTGCATTCCTGTAAGAGCAAACATTTATGCTTCTAGAAATGAACTTGTTCAGCCCATCAGAATGCAGAGCTACAGTCAAGGATTATGCCATTGATTTACTCATTGAAGCAGATGAATCAAGCATACACAAATCATACCATCATATAGGGTACTGTCTTACACAGCTTATTCTGTGTTATGCATCATGAAAGACTGACACAGGCAATTATCATCTGTGAGTGTTCATCAGCTGATTACTTCAGGAGTGTAATTGATTCCATTTATTAGATGGCAGTAGACCAAGGTGGAGGAAGGACTGTGCAAGCCATCCTCCACGGGGCCCTCATATCCTTTTCTTGGGCAAGATGCATAGGTACCAGTGGGTGGAGAATGTGGATATTATTTCATTTACTGCTACTGGGTCTGGAGGGAGAAGAGGATGGGTGTACTTGAACTGGGAATAAAGGTGGATGGAACAGTGTTACACTAACTGGTGCCTAACTTTATGTTATGTATCACTTCATGAAACCAGAGGGGAGAGAATGAGTTGGGTGCTATGAGGTTGGGGAGACAGGGAAACATAGAAACACAGAAACATAGAAACATAGATGTTGACGGCAGGTAAGGACCACAAGGCCCATCCAGTCTGCCCATTTCTTTTTCTACCTTACGAATGTACCATCGGCCTTTGCTCTGTCAATGGCCGATCTATTCATACTCATCTGTATTGCTCCCTTATGCCTGTTTCATGCCTGTTTGAAGCCCTGCACTGTATTCATATCCACCACTTCCTGAGGTAGGCTGTTCCATGCATCCATCACCCTTTCTGTGAAAAAGAACTTCCTCACATTACCCCTTTATCGGTCTCCCTCTAATCTCATGCTGCGTCCTTTTGTCCTGCTATTTTTCTTATACTGAAACATGTTAGACTCTTTCACCTTGTTAATGTCCTTAAGGTGTTTGAATGTTTCGATCGTATCACCGCTCTCCCTCCTTTGTTCTAGTGTATACATATTGAGCTCCGTTAATCTGTCCTCATATGTTTTCTGATGCAGTCCCTGCACCATTTTGGTTGCCTTTCTCTGGATTGCCTCAATTTGGTAAATGTCCTTGTGAAGGTGTGGCCTCCAGTACTGCACACAGTACTCCAGATGGGGCCTAACCAGTGTCTTGTAAAGAGGGATTATTACCTCCCTCTTCCTACTTGTGATACCCCTACTAATACACCCCAACATCCCCCTAGCCTTACCTACTGCTTTAGTGGTCTGCTTGGATAATTTCAGGTCATCGTTGATAATGATTCCCAAGTCTCTTTCTTCCCTTGTGACTGCAAGCAACTCCTCTCCCAGCCTATAGGTGGTATCAGGGTTTCTCTTCCCTATGTGCATGATCTTGCACTTCTTTGCATTAAAACCCAGTTGCCACTCTTTCGACCATTTTGCCAGTTTATCCAGATCTCTTCTTATTCTGCCCATCCCATCTGGATCATCTTCTCTGTTGCAGATCTTGGTGTCATCTGCAAACAGACTAACCTTACCCACCAGTCCATATGCAATGTCACTGATGAAGATATTGCCACCACTCCAAGAATGAGGTCACCATGGGGAGGGGGAGGGGTTTGGCTTTTTCAAATCTCGGCAAAAGTTTGATAAATAAGAGCCCCTATTTAAGCATAAGGAGTAGGAATGAGAAATACAAATCCTCCACCTCAGGCCTTTTAGGGCAGTTTTCTTTTTTGGGGGGGGGATACACAATGGATTTTACTTATTTATTGACATTAGTCACAACCAGGAGCACCCTTAAAAATAATTAAATTGATAAAGCCAGGGTTGAGCAGAACCCACTTTGAATTTGTTTATGATTAGGGAAAAAGTGTCCCTTTCCCAGTGATTTGCTCCAAGTCACACCCAGCAGGCTATACTTTATAAATGTGAGACAAGGAAGCTGGAGGGTAGTCTTTGCAAACAGAGAGAAGGAAACAGCAAGACTTCATCTCAGATCAGCAAGGTAAATCCATAAATCATTTAAAGTGTAGGACCAAACCAATTGGAGCCACCGTGCATACCTCTCAACCTCTCATCATTAAAAATCATAGCACTGACCTTCAAAAATCATAGCAAATGGCCAGAATGTGTAGTGCATTCTAATTTTATACAATAACATGTTTATAAATAGTGGGCCCCATAGAGTTAGTGATAAGGAATGTTTCTATTAACTTAGTTCAAAGATTTAATAGTCTGTGTGTCCAGAAATAGCTCTAACATTATTAAGAAGACTATTATTAAGCAGAGCAAGGGTGCAGTAAATCTGAGTGTGAAGATCATGGAGCAGTTGAGAGGTATGCCACTGTGGAGGGATGGTTTCGCTTATTCAAATTTTGGCCAAAATGTGATAACTAAGAGCCCCTATTTAAAGCATAAGAAGTAGGAATAAGAAATACAAATTCTCCATCACAGGCTTTTTAGACCATTTTTTTTCAGGGGGGTGCATAGAAACATAGACTTTGATGGCAGATAAGGACCGCTTGGCCCACCTAGTCTGCCCATTTCCCTTTACTCACAGATAGGGCTTCTAGGATCCCAGTTAACCAGCAGCCTATTTCTTCCTACCCCCGCAAGAATTGCCTTATGTCTGTCCCATGCATTCTTGAATTCTCCACAGTTTTAGACCCCACAACCTCCTCAGGAAGGCTGTTCCATGTGTCCACCACCCTGTCTGTGAAAAAACACTTCCTCACATTGCCCCTGAGCCGTCCCCCCTCTATCTTCAAATTGTGTCCCCTTGTTATTGTACATCTCTTTTTCTGAAAGATGCTACCCTCTTGGACTTTGTTGATTCCACTGAGGTACTTAAAAATTTCTATCATGTACACCCCCCTTCTCTTTCCTTTCCTCATGGGTATACATAGTAAGCTCCTTTAGTCTCTCCTCATATGGCTTCTCTTGCAGACCCTGCATCATTTTAGTTGCCCTTCTCTGGACTGCCTCCATCCTGTCCATGTCCTTGCAGAGATGGGGTCTCCAAAACTGGATACAGTACTCCAGATGGGGTCTCACCAACTGTCTGTACAGAGAGATAACAACTTCCTGCTTTCTGCTGGTGATGCCTCTCCCTATACATCCAGATATCCCCCCAGCCCTCCCTATTGCCTTCTCACATTGCTTGCCAACCTTAAGATCATCTGATATGATTACCACCAGGTCCCTTTCCATTTTTGTTGTTGTTACTACCTCCCCCCATTGTGTAATCTTTCCCTGGGTTTTTGTTTCCCAGGTGCATTATTTTGCTCTTCTTTGCATTGAGTCCAAGCTGCCATACTTCTGATCATTCCTCCAACCTTGCCAAGTCCCTTCTCATCCTTTCCACGCCTCCTTGTGTATCAACCCTGTTGCAGATCTTTGTCTCATCTGCAAAGAGGCATACTTTTCCTTCCAGTCCCTCTGCAATGAAACATAGAAACATAGAAGTTGACGGCAGATAAGGACCGCAAGGCCCATCCAGTCTGCCCATTTCTTTTTCTACCTTATAAATGTGCCATCGGCCTTTGCTCTGTCAGTGGCCTATCTATTCATAGTCATTTATATTGCTCCCTTATGCCTATCCCATGCCTGTTAGAAGCCCTGCACTGTATTCATAGCCACCACTTCTTGTGGTAAGCAATTCCATGCATCCACCACCCTTTCTGTGAAAAATAATTTCCTCACATTCCCCCTTAATCGACCCCCCTCTAATCTCATGCTGTGTCCTCTTGTCCTGCTATTTTTCTTATATTTAAACATGTTAGACTCTTTCGCCTTGTTAATGCCCTTAAGGTGTTTGAATGTTTCGATCATATCACCTCTCTCCCTCCTTTGCTCAAGGGTATACATATTGAGCTCTGTTAATCTGTCCTCATATGTCTTCTGATGCAGTCCCTGCACCATTTTGGTTGCCTTCTCTGGACTGCCTCAATTTGGTTAATGTCCTTGTGAAGGTGTGGCCTCCAATACTGCATGCAGTACTCAGGTGGGGCCTAACCAGTGTCTTGTAAAGAGGGATTATTACCTCCCTCTTACGACCTAGATACCCCTACTAATACACCTAACACCTCCCTAGCCTTACCTACTGCTTTGGAGGTCTGCTTGGATGATTTCAGGTCATCAGTGATGATGATGCCCAAGTCTCTTTCTTCCTTTGTGACTGCTAGCAACTCCCCTCCCAGCCTATAGGTGGCTTCAGGGTTTGTCTTCCCTATGTGCATGATTTTGCACTTCTTTGCATTAAATCCTAGTTGCCACTCTTCTGACCATTTTGCTAGTTTATCCAGATCTCTTCTCATTCTGCCCACCCCATCTGGATCATCTACTCTGTTGCAGATCTTGGTGTCATCTGCAAACAGACAAGCCTTACCCTCTAGTCCATCTGTAAGGTCACTAATGAAGATGTTGAAGAGGACTGGCCCAGGACTGATCCCTGAGGTACCCACTTGTGACTTGCATCTCTTCTAACTGTATACCATTTACCACCACTCTCTGTTTTCTGCCCGTCAACCAGTTTGCCACCCAGTTGACCAACTTCTGACCCACCCCGAGCCTACCCAGCTTACTTATCAATCTTCTATGTGGAACAGTATCAAAAGCTTTGCTGAAGTCAAGGTAGGCAACATCAACTGCTTCCCCTTGGTCCACCACTCTGGTTACCCAGTCAAAGAAATCTATGAGATTAGTTTGACAGGACCTTCCTTTTGTAAACCCATGCTGTCTTGGATCCTGTGCCCCTATGGATTCCAGGTGTTGCACTATCCTTTCCGTAAGGAGTGCCTCCATAATCTTGCCCACTACAGAGGTAAGACTGACTGGTCTGTAGTTCCCTGCCTCCTCCCTGCTACCACTCTTGTGGAGTGGGATCACATGAGCCCTTCTCCAGTCTTCTGGGACCTCTCCTGTGCTCAGAGACTCACTAAACAGTTCTGCTAATGGCTCTGCTAGTTCCATCTTTAGCTCCTTAACTACCCTGGGATGTATGCCATCAGGTCCCATTGCCTTATCCACCCTGAGCTTAGCAAGCTCTTGTAGGACCCTTTCTTTTGTGAAGGGAGTAGTGCTCACCTCCCTCCCCCCTGTGTCCATGATGCTGAGCTGTGGGCCCTGCCCTACCTTCTCTTCAGTAAATACTGAGCAAAAGTATCTATTTAGGATAGATGCCTTTACAGGGTCCTCCTCCTCACATGTTCCCTTTTCTCCATTAAGCTTAGCAATACCCCCTCTGGACTTTCTCCTTTCACTAATGTATCTATAGAAAGTCTTGTCACCTTCTTTTACTGTTCGTGCTAGTGTTTCCTCAGTTTGGGACTTTGCCTGCCTTACTGCCTTACCTGCTTCCCTTAGGGCAGTTTGGTATTCCTCCTATCTTCATCCGCTGTGTTCCTTATATTTTCTGAAAGGAGCCTTTTGGCTCTGACCTTTTCTGCTACTGTATTTGAGAACCAAAGTGGTTTCCTTCTTCTTTGCACTTCCTTTTCTGTCTAACACAATGGGATGTTGCTTCAAGTATTGTATCCTTAATGCTTGCCCACTTTGCCTGTACCTCCTCACCTGTGTTTCTTTTTGCCAGGGCTAGCTTAACTCTGTTGGCCATCTTATCAAAGTCAGCTCCTCTGAAGTCCCATATTTTTGCCTTGGAATGGGATGATTTAGATGTAGTAGCCAAATTGAACCATACCATAGTGATGGTCACTGGCCCCAGGTGACCTTCTACCTGGAGATCTGTGATCCTTCTTTGTTAGTCAGTACTAGATCTAGGATAGCCCTGTCTCTTGTGGGTTGCTGTACCAGTTGTTTGAGGCCCTCCCCTGCAGGAATCCACTATGAGTCTAGTTCTGGCAGATGTTCCTGCTGGTATTGACCAATCTGTATCGGCATGTTGAAGTCTCCCATTATCAGAACCTCCCCTTTAGCTGTCATGTTTTGTATATCTTCTAACAGTAATGTGTCTATGTCCTCCCTCTGGTCTGGGGGCCTGTAGACAACCCCAGTTCTTATGGCTGTCCCATTTCCTGTTTCCAGGGTGACCCACAGTTCTTCTGGCTCCTTATGTGTATTCTGAATTTCTGTAGCTTTGATATTTTCATTAACATACAGGGCCACTCCTCTCCCCCTTTTTGCACCTCGGTCTCTTCTGAACAATACATAGCCAGGTACTGAAGTCTCCCAAGTGTGATTACTGGTAAACCACGTCTCACTAATTGCTACTATGTCCAGTTTAGCCTCTGACATTATTGCCTGCAGGTCTGGGATCTTATTTCCCAGGCTGTGAGCATTTGTGTACATGCTTTTCCATTGGCCAGATTTTGGTGTGTTAGTTGTTGGGTGAAGTTTGGCATTACCCCTGTGCATCGTATGGGGAGACAAACCTTTTTTCTTACCTGGTGATGCAAATGAACAGCAAACACGCTGAATTCCTGTTTGACCACTAGCTGAGGGGGGAGGGGTGTTCTTCCCATTAGCCCTTTGTGATTTAATGCTTTATTGACTCATGTATGTACGACATCACCCTCAGAATTAAAATGGTTGTTTATCCTTTGGAACTAGTTTGAGACGTTAACAGAATAATTGTCTGCTCAACGAGGGTTCATTTTATATCTGATAATGTAAAAGAGTGGAAGAATAATGTTAAAGGGACACTGCCAATCCTTTTGCATCCTATTATTTCTAGTTATAAACCCACATTTTGTGCTTGCTTACCTTCTCTGAAATTCATTGATGCTGGCAATTGCAGTATCTGCCTCCTTGCTTAGTAAAATTAAAATGCATGCTAATGTTTAGTTATACCCATCCTTGTTTTGGTTCAAATCATTAATCTACTCCTACTGCATACTTCCTTAACATTAGAAACACCCCCCAAACAGTGTAGCCAGTCATAATGTAATAGTCCCTTCTACTCCCAATGCATACTGTAATTAGTGGCAAGACTGTGTTGGGGAAGGGCACAGAGGGTGTTGATCGAGGAATGCAAACAAACATGTTTTTGTGTGATAACACCAGTATGGTGGGCAGTCTGTGCAACAAATAATCAGAATGAAACTACCAGCTATATAAGCAGTCTTTACAGAATGTAACAATCATAACATGTTTTTAGGGATGCAGTTGGCGGAGCCCTTCAGACCTCTTGCTATCAAAAGAGGGCTCAGCGTATTCCTTCTGACTGAACATCATGCTGAAGTTGCACCACAGTCGCCTCTGCATCCTTGCAGCACTCTGCTTGCTGTCTCAGTTGGCAGTCGCACTACATGATTTTTACTCTGTCGGTGATAAAAGAGGAACACGGCACATTCGCCATGTCCAAGATGGCCCCCAAACCATATTGCACTTGCACAACTACTAGAGCATGCGTAGCAGAGTATGGCAGCCATCTTGGACATGGCATAGTGTGCCATGTTCTGCCGTGACACACAATTTTTTTTATTATAGATATCCCCTCACCCAATGCTCTATCTCAGCACCCACCTCCCCCCCCCCCCAGAAACATAACAGTTATACTGGGGGAGCCCAATCTCCCATTGTTGCAATCCAGCCATACCCACCACATCACCCACATCAAAGAGATGCAGCAGCACATCAAATAGATGCAGCAGACACTTCACAAGGCTATCAGATACATTCACTAGGCTACTGCCAGGGAAAAGACCCCAAGAATAGTGATTGGTGGCCATCTCCAGTAGTGTGAGCATCAATAACAAAAGTAGCTGCAACAGCCATTCCAACAAGAGCAGGAAAAACTATAAAGAAATTGAGCAAGACGCAGATGATGGCAGCAATATATCACTGCCATAAAAAAACTATGATAAAAGTTTTACAAATTCTCAAGTAGTGCTGCTTTAAAACAGTAGGCTTATCTCATAGAGTCAGGCCAAGCTGATTTTAAGGCTAGCACACTAAGCCAGCTAGAGGCATAAGATAGTCCCTCCCCCCCACCAAAAAAAAAAGAAAAATTAAGAGCAGCAGCAAATTGCACCCGAAAATACCAACAATATCATATTAAACAGTAAGGTACACTGCCAAGCTAATTCAAATAAAGTCACAGATAGAATCAGTAAGCCCAATTAGAACAAGTCCATTTGTGTGGGAACCTGGAAAATGGGACAATTGGTACAAGAGAAGCACCTTTCTGTAATCAGCAGAGGCAAAGATGCAGTTGCTGGCAAATACTACACAGACCGAAGGAGGTAAATGGTGAAGATGTAAGTATAATGAGATCAGTACTTCAACAATCTGATGTGGCTATTGTAACGAGGCACTGAGGAAGAGAGTCGATGAGGTAAACACAAACCTCTGGGAGTCATAGGTCTGCACATAGTCCAGTGATAGAGATGAGTTAGGATACATGAAGTTACAGGTACCAGACATTGCGAACCGCTTGCTTAGTTATATGCCAAGGTAGACAGCCTCCAGTAACACAGCTTTGCATTCCTCTGGGCCCCAAAAAGACTTACAAAGAGAAGTCAGTCAACAAGAGAGCCTCCATAATGTTCAAACATCAAAATCTTTGTAGACATAAATAAACAGAGGAAAAAGCAGCCATCACCCCCCAGAAACATTAGAGTGACAGTGGGGTGGCCAGTCCCCTAGTATCACGATCCGGACATCACCCCCCCAGAAACATAAGAGTGACACCGGGGGTGCCCAATCCCCCAGTGCCTTGATCTGGAATCCTCTGTTTTTCTTTTTTTTTTAACCCTGTAAAAGAAAACTATCCATGGATGTCTTTGTGGCTATTCCTGTCCTCCACCCAACCCTCCCATTCAGCACCCACCACCCTGCACCACCAAGCCCTAATTTACACATCAGGGGTCCAACACCATAATCCTCTGTGGACTGCAGACATGTCTTCACTCTTCAAAGTTGGACCCTGAACTGAAGAAACAGGTATGCAGTTCAATGTATTTATTTAATTTTTTTTGTTGACCAGGTAAATGCTCTAGACAAATTCTGCCTATTTTCAGGCACGACCTGGGGAAGGGGGATACAGATGAATGCCAAATGACCTTGAACCAGATTAAGCTGTTGATGGTATTTTTAGTGAATGGGGGGACATTTGGCCAGGGCACCGGGGAAATTCCCCTAATCTGAGGCGTTGCCGCGTCTTGGTCAGTAGGGGTGCTGCTGCCCAGGTGATGGCTGCGCGGCCCGATGTGTTGTGGAGTGCGGGAGCTCCATCTGGAGGAATGGAGACTAGGAGAATGGAAACCGAGGAGGAGGAGGTGCATGCACAGGAGGTGGAGCTGCAGTGCCTATCGTAGGATACACAGGCGAGGCCTGTATCGGAGCTTACCTCTAAGACATCGCTGATGGAGGTGAGGGCTCAGGGGAGCTCGTCGGGAGTTAACCAGACTATTGCAGTGATGGGATCACCAGTGGAGGAAGAGAGTAGAATGGTGTGTTGTCCTGGAGGAGAGGCGCTTCCTGGTGAGAATCGGAGCGGAGGCGTCATGGAGCAGTGTAAGCCCAGTGGTAAGGAGGAAGTTCCAGGTATCGCGAGGATTGCTACTCGCTGGAGGCAGGAACTGAGTCGACCCGTCAGTTTGGGAGTAGGACCGAGAGTGGGGCCTGAAATGGATCCGAGTACTGACTGGTCGGAAGAAACGGCCTTGTCTCAAGCTGGATGGATGCGGCTGGCGGATGGAAAATGGGTGCCAGACTCGGAATGGATATCCTTTTCTTCAGTAGTGAAGGAAGCATCTCAAGGGACTCTGGAGGTGGGTGAGTTGTTGGCACCAGTTGAGCAATCTACACTGGACAAGGCTTTAGGCCAGGAGGGAACTTTAGACAAGCAGGGGAAAGGGGGGATTTCACCAGCTGAAAGTATGCCTGAACTGGAGTCAGAAGTGCAGGAAACAAGGAGGGGCCCACGTTTTTCGGATCTTTTTAAAAGAAATAAGGTGGAGCAAGCCCCAAGAAGGAATGCAGTGCGATTAAGATATAGAGGAGGCCTTCCTGAACATCCTGACCGGGTCTATGTAGCAAGGAAATTATTAATGGACTCTATGAACTTTTTACCCTCGGACATTTATGCTTCAATTAATATTCGTGGGGAGGATACTTTTGATATAAGCTTTAAACAAATGGCTAGTTTGGAGAAATTTTGGCATAAATATGACAGCTGTAAGTTATTGCCTTTATGGGTACCTTTTTGAGCCATTCCAATCACAAAACCAGTTTTTAAAACAGTTAATGTGATATTCCGGAATGAGGGAGTGAATGTGGGTGACATTGTTTTTTGGCTAAAACAAAAATGTGAGGTTCTAGGATCACCGGAACCTATTCTGGACTCTGAAAATATTTGGACGGGGGCATGGAAATTTAAAGTCAAACTGTCTGTGGTAAATAATGAAGTACAACATATTCCCAAACAGCTTCTTTTGGGGAGAGATCGTGGGGTTTGCTTTTACCCAGGACAGCCAAAAGCGTGTTATAGATGTGGTAGTCGTAGACACCTGAGTAGTGCATGTGATAAAATAAAATGTGCCTTATGTGGTGAATTAGACCATGACAGCGAGGTGTGTAGGAATGAATTTAAATGTAATCTATGTGATGACTTAGGTCATGCTTATCACCAGTGTCCATGGGCGGAGCAGAATAGACAAGGAGGATTAAATAAGGAGGACCTGATTTCTCAGGCCCAGTGTAGGGAGGAGTCTACCCAGTCCCTTCTCAGTAAAAGGAACATGGTGAGTGTGGAAAATAGAAGAGTGTCACCTACAGAGGTGTCAGCTGTTTCTCTTGAGGAGAAAAGATCCACTGTGTCTATTCCACAACAGATTTTGGTCCCCCCCCCATTTCTATGGCGGAATCCTTGGCTAAAAATACGGATGACCCTGCCGGGGAGTCTGAGATGGAAATTCCCTTTCAGACCCCTAGGAGGGTTACCAGAGCAAGTAGTCACACAGGAGGGGTATGTTCGACTCAGAATTCTTTTGCAGCCCTAGCAGACTTAGAGGGGGAGGGGGTTTCTGATTTGCTGAAAGCAGATGAGAGTCTGAGTATGGAACTTGAAGAAGAGGGTGGGCTAGAAGTTTTAGAAGGGAAAAAGAAAAAGGGGAGGAAAAGGAAACAAGATAAATCATGAGTAGATGACCAATAGTTGATATGGCCTGTTTAAAGATTATATCACTTAATTGCTGTAGCCTGAAGAACTACAAGAGGCGGCTCATTGCTTTACAGCATTGTAGAGATCTGAAAGCAGATGTGATTTTTACAGGAGACTCATTTTTCTTCTTTGTTACAAGTGTCTCAGGTAAAAATTATGGTGGAGGGCCGTCCTTCTGGTCGTTTTGGGAATGATGTTGCAGACAGCGTAGGGATATTGTTCTCTAACTTCGTAGTTCAGGTGACAAGGTTGATTGATGTCCTGCCGGTAGGGTATTGATTTTAGATTGTTTGTTGTATGGGTTTTATTTTAGATTAATTAATACTTATGCTCCACAAGTTAAAACAGCACGGATAGCTTTGTTTAATTTGGTAAAGCCATACCTGTTTACATCCAAGAACATAGTTTGGGGAGGGGATATGAATTGTAGTTTAGATGTTCGGTTAAAAGATGGGGTCCAGCAAAAAACTTACTGTGACTCACATGCCCTTTTGCAAACTATAGAGGTAGCAAAGTTAAAGGATGCTTTTAGAAAATTGCAT
Organism: Neoceratodus forsteri; assembly: GCA_016271365.2. NCBI lineage: Eukaryota > Metazoa > Chordata > Ceratodontiformes > Ceratodontidae > Neoceratodus > Neoceratodus forsteri. Next base: position 1,632,154,572 of record CM028130.1, on the reverse strand, counting down.
TCAGTGGGGGGTTATACTTATAAGAGAGCTAATTTCCAGACCAGAATAGATTATTTCTTTCTGTCTTATTATTTAATCCCGGTAGAGTGTTCAGTGATTCCATATGATTTTTCAGATCATAATGTGTTATGTAGTGTTGTAGGCTTACAGCAGATTCCAGCCTCTTTTCCAGCATTTCAGGGCAGATGGATGTTAAATGCACAAATACTTTCAGAAGCAGGGTTTTGGCTCAATAAAAGATTTTATGGTTTTAATAAATCAGTGGCAGTTTTCTTTTCAGATTGGATTTCTTGGTGGTCAGATACCAAGTCGGCTTTAAAAGAATTTTTATAACTTATGGGAAACAGAAAGGTTCTGAGGAATATTTACAGTACCTAGAATTTCGAAACCAATATTATAAATTACAGTCACACTCAGAAGTGGGATGCAGAGATTCAGTCCCAGATTAAAGGGTTAAAAGAACATGTTAAATTATCAATTCCAGAGGGCTGCAACCATTCATGCCAGTTTAAAATTTGGTACACAGCAACAACCTTTTCAGGATCCGTATAAGGCATGTAAAAATAAGATTGAGAAGAGAGTGATGTCAGGGTTAAGAAATTCTGTTGGGGATCTAAAAACGTCTGTGGCAGAAATGTTAGCAATAGCAGAGGAGAAGGTTGCTTCCCAATTTGGAGACAGTTTTGTTTCCTCTTCGGTGTGGGAAGATGTTTTTCATTTTTCAATGCCGACTATTTCTCAGGTAGATGTAGAACTGCTGCAAGGGCCTATAGCTTTGCAGGAGGTACAGCGGGCAATAGGTGCTTTAAGAGTAGGGGTATCACCTGGGATGGATGGGTTGACCAATGAATTTTACAAAACTCTTTCGGATGATCTGAGCGGCATACTGACAGAAGTTTTTAATGATATTCTACAGTATGGGTTTGGAGATACGAAATTTAATTTAGCTATTTTAACATTTATTTTTAAGACAGGGGACGTTACAGATTTGGGTAATTGGAGACCAATTAGCCTTTTGAATACAGACTATAAAATACTTTCTTCCATTTTATGTAAAAGATTACAGGAAGTGGCTAAGGGGGTGCTTCATCCGGCACAAACATGTGCTATTCCCCATAGATCAATTCAGCAGAATTTAAAGTTATTAAGAGACATATGTGAATTTGGATGCCAAAAAAAATTGTCAGGGTTTATTATGGCATTAGATCAGGCTAGAGCCTTTGATTCTGTGTCCCATAAGTTTCTTTTTCAGGTTTTTGTTAAATATGGGTTTCCGAAAATATTTGTTCAGTATATTTACACTTTATATTACAATGCAAGTTCTTGTGTATGCATTAATAAGGCGGTAGGTTCTGAAATTAAGATGAATTGTGGAGTCAGACAAGGTTGTCCGATTAGCCCGTTGTTATATGCTTTTGTATTGGACCCATTGTTGAGAGAAATTGAGCACAATAGGTCAATACAGGGGTTATCGCCAGCTTGTACTTTACCAGCCCAGAAAATTTCTGTATATGCAGATGACATGTGTCTGTTGGTAGCAGAGGCCCAGTCAGGTGCTCAGCATATTAAAGTGATTAATGGATTAGCAGAAATAAATGGTACCAGACTAAATTTAAAGAAATGTGAATGTTTGGCGATTGGTGACACTACGGTTTGTAAGGACATTGGGGGCATCATGGTTAAGGATTATATTACTGTTTTAGGTCTTACTTTTAGTAAAGGAGATCTAGCATTATTAAACTGGGAGAAAGCTTTGGTTATTGCGGAGAAAAAGGTGCAGCAATGGAAATCCTGGGGCTTTTCAAGAAAAAGCGGGTCTTGATTATTAAAAAGTTTCTATTACCTATTTTTTTACATGTGTCTGCTATTTTTCCAGTTCCGGTTTCATTAGAAACTAGATTATATAGTGTATTTTTTCAAATGGTGTGGGGTAGTCGGCTAAACCCGATTAAAAGAGCATTTACTTATTTAAAATTGAATCAAGGGGGTTTAGGGATGATAAATCCGGTGGTATTTTTTCATTCCTTTTTCATGATTGCAGCCTTTCAAATAAGGATTAAACCTCAGAATCATCCATGGTCAGCTTGGACACAATTGCTTTTTTCTTCTTTTATGTCATACTGGGAAGGAGGGGGTGTTCCCATTAGAAGTAAGGTGGCTTTGGCCCGTCCTATTGGATTCCTCAGTTAAAAATTAGGGAATGGAAATTAGGAAGGCTCAATTGCAGGACATACCTAGAAGGATTTTTATGCTGGAAATTATGTTTAATTTTTACGTTCAAGTGGATTTTCCTTAGTAGTGCCCCGACAAAATTGTCCCAAGCCTTGCAGCTTTTGATGGACCATAGGATACCCCCTAGTATGTGGGATGTGTTGTGGCTTTGTTGCCACGGGAGGTTAGGAGTCAGGGGTAATTTAAAACACAAACAGATTTTGGACCGGATGTGCATTTGACCTGGGTGCTCAGATCAAATTGAAACCTTGGAACATTTTTTTCTGCTTTGCCCATATGTCCAGTCTTTTTGGTTTGAGTTAGCAAAGCGGTGGGAATGGGGATTTTTGACACATATAACCTATCAGAGCCTTGTTCTGGGGGATTATTCAGGTTTTTTGCGTAGATACCACCCAAGTACTTTAAATCTGATATTTGCATGCATTAAATATCATCTATGGCAAGCAAGGTGTCAGTTTTCTCTACAACATACACTTCTTCCCTATAATGTCCTTTTTAGCAGAATTGAATTAGCAGTTGGTAAACAGAAAACATATGAGCAGCGCACATTAGATCCAAATGTTTTTCAGGTTTTTTGGAAACATATTGCATGGTTGAGGTGAAATGGGTGAACACTGTCTATGGGATATAGGGGTTTAGTTTGATTTTTGTAGATTATCTTTCAAATATTGTATTAGATTCTCTGTGGGGAAGTTAAATAAGAGTGTATTCAGCCTTTTTCTGTTGTATTAATTATGTACATAGATATGTTTGATGAATGTTAAAACAGATCATGTCATATTGTTATTGTTTTGTTTTTCTCGATAAAAATTCCCCTACTCCGTCTGTAAGGGGCTTGGCTGTTCTCTGTAATGGCCACTCGGAGTCTGGTGCCGGATGGAGCAGACGTGCTGGAGGTGGGGGAGTTGGTCTCCTCCTCTACCTCGATTTTGCAAGAGACCGACACGGTAGGAGGAAATTATGTGGCTGAATTGCCTTCAGTTTCTCCTCCCTTAAGTTCTAGTGCAAGTGTGGAGTATTCTACTATTGCTTTGTTACCGAAGAACTGTTCGGGAGTTTCTCCCGCTACTGTGGTGCTTACTGATACAACGCCTGTCTGTGTCGGTATTCCAACCTCAATCTTATTACCTTCAGCTCCTTCTGTCAGTGAGGGGCAGTTGGCTTTTGGCATGAATCAGCCGTGAGATGACGCAGCATCATCAAAGGCTTTCGGCGGGCTTTTGCAAGGCTCTGTGGCTCTGCTATCAGATGTCTCTATGGGGACTGGCAGTTCTCTCTCCATTCCTGGTGAGTGCCTAGAGTCCTGAGACAGTCAGACACTGCTACCTGCTCATTCTTCAGATGTTTGTACTACGTCTATGGATTTACTGTTTGATGTGGAGCTGCTCCCTAAACTTCTTCCATCTCCAGAGGAGGCAGCTCTGCAGTTCTGACCACACCTTGATCAGCCTGCTGTTCCATGTTTACCTTCAGTTGAAGGTTCTGTTACAGGTACTGGTTTACCTTCTTGAACTGACTTACTTTTTGCACAACAGACGGTGAACGCCATACCTCTCAACTCTCAGTGTTCCCCTGTTACTCCTGAACCTTTGTGTCTCTATTGACTCTGCCCCAGTGGTGGGGCTTCATTCTCGGAAATATGATGCAAATGCCTCTGTTACTGGTGTTACTATTGCTGATGCCTTGACAGGGGCTGGTTGGGAGAAATCCTCTGTTACTAACGCTTGGTCCTCACCAAGACATGCTGATAGAGTTTCATGACAACTTAATCGATATGTCTGATCCTTTAGAAATCCCACCGGAGCTTCATTTAACCCAAAACCCTTTCTGGCCTAAGGTTGACCCTCATGTTGAAATTTCTGGTCTACAGGGCAGGGAGAGGGAGGATGTTTCACTGCCGTATAATGACTTAGACAAAGGAGGCCTACCTCCTGCAGACATGGATAATGGAGCTTGGGATTTACCCCCTGTTGTTAACCCATCTCATGCTTCAGGCCAAGATGGTGAACAGTGTCAAAATGTTGGTCGAGGAAAGCATGGGGAGCAACCACAAGATGAGAATAATACACACATGGAAAAAAACCGTGGGCAATGTGGGAATCATCAGGGGGGCAGAACTTATGCTGGTCTGTTCCATACTCCTCCTGAACAAGCCAAATGGAGGAATGCAGTGTCATTAAGATACAGGGGTGGGCTTGATATATTTCCTGACCGAATGTATGTTGGAAAAACTTTGGTTAAAGACAGTTTGCAATTTCTGCCATCTGAAATTTCTGCCCTCATTCACACTTCGGGAGATAATAATTTTGATTTAAGTTTTAAAACATCTGCGGGACTGGAAACTTTTTGGCATCGATACCAGCAGGTCAAGCATACTCCTCTGTGGGCACCTTTTTCTGCTATTCCATTAACAAAGCTGCAATTAAAACTATTACAATGTTGTTAAAAAATGAAGGTGTTGCAGTCACTGACATTATAAGATGGTTATCCTCCAAATGTACTGTTCTGGGTTTGCCAGAACCAATTATTGATCCAGAACAATTATGGACTGGTGGATGGAGACTACAAGTTAGGCTCCCTCAAGTTAATGGGACTATTCATCACTTACCTAATTGTTTCTACTTAGGCAGGGATAGGGGTTTCATTTTCTATCCTGGTCAACCCAAATCATATTTTCAATGTGGGGCACAAACTCATTTAAGCAATGTTTGTGATAAACTCAAATGCTCTTTATGCTTTGGCTCTGGGCATACCAGTATTAATTGCCCTTGGCCTATTTATTGTAATTTATGTGTGGATTCATCCCATTCCTACAGTGATTGCCCCTGGGCCTCCCATAATAACCCTGGGATGCCACAAGAGGATCAAGATGACACAGTTTCCAAGGCCCAACAGAATGCACAGGCCAGGCCTCAGTTCCAGCCTCTCCCTGTATTGCAGCCTGTTCAGTCTTCTAGTTTGATCTCCTTTGAGTCCTCAGCCCCTGTCCCTGATATTTCCAATTCAGAACCCCTCGGATCCCAGTCTTCTGTGGAGGCCTCTCATAAAGGGGCAACTTTAGCTCCTCCTGTTGATTTGTTGGCCCCGATGGCGTCTGCTGTTCCTAACCCAGTGCCTAGCACTTCTATCCTGCCCACTGAATTTGGTCATAAACATGTAATGCCTCCACTTGAAGACTCAGACTGGGTACAGATAGATACTCGGAGACAAACCCGAAGTAGGTCTACTAAGGGGGTTAAAACTACCTAAGTCCATATGGAACCTGATTTTTGTTCCAGAAATAAATTTGCACCTTTGCATAAATGAAAACAAGTCACTGAGATGGAGGAAGATTCTGATGCTTCATCTGTGGTCTCCTCTCAGCATGACCTGTTTACTGACGCTGATCAATTGTCTAGTGATTCTAGAGCTTCCAGAAAAAAAAGATGCAAAATGAAGTCTCCTAGAAAGGGAATAAAGTAGTCTTGATCTTTTTTACATTTTTGTTAAATGATTGACAGGTTGTCTTTTTGGTACTTTGAATACTAATAGCTTAAAGAACCCCAAAAGACGATGCACCATTTTTTCTATGTTAGCTGCTTCTAACATTCATGTTATTATTTTACGGGATACTAGACTTCACTCCCTTAGAGAGACTAGCCAGGCTACCTCAGACTGGAGGGGAGGTCTGTCCTATTGGTCCCTTTCAGAAGATGCATGTGCTGGGGTGACTATTCTTTTTCATAACTTAGAGGTTCAGATTCTTAGACTTATAGATTTAATTCAGGGTCGGGTTCTTATATTAGATGCTGTTGTACAGGCTCAGGAATGGAGATTTATTAATGTTTATAATCCGCAGGTCAAGACCCAGCGAGTAGCCACCCTAAAAGCTATACAACCCTTTCTTTATTCCTCTAAATCCATAGTTTTTGGGGGTGATTTTAATTGTATTCTTACACTTTCAGACAAAACTGGTATGACTCCAAAACTGTATAATGATTCTAATTTCTTAAACTCACTTCATAGAACAGCAAATTTAATTGATGGGGCTACATTTGGGCCTCAACCTCCTAGGCATACATTTCATCGTGGGAGATTTTCCACTAGAATTGACTATTTTTTTTATCTCTAAATGGTTGCCTGGTCTAAAACACACTGTAATTCCCTGTGAAGCGTCAGACCATAGTTTGATTGTTTTGTCTGTAGGGTGACCCCTTAATAAGCCGGAATCCTTTCATTCTTGGAAAATGAACATTACAGTTCTAGGTAATGATTCTGGTTGGCAGAAATTATACATGGTTCTGCAGGACAAGTTGTCCATGTTTGATTTGTTTGATAACCCCGCCTTTTGGTGGCAGGAAACGAAACTTGAAATTCAACGCTTTTGTCGAAGATTGACAAAATCCTGTTCTGAAACACAATATTTGACTTATTTGGATAAAAGAAGACACTTACAAAAGTTGCTTTCCTGGCAGACAGAGTTTAATCTAGACCATTCCTCACAGATTTGCCAGTTGAAGAAGGAAATGTATGCTTGCCAGTACAATAGATCCACTTTGCTATTTTTAGAACACAAAAATGGGCATAAGGGGTCGGCCAAAGTCATTAATCCTTTTGATAGTTGCAGTCAGTAAGTACATACAAAATATATGCCTTCTCTGGTTACACATGATGGCATTAGAATTTCAGATAACCATGGAATTCTGAGACTAGTCTCCACCCACACAAAAAACTTATACGGTCAGGAGTTTCAACCATGTGACTGGGGGAATTTTTTTAAACATTTAGATTTCCCACTGTTAACTATTGATAATACTAATGAGTTGGTACAACCAATTTCGGCAGACAAAGTCAGTACAGTTATTGGTCACTTAAGAAATAATGTGACACCAGGGCCAGGTGGAATTCCTAATGAATTTTATAAAAAGACCCAAATAGTGCTGTTACCTCACTTAACGGCAGTTTTTAATGTTATCCTTCAAGGTATATTACCAGTTCCAGTTTCTTTTGCTGACAGTAACCTAATTTATTTATATAAAAATAAACATAAAGGTGACTTGGATAATTGGCGACCTATTAGTCTTGTGAACTCTGACTGGAAGATATTAAGTAAAGTTATAAACAACAGTTTGTCTAAAGTAGCCCAGTCTTTAATTTTTCATACTCAAACATGCGCAATCCCACATAGATCTATGTTAAATAATCAGAAACTTATATGGGAAGTCTTTGATGGACACAGTACGAGTGGGTATGTTATTACCCTGGATCAGTCTAAAGCCTTTGATCGGGTTCCCCATACCTATCTTTTTGCAGTTTTACAACAGTATGGCATTCCACGTGAATTTATCTCATGGATAAAAATCCTTTATAAGTATGCCTCGATGTCTCCTGTAGTTAATGGCGTCAAAGGTTCTCACATTCAGATTAAAAGAGGTGTACGACAGGGTTGTTCCCTAAGCCCCCTCTTATACGTTTCTCCATAGACCCTCTTCTCAGAAGATTAAATTGTGAGGTTACTATTAGACACATAAAGGATTCTGCTGCTGTAGAGTTCCCCAGCACGATGGCATATGCAGATGATCTTTGTCTGTTGGTTGCGGATCATGAGTCTGGGGTACAAGCCCTTAATATTGTCCAGTCCTTCTCTTTAATTTCAGGATCAGTTTTGAACACTCACAAGAGTGTAGGAACATTTGTGAATGAACATTCACATCTCGGACAGGAGGAGATTGCTGGAATTCGTATTTACCCCCACAATTTTCAAGTTCTGGGCCTTTATTTTGGTGGCTCACAGGCTGCAGAAAAAATTGGTTGGAACACCTTTCCATTGCTGAGGGAAAGGTGAATAAATGGAAATCTTATCCTATGTCACGGCAGAAAAGGGTTCATATGTTTAAAACTTTTTTTATCCCTATTTTTTTCCTAGTTTGTTGCATCTTTCCTCTTCCCCTCAGATTAGAAGCCCGTATGTATAATTTAGGCTTTCCGCTCTTGTGGGGAAGCCGTCTAAATCCAGTTAGGAGATCTGTTACTTATTGGCCAATTAAAAAGGGGGGTTTAAATATGTTAAATCCTGTTTTATTTTTCTTTTCATTATTTATTAATACTAACATTTGTCCTAGTTTGGTTGGCCATAAAGATGCTTGGATTCAAAGTTTCTCTTCCAGGACCAAGTATTTTTCAGATAAATGGAAAGCGACACAATGGAAACCCTTTATCAACATCCCCCCTGGGACTTCTGGGTATCTCATTGAATTTTATAAAAAAATAAAACAATGGAAGGTGTCGCCACATTTATCATTTTTGCAAAATTGAAAACTTCTCTACTCTTCAGTGCTTGCACAGAATTTCTTAATGGAACCCTGCTTTAAATGTCCATCAGGTGTTGAGGAACAGCATTTAACAAAACAATTGCTAGACAGTAGAATCTCACAGAAAATGTGCGATACCTTTTGGTTGTGCTGTCATGACAGACTGAGTGTCAAAGAGAATCATGCTCACAAAATCTTAGAGGAAAGATTCTGCATTAGAGATTCCTGTATTTGTCAAGTGGAAACCATGCATCATTTATTTTTTGATTGCCCATATATTGCTTCCTTATAGTCCCAGTTGGCTCAAAAATGGTCTTTACCTGTGTTAGCTAACATGTCCTATACTGAGTTAGTATATGGGAAATATGGTGTTAAATGGGGGATATTATATCCTGGAACCCTTAGAGTCATCTGTGTTATTTTCAAATGGTGCATCTGGCAAAACAGATGCCTTTTCTCCTCGAACAAAAGCAAATGTTGTTAGCTGGTTTAATAGAACAGATAAATAAAGAAGTATCTTTGTTATATGTTACTGAAAAATGATCATTGTCTCCATCTTTAGTTGCATTTTGGTGGAGAGCCCTTCCCATAATTTTTTTTGAGGGTGTTACTTGAAGGATTTTATGAAATGGCGTGCTGCCTGATATACCTCTTTCTTGAACTGATTTATTTCTTTTTCCCTTTTTTTAACCAAACTTCTGTTTAGTTTTGTTTTTTCCTTAGGAAATTTGTTTAGATCATGTCTCCATATATTTGCTTTGTTCTATTGTTTTCTGATGACTTTTGGTGGGTGGGGGGAGTTTGATTGTGCTTGGGGAGATTGTATTATATTCTGCCTTTTTCAGTTTCTGTTTATTATGGGTTATATGATGTATCACTGTTTTTTTGTCTTATTATTTGTTCCAATAAAAAATTCCCCTACTCTCGGGTAGGGGGTGCTGTGTCGCTCTGGTCGGAGAGAGAATGGAGGTCTGTTTTGAGGAAGAAGCTGATGGAGGAGGAATAGGCACATCGGGAACCATGCAAGACAAAGTTACCTTTAGCAGTTACATGGAAATTCAAGAGAATATTTTGGACGATGACATACCGATGGATGTTACTGCCGAAGCGCTGGTACCTGCAATGACGGACAAAGCCTTACCCAAAACTGCAAATGTGTTGTGAGAGAAGGATGAAATGCATACAAATGCAACAGACACTAGTAATGATGACCTGGAGGCGGGCAAAGCCTCTTGAAGTGCACTGCTGCAGGGAAAACAGAAAATACATGAACGACCAGGGGAATTCCCCACTGGATGGCCAAGACTAGTCCCAGGCCGAAGCAGACAAACAGGAGGATGAAATGAAGCAGCAAGATTCCTGGTTGCTGGAGCAAGCTTTGCATGCTGCTGGGTGGAAATTAATCCCAGACAGCAGACGTTGGCTCCCAGGTGACCCACCGACTGCTCAGGATATACAAGCACTGGCCAAATCCAGATGGATGGCGCAGACATACAGCCCAGCACCGTGAACTACCAGACAAGATGTAGCTACTCATCTTGGGCAGCAGACACCGGAGCTGCACACTTCACCTACCTTGATCACAGCTGTGGGGAAACATACCAGAGACTACTGCAACAGGTACAATATCGTTTAATCCTTCTAATGTACAGAACTCTGTCATAATTCAGAATAATGGGGAAGTGGGTGAAGATACTGTTAAACAACATACTGAGTACCAGAATGTGTCTAGTGAACAGGAAAGGAATATGTCTGGGCTGCCCAAAGCATCTATCTCCTGGGCAGACACAATGGAAGCAGAGGGTAGCACCACATCTGACCCACACAATCAAATACAGGCTGATTTCCCCCCCAAAAAAATCCTGGCATAACTGGGCCTCAGACCAACCCCAGGCATAGGACGGCTGATCTGTTTGCAAATCTGGACAAACCCAGAACCTGAAGGAATGCCATTAGATTAAAGTATATAGGTGGATACGAGTTTTTCCCTGATTGGATATATGTAGCCGTAAGGTTATTGAAGGAATCGATGAACTTCCTAGCTTCAGATATTTTTGCATTTATCCACATTTCTGGAGATACAATGTTCGATGTCTCATTTAACACCCCTGTTCAGTTGGAAACATTTGGAATAAAATACACCAACTTAAAGCACACCACGCTGTGGTATCCCTTCTTAGCAATACCGTTAACTAGACCATCTGTGAAAATGATTACAATTTTATTCAGGAATGAAAATGTGCACATTCAAGACATCTTATACTGGGTCAAACAGAGGGCTGATGTTTTGGAAAGGCCCACACTGACACTGGGCAGTGAAAACATCTGGATGGGAGGGTGGAAAATCAAGGTGAAACTTTGCATGGCAGAAGAAGGACCTGTGCATTTGCCTAGTTGTTTTTATCTAGTGTTAGACCATGGATTCTGTTTTTTACCCAGGACAGCCCAAGACATGTCATAGTTGTTGCTCCTTCACCCACCTCAGTAACATTTGTGACACAATGGTATGCAGTCTCTGCCTACAAATCAGACACCCCAGTAATTGTTTTAGAAGCCCACCTAAATGCAATCTTTGCAAAGAAATTAGATGTCTGTTTCTTCAGTGCCCCTGGGCTGTGCACAGTAAAGGAACGTATTGGGACCAGGACGATATTGTGCATACTGCTCAAGATTAACAAGCAGCAGCCTCTACATCCTGTACCTTACAAACCCACTCATTAAGTGAGGTACAGCTGGCTCCACCTGAAGCAACCCCCGAGGAAACAGAGGATCCCCTGACATACAGAAAAATACACTGCTATGTTCTGGCACTAGACCAGGAAAAAGGCATTTGATGCCATCTCTCATGACACACTGTTCCAAATTCTAGGCACGTATGGGATTTCTGACATCTTTATTCAATGGCTACACTTACTCTATACACATGCACACTTCTTCCCACTTATAAACGGTACTATAGGAAGGAAAATCAACATTAGAAGGGGTGTATGGCAGGGGTGCCATTTGAGCCCACTGCTTTATACCTTTTGTATTAATATCTTAATCAGAAAATTACACTCTAATATGGACTTCAAGGGTATATCATTATCACCCACTACTCCATCTTTAAAGGTCATGGCCTACGCGGATGACTTATGTTTATTCTTAGGGCAGGAACAGGAAAGTGTACTAGCATTTTCAGATATCAAGGAATACTCTAAATTAACTGAGGTGAGAATAAACTTACAAAAGAGTGTTGCACTAACAGTAGGAGATACATATTTACAGGTAGGGGCATCAGTAGGAGGTATAACTATTGTTCCTGGGGCAGACATCTTAGGGGTACATTTTGGCCCAAAGGATATGGAGATTGTGAATTGGCAACACAAATTAACAATCTGTGAACACGGAGTGTTTGCTTGGAATAAAATTCAAGCCTCAAAATTAAAATGGGCATATCTAGTAAAAACGTTTCTTCTCCCTATTCTTCTTTTTATTGGGACAGTATCACCCCCGTGTCCCTGGAGACTAAAATTTATAGTATATTCTTTTGCACTATTTGGGGCAGCAGATTGACTCCAGTAAAGTGAAATATAACTTGTGGGCCCATATCACATAGGGGAACTGGGCATGAGCCATCCATTATTATTCTTTATAAAATGGGTCAAGAAAATCCCTTAATCTGATTGGCTGAAAGGACCTTTCACCCGTGTCCTTATCAGCCGATATCTATGCCAACCGGCACTTTTCCTCCATGACTGAACTCACCACAGGGAAATATCAATAACCTGCCTGAGCTTCAAACTGCTTTCACAGGCAGTGCCCCATTCCACAAGACAACGTCCCTTACTTGTGCCACCATCTGCATTTCATATCACCACAGCAAAATGTTTTTTATTGCTTTCCTGTGAATAAAAAGTGTTACTCTGACCTTAATTTTCTTTTCTTTTCTCACCTTATGGTGATGCCCATGATCTGCAGCTCCAGTCACAATCACAACATTCCTCATCGCCGAGACATCTCCCCACCCGCTAAACGTCTAATGCATTATTGCCACAAAAAAAGTGAACAAACTTTAGTTTTCAAAAATAAATACCACATGTAATGTTTTCACAAATCCGAAATGGCAAATGTCTGGCTATGCTGCTAAGAAATGCGAACTCGGAAAACATCCGTGCTGAGAGACATGCTCGCTCCCAGTCAGCTAACCGTTTAGCATAAATCAAACCAAAGGAAAGGATTTTAACAAAACAAATGTTAAAATAAGTAAAATCACATACAAAAATACTCTCTGCATCTTCACAGTTGGGCAACAAAATGCACAGATATTACGCCCCCCCCCCAATGCACTGGGTCCCGATGCCTGTAGCCAAACTATCTGTAGAAAAGTAAGAAGTATATTTAAAAAAAAATTAAAACAGTTATGGTTTTGACAGCTTGCCTGGGTGGGTTCTGCAGACAGATGCTAGTTACTGGGAAGATACTATAGACACAATGAGATGGTGACCTGCTGTGCTGCCCCCAGGGGCTACTTTTTCTTTTTTGTCTGGATATCATACTTTTTACGAATGTTATGCAAATTTTCATTGCATTTCTTTTAAAATTCACTTCTTTACCAGTGACCCATTTTATAAGTGCAGTAACACACTCTGAGGTGTGGGATACGTGCTGATAAGAGCACGCCCAGGTGTATAAGGCACTCGGTGCAAGCGCCTTGTGCCTTATAACACCTGGGCGATGCTCTTATCAACATACCACACCTCATTGTCATTACTGATTGCTTCAAACACTGTTCTGGTCCTTCAATATAGTACCTTTAGAAAAAGGAACTTTGAAGTCATGGGTACTCTGGGAGAAGGAATGGTTGAATACTCTAATACCAACATGGTCTCTCAATAACTGGACATTTAATATGGTAACTGACACATTTCCTGACTATATAATAACCATGATGAAAACAATTAGACTTTGGAAAGTTAATTTGGAAGATCTACAAACCTTGCCAAGACATCTGGTCTACGAGCAGCTCTTACAATCTTATTTTTCAGAACAAGTTATGTTCTACAAAGGCACTGTGCAGAATTTTCCTCAAACTATCAAGCAACTCACAGATCATAGACTTCCTAAATATTTATGGGACCCATGTTGGTTATCATGTCATGGGAAACTTGGTGTTAAGAGCAACCACAAACATAAAACCTGAAAGAGCGATACTGTACCAGAGATTTGTGCAATACGATTCTGGAAACACAAGAGTACTTATTCTTTGGATGTTCATATGTTGTTTCTTTCTGGACTCTCTTAGCACAGACAGTGCAAGACACTGACTTTGCTAATATGACTTATAAAGTTTTAGTTTTAGGTCTGTATACCGGTAGATGGACCAAATATCCTTACAGCACGTTACGTCTCTTATGTGACATTCTAAAATACCACATCTGGCAATCCAGATGCCTTTGGACTTTGCACCAGCAATATATAACCCAGCAGGAATTATTAAGAATTGTGCTGGGACAAGTATAACAAATATATACTAAAGAGAAGACAACTGAATCTGCACACACAATGGGAAAATTATGGAAGCACTGCATGTGGTGGATAAAATAGAAAAAGGGGAAAAAAGAAAAAAGAAGGGGGAGGAGGGAGTATAACACTATGACACAGGAAAAAATAGGAAGATAAAAGATATTGTTAAGTTAAGGAAATAAGTAACTAAAGATATTCTGCTTATAAATATTTGGCTTTTTCACCTATAAGTTGCTTTCCCTGAGATGACACTGAGACTGTTGAATACCATCCCTAGTATTGTGTGATTTCCACAATAAAAACTTCCCCTACTCTTTCTGAGAAGTGCCATGGGATCTTTAACATCCATCTGAACTACCTCTAGAACAGGAAAATGGGACCTCAGTTTAACATCTCATCCAAAAGACAGCACTTCAGGAGTGCAACACCCCCCTCATACTGCATTACAGTGTCAGTATTGGGATTTTTAACCCAAGTGCCTGGTGTGGTGATAGAATCTACAGTCTTCTGATCTCCCAGCCTCAGAGGTGAGTGTGCTACCTGCTGAGCCACTGACATTGCTTTCAATGGTGTTTTGAACTTAGTGGTATAACTTGGCCATTTTTACATATTTTTGGCTCAAATTTTCAATATGCTTTTGTTGGGACCCCACCTCATGAACAATTACACTGACATTAGGCAAATCTGTCACAAAAGGTGATTTTGTGGTCCCTGCACAAAATCACCTTTTGGGCAAGAAGTGAAAATTTTCTCTGCCCTTGTTCATGAGAGTTCACCCATGTTGTGGTGACATGAATCTGGTCACCGAAAATTAGAGTACCAGAAGCATGTTGCCCACAACAACCACACCCATACATCCTGCCGCAACCCAAGTAGAGTGACAAGGAAGAGCAGGGAAGAACAGTTGGTTTTTGCAGGGGGCTCTGCCCCCCCAACACTAAATATAACTTCCTCCAGGTCCGGGCATGAGTAGACCAGAGGAGAACTGTGTCGGTGGTGAAAATGGTCATGAGTGCAGGGTGCTGCAAAATCCAACATGCCCCAGTCACTCATGACCTTTTCCCGTTACTCTAATTGCAGTGCCCTAATTGTGTCACGCATCTAGTGGTATACGGTTCGTGAGGTGGGGTCATAAGAAGGCTATGTTGAAAATTTGGTGCAAAAATATTAAAAAAGAACCAAATCATCAGCATACATTGAATTTTGCAAAGGCAGACTTGTAACTTTGGTAATTTTCTATATTTTTACCCAGATTTACAACATAGCCATATCTTTACAGCATGAATGTAATAGCTGTCATTTGTCAAATTCTGGCCAAAATATTCTTTTACATCCTGAAAGGTGATTTTGTGATCCCTGTGCAAAATCACCTTTTGGGCAGGAGTTGAAAGTTTTCTCTGCCGTTGTTCATGAGGTAATAAGAATTAAGCAAATAAGGGTTTGTGAGGTAATAAGAAGGCTGTGTTCTAAATTTTGTGTAAAAATATTTTACAAAAAAATGTTGAGTCTATGCTGAATTTTGCAACCACATGCTCATTACTTGGTAATATTCAACATTTGTACCCTAAATTTTCAACATATCATTTCTTTACAGTACCTCATGAATGTGACAGCTGGCATTTTTCAAGTGCCCAAAATGTGTTTTTGTATCCAAAAAGTTAGTTTTGCAGTCCCTGTGCAAAATCACCTTTAGGCCAGTAGTTAAACATTTTCTCTGCCCTTCTTTATGAGGCAGGGTCATAACATGGCTATACTGAAAATTTGGTGTAAAAACATTACAAAACAACAAATGTCGAGCCGATGTTACATTTTGCTAATGCAGGCTCATAACTGGTCATTTTCAATATTTTTACCCCAAATTCCTCTACTGCAGCTCTATCAGCTCTGGCCAGAGTTTGTTTAAACTAGAGACTGTTTGAGGCCTCAGGTGGTTGACAGTGTACTTTTAATGGAAAGTCATGTGGGTAAGGTTTCATTTGAGTTTGATAGTGGAAGTGTTTTAGTGATAAGTGGCTGTTCAATGGCATTTTTGAATGTACAATGGGCCAAACTGCAGTGGCTGTTTAAGACATTTTATAACAGTGTGAAAATGGTGGACTATGATACAGTATATGTGGGCAATAACACACAACAGGGTGTGTGTTAAGTGAGAAATACAGGCACTCCTCAAGTGTGTGCTGAGGCAAGAAGCCACAGGCCAAGTGATCCTCAGTCCTCAGCACCTCAGCACACACTGGATGTGCCTATTATTCCCCAAAAATGAATACTTCATAGTGTATTATTAAATGTATTGTATGTCATTAAACCTTTTATTAAAGTTTTGCATTTATACAAAGTAAAATGTGTGTTCATACAGAAATATAGGGTAATAATATTCCATTGAAAACCCATTGGATAAGAAACTTACTGCATGTGACAATATGTGGTTACAGCACTGGGAATTTTATACTTCTAGAAAGAGTTAAAAAAACACAAGCACCTGGCAGCATTATGACCAGAAACACTCAGGGTGTGTAATCTACAAAACACAGCTGATAGCAAACAGAGTATCAGGAATTGTACACTAGTAATTACACTGGTTTCTAGATGAACACTGAAAAACAGTACAGAAAGATCAAAGGTACTGTAGGTAGCAACCAGAATTTGGATGCACATTTCATTTACAGACAAGAGGAGTGGTGGTGCTTAGACTTCTTCCCTGCTAGGGATAAGGGGTGGGACATTAACAGCTAGTTTACATATAGGTACATCGAGGTACAGTCCCCAATCTATATGGTAGTCATCCAGCTTATGCACAGCTACGTGGCTCATCCTTTCAGTATGGGCCAGAGAACCCAACACAATGCTATCTCCTGTTATTGTACTTACAAAACAGTGTCATGTTAAAAACTTTGGCACAGAACACACAACGCCACAGGCCTCATGCAAAGGGTAAAAAGCACTGAGCTCCCTTCTCAAAATGCCCCTTACAAGAAGAAGAAGAAGAATCAGCATTTATATAGTGCTTTCATACACAGTGTATTCCAAAGTGCTTTACAAGCAATGCTAGACTGGTAGTGAACTGACTGAATGTCTAGTGGCAGCCATATTGCACATCAACATCCACACACAGCCTGGACAATTGTATGAACCAGTTTATGGGAAGGGGAATGTTGGCCAGGACACCAGGAATGTCCCCTACTCTTTGCAAAGAGTGCCCTGGGTTCTTTTACTTCCACGTGGACACCCACCAGGACAACACCAGGATGGGTAGAAGGGACCTTGGTTTAACGTCTCATCTGAAGGATAGCATACCCCAGCAGTACAGCATCCCACTATACTGCACTCAGATGCCAGTGTTTTAGGTGCAAGTCCAATCCTGGTGTGGGATGAGAACCCACAACCTTCTGGTCCAGAGGTGGATGTGCTACCAACTGAACAATGCTGAAAGTAACTGAACAGTTGCTGAACCTCCCCTTCGTAATAACATGCACATTTTATTGGAAGGATGGGCCCTCCAATGGCTCAGTTGAAGAAATAGACGTATTCAGTTCATAGACTTGCTTTAACCCACCACAAATACCTTGAATACATTCAACTCCCTCAAAATGAAGAGCCCCGAGAGATTTCTGGAAATACTGTATCTCCAGCTGTGTAGCATTCTTTATAGTTACACACAACAGGCATGAATAATAGTTTCCACATGCTGTTAGTTAAGGTATAGAGAGACTAGAAGGCTGAATTGAGGACTCCTTTTCATGATACCATCTGGCAAGAATGTTGGCCTCAGGCCCCATGGCTTACAGGGACACTTGCAGCAGTCTGATCCAGAGCAAAGTCCTGCATCAATGGGTACCATACCTCAGCAACTTTCTGTAAAATGGTATTGGATGGATAATGATCAATGTTGGAGTTGTGCACTGAAAGACTGAATGCTGATGTACATTCTGTGTCCCTGTCCCTCCATCCATTTCTTCTGGCATGCAGTACATCTGAAGTGCCAGAAAACAGTGGGGTCTAGTCTTTGTCACACATGACAATGCTTTGTTCTGGGGGCTGTCTTACACTTCCAGCTACAAATCTTAACTGGAGCACTGCAGCAGGTGTGGAAGTGAGACAGCTTTTACTCCTCTGTTTGAGATCCAAAGGTGCCCATGATAGCGAACTGGAGCTCAGTGCTCCGCATTCTGACAAATAATGAAAGGTTCAGTCACCGTGCTGCTCATAAAATTGGTGGGGTACTATCAAACACAGAATGCCACTTTTGCCAATGCACTCACTTTTCTGATAGCCTAAAATACCTAGACTCACTAGGAAGAGGTTGAAGAGGCCCTATTATATATTTATGGTTTTCACTCATAATACTGTTTGATTATACTGTATAAAACATACTGACTTGTCCTTCTGGAATAAGAACACATGGGGCCCGATATTGGAGTATGTGCAAACGTATAGTCTAAAGGTTTGTGTTGTGCTTGCCCGTGCCCACAACCCTGAGGATTCCATATTCAGTTGGGTATCACACCGCTGCTATCCAATTGAATCCAGAGGCATGTCGGTCCAGTGCTAAGTTGAGTAGCGCTGCTGTGACATGGATCTAGGAAGTGCAGGGAACAGCACCTTAGACCAGATAGCACCAGGAGTACCCACCACAATATTCAGCCAATTGTTACTGTTCCTGTTGTTTACTGTTGTACTGTTACTATTGTTTTTACAAAATTTTACTGTTTCCCATCCCCAAATGTTGTGCTGCTGTTTCCTTGTGCCTAACTGATTACCTGACTCCACCACTTGAATGTGATGTCTAGAGACAGTGCCTGCTCCAGCTAGAAAAACACAGCACTACCTCCTCCTCCTTCTTCTCCTCCTCCACTGGCCTGCTTGGGTCCTACACAGCCACAAACAGCATGGGTCACCGCCTCCACACTGTTGCAAAAATTGTCCTGACTCTAGGGTATATTGTTTGGCTTGATCCTATAGAATGAGTTACAAAACTCCCTGACTTAAAAAATCATATAAATTATTACAACGTTCTCTCTGAGATAATATCTACTGGATTTGGAATTAGCAATCCACATCATGTGGAGCAGCTAAAAACTCTTTGCAGAGAATCCAGAATCAGTACTGGGGATGGTACCATCACAGCTCTACTTCAGCAGTCCAATCTGGAACTGTATTACATGACAATCAAGTCAACCCTCTAGCTTGCCAGCTCATCAGGGCAGTAAGACCTCAGTTACTGCAAGGCCTATCTTTGTCTGCTGTGATGGTAAGTCACTTTCATTGTTGTTCACAGTCCTTATGCTCACTGGTAGTAGATGACTCCAGTCCTCGATCTTGCAGAGGATGAAAGGCCTTACACCTTATTCAGAAAGACTTTAAAATGTTTCTTTTTCTTTCCTTTTGTCTCCTTTCAGGTTTCACCATTCACAGGGATGACTGCCAAAGGCAGTCACAAAGCCAGACAGCCCTCAAGAAACAGGAGTTATGTAATGTCATCCTACACCATCTCATTGGCACACGTCAGCCAGTAAACAGCATGGCCAGCAGCAATAATGTAACAGTAAGTATCATTGTGATTTTCTTTTTCTTTTTTTTTTCTTTTTTGTTCTCCTTTTTCACAGGTACATAATGTGCCATGATGGCCAAAGGGAGGCAAAATAACCTATCTTTTTTCTTCACAGGTGACAGGTATATTAAGATGGGGAGTTAACAACAGCTATACTGTGCGGCCACCAAAGTGGCTGACTGAGGCTAAATAATTTTTCTTTTTTCTTCACAGGTGACAAGTATAGTAAGACGGGGAGTCAACAACGGCAATACTGTGTGGCCACCAACACAGTGGGACTTGACTAGAGTCTAAATAATCTTTTCTTGTCTTCACAGGCCTCCTGTGTTGCTGTCTTCTGTTCCAGCAATCAAGCCATCACCATCTTCTCTGCCCGGACAACAGTGCAACAGGCAACTTCTGAAAATTACCTGAAATTAGCACAATGGTAACAGAAAACAGTTAGTCTGACATCTGCAAAACTTTCATGAATTAAAAAAAAAACCATCCCCAAAAAATACTTACCTTCCATGGTTGGAAAAACTGCTAAATTCCAAAAAAAGATATAGGCAGGACCTACAGTATGACGCAACATGATTTCATTACCCTAGTGATAATACCTGAGAATAAGAAAACAAAAAATAAATTGGTTAGAATACATTGTTTGCAACCCCCCCCCGAACCCCAGTAAAAAAAGAAAATAAGGTGAAATACTTGCCTTTGCCGGTAGGTCACATATCTATTGAGTAAAGAGTACAGCAGACTGCATCTTTTTCCATGCAAGGTACTGGAATGGCCTGTTAATATCTTCCCAGTTCATATATCATTTTGGCATAAATGGAGCAGTAAATGTGAAAGGGGCCAATGATCAGGTTCAAACAGATCCTTCAGAGGGGTACAGCTAAGTGATCTAATTCCTTCAGGAGCTCCTTTTTATTATTTAGCTTTTAGAGGATTTCTAGAAGTGAGAAATGTATATACTGTGCTTGGCAGTTGTGTGTGCTAAAGTGCTTGACAACACAGAGTTTCTGAATGGGTGACTTAAACAGCATAGTAGCAGAGGCAGCAGCAGCAGTTTATTACCAGAATTACTGATTTAGGGTTTGGGAGAAAAATTTCCAAAAGTGAGAACTTAATATATTGTGCTTGGCAGTTGTGTGTACTAAGGTGCTTGACAACACAGACTGTCAGAGAGGGTGACTTAAACAGCATAATAGCAGAGGAAGTAGCAGTAGTTTATTACCAGTATTACTGGTTTGTGATTTGGGAGATAAATTTCCAGAACTGAGAAAAGTATAAATTGTGCTTGGCAGTTGTGTGTACTACAGTGCTTGATATTTAGACACTTGAGACAACTCATGGTAGAACAGAAATAATACATATTGTGATTAATGCACAACTAACACAAAATGCATAAAGAACAGTGCTGGGGCAGTGACACAGAGCACAGTACAATGGTCCAGTGGCAGTACTACTAACCTGTATCCACCTGACATATTTATTCTAGTAGTTGAGAACATTTCCAGAAAAGATAGTGAGAAACAGAAAGAAAGGAAAGGTGTGACGTATGGAAATTGGAGACAGAGTATCATGAAAGAAAATATAGATAAGAAATAACATTTTTAGTTTGTGGTTTTTTGGGGGGAGATAGAAATGAAGCAGATAGTATAGAAATACTGACATGGGAAGAGTAAAGAAATGTACATTTAATTTTTTTCAACATTTTTTATATTTTTTATAAGAAAAAGAGTAAGACAGTGTAGCACAGACTCACTAAAAAAGGATAGAAGTTATATAGAAAAGAAAAAGGCATGAATTTTTCTAAACAGCACTTGCCCCAGACCCAGAAGTGCCAGCACCACCAATCGTGCTGCCCTGGCGCAGCTCCACCATCTTGTCTAACAATTGTTGTTGGTTGGCCAAGATTCTTGTCATCATCCCCTCCATAGCAGTGACCCTACATTGAAGGTCCCCCATTCCCTCCCATAAAGTAGCCAGCTCCTCCCTGATGCTAGTTGGTGTGGTTGTGAGTGCTGCTGTTGGTCTGCTACTGGTGCCGCATGTGGTGCAGTCCCTTCCATGGGGTTTTCCCACTGAACCTTTCTCACACGCTGCCAATGCTGGCTGTGTGGCACCTCTGCAGGCCCAGAGAAGGGACCACCACCTCCTCCCCCACCAGTGCCACCACCATTCACCACCTCTTTTTGATGGGCCTCTCACTGTTCTCCCTGATGAATTTTCAGGTGGGTTCTCTACCCAGATGTGCCCAAGTGGGTCCCTTTTTTCCCACCTTAGCCTGGCCTTACAGATTTTACATGTGATGACATTGTTGTCACTTTCATCACTGACAAAGAACTCCCACACAAAGGAAGGTGTGACCAGGTGGTGGTGCTGCTGATGACAAGTTGGTGGTGCTGGCAATGACAAGCTGGTGGTGCTGGTGGGGGAACAGGGGATGATGTGCAGGACTGCTCTGCTTGGGGGGGAGGTGGTGGCAGTGGAGGTTCCACTAGGGGCACAGCAGGTCCTGGCTGCTGACCCTCATAGGGAACTGGGGGAATGTGTGGCTGCTGTTACTGGTCAGGGGTACACTGACCAGCGGTCCCCTGAGAACATTGCTCCTGTAGCTCCTGCTGCTGGAGGGAACACTGAGGAGGCACTGGGGGGGCTGACACAGCCATATGGGACCACCATGGGTGCAAACCCATCCTCTCTCTGTCACTGCTATCACCAAACAAAAAAAAAAAGATTGGAAAAGAAAGTTAGGAACATTGTAGAAAAAAACGTCAAAATGAAACTGCCTAAAAAGAAAAAAAAATTAAAAAAGCTTAACTAGAACAAAACTATTCACAAGAGCTAAATCAATAAACCAAGAAGAAAAGCAATCAAAAAACTGCACTGACTCTCTAAATCTCTAATGAAATGCTTTGTTTCAGGCTCCTTCTCCTCTCTCTGACTGACTAACAATGCAAAAATGAAAGTAAAGCAGAGTCACTATATAGATATGTACCATGTGACTGCAGAAACTGAAACATGTGACTCTGAGACAAGTTGTTTACCACTCCAGAAGCCTCAAATTCAAAAACTTTGCCTTTGACACACCAAAAGTGAAATTAATAGCGAAGTTACCAGGCAAAGTTAACTGCAAATTTTGAAGGTAATTATAAAACTTTGCGGATTGCTGTGTAGAGGCAGAGTTGGTAACTACGCTGGAAATTCACTGACAAATTAAAACTTCAGCAGATCTCTAGTCAGGAAACCGTTTTACAGTGCCTCTACAATCACTTGACTCATGGCACATGTCGTGGTTGGTATACTCCAGTCTACCTTGGGCAGGTTGAACTCTCCCACTATTATCATCTCTTTCTTCCCTACAGGATGCAATATTTGCAAGTTCAATTCCCTGTCTCTTTCCTCTTCCTGGTTGGGTGGTCTGTAAACCACCCCCAACCTCGCCTTCTTCCCTGTATTAGACAGGAAACTGAACCCACACTGAATCTGCTCTCCCTGACTCTAACTCCTCCCTTGTACACATTATACCCTCCCTGATGTAAACCACCCCCCCTTTCCCTACCACCCTGTCCATACTGTATAATATACCCAGAGATCAAGAGGTCCTCGTCATGGTTTGGTGTGGCCCAAGTCTTGGTGACTACGACAATGTCCACCCCCTTCTGATACTAGCATCTGCAGGTCATCCATCTTGTTTCCGAGACTTCATGGATTCAGGGACACCACTTTTCACCTACATTGTGAGCCTCCTTCCCTTCCCCCATTTCTTTCTTTCCCATTTCTCCCCTCTGCATGCTCCTCCTAGCCCCTATTGTGGACTGCTTTGCTCCCCCTCCACCCTCCAAGCCCCTTCTACTGGTATGCGGGGAGGTCCATTGATCTCCTCCTCCCAGAGTTGTTGGGACTGCAGTCCCACCTACTCCCCCCTCAGTAGTTTAAATTAAGTTTATGGGTTATGCACCCCCCTCCAGTTTGTTCCTGAGTTTCCTTGCCCCCCACTGAGGTATACTCTGTCTGGTGCAAAAAGTGCTTTATTTGACCATGTCTCCTTCTGACCCCCAATTCAGATGAACCCTTCCTCTTGCACTAAGCCCTGACTCAGTACAAGTTCTGCGAGTAGTGGTGGTGGAGAAGAAGCTGATCATGGTGGAATATGGATGGAGTCATGGTTGTGAGGATATAGGTGGGGCACATGTTAGTAGAGCCAAAAAAAAAACATGGTACATTAGTCCCCAGAAATCCAATGGTTGCACTCCCACTTCAGTGCAAGTAGCCTTCTCTTCTGATCATGATCATCTTGTGACGAGCAATTGAAAAGCACACCAGGTTCACACTCTCCTATCCTCAAGTGCTTCCAGTTGCCCTACTTGGGATAAAAAAGATCCATCCAGAAAGGTAAGTCTAGTTTCTCAAAAAACAAAATCTTGCATTCTCTGCCAAATTCCTCAAAGTCCCCCCTCCCTTTTGTTTCTAATGGCTTCTGAAAGCTGTATGATGGAAAAGAGTCTAGCCCAAATCATTAGTTCAATTTTATAAGTCACGTTTTCCTGTTACATAAAAAAATAACAATAATAATTGAAAATAATAAAACAGATCATATATTAAATGATATTATATTATTTGAGGACCGCCATCAGACTTGAAATCTTATGTCACTGGAGACTAGGTGAAAAAAAAGTGGTTTACTTCTCATGTATAATATTAACGACCCATATTTTCTAACTGAATTAGGTATTAACTTTAAATATACTTCAATAGATACCAGATGTCACCCGTTTCAGACTGCAGATAAAACATTTCATATATTAAAAAGAAAATATTACTTCACTCAGCAAATTACTAACCCCTGCAACACCTTACCATTAGAGATTATAGTAAGTAAGTAGTAACGCATAATAAGTGACTGTACTATCAGCTCTGCATGGCTGACCAGGCCTACCTTGCAAATGAGTTTCTTACTCAATGGTGTTTCACCTGGCTAAATAAATATTTGATTGATTGAATCATTGATTGATTGATTGATTGAAGTAAAACAAATACCAAGTTTTAAAAAGAAATTTGATAGGCACATATTAACAGGGTGCAGATTGCAGTACTATACATATTAAGCCTCTATAAGATCAATTTTGGGCTAAATGCCGTCTCGCTCCTTATCATCCTTAGTATGAACCTTACCATATCATATCTGAAGATCTTGCTCTGGAGCCTTAGCCTTCTGCACCCACCTCCCCTGACTCTGGAACCAGCAGCCTACCCTCATCCGTGACTCCCCCTCATTCCCAGCTTTAAAGTGGCAAATAAAGATCATCCCTCCCCCCACCCTGTGGTTACCTCCCTTCATCCCTCTCCTCTCAACCTTCTCCACTCAACACTTAACACTCCCTGCCCAGTTAAGTCTCTATTGGCAACTCCACCCCTACATACTAACAAGTTAGCCTGTAAATATTGTATAGCATGCACTGCTTTGTGCCTCATTCTTGTTTGTCAATGAAAATGTATACATTGCATAGTATTTATTGTACTGTGTTGCTCCTGTCTGTTCTTTTTATACATCACTTGTTTAAATTTGTAAACTGTTGCTTTTGTCCTCATGTAACCCTCTCCCCCAGGTTGCACCTGGAAATGAACCTTGGCTCAGTGTGCTTTTCCTGGTTATTAACTTTAAATAAATAAATAATGTCATGTCATATTATATCAGATTATATTATCTTCTCATATATCACATCATATTTGATCTTATTAAATTATATTTTCATATCATATATCATAATTGCAGCACTGTATGCCCAGCCCACTGCTGTCTGAACACACATTATTCCAAAATGACTGAAGAAAGAAATCATCTTGCAGTCGCTGCCCAATTCCTATGGAAGTACCTCTCCAGCCACCCCACTACCACCAGTCCACTGCGTCTAAAAAACAAAAGGATCTCCTGTAGTGTTTCAATATATAACTGATGACATCACAAATTCAATGAAAGCATGTTGCAATCTGTGTTGTAAAAAAAATTTTTTGAGGTCAGTGAAGTATACTCAGATTTTGCGAACCGGTATTTTGGCTGATAATTTAAAATGTGAGCAAGATATTTTCCTAACAGTCACCATTCTAGCCAGCCAGGTGGTGCTGAGGGCTGAGGTGCTGGATGCCTTACCTCGCGCCATGCCGGCTGACCCATGTTTGGGAACGGACATGGGGCGCCGGGGGTTGGCAGGGAGGAGAAGGATCAAGCATCCCTAGGACTGCTCTCCTTCTCTGGGAAGGGGGGATTGCAGGGCACATTGATTGCCTGCCACCTAGTGGAGGCTGGGAGGTGGCACATCAGCACTGGAAGTAGGGCGAGAGTGCAGCAGGTGCTTGGCGGGATGCGCACAGGAGTGTGCACGCTGCCGCCTCTGGTGCCATTGCACACTGCACCTCGAGGGGAAACAGAGTAAACATAGAAAACAGTGGAGTCCTCTGTGGATGACAATGGTCCCCTTCCGTGACAGCCCGGGAAGGCACTTCCCCGAACGCTGATCTGGTCTGGTGGGTTGAGTCGCTCCCCACTCCCTGCCACAAAGGGTAAGTCGTGGGGTTAAGGGGAGGAGGTCTCATACCCGGTGCCTACATGGGGGAGACATCAGATGCAGGCAGAGGACTCAAGGGGAGAAAAGAAGTAGCTGCAAAAAAAAAAAACTGTCACTATTCCCACTCAGGTCAAATGGACCAGCAGCAACACGGGCAGTTGGGTAGGGTTAGGCATGGTATGGGAAATGATGAGATAAGGTGATCCATTCATTCATAAGTCCCTGTACAAAAAAAAAAATCAGCTGCTCCAGGAACAGCCAGGCCACAAACCACAAATGAACAGTACTCCAAACAGTCTGGGCAACACTATGCCCCACTACCATGCACAAATAACCAATAGGTTTTACAGTGCAAAAAAATAACATTTTATTAATTTAAGCAATCAGCAGTGATGATACTTACAGACAACAGCAGTGGTAAAGTGCAAACATTTCATGCAGGAGTGTGCCTTTTGTCAGTACATACAGAGTACCCACTTAGGCGAACTTTATACACATAAGACAATCAGTGTAAAGCAATATGTGTGAATGAATACACACATGAGACTTAAATCACTTCAACTAAAGAATACAGTTGTACTCTACAAGGAGAAAGTAGCTCTTACAGTGAGACGGTATAAACATATAATTAACAATCACAGTAGCATCTTGCCAAATGTATTCACTTGAGCTAAAAATCCTTTTGTATTTGTTTCATTTCAGTACTCCATATTTTAAGTAGAAGTTTGATTTACAGGTGCTTTCAGTGAATCAAAAGCTGCCTTCTTATGAAGGCTTCTATCTTCCTTCTACTGTCATGAGGTTTGCAGGGCATCAGCACATGATAGAATTTGAAGCTGTTGCACACTAAAATAGATTTTTCCTGAGACTATTTACAATGAAGGCACAACAGAATATATGAGAGCTGGAGAGAGAACATAAAAGAGATATATTAGTTATGCTTTTAATACAAAAATGTGTACAAATCAAACCATTCATTAAGCCCTTTTGGAAGTGTCATTGTATCACACTCGCACATCTTCATGGATTCATGTATCAAAATCAATTTATCCAGGTCAATCCCCTCATTTGAGAGAAACACTTTCTCTATCCCTCTGAACTTGCAGCATGCTCCTGTGGGGCACAGTACACTGGAAGGAAGAAAAGAAACTTTAAGATTTACATTGGTGAACACTTATAAGGTATTGAAAAATGTACGCTGGACAATGCACTGGCAAGACACATTCAGGATCAGGAGGGAGGTCACTAGTTCATGTTCAGAGAGATAGGGAAAGTGTTTCCCTCAAAACAAGGTGGAGACCTGGATAAAATGATTCTGAGGTGTGAATCCATGTGGATTTATAAGTTTGATACAATGACAGCTCCCTATGCAGTATAAAACCAAACACCAAGCAATAGTCCATGATTATTGCACATTATCCAGCTCCTTTACAGCAAAAAGATATGCCTTCTAGGCACAGAGGCTGCCTCCCATTGTTCCTGGCACAGCTCCCTGTCTTACTTTCTCCACACCCCTCCTCAGAACCATATGATCCCAATGCATCAGATATTCAATCAAGCAACCCTGACTCTGCACACATAGTAGCTGATATCGTCATACACCTCACCACCCTCTCACCCCATCTGCAAACCAATGAACAATCACATGGAAACAAGCATGTTCAGCCCCCACCATATGACCAGGCAAGAGACTTGCACTTCCAAAAATGTTCTTGGGGCATGATATAAGCCAGAGACAGATGTTACATGTCTTTAAAAAGGTGAGGAGGGGCAAGCAATCCTGGGGGCTTAGGACATAGATAATTTTGTGATAGACACATACACAAGCACACAGGCATATATTACACTGGTGCGGTAGAACCAATACAATTAGAGTTGAGTAAGGTGTTTAATGTTAAACCCCAGTTTTTGCACCTTACTAAATATGGTGGCATGCAATGAAATAGCCGAAGACTGGCATACATAGTCTGGCTGGCAGGGTCTCAAGATGTGAAATATTTCATGCTGGCATCTTGTGTGGTTTCTTAGATATGGAACATTGATTATTGATAAAGTGTGGATTTTTTTCTATACTTAATACACATGTACAGCCTGTATGGTGCCGAAGTTTTACACATAACTTTCAGGATAGAAGCAGTCTGTGCTGAGGTAGTGCCTTTCAAAGGTTTCATGATAAAATATTAAATGGTTCCAGAGTTACAAGGATTTAAAGTTTGTTTTTCTGCGCATGCTCAGTAAGGTTTTGTATTAACTCTGATATGAAGCATAACTTTTCAGTTCATGAGAGAATTTTCAGTTCACGTCACTAAGTTGTCAGAAACCAACAACAGCTCTCACAAACTGAAATTTTTTTTTCCAGTTCATGATGGCTGCCATCTTGTTTTGTTTTTTTTCAACTAAAAAAGATGGAAAATACCTAAAAATTATGGTCTCAATTCTCAAAACCCTGAATTTGGCACAAGGTGCCTACATCACATAGCAGTGGCGCAAGAGGCACCTTGTATCAAAACCTGCAGATTTTGCAATTTTCAATGTCACCCTGCATCACACCAGGAGCCAATACACAGGCTGCCCTGGGCCAAGTCTGCACCAACATCATGATTCTGTAAACCCTCCCAGAGGGCACACTTCCAGGTACCATTAGACCAGTCATACCTCATCTAATGATCCTTGCTCCACACCAGAAGCCCTCCCTAGGTGGACGGGAACATGTGCCGCCACCCACCCACAGTCTCCCATGTCCCCACCACTTCAGGGCATGTACACTGGCAATGTATTTGCCTAGTACACCAACTAGGAAAATGATCCTGACCTACTGACATAATGCTGAAACCCATTGTGAGGCAGTGCCCACAGCAGTTCCCCCCATGGTGCCCAGCATGTGGGCACCCCCAACACAATGGCACCACAGTGGCTCCTCCAATGCCCCATGGGGGTGCTGATGCCACCCCTTCCATCATCCATTTGTGCACCACCAGCCCTCTCCATGCACTGCCTCATCCCCTTGACCCTGGCAGCCTCCCAATGGGTTACATTACCAGGGCACAGTGGCCACCTGACTGCCCTGCAGCTTGCGGCAATCCTCTTAGGTGTGCCATCTCTTTGCCACACTGCTGCCTTTGTGGCAAGCTGTGGGACAGTGATGCCAGGACCCTACCCAACAGTGAATTGGGCACAGGGTCCCTGGTGCACTGGTGATTGGTGCAAGCCACCATTGGTGTGGTTTGCACCGCTCTTTGAGAATTGGGCCCCATGTGTTTAAAAAAAGTTAACCAAGCTAAATGGCGCCTGTTTACCTAGATTCCAGTGTTTGTTTCTTTAATATGATGTTGGAAATAAGGTTTCTGGATACCCAAAGATATTGTGTGCTCAGCTAAGCAAGAAGAGCTGTTCACTCACATTCTCTGTATGAGAACAGTGGGACTGTCTTGATTTCTGCAGCCACAGACTGAGTGCTGCTGCTGGCTTCAGTGTCAGCAGTGAGCTGGTGATCACTTAATCTCAATCTCTCTCTCTCTCTATCTATCTATCTATCTATCTATCTATCTATCTATCTATCTATCTATCTATCTATCTATCTATCTATCTATCTATCTATCATTCTACCTGGCTATCTACCTAGCTATCTATCAACCTAATCTATCTATCTATCTGGCTGGCTGTCTGTCTGTCTGTTTGTATGTCTGTCCATCTGTCTGTCTGTCTGTCTGTATAAACATAAACATAGAAACATAGAAGCTGGTGGCAGATAAAGATCACAAGGCCCATCCAGTCTGCCCACTCTGTCAATGGCCTATCTATTCATACTCATCTGTATTGTTCCCTTATGCCTTTCCCATGCCTGTTTGAAGCCCTGCACTGTATTCATATCCACCACTTCCTGAGGTAGGCCATTCCATGCATCCACCAGCCTTTCTGTGAAAAAGAACTTCCTCACATTACTCCTTAATCGGCCTCCCTCTAATCTCCTGCTGGGTCCACTTGTCCTGCTATTTTTCTTATATTGAAATATGTTAGACTCTTTCACCTTGTTAATGCCCTTAAGGTGTTTGAATGTTTCGATCATATCACCTCTCTCCCACCTTTGCTCTAGGGTATACATATTGAGCTCCATTAATCTGTCCTTATATGTTTTATGATGCAGTCCCTGCACCATTTTGGTTGCCCTTCTCTGGACTGCCTCAATTTGGTTAATGTCCTTGTGAAGGTGTGGCCTCCAGTACTGCACACAGTACTCCAGATGGGGCCTAACCAGTGTCTTGTAAAGATAGATTATTACCTCCCACTTCCAACCTGTGATACCCCTACTAATACACCCCAACATCCCCTTAGCCTTACCTACTGCTTTAGTGGTCTGCTTGAATGATTTCAGGTCATCAGTGATAATGATGCCCAAGTCTCTTTCTTCCCTTGTGACTGCCAGCAACTACCCTCCCAGCCTACAGATGGCTTCAGAGTTTCTCTTCCCTATGTGCATGATCTTGCACTTCTTTACATTAAAAACCAGTTGCCACTCTTTCGACCATTTTGCTAGTTTATCCAGATCTCTTCTCATTCTGCCCACCCCATCTGGATCATCTACTCTGTTGCAGATCTTGGTGTCATCTGTAAACAGACAAACCTTACACTCCAGTCGCAAACATTTTTAGTTCCCTACAGGGGAACTAAGTGCAGAAGTAGGCTGGAAAGCCATAAATAACATGAAATGTGAATTTGTTTTCTACTTTGTACGGTTCCCAAAATATATGAAATTTACTGTTCCAATTGCTCATTTTCATGTCCAAGGCCCACTATTACACCCACAGAGGTAGCATTCACAGTGCGCTTTGCTTCCCCTATTTCAGACACAATACAAGATACAGATTCGGTTGACTTTATGTTGCGAGAACTACTCACTTTCATGATTACAACCACACTTGAATTTTCTTACTAGCTCTTACGGTTCCCCAGATATGGGCAAATTAGTTTTACAAGGCTTCCCCTCCAACCCCCTCTTATCTAATCAGTCTATCTGTTAATATGTACTAATTTGAAGTGTATAAGTTCATATTTTACTATTACTGTCTGTGTATATGCTTCCATGTTTTTCCTTTTTTTTCTCTCTGTAAACCATGTATTTTTGTAATGTTTGTTCAAAACTGACGTGGAACCTTTGAAAATAAGTCCTTGACTCAAAGGTATTAATCCCAAACTGAAATAAATAAATAAAATAAGGCTTTCTTAGCCTACAGGGCTGCTGTATGGTTCCATGCTTATGTGTAAGTGGGAGCACAGGGCCTGGAGGGCCCCTGCTCCCACCAACACATACCATTTACTATTTATATTAAAATTTCTCAAAAAGAAGGGAAATTCATTGCAAAAAAACTCCATTTATGCATCAGTTTGGGTTGTTTCCACAGCGCCAAAAGTGTGGAAATGTGATGTTAGGGTTACCACCCCACCCCAACGCTCCATCCTCAAACCCCTAACTCTGCATTCCCTCACACCACACACACACACACACACACACACATATGCAAGACACATGCAAGATTGTAAAACACTATATCTGTCAGTCACATCTTTAAGCACAATTATCACAACACTCTACTCCTTTCACATAACACTGTGTTATGAAAAATGAATACAGTATGATCCACTCTATACTACCAGCACTGTATGATGACACATTATTGCTGCCATATCTTTCTCATAAACTGAAACTTAGTCTGCACAAACTCTCTAAATATTGATTTTTATGTGTCAGAATTTAATGATTGACTCGCTGCAGATATCGCTGCTACCACATAGGCATGTGGTAGCAGGACAGACACAGCTGACACATACATAGTACTTTTCACATACTGCTCAGTTATGAAACTAGCACCATCACATGTTGTAATACTGCTGCGTTAACAGGAAATACGCATTAGCAGCATGTTATGATTAGCTTTGGATGTCACAACTGTTGCTGTCTCATATTGCTTGTAAACTTTACTACAAAACATTACTTTTACTATTACTACCATTTGTTATTATGACTGACTCACTCTATCAGAAGAACATATGCAAACATCCACTGACTGTTGCTAGGGGTATACAAAATCTTATATCCAATACAGCTATCTATAGATGACATGCTGTGTGTTTGATCATTTCTTAACAATTGAAATACAGGCATCTGCTAAAATCTTGTTATTGATGTTTTTAACAAAATAATGCTTACAGTGGGCCATCTCCCATGGTTGCACAGCATGTGTGTGCACCCACAAGGCACTCAGATGGCAGAAGAACTAATACAGTTGCTGGACCATGACGATAGATGTGTCTTGTACTGCTTGCATGTGTGTGTGGGGGGGGTGGGGGAATGAGGAGTTAGAGGTTTGAGGATGGGGGCGTGGGGTGGGATGATGGGGAGGTAACCCTGACATCGCATTTCCACACTTTTGCCACTGTGGGAACAACTCTAACTGATGCATTAATGGAGTTTTTTGGAATTAAAAAAAAAATATATATATATATATGTATATAGACATACACATACACACACATATATTCTTGCAAGAAACTCCATTAATGCTTCAGTTAGGTTAAAGTGACAACTTGGGGAAATGAGATGTTAGGATTGAGTCTCAACCCCCCACCACCACTTCTACTACCCCCTCCTCCACACACCAACAGATGTTGGGGTCTGCTGTGGGGTGATCAGGCACAACTCTTACCCCATTCTATATGTAAACAGGTTGACATGCTACAGTAAAGGAGAATGGGGTGAAAGTTAGGCCTCATGGCCCCATGGCACACTCTGGCATCTGTCATTGTGTGGAGGTTGGGGTGGTGGGGTGGTGGAGGGGTTAGAGGCTCATTGCTAACATCTCATGCCCCCACTTTTGCTGCCTTAATCCTAACAGATGCATTGATGAAGTTTTGTGCAATGAATTTCCTTACTTTTTGAGAAAGTGTAATGTAATTGGGAAATGATATGTGTTGGTGTGAGAGCGGGACCCAAAACAAGCTGCTCATTTGTGCATAATGATATGCGTCTGTGGGGGCGTGGAACCTCTGGGCCCTGCACTCCCACTTATACATAATAACGGAGCCTTACAGTAGCCCTATGCCTGAAAAGGAACCTTTGTAACACTAATTTAAAAATATCTCAGTAACCATACAACCTATGAAAAGAATTTGAGTTGTAATCATGACTTCAAAACTTCTATGTTTGCTTAATCCACAGTGAAAAATCCATATCTCACATTGTTTCCAAGATACAGGCACCAAAATTTGCTGTTGGCACTGCAATGTTATCCTATGGGAAAATCTTAACTTCGTGATGGCATATCTTTGCAACTGATTAACGTTTTTACACCTAAATAGCATAATTCACATCTCTAGGACATCCCCTTTATACCATGAAAATTTCAAGCCAAAAAGACCAAACCATTTATTTGCAGTGCAGTGGCAACGTTTTTAAAATCCTAGTTCACGAGGTGTCAAAATCCCTGTTCATGAGGTCAATCCCCTTTCATGAGCTGTCAAAATCCCCAATTATGAGTAATCCTTGATCATCATTTTTTGTCCATCTGGTCTGGAAGTTGCAAAAGGGGATTTTGTCAGCACACAAAAGTGGATTGGCTCGTGAATGTGGATTTTGACAGCTCACGAATGAGGAATTAAAAAAAACAATCCCCTTTCACGAGCTGACAAAATCCCAGTTTGCGAGCTGATCCCCTTTTGCGAGGTGTCAAAATCCCTGTTCGTGAGCCAATCCTTGTTTGCAAGAATGGTCATCTGGTCATGAAATGACGTTCAAGGATTTTGTCAGCTCGTGAAAGGGGATTTTGACACCTCACAAAATGGCATTTTGTCAGCTAGTGAAAGGGGATTCAAAACCCCAATCCCCTTTTGTGTGCTGACATAATTCCTGTTCACGAGCCAATCCCCTTTCGCAAGCTTTCAAAATCCCTTTTCATGAGCTAATCCTTGATCACGAGGTAGGGCCATCTGGTCCCTAAGTCACAATCAAGGATTTTGCTACCTTGCGAAAGAGGATCAGCTCACGAATGGGGATTTTGTCACCTTGCAAACAAGGATGAAAGCGAGACACGAACGAAGAATTTTAAAATCTAAAGCATACATTTTTTGCCAAAACAAAGGAAACCAAATGTATGGGTTTGTAGAGGGTGTCACCTTGAATAAAACCCATGTCTTATTTGTTGCAAGAAGTCACCCATGGGGCAAGCTATGACATTTTGTTTTGGAGGAAAATGAAAACAAAATGGCAACTCGTGAATGAAGAATTTATTCTCATGAACAGGGATTTTATAATCCTCATTCATGAGCTGACACAGTCCTTGATCATGAGCCCAATTCCCTTCCGCAAAACTTACATATAAATCTTGGAGTGGACTGAGCCTTCTCAGAACCCAAAACTTCAAAATTAAATAGCTTTGGAATGGTTAATATTTTTTCACCAAACCAATGCCGGATTGTTTTTTAACCAAACATTTTTCTATCCTGAACATTTCATACCAAAATACCAAACAGTGTGGCCACAGCTTGATGGACAAAAGTCAGCAAAAAGTGCCAGAAAGTGAATATCAGCGTTTTCAGTGCTTCGCTGCCCAGAAAAAGCAAGTCCGACCAAAATATAACTTGGCCAATCAAGAGATCTGCCCCACAAGATCACACATTCCAAATTTTATGCAAATCTGTTGAACGGTTACAAGTTATTAAGGTGCAAAATTTTGGGTTTAATATTAATCTGCTTTCTCAACCCTAAATATACTGACGCAAGTGCGCCAGCATTATATATATATATATATATATATATATACATATTTTGCAAAACACAGCGTTAATGCAACTGTTAGGGTTTTTTGCAGTGACAAAAGTGAGGAAATTTGCCAATAGAGTTACCACCCCTTGCACTCCAAGACCACCCCACACCCAACAACAGGGATTGGGGTGTACTTTGGGATCGTTGTCCCTAACTCTCACCCCATTCTATGTGTAACTAAGCTGAGGTGGTGCAGTATAGTAGAATGGGGTGAGAGTTAGGATTGATGCCGCCACCTACACTCGATGCCTGTTGGTGGGGGTGGGTTGTCGCAAGGGGTGGTAACTCTATTAGTGAATTTCTCACTTTTGGTGCTGTAAAACCCTAACTGTTCGCATTAATGAGTTTTACAAGAATGTACTTACTATTTGAGAAAGCATAGTAAGTACAATGTTATAAAGAGTTGCTTCCACCAACTTGCAAATTTCTTGCCTGACATAACAGTACAAGTACTGAATATCATATGTATTGGTGGGAGTGCATATTGGTGGGAGCAGGGGCCTGAAGGGCCCCACACCCCTACCAACTCAAAACAAATCATATTTTTATTCATTGGAGTGGCATAATTCTGCACCTGTTTACATTTTACACACCTAACCGCTGAAAAGTACCTCTGTGGCAGTAAGGCTAGCTAACCTATAAATGTGAAGCCACCACCACAATGCAGCATGCTATCCACAAAACGTAAACTGTGTCATGTAATATCTCCACAGCAGATTAATTTTCTGACACCCAAACACCATAATTCCCATCTACAGGACATCCCCTTGACAGCCTCCAAATTTTAAGTTAAAAGAAAAAAACTGTTTCCGAGATATTCAATTTTTTGCACCTTTAAAAAATCTTTGATCGTGAGAATAGGCCATGACCTGGCGATTAAAGATCATCTTTGATCATGAGGGGATATTTGGTCATGAAATTTGGGCTATCTGGTCCCTCCCAGAGAGATCTGGTCCAGCAAAAATGTGGCCATCTCGTTCCACCCTCACGAACGAGGCTCACGATCAAAGAAATCTCCCAACCAAAGAATTTTCAGGCTTGCAATCAAAGAATTTAATAACATTAAAACTCAATTTTTTGATACAACTACATTAAACCACAGGCATGGCTAGATAGAGGGAAGCCCCCTAAGCTAAACCTATCCTAGTTTTACTTCACAAGTCACCCCTGGGCTGAGATATTTGTTTTTTTCCAACCCAAAAATCAGGCCATCTCATCCCTCCCTCATGAACGAAGATTGCGGTCAAAGAATCTCGCGATCAAAGAATTTAAAAGTTTAAAACTTCATTTTTTGACACAACTACATTAAACCACAGGCATGGCTTGATAGAGCAAAACCCCCTAAGCAAAACCCATCCAAGTTTTACTTCAAAAGTTACCCCTGGACTGAGATATTTGTTTTTTTTCCAACCCCAAACTGAAAACAAGATGGCAGCTCTTGTGATTGATAAATTTCTCATGATCAAAGAATCTTTGATCACAAGCCTGCAAATTCTTTGATCGTGAGGAGTGACCAGATGGCCAAAACCCCATTCTTCTTTCACAAAATAACCATATAAATATTTCCATAGACTTATAATGGGAGCTAAAAGATTTAATAACTTTTGAATGGATTAATATTTTTTCACCAAACAAAAAGTGGCATGTTCCTTGACCCAAGCGCTTTCTACATGCCAAGTTTCAGACCGGCATGCCACATGTTGACCATGCAGCACCATGGACAAATTCTGAAAAACTGCCCTCAAAACTGGCGAAAAGTGCATTTTTGGCACTTCACAGTGCAAAAAACGTAAGTCCCACCAAAATGCAGTTTGTCAAATCTGCCATGCTCCACTGTGCATACCAAATTTCATGAATATCCATTGAACAGGTCCAAGTTATTAACATGCAAAATTTCAAGTTTAACATTAAAGTGCCTTCATAACCCTAACTATAGAGGTGCGACCACACCCCTATAATATATGTGTATATATATATATATATATATATATATATATATATATATATATTATAGTGACTAGTTGAGCCACTATATTTAGGATTATGAAGGCACTTCTACGTTAAAGTCAAGATTTTGCACATTAATAACTTTGGATCCATTCAACGGATTTGCCTGAAATTTGATATGCATGGTGGGGCATGGTAAATCTCTTGATTTGTTAAATTTTGTTTCAGTTGGACTGACAGTCTTTGCACACCAAAATGCTGAAAAATGCACTTTTCGCCAGTTTTGGAGGCAGTTTTGGGGATTTTGCCTGTGGCCCTGCATCGCCATCATGTTGTGTGCCACTCTGCAAGATGGCTCATCTGAAAGAGCTTTGGTGGCCAAATATGCCACTTTTCATTTGGTGAACAAATATTAAGGCATTCAAAAGTTATGGCACCTTTAAACTCCCATTATAAGCCAATGGGAAAATTTATATGGTTGTTTTGCGAACAAAGAATGGGAGTTTAGATATCTCATCCTATATAATTGGTCAAAGAATTTGCAGCCTCATGGTCAAAGAATTTTTGTCCCCGAGAATTCTTTGATCACGAAGTCCACCATCATGTTTTTTAAATTCCATCAGAAAAAATTAAATATCTTGGCTCAGGGGTCACTCCTGAAGTAAAATCTGCATGGGTTTTACTCAGGGGGCTTCGATCAATTGACTAATGCCATTGGTTTTGCCTAAAAAGGTCAAAAAAATAAAGTTATAAAGTTTTAAATTCTTTGATCGTGACTAACGATCTTTGATCTCAAGCCTGCAAATTCTTTGCTCATGAGATTCTTTGATCGTGATCTTGCATTGTGAGGTAAAAATACAATTTTCTCAGCTCAGAGATGGCCTAGGAACACAAATGAGGGTGGGTTTGGCTCAGGGGGCTTCGTTCAATAAAGGCATGATGGTGGTTTCATGTAATTCTGCCTAAAACTTGAGTTTCACTATTTTTTATTCTTTGATCATGAGCCTGCAAATTCTTTGATTGCGAGATTCTTTGATCATAATCTTGCATCGCGAGGGTGTGACTAGATGGTGCTTTGAACAATTCAAATTTCTCAGTGCAGGGGTGGCCTAGAAACACAAATGAGAGTGGGTTTTGCTCTGGGGCTTCGTTATATCGAGCCATGACTGTGGTTTCATGTAATTCTGCCTAAAACTCAAGTTTCACCATTTTTTATTCTTTGATCATGAGCCTGCAAATTCTTTGATCACAAGATTCTTTGATCGCCATCTTTGATCATGAGGAGGGACAAGATGGCCAGATTTTATAATGGAATAGACAGAATTTTCACAATCTTTAGGTTTAAATATCTCGGAAACGGTTTGGTCTTTATACTTGAAATTTGAAGGATGTTCATGGCATGTCCAGTACATATGAATTACGGTGTTTACATGTCGTATAAAATATTTTTTGCTGAGATATTGCATGACACAATTTACATTTTGCAGACAGTGTTTTGCATTTGTGGTAGTGTCATGGATGTACTTTTCTGTCGTTGTGTCTGTAAAATGACAACAGGTGCGGAATTCTGCAACTCAGACAAATGAAAATCTCAAACTTTAACATGTTATATCTCGGACACAGTTTGGTCTTTAACTTTGAAATCTGGAGGGTGTTGATGGTAGAGACACATTTACAAGTTGGTGGGTGCTCAGGGCCAGAAGAGCCCATGCTCCTACCAACTTTTGCAAGTCCTTAGTTTTCTATTCTTTCTCAGAAAGTAAGGCAATTCTATGCAAAAAACTGTGTTAATGCATCATTTAGGGTTAAAACACAAAAAGTCAGGAAATGAAAAATCTTTAGGGTTACCCTTCCCCCACCTCGTGGATCAACCAATCATCCCAAGATTGACAGATGATGGGGTGTGTCATTGGGGTTGTGAGGCCTAAATGTTGCCCCATTCTTGTTCACTGTTGCTTCTCAATATGATTACACAAAAACAAGGCACATGCCATTGTCACCAATATGAACCTTACCCAACGTATCAGCGAACCAACACATCATAACTCAAGAACAGGGACCTCAACACTTTTAGATTGGATTGTATCTAACTGCCCTCATAGGATCAAGTCATCTGCTGTTCTAACAGACTGTATCATTGACCAATCTCTTGTCTTTTGTGTTTAGCACAACAATTTCAAGGCCCCTCCTCCCATAATCCATGAATCTAGTAACATGACACAGTTCAAAGTAGATGAATTACTAACAGCAATTGATAACACTGATTGGAGCCCTATCGTAAACTTCCAACCATAGACCTTGCCCTAGACTAATTCATTGTTACCTTTAAGGACATTATTAATAGATTTTCACCACCAACTAAACGCAGATCCAAGAGCCTCAAGGTCCCCTGGCTTTCCACTGAAATCAGGTCCCTTATGAAGAAGCAAGATTCTGCCTGGAAAACATATAAATTCAGCCAATTACACTCCAGCTGGTTATCCTATCGTCAATTGAGAAATCAATGCAAAAATAGGCTATGGGGAGCTAAATGGGCCTATTACCGTTATCTCCAAACAGAGAATCTAAGTAACCCCAAGGCTTTCTGAATCAGATAAATTCATTGATCGAAGGCAACTCAACACAATGTCCCAGCTCCATGTTGTCTGGGGGTGAGCTACTACAAGACCCACCTTCCACTGCAGAAGAAATCAACCAGTTTCTCACTAACCTTGATAGGTATACTGCTCATCTTAAATGCACCCCTGAATTCTCCATCCCTAACCAGCCCCATACCGCCCTGGGCTCCCACACTGCATTCCATTTAAAACGTACCACACATAGCGAAGTTCGTAAGTTATTACTCAAACTCAAGGAAGAGAGCTCACCAGGATATGATTCTGTTGAACCCAAGTTCCTCAAGCTAGGTGCTGTGGCACTTGCCCCTCCTGTTTGTAATCTCTTAAATAGGTTCTTCCGTTCCGATACTGTGTCCAGTCAATGGAAAGTGGCTGATGTAGTCCCCCTCCACAAGGGTGACTCACTTGCCGTTGAAAGCTTTAGCTCTATCTCAATTTTATGTCCCCTAGCAAAGATCCAAGAGAGGATCCTGTATAACCAGTTGCAATCTTATTTAGACACTGATCAGCTTCTCATGAATTGCCAGCATGGCTTTAGGAAAGGCCATAGCACTACCACTGCCCTGGTCAAGGTCTCAGCTGACATCCTTAAAGCTAGTGATGCAGGCCTAGTAACTGGTGAAGTGTTCATAGATCTAATGAAGGCCTTTGATCTCGTTAATTACCACCTTCTGCTCGGTAAATTGCATTATATAGGCCTCGACAGCCTTGTGCTAACATGGTTCAAGGGCTATCTTATGGGTAGATAGCAAAGAGTAAAATGGTCTGGATCTCTCTCATCTCTCAGGCCTATTATGCACGGCATACCTCGCAGCTCAATTCTTGGTCCATTGCTGTTCTCGCTCTTTATTAATGAGCTTCCAAACTTCTGTGGGGGTACATCAGTGCAACTCAATGTGGAAGGCGCAATCCTTTATCATTCTTCTGGGGACATGGACTGGCTTAACAAACGTCTTAATTCCAATTTCAACATGCTGGAAACCGGTTCTTAACCAATCACCTAATATTGAATATGAAGAAAATGAAAGCCATGATATTCCATAATTCCTCTCGTAAACTATCCGACTCTGTCTCTCTGCATTCTCTTCAAATCTGCGTGCAGTCAGGTGACACCATAGAGGTAGTCAAAACTTTTAAATATCTTGGATTGCATCTTGATGCCCGCTTCTCACTAGAGTCACATGTTACCCATCTAACTAAAACCATAAACCAGAAGCTAGGTTTCCTGTACTGACTCCGCCCCCAGCTATCGTCCTCTGCATGCCAAAAAATTGCCTCCACCTCCCTCATCCTTATTTTATTCTATGGTGCGCCACTCCTGTTATCTGCTCAACCATCTTCTCTCACACAGCTCTGACAGATTATTTTAGGATTGGGTGTTTTGTCTTAGGGCCCGACTCTAAAAGACACCATTGTAACATCCTGGCTTGTCTAAATTGGCCAGATTATGACTCTAGGCTACAGAACCTCACACTTTGCTTTGTTTATAAACTAGTGAATCTCTCTAATCCCCCAAGCCTAAGGGGTATCATATACCACAAAACAAGTGCTCGACCACTCAGATCAACTTCTCTTCCATTATTGGCAACTCTGAAACCTCACCGACTCGTGGGTAAGCGTTCGTTTGGTACTCTGTGACCTCGGTCTGGAGCTCCCTCCCATCTGTTATACTCTCCTGCCCTGCCCTGTCTCTCTTCAAACAAGAACTTACCTCTTTCCTCCTGAATCCCCCTCTTTGCTCCTGCTTTTGCTAACCCCTGTTACACTGTACTGCTCTTCTGCTATGATATATTACTCATGAAGCTATCATGGTGTTAATGTCTGTAAATACACCCATTTCTGGACCTGTAATATGTATATTTCTGGTATGTATCTGTATTCTCCTTCATTCATTGTGGTTGTTTTCTAGTTCAATTAACTGTAGAAGACTCTGTATTACCATGTTATTCCTGTTCTAACCTTGGCACTTTATCATATCTGATGTTTGTTTCAGTTTGTATTTGCTGTACATGTCCCCTGGGTTGTCACTGGAAATGGGACTGCATGGTCTCAGTGGGCTTACCCGGTTACCAAAATTCAAACAAATAAATAAATCTGCCAGCAAATTCTATATTTCTATGTTTCTCTTCAATGTGAAGTGTGAGCATGGAACAGCCAACACAAAAGTGGGTGCAAGTCAGCTGCCTTGTAGTGATTAAATAGACGTGGAAGGCCCAACCCCACTGACATTTCTGCATTTAAAGGGTGGACAAATGTAAAATGTAACATATTAAATTTTGCCTAATTATGTCTCAGAATATGTACAGAGAGTGTCTCGAACAAGTACAGTATAGGGGATAAAATTCATTTTTATAGTATCAGTGCATGCAGTGAATGTTAAATTATGTGAAAGCCGAGAGATAAAGAAAGCAATAATTCTATTACAGAGGTCATTAGGAGTTTTAGTTACTTGGCCTCAAAAACTCTGTGAGCTTGTCAGGTAGCTCAAAGCTTGGTGCTAAATATAATTTCACTCCGAGCTTTTCAAGCAGACATGCATCTCATTATCAGTTCTATCTGCAAGTGTAATTTTCTTCATTCAAGAGCTAAAGCAGTTACAAAGAACTACAGCTACTTAGTCTTTTTCTCTTGCAGAACAGTCCTTATACCCGATTTCTCCAGCACTGTCCACTTGTCTTGGTATACACACACACACACTCCATCAACCCAACAAAGAAGTCCCATACAGTTACACAGACCCTAAGCAGCCAGAGAAAACTCCCTCCCTCCCCTTGTTTCATTCTGACTCACACTGCTCTGTACACTGCCACACAGTTTAGTCTGTTGAATAAAATCTTCCCATCCCAATTGCACTCCAGCTACTATTAGCAAGAAACGATCCCCCTCTCAATCAAAAGTTGCAGCATCCTACTTAGAAAAGAGTGGACAAGGCTCAACTTTCTGCATTTGTTCACTATTCAACTCCTGAATGACACAAAATAATTCTCACAAATTGAGTCTACTCAAATGCTGATAACAGGGAGCCTTTTCAATGCTAAATTCCAGAGAGAGGAAGGGAAAAGTCTAGATGCCAATTATAATGTAAACAGGTCACAGAGTGAGCAGGGGGCATTTCTCCTCATTTCAAAGGATCATAACCAAATTATGCAGTTTCAAATAAATGTTCTCATACTATTGCTAACTAAAAGAAATGTATAGCACCATGTTTTAACAGCTCCATGACACCAGTTATTAAATCCCAGCCACTACATCTCCTCCAAGAGATCATAATTACTAAAATAATTCACAGTACAATTTAGGCAACAAAACAAAGACCCAAACCACAGTAACTAGAGTCCAGTGGTACAATTTGCCCCTTGTTTCCCTATCGTTAGTACTTCATTTGGCATTACTGACAGCAGAGACTGGATTGGTTTGCAGCTGGAGCTAGATGAAGCCTTCATTTCAGAGCTCTTATTGGATAAGGCCTGAGATGGAGTAGAGTGACTGGTGGGTTAAGAGAGCAGATCAGAGACTCAGACACTTTTGTGGGTGTGTGCAGTTGGGTTAAATGTAGAGTAGGAACCTAGAAAAAAAAACAGAATCTACCCAAAATTGGTGTTTTATTTGTTGTTCTTAGAACAGAGAAGGAAAATTTAGACTTAACGTTGAAACTATTTATGAAGTTTAGGGTCTCTCAACCAGAAAATGTATGGTCCTACAGTCTGCTCAAAGCCTAAGTGTTTTGCAATTGCATAGTCCCTCTGATCCAGTCCTACTCCTTCTGTAGAGCTATGCAGACTAATCTGAGAGCACGATTGCAGTCTGCAGTGGTTGGAAACCCATGACTTGGGGGGCACCTGGCATAAATGCCATACCTCCCCACCTTTGGCGTAGCGTTTTTAGGTCCAGGAACAGAAACTCAATCTGTGTTCTGATTGTCTCCTTGCCATGACAGACTGATGGAGAATGAGGCAAGCAATTGATCTACTTTTAAAAAAATACTTGCCTCACTTCTGGGGAATATGGTAGTTCAGTTCTGACCACTAACTGCCATTTCCCATGGTCCGTTTGCTGCTGTAGAGCAAGAGATCCACCCTGCAGTTCAAACAGCATTCCCAGAAGTCCAGTACCCAGAACACTTCTACCCTTGGGTCACCCCTGTCTTTATTGCAGTGCTCCACACATGTGTATAGGGGTGGCTACTCCAGTAATAGTGAATACAACCAGCATGCATGGTGCAGAAAGCAGAATCCCTGTGTAGAGCTCAACAGACCACCAACATGCAAATTTTGTGTATGCCAGGCCCCATCATTAATAGGACCCCTTCAGATCTTGCTACAATAAAATGTTCACTTAGCCTTCTTCTGAAAGTGCCACCCTTTGTTCACAGCTTCAGTGAAGACAATCATATAGCCTACTGGCCGTAAAAATGCCACAGCTGGAATTGCACTGAGACAAGAGAGACTGTCTTTGACATTCAGTACCCTCAGATCTTAATTAAACAAGTTTTCATGTGTTTATTTTTATTTCTAGCAATATTTAAAAAGTACAAGATAAAGTTCTAGAAATTCTGATTTTCAGAAACGTAATTAGAATGAGAAATTGTCTGAGTTATCCTGTCCCTAAATATGTCTGATTTTATTTTGGGAGGGGTATGTGCAGGTTGGTGGGCATTAGCCTACTATTTTACCTGAGGAAATACATACATGGGCAGTGGGTACAATAATATTTAATTGAAGTTGCCACAGTGGTATGAAAAACCATATTCTTATTCTCCCAAAGGGCCCTATGCAATAATGTTACAGGGGCAATATGTGCCATGTAATATAAGTACAGAAGTATGTATGCTAAACGCGTGGTGCTGCGGGTGGTACACCACATGCCCAGCCCCTCTCTGCACTGTATGCACAGCACTATTATACAATGGCGCAAGTACCTGTGGTGCATGGTATAAGGGGTGTGCCAACTATGTGGGACAGCTAGATGGATGCAAAATGATGTGGACAGCTGTAGGTGGGCATGTAGCATGGTGTAGAATACACCAGACACTTTATGGCCTGAAAGGCAGCTATAAAGTCTGCAACACACATCCTCCCCCAAAAACTACCTGGGACACATCAACGGGAGTTCAACGCACTGTTTACTGCACAGGTGGTACCCATTACAACACTACATCTCCTGCATCAGAGAACACTCAAGGCAGTGATCCTATACTATATAGTGCACAGTTCATGTACACAGCAATGTCCAGAGTCTGACACAACCCATCCCACACATCCCAGATGGAAGGCAGAGGCTGTGCC
This sequence comes from Neoceratodus forsteri, assembly GCA_016271365.2. NCBI lineage: Eukaryota > Metazoa > Chordata > Ceratodontiformes > Ceratodontidae > Neoceratodus > Neoceratodus forsteri. The sequence continues at coordinate 1,632,109,775 of CM028130.1, read as the reverse complement.
CTACTGGTGCCTGCATACCATGGTATGGTGGTCAGGTGGATGGGTACCTACTGCTCATAGGTACTGCTGCCATGCATATTGGTGACCTTCAGCCACTATACAGTCCGCATCTGAACAATGGTTTCCCCATAGCAGATGGCCTGCTTAGCCTTCTCCCACTCATCCAGTGGCCATTATGGTGGTTCAGGGTCTAAGTCCACAGCATCTAGACCATCACCAAGCAGGTGTAACACCCACAGTGGCACCGGGGGATCCTGCATGGGGAAAGACAGGTATGAGTGTGCACATGTTTCAGACAGCACACCCCACTCCCTGGACAGCATGCCTGCTTCAAGAATCACCCCACGTGCCCCCATGCATCCCTGGCACACCCCCATGGTGGGTTCCAGGATGAATCATGCCAATTCATATCTGTCAGCATAGTAGTCACCAATGTTCTTCAGCCCATACGGCAATCCCATGGCCCAAGCCAGGGCTGCCTGGAACCTCATCCACAGCACACTCAGCTCCTGTGACACTGATAGCAGTGAGATCTCAGCCTGGCATCCCTGGAGTGGCTATAATGACAGTAACACAGGCATTACTGGAAGGCACAGCACAGCCCGCCACCCTCCCCCCGGAGGGCATTAGGTGTAGCCCGTGTGTTCCTACCCTTGCAGACTGGGCGACGTCCCAGAGGCAGTCATCATCATATAGCAGGGCTCTTATCCTCTCCAGGACTTAGGGGAGCATCTCTGTGGCCACTAATGGTTCTGATGTGGGGTTGTCATGGCTCTGTGTGTCAGGTGTCAGGGTGTGGTGTCCATGTTGCAGGCACATGTGACCATGGCTGCACCTAACCACATCTGTGGGACGCTAGCTTCCCTACAGGGATGCTGTTGCTCTATCTACAGATGCCTATATGGCATCCACAACTACCTATTATGCACCTCAGTATGCTTCATTAAATATACAGTGGGTGTGTACCTCAGCCCATGCATGGCCATGTATGTTGGGGTAACAGGGCATTCCCAGCTCTGTACGGCCCACCCATCCCAACCTGCACACTACACTGTGCACAATTACGCAGCTGTTGCATGCCCCAGTGGCCATCTACCACACCTTTGTGCATTCCAAAGTGTGCTACATGTTTTTGGGCCATGCAGTGGAGCACCACTGTTACACTGCCTCACCATACATAATGGACCCAATGGTGCATAGGGTCCAATATTTGTAAAATATTGTGATCCTGCAATTAGTTCAGGGACACGTCTTTTTCTCTTAACTTAGATAAGCTTTCCTGGTACAACATCACTTCTGTTAGAATGACATACAGTAAGTGACACTGTGCCAAGAAAAGCTCTCAATCTGGGCCTTTTTTCTTTTATTATGTTCTATTTTTTGCCTTCTTCTCCTATGGGACAGGCACAAGCCCTTGATTCTGTTCCTACCAGAGTGGTCACTACTGGCCCCCAAATTCTGATTAGTAGTTCTCACATATACTGTTCTGAAAATACCTCTCTGTATGGGCCCAGCCAGTCAAGGAGTGGAGTCAACCGGAACTTTCCCATGCAGAAGACCCAACCCAGAGGACCAGGTGATGCAACTGTGCAGAGAGTATTTGGAGGCATCATCCACCTGAGTGCCACTATTGTTTCCACCTGCTCTTTTCAGCACTCCTGCGTCAATTCCTGCCCCCAAACACTCACACACAGAGGAGTGAAGCCTCAGATGGAAGACCATCCTAGCCAATGAAAAGTGAGCATGGATGAAACCTACACATTACACTCCCACTGACACAGGAATGGATGTACAGAGAGGCATGCCAGAATGAAGCCCAACTCTGCAGAATTCTGCAGTAGAGTTACTGCAGGAAATAATGCAATTTAAATGGGAGTTAATCCCTTTCATCATGCAGGAAACTGTGACAATGCACTTCATCCTGAGGGGCTTCACTGTATGCCGTGACAACATATATTTAATTATTTATTTATGTATTTAATTTTGTTGGTCAGGTAGGCCTACTGAGACCAAAGGTCCCTTTCTCAGGGCTAACCTGGGTTTGGTTACAAGCATTAAAACACAGACAATAGTATCAGCTTGTTACAGAGAATAACTTGTTCATAAACATATTGGACTGTTGAGACCATTCCATACAGAGGAGGCAATTCAGATTAATGCTACAGTACACAGTAATCCAATACCTGACTGGCTGATAGTTACAATACAATGAGGACCACATTAACAGGCTACACATGAAGTGCCATACATAGTTCAGAGGTGCTGACTGACAACTGTAGAGTTTTAGTGGTTTCAGGGGAGTTAGTGGGGACAGCTGCAGGTGCTGCTGGTTGAGTAGTACACTTTTAGTGAGTGCTTGAATGAGTGGAATGAGGGGCTGCTTCACAAAATTACTGAGAGCTTGTTCCAGTACTTCAATGTTTTGTATTCGAAGTACCTTTGTCCAGCTGCTGTGTTTACTCTTGTAATCTCTGGGGGAGGGGGGGATTGAGACAAAGAGCAGAGTGTTATTTCATGCAGCCTGTGCTCCACTAGGTTCTGGAGGTGAGGTAGGTGGTTTTGCAGTATTTTGTACATTAGGCAGAGTGAGGAGTGCTCGAGTCTGTTGTCTAACTGAGGCCAGTTCAATGTTGCTATAGCCTTGCAATGGGGTTCCCTTCTGTCTCCTTCAGCTGTGAACCTGCTTATTTTGTGATAGAGCATGCAGACTCTGTTTAATTCAGTTTCTCTTAGGATGTCCAGTATTGGAGCACCATAAAGGAGTGTCGGAAGCAGGACAGCATTCATTATCATTTAGCAGGTGTCGTTGGTGAGGTACTCCCTTTAGTCTGCATAGAAATCTAATTTTCTGATGTATTATTTTGGTGATGTGCTCGATGTGTGGTTTTAATGTCACTTCTTGGTCTAGCCACATTCCAGGATATTTCACACTGCTCATCACTTCCAGCATGGTCCCTTTCGTGTCTGAGATCTTGAGAAGTTTGTTTCTATCTGTCTTCTAGGCACAAAAAGCATTGCCTTGGTCTTCTTTACATTTAGCACCAGGTGGTTAGATGAAAGCCATCTGCATAGTTTGGAAAAGTCTTCATTTAATCCTTTCTCAATATTCACAGTGTTGTTTCCATCTCTGTACAGAACTGTGTCATCTATGTACAGGATTGTACCCTTCCTCATGCAAGTAGCAGGTTTTAATACCTGCCTAGAGTCACGTATTCTTTTTTTATACTTTATATTTATTGTTTTGCATAGTAAACATACAATTCTATTTCTGATGCAGTACATAAGGATACAAATAGTCTCCACATGAGGGCGCCACCCCTCTTAATACAAGCAAATAAACACATTCGTCCTACATCCATAAGATACAGCATAGGGGGTTTTCCTTAATAGGAATATTCAGACTATTTAATGTACCAACATTAATTGATGTACAAACTGAGCCCAAGAGCTGCATGCTTAATAAAAATTAGTTCGTTAAAGTCCGTTTTTTAAACTTCCTGTAAAAAGGACAGTAAAAAAAAAAAAAGCAGCATGCTGAACCAAAAGAATTATACCATAATGGTATTATACTATTTAGGGACATTCCTTTTCTAGCTTATTGAAACCTCAAGAAACATATATTCCTTAAGCAACAAAGTAATTCCAGATATAAATGATCAACTTAGAGATTATCACCAGTAAGGGGAAAGAACCGTTTACATGTTTATGAAATAGGGAATTCCCTTTTCCTCCCCGAAACAGATCCATATAACAACTTGCCCTTCCCACCATAGTTACAGGGAGAGTTAACTAATCCATCCCCTTTATAAGCTGAAAGTCCAACTTTTAGAGGAATCAATTATCGTCCCAGCATTTATTATAGCTATCAAACCTGGGGTCTGCTAAACAGAGGTGTCTCTCTAGAGCTCGTTATCTTCTTCTTCATCATCCGATTTAGATTCAGAGGACTCTCGTCTTTTTCTCAGCAGTTTTACATGTTTTTGTGACCAAGTCATGGCTTCAGCAGGATCTGAGAATATGTAGACTTTTCCGGCATGCACAATTCTAAGCCTTGCTGGGAACAACATATTGTGTGTAATTCCTGCTTCCCGAAGCATAGCTCGTATGCCGTCGAATCGTTTTCTTTTCTGCCTTGTCGAATAACTTAGGTCGGGATATATAGACACTCTCTTACCATCTTGAAGCAGGGTACGCTTTTGTCTGGCAAGGGATAAGATAAGGTCTTAGTCCCCATACTGTCCATCACTGACACGATAGTCCTCGGGTGTCCAAAGTGTTGGGCCTTCCTCGGAAGGCAACTCTATATGCCTTTTGAATTGACCAGTTCTTGTTCGGAAGGTGCTGACCCAACTGCTGCTCAAACCATTCTTTTAAAAAAAGACTGAGATGGTCCCCTTCCTTGCCTTCTGGTATGCCTAGAATCCTGAGATTGGCGGCCCTGGCCTGATTCTCTAGGCTCTCGAGCCGTGACCGCAGATGTTTATTCTCCTGAACCAGACTTGCCGCTGTACCTATCACCATCTCTGACTGTTTTTTAGCATCAGATGCCAGAATTTTAATTGATCCAGTGTCTGTCTCCAGGAGAGTCACTCTGTTTGACAGGGCATCGAAACGGTCTGAAAGACCTGCCATAGATGCCAGCATACAATTCATTTTTTGCCCCAGTGTCTGTAGAGTCTCTTCCTCTCCTTCTATACCAGAATCCAAAGTAGAGCGGCCTTGCGCCGACAGCGTGGGTGGTGGACCTGCATAACTTTTGCCTTTAGCATTCTCTCCTCCCGATCTGTCCTTCTTAGGATTCCCCATCTTTACTCCTCGGGAATTCCGATATCGAAAACTGTACTTTGTTGGTTTTATATCACACTCTTAACCTCAAGAAAATAAGTTTTATCCTGAGGTATCGATTCTCAATAATTTCCTGTGGCCATATTGCTCGGGCTCCAGCACCCCAAGTCACGTATTCTGTCTGCATTACTCCCTCTCCTGGGCTACAATGTAGCAGTTGTGTTGTCAGGAGCCACCATCATGCCTGAGATAGGAAGTGTCCATCATAGACACCCAGCACATTCAAAGTAGGAGTTACAGCATTTTAGCATTTTCTGGCTCTGTCTTTGAATGGGGAGAATTTGCAAGCTGCTCCTGTCTCTGTTAGCCTGCTGGAAACCAAGAGAGGTGCACAAAGATTTTGAAAGCTTGCTACAATCAAAATGACTGTGAGGTCAGAGTTAGAGGGTCTCCCATCATTGATCACATCAGTGGAAGAAGTTTGATTCAGCATTATACTACTTATATACGGTATGCATCTTCGCATTGACCGTATCAGTATTCCCTACTTATTCTAATTTTAAGTTTTAATTGTGTGGTCATACCTGTTCCACTGCTCTCCTGTGTTCTGTTTCTTTCAATGGTGGTGCCAGTTGCCAGTGAATCTGGAAAAGATGGTGCATCTGTTGTCAGGGCAAGACACCTGGGGTGAGTGCCATAAGGAATCCAAAGGATTTGCAGGCAAAGTGTTTGTAACTCAGTCGCTTTGCAACATGGGGATTAGACACATCATGGAGCCCCAAGCTATGACTGCTTTATTTTGATTGGGTATAGGTATCGCCCAGGTTAAGATGCAAGTGAGAGTGGACAATGGTGGAGACCACCTTCTCAGAATGATCAGAACATAAACTCATTTTGCTGTTGTTGGGTAGAAGAAGGAGTTAATATGGGAGCCATCAACCAGACTCGAGACCAGGCCAATGAAGCCAAGGAAGAGGTTGTGAAGGGCCAAGATAATTAATGTTAGGATTACACAATTTACACAAATAGGGCTGCAGCAAGCCATAACGGTGCAGACAGTAAGGTGTCAAAATCCTAGCAGGAGAAGAGCTAGAGCTGATGCAACCATTTTAAATACATTTGAATGGAGCAATGCAGAGGGAAAAGAATTACAGAACATACTGAGTGGTGAGAGCAAGTTACAAACCTTTGTTGCAAGGTTACAAGTGCTGACCTGGTACCAGAGAATCTGGAGCGAGTCTAATAATATAAGGGCTCCACTTTATAAACAAATTTTGAACTAACAGTGTATACTGACAATGAAAACAATTGTCCTGAGGTAGAAAATAAACACTGTGAGGGAAGACCCCTAAGAGGGTGGGAGGGAGGTCCCAAATCAAAGAAAAGTCATGGTTATGGGAGATTCTATCATTAGATATACAGATGGTAGAATCTGTGGAAAGGACAAAGAAAGCATAATGGTCAATTGTTTCCTAGGTGCTAAGATAGAGGACTTCAAAAAACAAACAAGAAGTATCTTAAAACATTGAGGAGAAGATACTGTCATGGTGGTACGTGCAGGGACCAATGCTACTGGCACAAAAACTTGATAATAATATAAGGAAGTATTTTAAATTGATGGGGCAAGATCTAAAGGCAGTGGGATGCATCATAATAATATCTGAAGTTCTATTGATACCAGAAGTTTCCCCAGGTAGACAGAGATCGATAAGGCCACAAGCATGTGACTAATAAACTGTGCTGCAAAAGCTAGACTGGGTTTTCTGAAGCAATGGGATGCCTTTTGGGAGAGAAGTGACCTTTATGCATGGTATGCACTGCACCTCAGTAGAAAGGACATCCAGTATCCTGGGGGTATCCCATGAAAATGGCGAGGGAAAAAGAGCGAGTCAAAACAGCAACTCAATAATGGCAAATACAAGATTAGCTAATGTGTCAGTACAATGAATAACCACTTTAGCGATGTATGGTTAGTTTAGCAATGTAGGTAGTAAGACAGTGAAGGGATGTAATCCAGCTGCTATGCTCTCGAACCGTGCTGCTGCCAAAGCATAGTGATTAGAGTCACCACCCGCGTATTGTTGCTCTGTGCAGGAGACTTAGCTTCTAAACTTGCAGTTATTCCCTTCCACAACTTGCCTCCCCTCAGAGCTGCAATATTAAATTTTTTGGGGGGGGGTGCAGGGGGCAAAGCCCCCCACAGAAAATCATTGGAAGAGGAAAAGTTATTGTGCACACTGTCTGCCCCCGAACATGCTGGGGGTTCATTGCCATTCCACCCTGAAGTTTGGCCCCCTCCTGGAGTTCAGAGTTATAAATCCCTCCCCAACAGCATTGTGTCCCGCCCCATCCTTCACCTTCCCCCCAGAGTTTGTGAGAATGTGTGCTTCCTTTTGCAATTTTTGCTTCTCACTGCATTGCCAATTCGCGGTCTTGACGTTCGTGATTTTGCCTGCGCTGTTATTGACTTCATCCCTTTTTTGTTGCTCTTTTGACATGGAACTGCTTCATAACATCCCCCTTTGTTCTAGAGCATCTTGTTTTCTGCAAAATGCTCCTCCCCTGTACTTTATTTATACCTACGTAATATTTGAAAGTTTCTATCATATCCCCTCTTTCCCTCCTTTCTTCCAGGATGTACATACTGAGGTCCTTTAGTCTCTCCTCATATGGTCTCTGGTGCAGACCCTGCACCATTTTAGTTGCCCTCTTCTGGATTACCCCTACCCTGTTTATGCCCTTCTGGAGATGTGGTCTCTAGAACTGGCTGCTGTACTCCAGAAGAGGGCTCACCAATGGTTTATACATCGGTATAACCACTTCTCTCTTTCTGCTGATGATACCTTTCCCTATGCATCCTAGCATCCCACTGCATTGTCACACTGCTGTCCCAGTGTGACCCTTAGGTCATCAGATGTGATTACTCCCAGGTCTCTTTCCTGTTTGGTGGTCATTAGTACCACTCCCCCATCTTGTATTCTGCTCCTGGGTTTCTGTGCCTCAAGTGCACAATTGCCACACTCTTGATCATTTGTCAAGCTCTCTTAAAAGAAAGCTCCCTATTCATTTTGTACACACACACACACACACACACACACACACACACACACATTGGAGTGTCTACCATACTGCAGATTTTAGTGTCATTTGCAAAAAGGCATACCTTCCCTTCTAGCCCCTTTGCAATGTCACTTATAAAGACATTAAAGAGGACCAGTCCCAGTACTAATCCTTGTGGCACCACACTCATCACCCTTCCTTCTGAGTGAACTCTGTTTACCACCACCCTCTGTCCCCTGTCCCCCAACCAATTTCTTACCCAGTTTACCACTTTTGGAGCCATTCCCAGGGTGTCCAGCTTGTTTACTAGTCTCCTATTTGGAACGGTGTCAATTGGCCTTACTGAAATCTTGGCAGGCCATGTCCATCACTCCACCCTGATTTACTGTACTTCCCGGGTCACCCAGTCAAAGAAGTCTATTAGATTTGTTTGACATGACCTCACCTCTGTGAATTCATGCTGCCTCGGATCCTGTAAGTTGCTGATGACAAGATATTACGCAATTCTTTATTTCAGCAGTGATTCCATTATTTTCCCCACCACCGAAGTCACGTTGACTGATCTATAATTGCCAGCTTCCTCCCTGCTACCACTTTTGTGAAGTGGGACTACATCTGCTCTCCTCCAGTCATCTGGGACAACTCCCATCTCCAGTGAGTGGTTGAACTGTCAGAGGTGCAGCCAGCACCTCACTGAGATTCTTCAGTATCCTTGTATGGGTATCCCATCAATAGGGTTCTGTGAGGAGGGCTCTGGAATGTGTGCATTGAAATGAGGGCGAGTGTGATGTGAGCGATCAGGATTTCTGACCATTGCCTATACAAGCATGGGGTCCACAATGTGTGCCGCCTGGGGGGGTTATATACAGTATATTTGAGGGGGGTGCCTGGGTGCCTGCCCCAGGTCTGGCACCTATACTGCTAGGGAAATTACGGTGACACCAGGAGGGTGTGACTGCAACATGTGGTTTGCATCCACATGGGGGGTGACATGATTGCATGTAGCGCATCTTGCTGTCGCCCTTTTACCTGCGCTGTTTTTTACCAAGTGCTCTGTTTTCACCCTAAAGTGGGTGAATCCCTTGGATATATCCCATCTGGCCTCATTACCTTGTCCACTTTCAGAACTGCAAGGTCCTTTAGGACTCTCTCCTCTTTAAAAGGACTCATATCCATGTCCCTTCCTTCAATGTTCCTCTCTCTTATCTGTGGTCCATTGCCTTCCCCTTCCTCCAAGAACACTAAACAAAAATATTTGTTCAGGATGTCTGCTTTCTCTTTGTCCTCCTCCACACATTTTCACCTTTCCCTCCTTGGCCTTGCAATCCCTTCCCTTGTCTTTCTTCTTTCGTGCACATACCTGTAAAATGTCTTGTCCCCTTTCTTTCCTGCCTGGGCTATTTTCTCCTCCATTTGCAACTTTGAGTCCTGACTGTTTTCTCTGCCTCCCTCTGCTTCTCATTGTACAACTCCCTATCCTCCTCCCTCTGCGTTTCCTTGTACCTCCTGAATGCTAACTTTTTTGCCCTTACTTTCTCAGCTACTTCTTTTGAGAACCATAGCAGTCTCCTTTTCTTCTTGATTTTGCCTACTTGCCTGATGCAGAGGTTTGTTGCCTTCCCTATGGCCCATTTTAGTTTTGCCCACTGTTCCTGCATGCCACCCATGTCCTCTACCCCTGCCAAGGCATCCCTAAGGCACTCCCCCATCTTTGTAATATCAACCCTCCTAAAGTCCAGGATCCTCGGCTTAGTGTGGTTCGATTCTGGCTCAGTAGTTATATTGAACCACACCATGCAGTGCTCACTGGTCCCCAGATTGTCACCCACCAAGACATCTGCAATGTTGTCCCAATTGGTGAGTACCAAGTCCAACATTGCTCCCTCACGAGTGGGCTTTCTTACTAGTTGCCTGAGAAATGCTCCCTGAAGGTAGTCCAGAATGTCCCTGCTTCTAGTTGAAGCTGCAGCTGGGATGCTCCGATCCACATCAGGCAGATTGAAGTCTCCTTCCAGCAGTACCTCCCCCTTAGTCACCATCTTTTGGATGGTTTCTACCAATATCTTAACCATCCCCCCTTGTGCTAGAGGTCTGTAGATCGTGCTAGTGTGAATAACAGTTCCATTCCCTGTCTCTAGGGTGACCAACAGTGCTGCCCCCCCACCCTGTATTCCCTGTGCCTTTGTTGCTTTTATGCTGTCCCTTATGTGAAGAGCCACTCTTCCCCCTTTCTTACCCTCCCTGTCCTTTCTGAGCAGAGTATTGCCTGATATGGCTATATCCAAGTCATGCTGCTCATTGCACCATGACTCTGTAGTGGTGACTATGTCCAGGTCAGCCTCAGTCATAATGGCCACTAGGTTTGGGAATTTTATTTCCCAGACTATGAGCATTTGTGCACGTGACCTTCCAATTTCTTTTACCACCCTTCTTGTCAGCCCCCCCTTTTTCAGTTTTGCCTACTCTTCTTATCCTCCCTTCAATCCCATCCCTTTTCATTTCTTCCATGCTGCTTTTCCTGCTATTAAGCACTCTCGGGGGGGATTTCCCTCCCTTAGGGTTTTTCCTACTGACTACTTCAGCTTGCAGAGATGGACAGTTTATGTCTCCCTGGTTCCTTCGGCCACTCCCCTCAGCTAGTTTAAATGCTTGCCAATGTAGCATTTAAACCACTCACTGAGGACGGTGGTTTCCCTCCTGGATGGACGTAGGCCATCCCCCCTGTATAGACCTCCATTCCTCCAGGTGGAACACCAGTCCCCAATTTAGCCAAAACCTTTCTCTCTGCACCACTCCTTCAACCATTGGTTGAAGTTCCCAGTACAGAGTACCCTATCCTCCCCACTGTTGTAGACAGGCAACAAGCGTGCTACCTAGCAAAGACCCCTCTCCAACCCCCTAAAGTCCTGCACTCTCCTAGTTTCATCCCTAGCCAGGTCATTCATCCCCAGGTAGACAATGACATCAAGCTGTCCCTCCCAACCTGCTGTCTTGGTGATCCTTGGGATCTGATCCCTATCCTTCCAAGCCATGGTGCCAGGTAGGCACCTAACCTCCCTCTTCCTCCTTGTCCCCAAATCTATCATCCTTACAGTGGAGTTCCCCCAAAAGGAGTTGCTTCTTCCTCCACTGGGGTTCCTCTACAACCCTCCTTGGGGCCTCTCCTACAGAGGACCCCACATCTTCCTTGGTCACTACTGCAAGTGCCTCCATGAGACAGTCCCACCCTGCCAGAGTGACATGCGAGTTGCGTAGTGGCACCATCTGGGGAGATGTGCCTCTGACCCACCACCTTTACCCTATCCAAGTCCACTGTAGTCCAGCTGCCCATCCTCCCTCACAACCTTTTATACAGCAGTGGTGGACATGGTGGTCCCTGGGTGGGGTAGGAGGCCTCCCAAAACCTAGCCAACTCAGCTTGGAGTCAAGCAACCTTCTCCCTCAGCCCAGAGAGGTCCACAAAGATAGGACAGCACCACAGTCTACAGAAAATCTCCCTGAAGACTGCCTCCCCACAGCCACTACACTGCACCACTCCCAGCATATCTATTGTTTATCTTGTCTGTTTCTGATTTACTTACTCTAATCCCTTTTACACTTATACTAGATGAGGCACTGCACCTGCTCCCACCTTTTTATTTACTTTAAACCCTTATTTTACCATTACCCTAAATGAGATGTTTCTCCTAGTTCCAACTTTTGCTTACTTTAAGCCTGTTTTTGCCCTACCCCTGCCTCTTCCTGCTATGTCCTGTCACCTAATTAACTCCTTTTCTGCTTCCCCTGTCTACCTGCTGTGTAGCAGAGTGTCCAGCTGCCAACTGCCTTGTTGGGCTGACTCCAGTGGGCAGACTCCACTGTGATGTCCTTGTCTCAGGGGTAAAACACAAAAAAACAGTGATCACCACAGAAGATGCTGCAAAAAACAATTTATTTAGTAGACAGCTCCAGCTGGAAGATAACCCCAGTGCTTCAAGGATGTGCTGCCTCATCATCAGGGGGTGGAGTCATGGTCTGACATCATACACATTTAGAAAGCTGACACTCTTAATACGACAGGTGGAATCAATCTTATAACTGAAGTGTTCTAGTCCATGTTAACAATTGGTTATGTAGTACAATCCTTGAAACAGAGTACTATTTGGAAGAGGAGGTCTCCACATTAAAATGCCAATATTTACCCTTCCAGTTCAATACATTAGAAAAATACAAATATGCTCTGAGATTACTAACCCATAGGTTAATTTCATAGTAGTCCTCTATCAAATCACCTACATTATGGTGAAAGTTCCATTGTTTTTTAATTGAATAAACTTTATTAACTTTCAAATAATACAACACAAACACAAGGCAGGATCACATAATACACAGATCCGGATAGGCACAGAAATGATACAGAACACCCACACACTTGAAATACAACTTTTAAAATGCAAGAAAGGGCATTTACAGTATAGAAAAGACAGAAATTAATACAATAGTGCCAAAAAAGCATGAAAAATACCATGATCCCATCCCCCACCCCAAACCTTTAACCCCCCTCCCACCTTCCTTCCTTCTCCAGAACATTATCTGGCTCTGAATAGAGACTGAAAACTTAAGGCAAGTATGTACCAATTTGCTGGATGCAGAGGAAATGACAAGCCCTCTAAAGGGCAGTGACAATTCCACAGGACATCACTTACTAACCTACCAGATCTGACTAGGAGAAATGGACCATTAAGTAATGTGGATATATACCCAGGCATGCAATCATCCTCAAACAGTAAGTGTTAAAAAGTGTATAAAGCGGTTCCCAGATTTTTTGAAAATTTCCCTTGGCACTTGCCATGTTGACTATAATACACTCAGCCACTCACCAAGGCACTTTTTAAATATGTAGTATATCTCTTCTACCATTTTTAATTTGATGTGCAGCATCATATGTGGTGGTGACTGCCCGAGCTTTTTTGTGTCCCTATCTATGCTGGCTTGAGAGCGCCCAGTCCTTGTGCACACCCTGTTTTGTGTTTCGTATGGGAAAGAGAAGCCTCAAAAATAAGACGGAGTAGCTTATCCCCATAAGACCTGGACCACCCATCAGTGCCAAAATAATGGAGTTACGTGTGTCTTACTTGAAAATATTTTAAAAGATATGGCTGAGAACCATACAGATTTCACCTGGACTTCAGGGAAAATAAGGATTTTATTATCCTGTACCAAACTGTCGACCATGAGGGTCTCCAAAAAGGGCCATGCTCACTGTGTAAGAATTGTCCTGGCAATTTTGAAATTAGGGTTGCCTAGGATGGGTTGAGAGATGTCATGACCAGGATTCAAGCGTAACATAAGAAGGAGTTGCTTATGGGCTTGAAGAGAATTACCTGTGGGAGTGGACTTCGAAAGTTCCATTTTTAAATAACTAAAAAAATATAACAATCACTATGTGGTATTAAGGCCAGAGTACATAATATCATATCTTAGTTGCAAGGGTCCACAACATCCAATGTACTGAATACCTATGTGTTTCATAAATAGCATTCTATTATATATATATAGAAGTAAACAAAATCTCATATTTCCAAGGATTAAAACTAAAAGTGTCAGAAAATAACCACAGAAGAAAATATCCACAGAGGAAAATGCTCAGCATTTATAAGGAACAATCCTAAGTCTAACCATCAAAAACAAGGTGGAGGTTTGCACTGGGACTTGGGGTGGCTGGATAGTAAATTTAAAATAAGCACAAAGAGAATCCAGCACTTTACCAAACCCGAAAAATAAAGCGACTGCTCACCACTATAATAGGCGCTTCATTTTATTTAATGTGCAAAGTGCAAAAAAAAGGGGCCAGACATTCTGAAACGCATCTGGACATCTTTTTCTTTTTTTTTTCTTTTTTGCACTTTGCTTAAATAAATTGAAGAGCCTATTACAGTGGTGAGCAGTTGCTTTATTTTTCGGGTTTGGTAGAGTGCTGGGTTCTCTTTGTGCCTAAGTCTGACCAGTTTGAAAAACACATAATGTGTTGAATGTATCATTTAAATTTTATTAGTCACTCAAATGTATTTATTCTTACATGAACAATGTACCGTTGCTGTTGCTGTATTAGCAGCACCCTAAGTGTATTAGCATATTACTGTATTAGCAGCTTCCTAAGTATGTCAAAAGGAAAATAAGAAATATATATATCGGGTGGAGGGGGTGTCCCCAAATGCTTGGGATTTTCAAAAATGCAGGATTTGCCCATATATGATCACAACCAAATTAACTTAATGTAATAAGAACGACATACACTTAATGGTGTAGATTCTCCTTACAACCCCTTTACACAACAGAATTACTACCTGTTTGATAGTGGAATACAGTGATCCCACCCCTCATACCCACATTCTACATAAAAGTCCCAATTATAGACCTGTCCACTCAAAAAAACACATTCTAAAAAATGAATGGCCAAGTATGCAAATTTCAATGAAAACACAGAAACAATCTTTGAAAAATTATAAAATAAAACAAACTTAAATTCACAAATCCCAAACAATAACCTAGCTATAATTCAGATAACCAGAGGAAAAAACATTATTTTTGAGGGGGATCTCTAAAGTAAAAGTGAGGGAAGTAGACAAAGAGGCAGTGATAAAACACATGCAAAATATATATATTTACATATGATCCATACAATCCATTATTATGGAAGGCAGTTATTCAAATACAGTTAATGTCACATGTACGCAGTTGGATCCAGTTTTCTATTCAGCCTAATAGGAAAAAAGTGCTTCCAAAACATAGATCCATGTTGATTCTTTCTGTAAGAGTTTATGAGTTCTGTCTCCTCCCCTCATCTGTGGCTTCATATGTTCCAACACACAAAATTTCATATGAACAGGGTTACTATGGTAGGCTTACCTAAAATGGTTCCCCTAATGGTGAGTCCTCCCTAGCAGTGCGAATGTCCCTGACGGAGGGATATTACTGGGGAGTTATCACTGTTTAATAGATATACCAGCCTAGAAGTAGAAACCATGAATGTCAAAACATTGCAGGAATCCCAGAAGCAAGATGATGCAGTCCCTACTATATCAAAGGTTAGTAGTTCAAATGTAGGGCTTACAAACATTGTAATTAGGGATAATCAAGGTACACTTCAATCAGATGTTAGCAGAGCACATAGAAATATGAATACTACAAGGGAGGACTTTCTAGCACAGGGCAGAGGGACTTATCATAATACTAAACTAAATGGCGATAGTACTAGAAACCCAACAAAAACTATAAGAAACCAAGTAGCTGGGGATATCACAAATACTGACAATGGCAAGATGACCAGTAATAAGATCCCTTGGGGAAGCCACAAAAAAAACCAAAAAGAGATGTGGTAGTCATAGGTGATGCAATGTTAAGGGCAACTGATAGGATTGTTTGTAAAAATAAAAAGGATCAAGTAACTTTGTCCTGCTTGCCAGAAGCTTGGAAAGGAGATGTTAGAAAACTGCTGCATGGTTTCCTGGAAAACACCAAAGAACCGATGACACTTTTACACATTGGTACAAATGATGTGGAGAAAAGGTGGCTTGCTGAAATTCAAACAGATTTTGAACTAGTGGGGTCTGAGTTTCGCAAACAGAAATGTTCATTAATAGTCTTGGAAATTCTTCCTGTACCTAGGACAGGTAGACAAAAAAACTTCAGAGATTTGAAGACTTAATGCCTGGCTAAAAGAGTGGTGCGAGCAGGAAAAGTTTAATTTTTTTGGAGCACTGGCAGCGTTTTGCAAATGTTCATATGCTCTAAGCAACAGATGGCCTTCATTTAAATAGATGGGGTATCAGAGTGCTGGCAGAATGGTTGGGGCAGGAGGAAGGGGCTTCGATGAATATGAATATATAATAAATACAACTCAGAATCCAGCACATGTATAGAAATGTTTGGTCATTAATGCCAGGAGCGTAAAAAACAAAATGGAGGCACTAGAGTTCATACTGAACACAGAGGATATTGCTCTGTGTGCAGTTACTGAAACATGGTGGCACAATGACACCTGGGGAAAGGAATTAAAGGGATACCAACTGTTTAGAAGAGATAGAGTGGATAGAAATGGGTGGAAAAGCATTGTATGTTAGACATAACATCAACACTTATGATGTGCAAACCCGTTTAGAATCAGATATTGAACAACTTTGGGTACATCTTCTACCCCCTAATGAGGAAAAGGTGATTATAGGGGTGTGTTATAGACCTCCATCCCTCTCTACCACTAATACAATGGACTTTGTTAAATGTTTGAGAGATCAGGAACCTGGGAAAAATCCGCTAATAGTTGGTGATTTTAATTTTCCCAGAATATGTTGGGATACATGGGTTCCATCTACACCAATTGAAGTGGCGTTCCTGGAAACATTGGACAGCATAACTACCATAAATCATGTACTGGAGAATACCAAATATAACAATATACTGGACTTAGTGATTAGTAATTTGGGGAGTTTAATAGAGAATCTTAAAGTTAGGGAGCCATTAGCCGGGAGTGACCACAATATGGTACAGTTTATATTGAGAACACATGTAGCTACTCAGCGGGGAGTAACAGAGGTTAAAAGATATGGTTTGGTAGGTTACAATAAACCAAGAAACATGGTAATGCAATGGGATTGGGTTAATACCCTTCAGGGTTTAGGAGTACAGCAGATGTGGGATGAATTAAAACCATTCCTTCAGGATTTGGTAGAAGAAAATATACCTACCAAAAGAAAGTATAACAGGAAGGGTAGGATTCCACTATGGCTAACAAACAAAATAATAAAGTTAATCAATTTCATAAACAAAGCATATAGACAAGCGAAAAAAGACTGTACCCAGACTTCCAAACTAAGGTATAAGAAATGTCTTAGAGAACAAAAAAACACAACAAAAAATCTAAGAAAGAAATGGAGTTTAGACTGGTTGAGAAGGTAGGGGATAATAAAAAGGCTTTCTATAATTATGTAGGAAGCCTTAGGAAAAATAATGACATTGTTCCTCAGTAAAGGAGAACACGCAGATAACAGATTATCAAGAGATGGCGGAGGCATTTAATGAGTATTTTGAAAGCATCTATCAGTGAAGCAACACTATTAGCTTTGATAATATGGAGCTAAGGGGGAAGTAAAATGGAAGTTACTTCAGACAAAATATGGGATAAACTTAGCAAACTCAATCCTACAAAGTCAGCAGGCCCCGGTGGAATTCACCCCAGATTATTGAAGGAATTAATGGGAGTATTATGTGAACCAATTAAGGCACTATTTCAGAAATCATTACAGGAAGGGGAGGTTCCACACAATTGGACAGTTGCCCATGTTGTACCTATCTATAAACAAGCATTTGTTGATGCCGAATGTTGTTGCACTGGCATTGGCAGTGGCAGAGCTAGAGATGTATAAGAGGAATGGCAGTGAAGTATTGAAGTGATGCCAACCCCACCCCCCACCCTGTAGAGAGCGACAGGCATTGGGGTGTGCCTTTGGGTCATCAGCTATAATGCTCATGCCATTGTACCTCACCCTACCCTGTAGACACTGACAAATGTTGTGGTGTGTTTTGGGGTCTTTGTGCATTATACTTACCCCATTCCATAAGGAAATACGCAGATGTGGGTGCAGTATAGGAGCATGGGTTGTAGTTTGTGGCTGAACAGTGCAAGACACACCACAATACCTGTCAGAGCCTGCAGGGTGGGCGTGGGGGTGGAATGGCGTGAGCATTACATCCGATGATCCCAAGTCACAGCCCTGATGTCTGTCAGTCCGTACCGGGTGGGGTGCTAGAGTTGGAAACCCTAACACTATAGGCGTGTAGTGGTACTTTCACTCCACATTTTCAACATGGGCTGCTTGTCAGGCCACCTCATGAAAAGCGGCACAATCACTCTGTTAGCTGAAATGTGGTTTTGCACTGTGGCTGTGCCATTTAGCGACAGAAAGTCAGACACAGTCCCATACAATTAGCTTAGAGCTGGTGGTGCGGTTCCATGGAGCATTATGTAAGACAAAGTTCTAGATCACAGAGCTGATCCCCACTCTATGCTATACTCCAGCTGCCCAGAATCAGAAGCATGTAATGCAAACCAAAGTAGCTGGGACCAGATCAGTGGTAAATACCATGTTTTTCAATTCCAGTAAATGCTATTTTGTCAGTTTCAGTCCTTTCTTCACAACCCTATTCTCGGTGTGTGTGTGTGTGTGTGTGTGTGTGTGTGTGTGTGTGTGTGTGTGTGTGTCTGTCTGTCTGTGTGTGTGTCTGTGTTGTCTGTGTCACATTTTACAACCTTTTTCACTTTCAAATTTGTGTGGATGTTTTTCACACTTTACAGCCTTTTTCACTTTTAAAATATCAATGTTTCAAGCAGTCATCTCCTGCCGTTTCTGTCTTACACTATGACATCACTTAAGTCATTGTGTTAAAGCAGATCATCAGTTTTGGTGCAAAAAAAACTCTGTCGCTGTTCGGCAGGTACTTTGAAAACAAGTTTTATCATTTACATGCTTGTGTAACCGGAAGCTTTTATGTTTATAATCCTAGCACCTGGCAGAGCTGCCTTGTGTATTTTGCAGTCACTGACAATTGGTCGCCAGCTGAGGAGACAGTTTTTTAATTTTTTTATGTGATGCCTGACAGCAAAATGGATTTGGATGGAGTGAGCACTGCATTTCAGAACTAGTATATCAAATTCGGAGCATCTGTATCATGTAGTGTGATGTATTATTATATTATTTTGACAAGGAGCCATCCCGACACTCCATCAGCTGTATGAAAAAATTCCCCTCTGATGAGACAACCAGGAGCCATTCCACACTCAAGAGATCCCTCTGCCAAAGACACTCAATGGCTGAAACTTGGGCAAATTATATGACCGATTTTCTGCTGTGATGTCAATGGGGAATAGTTCCCTGTTTTTCACATTTTACAGCCTTTTTCACTTTTAAAATATCAGTGTTTCAAGCAGTCGTCTCCTGCTGCTTCTGTCTTGCACCATGACATCACTCAAGTGATGTCTGCACACCCCACTTCAGAAAAACTGTCACAAGATAGTCACACTGATGACAATAGGTGGCACACTTTGCGTTGTGCCTAATAAAAATAAATTAAGCTATTTTTGAACACTGTATCATAATAGAGTTCAAAACTAGACTTGATGTAGTACCAATTGAGAACTTACTAAGACCTAGAAACATGAACATTAAAGGTAATGAAAAAGTTATAAATGTGTCAGCAGAAGCTTTAAATATTGAAAATCAGTCATCAAGAAAAATAGAACCAATACCATTAACAAAACTTAACATAAGGGATAGTAACTCATTTCTTTTATGGAATATAGCAGGTCTGAGAAATATGATGTGTGACAGAATTAGTAAATGTTATCACGTCCTTTGATGTCCTAATGTTTCAAGAAACATGCTCAGTGGGAAAAAGGAACTGTGTGTTGGTGGTTATGGGGGTCTCTCTGCCAGCAATACAGCATAAAAATGATGGATGTCAAATGGGAAATGTTATGCTCGTTGTTAATTCTGCAATAAATGGTAACATTGAAAATCATCAGATGTACAATATAAAGAAGTTCTGCAAAGCAAACTCTTACATTTCTCAAACAATGAAGCTCAGACTCTCCTAAACTGTTATATATGACCAAAAAATCATTATTGCACAGCAAGCAAATCTGGATGGTTCTTAAAGACTGCATACATCAACTATTGTCCAGGGTGTGAAGTTAGAGACACCTTGCGGAGGGGAGAGGGAGGTAAAGTGCATCCCAGGAAGCACTACATGGAGGGATGGGAAGCGAATCCATAGGCTCACTAGGGCGATAGTCAGGAAGGAGGAGCTGGATGTCATTGTCCACCTAGGGACCAATGACCTGGTGGGGAGAAGGGTGGAGTTAGCCAGAGTCCAGGAGGATTTTAGGAAGCTGGGGGGGGGACCTGAAACAGGTAGCACATTCAGTCTCATTCTCTGAGATGCTACCTGTCCAAGGCACAAGGGAGGCTAGGGCATGCCACATTCAAGTCTTCAGCACCTGGTTGAAGGATTGGTATGGAAGGGAAGGATTTGGCTTCATAAGGGACTGGGGCCACACCTGGGCAGATGTGAGCTTGTATCAGGAGGATGGCCAGCATCTGTCCAGGAAGATCAAGCATCCCAGAGGACACTTTCCTTCTCCAGGGAGGGAGGGAGGTCTGCCAGCTCTGGTGCATGACTGCACCTGAGTGACCACAGCAGGCAGTGCACCCAGAAGTGGCTCAGTGGGAGGAGAAACAATGGTACATAACACGTATCACACTTGCATGCATGCTTATATCACTCCCCAAGGCTGGCATTTTGTGGAAGGGGAGAAAAAATAAGGAAAACCCTGGCAGGCCAGAGCAGGGTGATGACCTGACCACTCACAGGCCCCCCATTTTGGTGACATGGCAAGCATCCTCAGGAACTAGATCCTGTTCAGTAGCAGCTGGGGTTCCTTCTGCACCCTGACATGGGGGGAAGCCTCGGGGCAGACGGGAGGTAAACCCATGAGAAGCCAGGTAATGGGGCTGGGTGGGAAGTTCAGATGGAGGCACAGCCTACCAAAAGCAGGGAAGGGGGAGGAAGAGTACTAGTTCAAACCTGTCATTCAGACCTGGTGAGTAGAAAGCATCGATCCGATAAATCTAGTATTGTTCTATCTTGTTCTGAACATTTTCAGAATCCCCTCCATGTGGATTCTGATGCACCACTCAATTTCTATTGCTCTATTTTGTGATTCCTCAGCCCCGCATTTCCATTTACATGAACCGCCAATGTGTAATCAGTCCTGCTGCTTTGTATAGCTTTTAAGTGTTCTCCATATCCTGTCTTTTAGTTTCTGTTTTGTCCTACCAATATAGAACACTTTGCAGGAGCACACTAGCATATTCACCAATACATCCAAATTACAGTTAACGTTACCCTTCACATATTCACTCTTGCCATTCTCAATGGTATTGGTTCTAATTATGCTTGGGCAAGTTTTACAACAAACAGATGGTTTACATTTATTTTTGACATGAGTGTGTTGTACTATCTTCCTTTTTCAAATGACTTTGCACTAACTGATCCTTAACATTTCTGTTTCTCTTGCATGATATCATCTGTAATAAATTCACCCTGTCCGATAGTAATGGAATCATTCTCAATATTGGCAAATTATTTTGAATGATGGCCACAAATTCTTTGCTGCCCACTCCAAATGTGGTAGTGAACAATAAATGATTGTCCACCTCTTTCTTTTTTACTGCGGGATTCCATTCCTCTCTAGGCCATTTACTTCTATTTTGCAATGTCCAACTCTTCTGTGTAACCCCTAGCTATGAATTTATTCACCTGCCTTTTTCTGGTACAGTTCATGAGTGCCACCGTTTTGTTTCATCCTCATGTACTGCCCTAGGCAAATTCCTCAAAGTGTGGAGATGATGGCAATTCTCAAACTGTAAATACCTGTTCCGATCTGTGGATTTAACACATAAATCAGTTAAGAGACTGTCATCCCCGTTTCATTAATGCTTTCAAGCCATTCAACAAACTTACTTAGTTCCTTGCTGGTACCTCTCCACACAGTGAAAACATCATCAATAAACTGCCTCCATAACACAAAGTTGTGGAGATGATCATTCATTGTGGTATCAAAACATAAGTTTCCTCCCACATCCCCATGTCAAAGTTCACTAGACTTGATGCTAACATCATACCAATAGTGGTGCCATTAAATTTGGAGGAAATTTGTGTTAAGTAAGGTGAACACAAAATTTTAAGAGCAATCTGTTAAATTCAGTAGCTTAGTGATTTCATCTTGTGTAAAACTGGTGCCATACAAGAGACAGTATTCAACTGCCTCCAATACCCCAGAGTGGGGTATGTTGATATATAATGAGGTTATATCCAAAGTGGGCAGAATCTACTGCTGTTCCACTTTTACATTCTGCAGTGTTACAATTAAATCAGATGTATCTTTAATACATGAGAGTAGTTTCACTACAAGGGATTGTAAATCACAATCAACAAATCTAGAGATAGGTTCTGTAAGCCACCTGATCTTTGAGATTATAGGGTGAGTGGGTGGCTCCCAAAGATGTTTGTGTATCTTCAGAGTATATATATATATATATATATATATATATATATATATATATATATATATATATATATATATATATATATATATATATATATATATATATATACTCCTCCCGTTGTTTAGGGTATGTCTGATGTTAAAGTCCATTGGAGGGGCACCCACAGCCATAGATAACACAATCATTGAACTGTACCCATTTACCTGGGTTGGATTGCTGTTATTTTAGGGGTGCCACAGTCTCTCATCTCCTGAGGTGCAGGTAACTTGGGGGCACAAACTGAGTTAGTGCAAACTCAAGATGGCATTATTTGATTTCAAGGTCCACACAGATTTAAGACTTTGAAATGGATTTAATGTCCAAACAAGTAAAAACTAACATCCACTCCATGGAGCGTTGAGGTTTCAGTGGGTATAATTAATACAAGACCAGAGTGGTCAAATGATTGAACAGGACCTTCATCTTACTTCATCCCTCTGGAGCTGCATTCCTATAGGCCAAATAAGGCCTACAAAAATAGCAGCTCTCTTTCTCCCTCCTGCACAATACTATGAAACTCTCCTCCACTTCACTGTTTCAAGCCTTACCTCTGCCCTCCTTGCAAGCACCCCTAAAAGACAATTGGACGGATACCTACTGCTCTTGGTGGTATCACCTCTGGCAGTGGTGGGTGACTTGGGGGGGCTCCTTAAGGCTGGAAAGATACTAGCTGTAACCACCAGGGAACTTGAACCACATGATCAGTGGGTGCACCAGCCAGGGACCAAGGGCTACCCATTATTGTGACTGCTTGACAAGGCTGATGCCACGGGCCCCTTGCAAATCTCCAGGCTGTCCCCACCTACTCCAACTCGGCTTTCCAACTCAGCATCACCAGTGCCAAACATGGGGTGAATGTGAGGCAGTCTGCCACCCTGCTCTACCTACAACTCGGGCTCTCACCCCAGCCGTGACTCCAGACATAGAGGTTACCAGATTGGCTTCAGGATGGGACCCCTCCATGCCATGCTAGCCCGGTGCTGGGGAACACGGGGAGGCACTCCTAGCTTTGGGCCCCCGCTCCCTTTCTTCTGTAGTGGCATGGGATCCATACAGCAGCACCACAGTTGACATGGTTCTCCCCCTGATCACTCCACTTCTCCCAATGACACACAGCTTCATGGGTGGCAGGCCAGGGTGGCAATTGCCCTACCCCAGCCCTGAACCTCGGCCCCATGGACCAACTTCACTCGCATGCTCCCTACCCATGATCCTCTCTCTAATGGCACCAAAAACATCTTATTTATACCCTAGGGCACTGAAGCCCTGCCTGCCAGCAGGTGGTCCCAGAGAGCCACCAGAGTTAAAACCTGTGACCAATACTAGTAAGCTCCCATGGAGGGCTTACATATGTATGGTAGGCTTGACCAGATGGAAAACAGCTAAAACCCAAATTCTTTTTCAGTAATACATTTTTCTTGTTCTAAGGAGGACAAGTAGATATCCATCTTTGTTTCAACTTCTCTAGTTGGATCATAGCTGAGTACTTTATAAAAAAATCTACATTTGATTGGTTCTCAGTCTTGGGAATGTAGGCCTCAGTATCCTGGACTACAATGCTGCCACTTTTAGCGACTGGCTTCACTGTAATCAAGCTCTCTTAAAACAGAGAACCTACTGCATCTCCTCCTTTTTTAAGGTTGTTATAATGCATTTCTGCATTATTTGAGTAAAAACGTTTCATGTCACTTTCACAGAATTCAAGAAATGTTTCTAGTGCTGGTTCCAAAGGCAAGCAAAAATATAAATGTTGCTTAAAACTGTCTCGATTGAGAGGACATTCAGGCTCCTGAAGATGCCTTTCCAGTGCCTCAACAGGTTAGGTGGTGCCCTGCAGTATGTACCGGTGATGGCATGAACGATATTAGTGGCATGCTGCATACTCTATAACATTGCATTAGTGCACACAGTCACCGTGCCTGAGGTGGAACTGGAGCTGTGTGAGGATGAAGAGGGTAGAGCTGAGGAACAGCGGGATGACAGAGGCATGCAGGGGACCTAATGGACATGCACCACAGTGGCAGGACACTGTGTCAGAGCCCACTTGATAGTTGGTCACTTCAGCTGAGTACACAGTAACACCACCATATAGCACGCCCCAGGCGGTGTTTGGTCCACAAAGGGCCCTGTTACTGCCCCACAGCAGACTCGAGATCACAGACCTCTACATATTAATCATCATAGTAATGCAGTCATCATACTGGCATGAGAACAGCAATACCGACAACACAGCAGCAGTGGTGTGACCACTGCACCTGTGAGAGGATGTGGATGTTGCAGTCATCCATGACAGAGTGCTGACAGCAACACGGGACATGTCAGTGACACCCCAATGACATAGATCTGGTCCTGACTGCGGTGACGTGGAGGTGTGTTCACCTAGTGCCACCCACGGGCAATAGTAGCACTTTGACACGTAAAGTGTCCATCACTTGTGCGCAGTTACCAGATGGCAGAAGCACACCTGCAGGAAGACAGTAGGGATGTCATGCAGTGCTAGTGGTGTGCAGCAGTGGCTTGGAACTGCATGGAATGGAGGCCAGCAGATGGGACTCACCCCCCAACAGGCAGCCGGGGCAGAGACCCATGCATCACAGACTGTGATACCATCTGCAGCATGACACACATGGTGGGACTAGCAAACCTGGGGTATAACATTTCCATGATGAGCATTGCAGTTGGCCATAGGCTGTGGAGCAGCTGGGAGGTATGCCATAGGTGTGCACATGTAGTGGCTAGTGTCTCTGTCACCCCACAGTAATATGGCCGCTGAAGAAACAGACCACCCCTGAGTCCTGACACAGGTGCACAGTGTCCTACAGACATTCTTCCCATCATGTCGTGGTGAGCTGGTGTGGGTAGTAAGCCATAAGTAATTCCCCCCCCATGGCAAATGAACATTTATTTATTTCATTTTATTAATTCTTTCATAACCAGCTAGGGCCTACTAGGCACAAGTGCTTCTTTTCAGGGGTGACACAGGAGCGCTGGGGAGGTTAAGTGACTTGCTCAGAGTCACACAGTATGCAGGTGGACATTGTGGGAATCAAACCCAGGTCTGCTGAATGTACCAAGCTCTTTCACATCTCATTACTCTAACCTCTAGGCTATACTGCCTTATTACAGATCTCTATGTGCCAACTGGAGTGGGTGGGACTGGACCCTCCCGGGGGCGACGAAACATGATTGTCTGTGCGTCTGCCAGACACAGACCAGCAGAATGGGTGACAATGTAAGGGCTAGTGTGAAGCCCAAGGCAGTGGTCTGTCACCCACCCATGGTACTGTGGCCATGGGGGGGAACTATGAAAGCATCCTATGCACCCTGTGGTAAACACAGGGCTGTGGGTGTGTAGCAGGGCTAGCGCTGGGCGATGGGGTAAGGGAACATAAAGGGGAGTGTGTTTGGCTGTCAAGGGTTGTTGGACACATAGGCTATGTCAGTATGTAAGCCTTATGGGGTCTGTATCCAGAAGAACTGACAGAATTATGTAGCTGAGCAGCATAAAGCCATAATGGGAGAATTCCTGCAAGTTGCATGAAATATTGGCATGTTGTGAGGCAAGGTGCATCGGATGGTGAAAACGATGCAGCTTGCATCAAAAAACATGTATGTGGCATGCGAAGGCATGTGACACACCTCTTGACCTTGCAACATGCAAATCGCCACCTAGAGCCCACACATGTGGCAAGCAGCGCTCTGCAAGGCACTTGCAGCAGTTAGGACTATTAGCACCTCTACCAGGTCCAAGAACCACTGTACAGCTGTAAGAATTAGTAATTGGGCCAGATCACCCAACTTTACCAATGACGAGACTGCACTTCTCATAAGCCTGGTGAAACATTGGTCTAGGGTACTTCTGCCACTAGGCAGCAGCAGTAGAACCAAGCCCCATGTGCAGGACAGGGTGTGACATCTTATTGCTACCAAACTGGAATGGCAGTCCAGTATAAGATATAATGCACAGCAGGTTAAACACCACTGGAATTATTTGTCCTGGAGAGAGGCCGACCTATTGCATCATCTCAAGACCATGGCCAGGTTCGCTGATGTAGAAATGCGAGGGGAATCAACGGAGTACAGGTAAGTGCAGGCACACACATGTTACTTGACAACAATGCATAACTATACATACTAACAGCAGTGCACCAACTGTAATCTGCATATCCCCTACACTGTCTCCACAGGAGCCCAGGCATCTGCACCTTTGAGTACACAATCAGGTGCAGACAGCAGTGATGAAGAGGCAGCAACCGATTGGCAGGACAGGACCCAGTCAGGAAGGTAGGTCATCTGACATAAACAGGACAAGCCACTGGGTAACATTAAAGTGAGGGCATGACAAAGAGTACTCATCCACATGTGCGTGGCCCAAAGTGTACCAGCATATACGGCTGGTTGTGTGAAGCCCACAGTAGCTGTGACTAAATGGAATGCACAGCCCCTGACCTACGTGGGCTGCAGCTGCAAGTGTGTACCTCCATGCAGTGTCAGAAGACACACATGGCACTTGGAGGCAACTCCCCAACAGGTGCAGTGACGCTCAACAGGAACAGACAGGGCTGGAGCCTGACACAGCACAGTGGGTGAGGCACAGCCCTGAGCTGGGGTGGGGAGGTTGGCTCGCAAACCCCACCCACAAAGTGATGATGCAGACTGCTTACAAATGCCTAAAATGTGTTGAACACAGGGGTGTCTGCCAAAAACATGACTGGGGGTAGTACACGCACTGTCAGGGAAAACCTAGGGCACAGAGCAAACACGCTCATGTCATGGAGGGTGAATGTGTAGGCCACATGTGTGTGACCAATGTGCAAAGAACCAGGGCATGTGGTTCCAGGACCAGATACCTACACACCAATGCCATATGTGCCCCATGGCAGGCTGATGGCAAGCCTACAGACACCAACCAATTATAGTGGGGCGACAGAGACAGTGTGATATGCAACACATGTTCACCGGGCTGTTGGGGTTACAGATTGTACATAACACAGTGGTGTCTTGCTCCTGTGACATTGGGCAGTGTGTAATACATGGCTATGGCCAGAAATGGCAACTGTGGGAACCTGAAGAGAGCCCATATCTGCCATATGGGTACACACATGCCTGCCGTTGAACTGGCACTAACGTGATGCCCAAGGGAGGGGATGGGCCACAGACAGGGTAGGTTGACTGGGTACACTGTCTCCATGTCTCTGCAGAAGATGCCCCAGGGGCCATGGCTATCACTGCAATGCACACCTCTGCATTGAAACATACAGCCAAGTGGCACTGCCCAGGTGCACACAGATTTAGGGAGGGTCCTGGAGAAAGAAGGTCAGTGCAAGCAGCATGAAGGCAGCTGACAGGTACTGTACCTCGCTATCATAGCCCAAGGTGTGTGGGACGCTGTCAGACATAGTGCCAGCATGCCACACACCGTGCTGTGACTATCTGCGGCTATACCACAGTGTTTGTCATAGTGACAAATCTACAGAGGGACAGATGGTAGCTGGCCAACTTTTTTGTGCCACTGCCACTGTTAAAAGGGGTGGAACACACATAGCTGACAGCAGCAATGCTCCAGGCCCCATGTCCAGTGCACACAGTGGCCCATTGGTGCCACACTACCAGCATACCACAGCAGCAGTGGCCCAGCTACAACAGGTGCCCATTTGGCTATGTGTTTGTAGGACTAAGCACTGGACCCTGTAGGGTGGACAGACCACATGATCTGTGTTGAAAGAGGTGGTTCAGGACAAGTCCAGGTATGCGGAGCAGTGACATGTAGGCGGTGTCCCATATGATGTGCTATGAGGGTGAAGGTCCTGGGAGGAGATGAATATCACCCACTGTGGCCTGGTTCACACCAGCTGGAACTGTCTGCAGCCACCCATGTCTGTGACCCATGTGCATGCCATGCGACGCCCACACAACGCAACAGCACACAAGCAGCCAACGGGCAATCCATGCTGTCCACATGGGCATCAGTAGATTGGGACACCACAGCCAGGCTGTCACCCACACAGTGAGACAGGCACCAGTGAGCTGCACACCATCCATGCTGCAGGCCCCATACAAGCTGTGTGTACTACGTAGATGATGCATTGCAAGTTGTTAACAGTGGAGCACCTGCAGTCTACACAGGGCATTGACACACATACCACACTACAGGTCACTGGTGGTGGCCATGACCTTGTGCATGACATGTCCCACTACTGCCGTCCACTGTGGCCCACACTGAAATGTTGCAATCAACAGTGGTGCAGTGTGTACAGGGGAATTATGAAGTTGTAACCTACCAGCCCACCTGCTCATTGCTGTTGTCGCCCGGCTAGGCTGGGTGTGCAATTACAGGGGGCACACACTTTGCCGCATGCATGACCACGTCACCTGGCAATGTCCACACACCCCTTTGGTGTCATAACCCACTGGTGTCTCAGCCACTAAGTGCACATCAGACAGCATCAGGTACTGTATCAGGCAGGTGGGAGTATGATGCCCTACAGTGACACGCCACCAATGCCATCCAGTGCTCCTCTAGTGGCTCTGTGATGTGTCTGTTGGTGGAATCAGGTACTGGCATGGATGGCACTAGTGTTGCCATGTCCTGCCTGAGAATGTTCCTTGTAGAACCACAGTGTTCCCAGTGGTGGACACCCCAACCTGAACTCTGTGCTCTGGTCCACATATGGCCATGTGTGTCAGTGTCAGGGGCCATCACAAAATGCCCTACATGGTGTATGTTCACTGGTGGCACCCCTCAATGTGTCCTGGCCTCCTCTCCACATGCCCCACCAGCCTCTTGTCCAGTACATCAAGTGAGACCTGCCTCTCACATGGTAGGCCTCATAAAGCAATGTACCACATGGGCAAGTACAGCCATACAGTGGGACATTGTGTGATGTGTAGCACACAAGGCATCAGGCACCAACACCAGCGGCAGGGGACATGACCATCCCATGTGTGGTCCTGGTGCCTGATGACTATAGTTTCATAGGTGTGGCCTGATGAAAGAGATATCCTCAGAGAAGATCAATTATATATATAAAAAATGTCTACTCCAAGAGGGCCAGCTAGAGCCCTACATCTGCAGATGCTGGATCTACTAATACTCTCATCCCAATACCATAACTAAACACCCTGGTCAGAAGCAACTAGCAATTTAGCAATCCAAGATAAGGAAATAATCTATTCAATGTAGGGAAATAGATATGTCCACTGAAGTTCGGGCTTTGGTGTAGTAAGGTACCTGGTCAACCGATCAGTCTTGTTGGCTGACAGAGGGTGTTGGAGAACAATGGTCATTGTGTGGAGCTGAAGAACTAGAGGATGAAAAAGATGAAAGCCGGTCATTATTGTAAGCCAGAGATGCTGGGAAGCTTTCATCGATGTGAGTGCTAAAGAACAAAAAGAAGGCCGGCCCTGAAGATGGTCTTCCACCTCTGTGGATGGTCCCTGGGAGGGTCATTGATGGGTTGCTGCCCAGCCAATGAGGGGATTACTATGGCCACCAAAAAGAAAGCAAAATAATAATGTGGCAACTCCCTATCCACTGTGCTGTGAAGAGAACCTCACCACCCTAAGCCAGTTTGGCTTGTAGGCTGACTATACAGCAGTGCTGGCTACCACTACTCTAGCTATTGCAGACTTCAGTATATTCCGTGCTCTCAGGTGCTGGTTGGTGGTGATCCCAGGGTGTCGGCTGGCTGGGCAGGAATCAAATGGAGACAGGTCATCAAAGTGGAGGATGAAGCAGGAAGATGCTGCCATCCAATGTGTTGGTCCTGGCAGGGGTTAAATGGAGAAGCAAGAAGGATGAAGGCACTGCACATCTTCACCTCGAGTCAGACCAGGTGCCCATTGAAATGTACAGGCTAGGCCAGGGTTTGCATGCAACAGTTCAGTTCTTTATGGAAACGGTTCGGTCCTGGGGCAAACTCGTATAGGCCCAGTTCAGTTCTCAAGCAAGACAATTCGGCTTATGAAACATTTGCTTAGGCAATTGCAGTTCAGTGCAGGGCAAACAATCACAGTTTGGTGCCAGGCAAACAGATCAGTTCCCAAGGAAAGATTTCATTTAGGGAGTACAGTTCAGTGTAGGCAATTAATTCAGGCCCTGGGCAGAATAATTCAGTGTCATGGTGCTCGGCCCACCAAGGCAGGGTACAGTACAGTGGAGCAGTAAGCCCCACAGTCCAGTTCATAGGCCTGTGGTCCGCATGCACGCCAGCTGTAGCCCAGCAGCCCACAAGGATTCCCCCAAAAATGTGCCATGTCCCTGTAAACATCTATGGCCCAAGCAAGGGTCACCCCTTTTGCTGTCCTCATTAATATGTTCGAGGGCCTGCACCCTCTCCTGGTGTTGGGCCTGTGGTCTTTACTCTCCCCAAAATTTAATATGCAGGAGGGTCAAGTTCTTCACCCTCTTGTAGGGCTTTGTATTCCCAGCCCTGGCTTCCCGATTAATATGGACGAGGGATAGGACCCTCATGGCTAGCCCCTGCTTCACAGTACTTCCCTAAGGGCCTTTCTTCTCCTGTCCTGCCTAGCGCTCCTAGCATGAATTTCCAATGGGCTGTAACCCAATGAATTGCCCTCTGGCAGCTTCCTTGGTGCCAGAAGGTGCAACAGTACCCAAGGAGCTCTTAGCCCATTGTGCACCTCCTCCCACTAGCACCAATTGGTGCCAAATTCCAGCAAAGGTTTTGAGCCAACTATGTCCCTCCTGTCACATTCCTCTGCTCCTGGTGCTGATTTGGTGCCAAGCTCAACCACCTGGGGCTTCTAACCTGTGGTGTCCCTCTCTTTTCCTTATATGAGTGCTCTTCCCACTCCTGATGCTTTCCCTCTTTATATCACTGGTGGGGTGAAATCCAACTAAATGAGGCCCACAGCCCCCTCACTACCTGGCTCAGGACAGCCGCTGCTGCTAGGGGTCCAGGGAGGTGACCGAGGAGTTGCACTCCCACCCGGTTTCTCTGGTGCCTTCACCTGGAGTGCGTGGCACAGACGGGGTGGAACAAAACATTCAGAGTGCACACCTGGATTAGACTTGGCACTGTACACCTCTGCTCACCACAAAAAACTGTCCCTGCTACCCCTTCTGAGGACTATAAAGGGACTTCCACACGAAACAGAATGTGAGGATGTGATTCCACTATGTCAAAAGGAAAGTTAATTATTTGCAAAAATCTTCAATAATGCACCAATTAGGATAAATTAACACCAGAAAGGCAGGGAAATGTGGTATTAGGGCTTCTAGCCCTAACTCCCCAGCCGCATCTCCCAAGCAGCAAAACGAAAAAACATTCGAGTTTTGGGTCTCTGGAGTCTTGGCAAATCAGTGGTGGGGTCTTCCTTAGATTTGCCAACCCTAATGCTTACCCCTACTGCAGCCTGAGCTGTACTGGACACGACAGTAACACATGTCTGAAATGCTGTTCTCATAACAAGTTGTTAGCATGTGCATGCACAGTAAGCAAACATAAAATGGGGGAGGGGCTGCATTTGGTTATAATCCCTCTGCCAAGCAAGTAGACACACTTGACATGTACTTAATGAGTTTCAATAGCCTTCCTCGCAACTAGCCAGTGCTTGGTACTGTGAGGAAACACCAAACTGAGTCCAGTTACAGATCCACTAAATAACCAATTTTAGAGGATACATTAGTATGCCATATCTTGAGCTATAATTTGCTTTCACTGGAGAACTGTTACATTAAATATATAAATGAGTTGTGACTAAAGTATACTGTATCATGCCTCTTTTATTATTCCACATGGGTATTTTAAAATGCTGTTTCTGCCCGACACTGCATGCCTTCAAAAATCCAGTTCTGCAAAGTTTATTCAGTATGTTTAGCTGGTGTATTGTATTTGGTGGTGATTCAAATACACTCATAATACCTTTGACCTCCATACAAGAGTTATACAATAAGATAAAGTTACTGCACTGTACTATCTAAAAGCAGAAATGTGTATACTGAGCAGTGTTGTAAATGTGGAAACCCACCACCATTGATGTAGTATCAAATGTACCTGAAAGGGGCCTGAAGAATATTTCCTAATTATTCCGATTATACTGGATGCTGCATTCTCACTACCCCCAATTCCACTGCTGATATTGAGGAAGGATACAGGCAAACTTTACTAGCAGGGAGGGAGGCAGGTAATTTTGTAATACAGCACCGTTCTGTAGATATTTACATGTGCAGTAAAGTATGTGGACACAAAATACACACAGATTGCAAGTATCTCCACTGGTAGGCCATTCTCACACATGCACATGTGCAACCAGCGGTGACACATATTCAGTAAAACTTCACAAAATACCATCTGCAGGGAAAGAAGAAGAAAATAACATGAAAAAAATGTCTGTAAATATTTCAAATAAAACCAGTTGTGGAAATGCATTGGTAATGTGGCAGCTGCCAGCCCAATGCAGGTGTAGTCTGTGGTTTCCAATCCTGTTCCAGCGGGTTCCAGTGGGTTAGATCACCTAAAGGTGATCTAAGCCACCAGTAGCGAAAAGTCTGTATCTTGCTTAATTTCCGAGACACGGAAGCCAAAAAGCACAATAGGTACCATAGTGTTATCCTATACGGAAACATCTCAATTTTGTTACAGCATATCTGTGGAACCGCTTAATTCCCCAACACCTAAACAGCATAATTCACACCTGTAGGCATCCCCTCAATATCCTGAAAATTGCAAGTGAAAAGACTAAACCGTTCATTAGCACAGCAATTGTAATGTTTTTACATCTTTAAAAATTCCTAGTATGTGGGATAGCAAAATCCTGGGCCATCAGATCAATCCCCGTCTGCAAGGTAGCAAAATTCTAGTCCGCTAGGGGACATCTGGTCACACCATCACGGCCATCTGGTCATGAAATTCTGGCTATCTAATCACGCAATGATGGACAAGGCTCATGGACCAGGATTGTCTCATGGACAAGGATTTTGTCGGCTCGCGGACTAGGATCGTTAGCGAGTCAAGATCAAATCATTTTTTAATTTTAAAAACCTATTTTTTGACAAAAACAAACCAAACAAAAGGCATGACTTTGTAGAGGGCCTCACCCTGAGCAAAACCCATGCCTCATTTGGCCCAAAAGTCACCTGTGGAGAAAGCCACGATATTTTGTTTCCAGGAAAAATTGAAAACAAGATGGCGGCTCGCAGACAAGGAATTTTTATGACGGACCAGGATCGTCTCGCGGACCAGGATTTCGTCAGCTCACAGACTAGGATCATTAGCGAGTTACAGTCAAAGAATTTTTAATTTTTTAAAAGCTATTTTTTGACAAAAATGAACCAAACAAAAGGCATGGCTTTGTAGAGGGTGTCACGCTGAGCAAAATCCATGCCTCATTTGGCCCAAAAGTCACCACTGGTCAAAGCTACGACATTTTGTTTGGTTGAAAAACTGAAAACAAGATGTAGCCTCGCAGACAAGGAATTTTTCTGACGGACTAGGATTTTTTTTAAAGCCTAGTCTGTGAGCTGACAAAATCCTTGACCATGAGACCATTTTTAGTTTGTCAAAAATACATATACATTTTGGAGTGAACTGAGCATGCTCAGAACTCAAAAATTAAAAATGTAATAACTTTTGAACGGATTAATATTTTTTTTACCAAACCAATGCTGGGATGTTCCTTGACCCAAATTCTTTCTCCGTTCCAAATTTTAGACCAAAAGACCACAAGGTGTGGTCGCAGCGCCATGGGCAAAAAACACATCAAAAGTGTCGAAAAGTGCATTTTTTAGCATTTTGCTGTGCTGAAACCATATGTCCAGCCAAAATACAACTTGGTAAATCAAGAGATCTACCATTCCAGACCACACATTCCAAATTTTGTGCAAATCCATTGAACGGTTACAAAGTTATTAACGTGGCAGAAATTGAGGTTTAACATTAAAGTGCCTAATATATATATATATATATATGTGTGTGTGTATATATATATATATATATATATATATATCTGCAAGTGGAAGTGGTAAGTAGGCAGAACCCTAATGGAGGAAAACCCCAGAGGTACCTGAAAACAGGAAAAGCAGAATGGCAGACAAAAGAGGGATAGGAATGAAGGCGGGGGGGTAAGTAGAGTGGACAAGAGGGAAAAAGGGGGGCTGACAGGTGGGGTGGTAGCACAACTTAGAAGGCCATGTGCACAAATGCTTGTAGACTGGGAAATAAACTCCCAGACCTAGTGGTCATAATGGCAGAGGCTGACCTGGACATTATCACTAATACTGAGTCATGGTGAAATGAGAACCGTAACTAGGATATAACCATACCAGGCTATACTCTGTTTAGGAAGGACAGGGTGGGCAAGAAGGGGGGGAGTGGTTCTTTATGTGAGAGATGGCATGAGAGCAACTGAAATACAGAGAATACAGGGAGGGTCGGAGGCACTGTGGGTGCCCTAGAACTGGAAAATTGAGCCGTTATTCACACTGGGGGTGATCTACAGACCTCCAGCACAGCAGGAGGAGATGGACAGGGTTCTAGTGGAAGCCACCAATAAGATGGCAACTAAGTGGGAGGTGCTGCTGGTGGGAGACTTCAATCTGCCAGATATGGATTGGAGCATCCTAGTTGCAACTTCAGCTAGGAGCAGGGATATCCTGGACTTCCTGCAGGGGGCATTCCTCAGGCAATTAGTAAGAAACCCCACTCACGAGGAACCAATATTGGACCTAGTACTCACCAACAGGGGCAGTGTTGCAGGCATCACAGTGGGTGACCACCTGGTGACAAGTGATCACCGAACAGCGTGGTTCATTATAAGAACAGTAGCTGAATCAAACCTCACAAAGGTGAGGGTCCTGGACTTCAGGAGAGCTGACTTTACAAAGATGGAGGAATGCCTCTGGGATGGCCTGGCAGGTGGGAGGGACTTAGATGGAGAAGAGGAACAGTGGGTGAAACTAAAAGGAGCTTTAGTGAAGGCAACAAATCTCTGCATTAGGAAAGTAAGCAAAAGCAAGAGAGAAAAAAAAAGACCACCATGGTTCTCAAAGGAGGTGGTGAGGAAGGTAGGGGAAAAAGTTAGCATTCTCAGCAGGTACAAGGAGACTCAGAGAGAGGAGAACAAGGAAATATATTAGGCAAAGCAGAGAGAGGCAGAGAAAGTAGTCAGGTGCACAAAGGCCCAAACACAGGAGAAAATAGCCCAGGCAGTAAAGAAAGGGAACAAGGCATTTTCAGGCACGTAAGCAAAAGGAGAAAGACCAATGGAGGGATTGTAAGACTACGGAGAGAAAGAGGGAAGTGTATGAAGGGAGACCAGGACGAAGCAAACATCCTAAACAAATATTTTTGCTCAGTATTCACAGAAGAAGGGGAAGGTGAGGGACCACAGACAAGAGACAGGAACGCCAATGGAAGGGAGGTAACCAGGCCATTTACAGAGGAGAGAGACCTAAAAGGAACTCGCAAAGCTGAAAGTGGACAAGGCAATGGGGTTGGACGGGATGCATCCAAGAATATTGAAGAAGCTTAGAAAGGTGCTAGCAGCACCACCACTGGCAGTCCTCTGCAACCTCTCACTGGAGACAGGAGTGGTTCATAGAGGGCAGATATAGTCCCACTTCACAAAAGTAGGTGAAGGGCTGGCAACTACAGGCCAGTCAGCCTGACTTTGGTGGTGGGGAAATTAATGGAATCATTGCTGAAGGAAAGGATTGTGGAATATCTTAAATCTGGTGGCTTACAGGATCTGATGCAGCATGGATTCACTGGGGGGATGTCATGTCAAACAGATCTGATAGATTTCTTTGACTGGGTGACCAGGGAATTAGACCAGGCTGGAATGGTGGATGTGGCCTACTTAGATTTCAGTAAAGCCTTCAACACCGTCCCACGCTGGAGACTCATACACAAACTGGGCAGCCTGCGAGTGGGTCCTAAGGAGGTAAAATGAGTAAGAAATTGGTTGAGGGATAAGCAACAGAGGGTGGTGGTAAAAGGAATTCACTCCAAGGAGAGAGGGTGACTAGTGGGGTGCCACTAGGATCAGTACTGGGGCCTTTCCTCTTTAATGTCTTTATTAGCAATATTGCAGAGGGGTTAAAAGAGAAGGTATGCATTTTTTCAGATGACACAAAGATCTGCAACAGAGCTGACAGTCGGGGTGAGGTGGAAAAAATGAGTAGGGATCTAGGTAAGACTGAGTAGTGGTCAAGAGTATGGCAACTAAGGTTCAATGTGAAGAAGCACAAAATTATGCACTTGGGGCACAGAAACCCAGGGACAGAGTATATGATGTGGGTGTCGTAATGACAACCACCAAAGATGAAAGGTGCCTGGGGGTAATCATATCTGATGACCTTAAAGTGGCCAAGCAGTGTAACAAGGCAGTGAAAAGAGCCAGTGGGATGTTGGGGTGCATAGGGAGGGGTATCTCCGGCAGAAAGAAGGAGGCAGTGATACCGTTGTACAAATCATTGGTGAGACCTCATCTAGAGTACTGTGTCCAGTTCTGGAGGTCACATCTCCTGAAGGACATGGAGAGCAGAGGCAGTCCTCAGAAGGGCAACTAAAATGGTGCAGGGTCTGCACCAAATATCCTATGTGGAGAGACTAAAGGACCTCAATATGTACACCCTGGAGGAAATGTGGGAGAGGGGAATATGACAGAGACTTTCAAATACTTCAGGGGTATAAATGAGGTACAGGGGGAGGCATTTTGCAGAGAAAAGATATTCAAGAACAAGAGGTTATGATATGAAACTGGAGGGGCGGTCGACTCAGAGGAAGCATGAAAAAGTACTTTTTCACTGAAAGGGTGGTGGATGCATGGAATAGCCTCCCAGCAGAAGTTGTGGGGGCAAAAATAATAACAGAATCCAGAAACACATGGGACAGGCATAAGGAAACCTCAGTGGTTAGGAAAGGAGGGAGGGGATAAAGCCAGAGATCAAGTAGGGTGTGCGGTATTACAGTAGGTAGGGAAAATGGGCAGACTAGGTGGGCCAAGCAGTATTAATCTGCCATCAATTTCTGTGTTTATATATAGATATATATATATAGATATAGATATTTAATTTTATATACTTCATGCTATTTGTTACTGTACTTCATAACTGGAGCAGCAGAAAAAAAATACTAGGCAGCAGAAAAAAACACTATTCTTAGGTTCATACCCAGGCTTTACTCTATTAACTTAAGCTTCTTCTTCAACTTCTACCAGCTTGCAGTTCCAACCCTAAATACCAGTAGTTATCTTAAAAAGCTGTGCTAGTTTTATTCTGAATGTCAAAAATAAATGATGTCTGTGGAAACTGCTGTTACTTAACATTTCGAAAAGACATTAAGTCCTACAAAATTAACAGAGCTTTCAGCCCTCCCAGGGATGCAGGGGCTGCCCTAAGGAAACAAGCCTCCCTTAAAATTAGTTTTAATCATTCCTCCCTAACAATTTACTTATGCAAGATTATGCACTACATGTTAAGCTAATTCATTCTTCTCATTATAGCCTGTTCCCGTTTCTTCACACAGAACATAGTTCGTGACTGCTGTGATCCCTGCAGTTTTACTAATCTTAGTTTTTAGAGAGTGGTATTTTTCTTGGAAGCTGCTAGGAGAGTTTCCGTCTAATAAGATTAGGACCAGGTCAAAAACATTGTAAAAAGTACACAGTTAATATTTTGCTTGCATTCAGCACAGTAGTTAGTATAAGACTGCACACAAAGGAATCTTTTTCAAAGGAATTGTTTGCTTTTTCTTACCCACTACCAATGCTTCTTTGAAGGCTGGCAGCTTACTTTCTTGTCTTACACAAGTCATCCTATACAAGGAGAATCATACTGAAAGAATGTAAAAGAAGAAAAAAAATAATTCCACTCAAAAATAAGATTTCATGTTCCTAAGATATAATTCTTTAGATGTGAGGGATTATAAAACATGAAACCAAAAACCTACTATTTCAAAGGATGTGTTTCGGTGTATCTGAGATGTTTCAGTCTCCTATGCAAATGAAAAACAAGAACTCCATCAGCTTCAAAAAAACAGATGATTTCATAAACATACGCATTTTTATCTTTTCATTTACCCCCCCACTACCACCACCACCACCACCCCAAAGTTAGAAAACAAAGGCCTGCTGGTTCCGAAGTCTGGATTCTGGTACTCATCATTACTCCAATGTACAAATCCCTTACTTTCAAATATTCTTTAGCTAGATAGTCAGCCCGCACAACTTCTCCATTGTGGAGTTATGCTTCAAGGCTTGATAATCTCAAAAAGAGAGCAGAGCTGAGTTGGAATGGAGCCAATTCTGTTTTCTACCCGTGCTGAATAAATTCCAGATATGCACAAAATGAGAATACATTCTTCTGAGATCCATCATAAAATATTCATTCTTCAGGCATGAATTGAGTTTGTCCTATACCTTCAGTGTTGCTCCAACTCAAACTTACATGCTGGAAAATCTCCATATGAAATAATTAGCTCAGCAGAAATTGCAAGAGATCATGGGAAGTAGCCATTATTCACTGCCCAGCAAAGACATGGATACAGTACAAGTGTGCATGGTAGCCCTGACTTAAAACACAAGCAACAATGTTGCCAGTTCAACATGGTATTTGCTTAAACCCAAAATAAGCCTACATTGTGGGATGTACTTAAGATGATCAAAAACTATGCACACTATACTGAAAGGCAATGTATTCATTTTTATACTCAGGGTTATGTGATGGAGCCCACAATTAGTGAACAGCAGCAAAAATGGGTCCATTATATGGGGTAGTTGGCTATATAACCCCACCAGGTCTTCTGTGCAAAGGTCTGGAGTGACTGCATGAGGGTGATGATGAATAGCACATGGGGTGCTCATTGAAGAAGGTTCTCAAAGCAGCTGTAGAGGTCTGTGTTCCTGTAAGCAATAAGGTAAAAAGGGCAAAATGTCTGTCACTCTGCCATCTGGCCAGAGCCTAAGGAACTTTATCTCAACACTAGGAAGGTGACTTGCTTAAAGGCCGGAGGGAAGAATGCCGGCCTGGTGGCACTGAGGGTTGAGGCGCTGTATGCAACATCTCATTCTACGCCAGTGAACCAGGTTTTGAAATGAGTCTGGGTTGCAGGGGGTTGACGGGGGGGTGAGGAGCAGAATTGAGCCGCCATGAGGTGGCTCTCCTCTCCCGGGGAGGGATGAGGGGTTTCCCCAGCCCTTGGCTGCCACCCGGTGGAGGACAGAAGGCAGTTCAAGCTATGAGGGAGCCCAGCGATAGCCAGGAGGGGTGGGGCAGAAGGGGCTGAGCTGGTGCCTGGAGTGCATGTGTGCCTTCACATGCACACACTGCCATGTTTACCCTGGCCCCAGGAACTACGGGGAGAAAACGGGGGGGAAACATAAAGTACATATAGAAAAAAAAAGCCGGAGGGGAGTAAAGAACAACACTAAAAGACTGCCAAATTAAAATGTAGACAGGCAAGGAAGGGCCTGGAGCCAAAATAGCCACAACTGTTGCAGACAACAATGCCTTCTTCCAATACATAAATGGAAAGAGAAACACAGAAACATAGAAACATAGAATTTGACGGCAGATGAGGACTGCTAGGCCCATCTAGCCTGCCCATTTTCCCTGCCTATCGTAAAAGCCGCAGACCCTACTGATCTCCAGCTTTACCTCCTCGTTCCAATTGCTAAGATTCCACAATGCCCACCCCATGCATGCTTGAATCCCCCACTATGTTTGCCTCCACCACCTCTGCTGGGAGTCTATTCCAGGCATCACCCACCTTTTCTGTAAAGAAATACTTCCTCATGCTACCCCTTAGTCTACCCCCTTCCAACCTCATGTCATTACCCCTTGTTCCTGGACATCTCCTTTTCTGAAAGATGCAAGACATTTGTAGATTTCTATTATATCTGCCCTGTCTCTCCTCTCTTACCTGCTGAGATCTGCTGCCAAGGATCAACACAAACCACTTCAGTACTGTTCTGGTGAGTGCTCCCTATTCCCTCAGTGGACCCATCAAAATGCTATGGTCTATGATATGAAACACTAATGAGAATCACTACACAGCATTCAGCTCTATCTCTTGCCAGGAGAAGGTCGCTGAACATCTTGACGAATGCAGTCTCTGTACTGTGCCAAGGCATGACACCAAACTAAAGAGGCACATAGGCATTAAATTTCTCCAGGTCAGCCTTGACCTGATCTGTCACTATTTTCTTCCCCAAAAAGGGGATGTTTAATACAGGCCCAGGAATGTAATTTTGATTTGGAATAGGAGGGAATTTCATAAAAAAGGGGAAACTCTTAATTTTTCTGGGGTAATACCTTCTGAGTTGGGTCTCTTTATAGCTAGGAAATTCATCCTCAACAGCAGGATTTTCCCCCTACTACTAATTATTATTTACATTACTGCAGACCTGTAGTTCGTGAGGACATCTGGGTACAGATGTGTTTTTTTAGAAGGGGATTCACTACTGCTCTCTTCAGAGTGGTGGGAAATTACCTTCCTCCAGGGAACACCAGACAATCTGAGCAAAAATTAGACTTAGTGCCTCCCTGCAGTCCACTGACAGCAGGGAAAGACCTGGATCCAATAGATAGAAGGTGGGGTGCAGACTTGAATTCACCCTTGGGCACATTTTCTTCCACAGCTGTCTGAAACTTTTTTCAGGAGAACAGACAGCCCACATCCAACCCAGTCGCACTACCACTGGCCCCTGACAAACCATGTGGGGCTAACCTAGGCCTAATGGATGACACCCAGTCCAAGAAGGAATGGCCAAACCCCTTGCATTTAACTGCAGAAATCAGTCTGCCTGACTGCAGACAAGGAAGGTGAAATAACCAATGTACAGTGCAGAAGAGCTTAGCAGGGCTATTCTTGCCTGAGACAATCACTGGGGTAACTGCCTTGTGATACTCATTGTAATGAGTTATCAGAGACTGTTCATGCTCCATGGATCATGACTTCTCCAACAATGCTCCAACCTCCACCCCTTTGCTTTTAATTACTTCAGTCTAATGCACACTGAGCTTCAGCAGAGGGTCAACTGTTAGACACACAGAGGTTTAGAGAATCCAAGGCAGCCAAGGGAGTCACACTAATTCTCCACAGCTTTCTCAGTTCCCCCTGGGAAAAGCTGCCACCATTCAGAGTTGTCCAGCATCGCTTTGAGATTACATGGCTCTAGACCACATTTCAGATGACACTGAACCATCTCCACAAAGGACAGTATTATTCAGGGCACTCAAGACGGAAACTGCACAGCATGATCATTCAACCAATCAACTGTGTCAAGCTTGGCATCATAACTGTCAAGATCCAGTGAGAAATAAGATCCAGTGCATCACCAACGTTCATAAGTGGCAATGGCAGCTGTCTTTGCACTGCCCATTGATGACATCAACCTGAGGAATTGCTGAGCAAATTGCAAGTCCTCATTATCCACCCAAGCAGTTAGGGGGTCAAGGAAGTTCAACAGTTCCTGAAGGAACTCCTTCTTTCAGCCATGTGGCGATACACTCTGGGTCCGCTGTGCCAGTCAAGCTGGAACTAAAGCAGATTCCACCCCTCCTTCATGTTTCTGCTTTGGGCAGTGGACCACTGAGAAACCTGTTGAGTCAGCTGTGTCCGAGTCCATCTCACAATTATCCCCAAGCAGCTCCCAGAGATACATACCAAGTCAGCTGAGGAATCTGCAGTGGAATCCGCCGTCATCATAGTTTTAATCTTCAGTAACCTTTCATTACTACAAAGAACTGTCAGAAAGGGGAGGGGCAGCTGTTCCCTTGGCTAACTGTCCCTTAGCAGCAGCAACCTTTGGGGTAGAAATCAGGAAGAGAAGACTCCTGTCCCCCTTCCAATTTTTTCCAGGGTGTCTTTTCAACGTAATACTCCCAGTTTGACCCTCCCTGAAACTCCCTCCCAAGTTTGCTTTCACCCATTTCCTTTTGTTTTCCTAGGATCCCAGACTCCCACAGCACGGTACTACCACATTTGGAAGAGTAGGGTTCCAAAAAAGGACAAAGGTGGAACAGCTGTCCTGGGGAGTGGGTGTGCATAGGGGCTTGCGCTGAAGATCACATCCTGGCAATAAACACTTCGGAGAAATGGCAACATAAAACCTTTACTCCCTACAGACTCACACTGTCCCTATCAATCCACCTCCCTCTACTCTAATTCACACATCATACAAACAATGAATAACTTACACATTTATACACAACCCCACTTACTCCAACAATACTAAAACTAATTACTATATTAAACAGAAAAATACCACAGGGTAAAGCTATTAATCTATACAATAAAAAAAAATTACTAAAAGAATTAATTTAAGATTCCAATTCAAAAGAGAAGGCAACGCAAATGTTATTTATTTAGTGCCCTATCCCAAGGCTTAAAGCGCTTTACAGTGAGAACAGTACCCCAAGAGTTAAAATCAAGATTTAAATAAAACTAAAAAGTTTTTTCAAAGAGAAACATTTTTTAGTAGGTTTTAAAGACTCCCACCAAGCTAGCGGCACATATGTAAGGTGGAAGAGTATTTAACAGTACTGGTGCAGCAGTACCAAAGGCACTGTTGCCTGATCTCTTAAGATGAGAAGGAGGTACCACAAGCAAGCCAGTCGTGGTGGAGCGTAGGGGTAGAGTAGAGAGGTCGATATTGAGGTAGCTGGGTCCCAAACCATGTAGGGCCTTGTATGTCAAAATGCAGCTCAGGAAAAGGTTTGAATCACAGCAACAGCAATCAGGGGTTGTCCCCAACCACTCTGTTCTCATGGAAAATGATGACAAAAGTTACATCTTCAAGCTCGTCAGCCCTAAGGAACAATGGAAAAGTTGTGCACCAAATTATTAATAAAAAGAACAGATTTCAGCACAGAGTCTCCTCTTTTCTGATGGAGAAGACCAGGGGAGTGTCTCTGCAAACATCCAACACAGGCCAAAGTAAAATGACTTACTCCTCCAGAAGAAAGAGAGGTAGCAGTGGGATTTAAATCTGTGGCTCTAACTTCATAGCTCTGGACGTTAACCACTAGACCAAATTGCCTCGGTTGAGAGCTTCTCTTAATCCAAGTGACAAGTACAGCATTTGCCATCACAGTGCAAGCTTCCTTACACTTTTAGGGGTCTATTTTAAGTTGATAAAGGTGGCTGGGTGACATTTGCATGAGCTGTTTACAGGCTCCTGGCCACCTGCATCTCCATGTATTATATGGTATTCTTCCCTGTGCACATCTACTTCTTGGAACTGCTTTATCAGCACTGCCCTTTCAGGACCCCATCGGTACTAACAGAGATTGCTGACAGCAGCAGGGCTTTGGAGATCCTAAGACAGGAAGGCAATAGGCCAATGCATGATCCAAGGGTAGATGTCAGGGAGGGACACATTGTAGAACGTTAAGCCAAGGAGACACCCTAGGGCAAAATGGAAGTGGGAGAAGGGTTCTCCCTGCTTGGTTCCTATTCTTAGAGAGTCCCTCGTTAATGAGGGGCAGCAAGTCAGGGGACCGAATGTCCATACCCATCCCTTGTGGGGAATTAGACCCTTGAAAGCAAGGGAAGCGAAGGAACCTGTGCCTAGTAAGGGTGGAGGCTCATGGGGAGGGCACATAATATCAGAGAAAGCCATGATGTAGTCACTGAGCATCACATTTGTCCTGGTATCTGACTACCTGGTATTCATGTTAGACAAGTTCCAAGAGGTAGACAAGATACACTCCAGGATCCTGGTGGAGCTAAAGTAAAACCACCTATGATGGAGCCCCTGATTGGTTGAGGTGAAACATTAGTTCTACAAGATCTGTGTGGCAATATTATTGCTACCTGTGCACCTGTCTTCGACATTTGGTAGAACAGATGATTTGAGAGGCACCAGTTTTATTTCCAAGCGTCTTTTTGCTATCAAATGAGTGGTGAGTGGTATCCTCCGTCTAGTTTAAATTGAGCCATTGGGAATAGGCACCACCATCTTTGTGCTCACCCCCACACATCATCCAAAAGGAAAAATTGGCTGTGCCTCTTGCAATAATATTTCAGATATCTGTCTGCATAAGTGTGGTGCCAGAGGACTACAAAGTGGATAGCGTTGGTCCCTTTCATCTAGAAGGGGGCACGGCCAGACCTAAATAATTACAGGTCATTTAGCCAGACACTGGTGCTTGACAAGGTCCAGAAGGTCATTATTGTGGAGCACTTGATTGAGGACAAGGGTCTCTCCTCCTCTCAGCATGGCTTTATGAGGGACATGTCATGCCAAACCAACCAGATCAATTTTTATGAGGTGGTGACCAGGTAAGTGTAGAGAAGCAGGGCTCTTGATGTAGCCTACAGTATCTGGACTTGAGCAAGGCTTCTGATACTGTAGCACATAACAAGCTTCTGGGCAAAGTAAGCCAATGCTGTACAAGCAAGACATACACAATGCAGATTGCTAACTGACTTGGGAGCAAGAAAAAGATGGTAATGCAAACAGGCACTGCTCCA
Organism: Neoceratodus forsteri; assembly: GCA_016271365.2. Lineage (NCBI taxonomy): Eukaryota > Metazoa > Chordata > Ceratodontiformes > Ceratodontidae > Neoceratodus > Neoceratodus forsteri. Next base: position 1,632,065,347 of record CM028130.1, on the reverse strand, counting down.
AGTGGAAAAGAGTACTCAGTGACACCTCCCCTGTGATGGGTTCACAAATGACACTAAGCTTGCCAGGGTGGCAGATTTCCTTGTGAGAGGAACAAAGTAAAGGAGGACCTGAACAAGCTAGACAATTGATTTGACATCTGGAATCTCATGTTCAATGTAGCCAAATGCAAGATTCAACAGTAAAGAGTAAAAACAGAGGTAGGACCTACCAACTGTGTGGGTCTCCTCTTGCTACAGTAAAGGAGGAAGAGCACCTGGGGTAAAAAAAGACAACGGGTGAAGCAGGGCAAGCAATGTGTGGGGATGCTGCCAAGAGGCCAACAGAATACTGGTATGTATTAAGAGAAAGATGACCAGCAGACAAAGGAAGGTAATCCTACCACCTTATAAGTCACTGGTTATGGTCCACCCGATGTACTGTTGTAGTTTTATTTTCCTCGAAACAAGCAGGACATTGCAGCAGTCAATAGAGTGTAACACATGGCCACCAAAATGATTACCAGTATGGGGGACAAAAACTATGAGGAGAGGCCTGAGGCCCCAAATATGTTCCCCCCTGGAGGAAAGAGGCTGGGAGGGGACATGATTTATCTATCACATACTCAAGGGTATCAACAAGATTGAATGGTCAGAGATGTTTGCGCTGATGTCCTACAGCAAGGCACAGGGACATGCCCTGATGCATGGGGGGATGTTTTCTCTCAAAGGGTGGTAAACCTACAGAAAAGCCAACTAGAGGAAAACAGTGGACATAAAAACAGTACAGGCCTTTATGATAAATCTGGAGAAATGTATTCTTACAAAGGGAATTACCAGGTACCTTGATAATAGGAAGAGCAGGGAATCTGTATAATTTGGTACATGTTTGCACAGCATACTTATATCATCCCTGCTTGTGAAGCAGGGGGCAGGACATAATTGACCTCAAGTGCCTTCTGACCTTAATTTACTGTATAATTAATGGCTGAACATTACAATCCCCTAAGATCCATCTTTTCCCAGTGTTGTTAAACCATCGATGTGATGTCACGATGTTGTTATACCATCGTGGTTGCATCACAGCGATGGTACAACAACACAGAGCTTCCACATGCTGCAGTCACCTTGGCAGCATGGCCAATCACACGCTGCACTAATCTGAATAGGAGTGAGCAAAGTGACCGTTTTTACACAGACACATAAAAAAATGATCAATTGACATGGCAGTATCTGTCTTTTTGAAGCAGGAGTGCACTGATCGGCAACACTGTCAATGCTCCACGGCCCTATCCAGAAGAGAGTTTCTGGCAGTTCTGATTGGTCAAGATATTCATGCGACCAACACCAATGACTTACGTCATAGTTTTAATCATCACAGAGTTCAAGCATGATATTTTCAAAAGGTCAATGCTCCGTTTTTTTTTTCTATTGTGTTTTGCCAGTGCTAGTGACTGAATAAATCATTCAGTTTAACAAACTTCTACTGATTCATTGAACTCAGTGCAAGGTAAGAAATTTGTAGCCCTGGCAGCGGTAGTCATATGGCACAGTGTTATATTTTGAATTTGCAAAATACTACTACTGCTGGCATCGATGCCCATACACTATAAAAGACAAAGTATGGACATCGATGATCAACCGTTCTATGCTCGTTTCTTGTGGTTTCCATGACAAACGAAGTTAAACCTCTTGAGCTACGGTCCCAAGGTTTACCTGTGTTGCTATGGAACCACTTGAAGCGAGCATAGAGTGGTTGTTCATTGATGCCCATACATTGTCCTCTATGTTACTATGTTACAAGTTTTCTCTTTCCTACCTGAGATCTGCAGAACAAATAGTAATACAGTACAAAGTACATGCTCATGCTTTAAGCCACATTGGGAGTTTTTAGGAATTCCTGTACCGTTTACATACGTGACCCTCTTTTCAGAATTGGTCCTTAAGGTACAACACAAAGTTGCTGAATGGAGCAATCACTGCCGTAGTGTGTCAAGGAAAATGAAAATGAGATTAAGTTATGTTTTGTTTTTTTTGCATCAGAACTGGTTGAACAATATATGATAGTAATAGACATACTTCTTTTGTTCAATTGCCAGTATTCCAAATTTAAAGAGATGATGACATGTTCAGGTGAACTTTAACTAAACATAATATTTAGACACAGTCCAGCTTGTATTTCGCATTAGTTCTGTATTCCTCCTCCCCATTATTTATTACTGAGGTCATTTGTATGAAAATAGGATTTCTGCCCCTGCAGAGTTCATCTATTCCTGCTGCTTTCTCCCTACTTGAAGTCTTAGAGCACTGCTTGTGACCTCACAGTTACTCCCACGGCAACAAACTTTGATGACACAACAGAAGATTATGACTTGGAGTAGGGAGTAAGCTATAGAGGCAGATGAACTCAAAATAAACTCTAAGGGACAACAATCATATATTCATACACATTTTCTTAGTAAAAAATTATGGAGAGGAAAAATACATAAAATATAAATGGAATGCAAGCAGAATTGTACCTAATTATTATGTTTTTTTAAGTTTTCTTTGAGGCATCAGTAGCTCTTTAATAGAAATAAATTTAGCTTTGTGGAAGGGACACTTATCTATCATGTACATAAATTTCAATTACTGAGGCAACCATGCCTTAAGAAAAGGTACATAAAGCACCTATGTTTTCACTGGCTTTCCATCTCTATTTGGGCAGGAGCTTTTTTTAGCAACATGCAATTCATTATTAGGTAAAATTTGCTTTGGAGACTAATAAAAATACTGTTTGTATTGTTTCTTTGCCCTTTTGTTTTTACATTCCATAAAACTTTGCCAGTTACTGAAGTATTTCTGTTTACTGTAGGTTTTAGCCGAAGGCTTGACAGGAGGTGGATCATTGTGGGCTTTGTCTGCACCAACTGTGGCGTGGCAGGAGGCAGAGCAGAGTTCTTTAAATCCCATGAAAAGTGTGTCAGTCTCACAATGACCCTTGCCCTGGAGTGCCATATTGTGATTACAAAATGGACCAAGCTGTAAAACACCACTAAAATGCAAAACAAATTCTACTAAAATACATTTTTTTTAAATACAATAAAACATGATGTGATGCAGCTGCCAATAAATGAAACAGTCCCAAATTAACAGCCTGCAAAGGGGGGCCCTTGAAGCAGGTGAGAATTTGTCTATGAGCCCTTCCCTCAATCCCTGGTAGAGGATAGAGGATAGAGGTGACTGCCAGGGGGATGGGGAAAAGTGGAGGCGTTAGGTCAGGAGAGTAGTGCTGCCCAGAGGTGGGGAAGCTTGGTCTAGAGAGCAGGAGCAAAGAAGACATAAAAAGGGCAAGGATACTCCGCTGCTTGTTGCCTGCCTCTTTGGTACATCCCTCTAGATGAAATTCTTCATCAAACAGGCAGGCAACAAGCAGCGGAGTGAACTGCAGCAGCATGACACTCTGGTAAGCCAATTTAACTGACGTCAGATAGGCAGGGGAGGTCTGCTGTGGGGTTGCCAGCCCAGGCTGGATCAGGTTGAATTAAAAAAAAAAGCAGGCTGCCATTTGGGTGAGGGCAAGGGAGGAGCCACGTGGTGCCAATGAGGGGGCCGGGGTAGTGAGTGAGTGAGCATACCTTGCTTCAGGGCACACCCTCAGGGGAAATCCCACTCTTCTACTACCATGGGGCAGGAGTAAGGAGAAGCAGGTAGGAGAGCAGGGAACACCTGGAAGAGACAGGTGGTGCCCTGGCTCAGATTGAGCTGTTCCTAGTTTGGGACATGAGCACTCCAATCCAGCGTGGCTCATATTGTGCAGGCAAAAAAAAAAGGGGCATGGAAAGCAGATCACGAGCACAATGAGGGTACCTGGTGGGGGAGTTTAGATCCCATTGGGTGGGGGTGGGGATTAGGAATGCCTCTTGTTGGTTGAGCTCATGCCCTTGGGGATGTTAATGGCTTCCAGGGCACAAGGAACCTCTTGTGTACACTTGGGGGTAAAAAATCAGAGGCTGGTGAGTGGTGGAAGAGTGACAGAGCAGAGGATGTGAATTCCAAGAAGGAGCATACAGCATGTCAGGAGGTCTGAAGTGAAAAACTGAAAATGAAGAAAGGCAGCACTTGTGGGGGGAGGAAGAAAAGGAGATGACCCACTTCAAGGTCCGGCAGTGGGCCCATTGGTGACATGGGGAGCCACAGTGGTGATGCTGGGGCATATGCATGTCAGTTGGCCATGTGGTGCAAAGCAGCTGCCATCCGGGGGTCCAGCACACACATTCAGACTGAAGTACCATGCTGAGTGCGACAGCAGCCATGCAGTGGCCATGGTAGCATTGCAGCTACTTACATAAAATATCAAGAAATAAGGGTAGAAGTTGAGCTGCACAAACAAGTGAAAAAAGACAGTGGATGGAGAGGGAGTAGTGGCAGGAGCAAGGGCTCACCCATGTGCACAGGAGGTCAGCCACCTTGGGCACAGGGATTGCTGTGCAATGAGCTGCACATGTGCAGGAGCAATGTTGAACACGGTGGTCATGCGGCATACGATGCACATGCCATCTCAAGGAGTTATATGTTGTGTATAGTAGTCACAGAGCCAGGACTTCCACCATTTTCTCCTGCTAGAAAAGAAAATATGGGAGCTGTAGCAGGGGGGTGTTTAAGCAACGCTATAAAAAATGGAAAGCAGTGTTAGAGAGGATCCAGCAGCAATGGGGGGACCACGTGGATAAGCAGCTCCACTGGGGTCCGCTGGTGCTGAGTGATGACTGACGAATACTCACACCAGTGAAGCCACTTTTTTGGGGCACAGTGGCCAGAAAAAAAAAAAGAAAGATGTTGATCCTCATTGGACAAGATGGTAGCTGGCTTTGCCAGCCATAGCAAGCCACCAGTGTGGTCACAGCTGTATGCAGAGGAGAGAACCTAAATGTTCTGTCAACCTCTGTCTTGGATCGACCAGAGCAGAGAGTTAAGTTAGGCAGCTATGGGATGGCTCTTCCCAAGTATCTGGGGGGAGGGTGGGGTTAAGGCCAAAGAAAAGGAGGTATATAACAAAAAGGGGAAGATTCAAGTCAATGAAATCTTAGCGGGGCAGCATTGAGAGGAAGCCAGGCCACCATGGCAAAGGCCCTCCCTGGTGATCTTGGGCTCCTGAGGTGGCCAGCTTGCAAAAAAAAAAAGAAGCTTTATTCATAATAAAAAGTAATGCTAACATAACAAAGGAAAAAGGTTACATCAGTTGAGATAATAACTTGAGGTTGTGAACACAGTGCGGACCCAGGGTGACATCGAGCCATAGCAGATAGGGTCTGGTTGTCTGTGTTTCTGTATTTCAGCTTGGTGTGTGGATGTCAAGATCTCAGAAACAGGAAAAGCAGTAGAAAAAAGGGAATGGTGGAGATCAGGAAGCAACTGGAGACTCTAGTCCAGGTGAGATGCAAGGCATGCTGGGATGCCTGTTTTGCAAACTCGAGGGGTAAGTTCATGAACCTGGAGGGAGAGAGGCCTTTGGCACGTCTGACTTAGTTAACCCTGCCAGCACAGCCAGCAGAGGAGGGAACAGTGCCCCAGCAATTGGCATCAAAATACATAGGGCAAGAAGAGGGAGGGCACCAGTGTTACAGCAGCCTGTGGTCAAGAAACCAGTGGCCAAGAAACTAGTAACCAAGAAGCTGGGCAGAACAAAATGCAGCAGTGAACACCATCTGTGCCTGCCATCATGAATCCAAGTAACACTAATTTGGAGAAATGGAGTCTTGACCAGATGAGGGCTTTGTTGGTTAGCACTTTCAAAGGTAGAAGCCTAAAAGGGGAGCCAGCTTCCATCCCAGCTGGCCCAGTGGATCAGGTGAGGGGCTTGGAGAGGGTATTGCCCACCTTGGAGCTCCTGACACTGCCCCCTTCTCCACTGGGGCCTGTTGGGGTCCTGTTACCAGCCTCCAATCAGCCAGTAACATTGCCCATTGAATTGGTCACTGCAGGACAAGGAGCAGGCAAGGTGACCTGGCCTTGCTGGTGGCAGTGCTCACTCAGTCACCCATTGTCCAGACTGGAGGAACAGAGGGAGGGCAGCAGTCACTGGCATTAGAGCAGAAACTCAACCAGCTTCTGACATACCTTGAAGGGCAGCATGTGGAAAGGAAGAACCGTTGACTCAAAGGATGGGATTAATCCCCACCCAGGGCAGGGGGGTCCATCAACCCCATGACTAGCCACATCCCTGATGGGACAGTGGTCCCTCTTCCAACAATGGGCTTTGTGAGTTTGGGAGAGCAGTAGGGTCTCACTTTACTGAGAAGCTTTGGTTACAGCTCTTGACTGGAGACTATGAGGATATTTTCACGCTCTTGAATAAGCCAAGGGAACCCAAGGATGAGAAAGATAAGCAAGAGAAGGAAGATTGGGTAGAAATAAAAAGGGTCCAAATCCACCCCATCAAAAACATTTTTAAAGAGTATTTCTTAAAAATTGATGAGTAAAATAGGCTGGTACATACCTTATCTAGATCACTGACTGATACAGATGGGTTTATCCAGAGGTTGGCAGGAGATTAGGTCCTGACAATAGGAAGCCTCTTGGGGTTTTCACCAGCATGTTTAGCACTCTCTGATGAGATAGGGGCGCATGTCACATGGCTCAGGAACCACCCCTTAGGCAGTAGACCCTCCAGCGGTCATGTTCCCTTTATAAATGGTGGATTCACCTGGATGGTCCCCTGTGGGGAAGGTGAACAGACCAGTTGATGGTGTTGACTGTCCTAAAAAAGGCTTGTTGACACTACCAAGCTGCTCACATAATGCTACGTTTTGTAAGTTGATTTATAAATAAGCACATGGCTGTGGCAATTTTCTCCAGAGTACTGTGTATGTCTGTTTTGTTTGGATAAAGGGGGTAAGGGGCCTAGAAGGACAATAGACAGCCTGCAAAGGGGACCCCTTGAAGCAGATGAGAATTTGTCTGTGGGTCCTTCCACCATGTCTGGCACAAGATGGGTAGGAGGTGACTGATAGGGAGATAGGGAAAAGAAGAGGGGTTAGGTCAGGAGAGATGGGTGGTTGAGGGTAGGGGAAGCTTGGTCTAGAGTGGAGGAGCAAAGCAGATATAAAGGACAAGGACAAGGAAACTGAAGCCCAGCTTCTTTGTTCCTTCCCTGTGGACAAAATTTCCACACGCACACCCTCACAAAAGCAGAGTCAGAAGGGCTAAAAGTTTTAGAGAGGGAGCCTGTTATTCCAGTAAGGGGGATTGCCCTATGGGTCAAGGAGGAATTTTGCTATTTTTTTTCCCATAAGATTTTCTCGTTTTTTTGCCTCCTGTAACAGGGAAGTTTTAGGAAGGTAACATAGGGTACATCACAGGTATGTAACTGTGGTGGCACAGTAGTCTTGCAAGTAGTGTGCAAAGGGGGTAATGGGGGGAACCTGCTGCTGACACAGATGGGTTCCTCATAAGCAGGAGGGAGATGAGGCCCTAATGGTGGGAGACCTATAGCCAGTCAGGGGATAGCCTCTTGGGTTTTTGGCTTGCATGTGCAGGGCCCTGTGACAGGTGAGGGATGTATGTCACACATCTCATGAGCCACCCCTTACACCTCAGAGGCCATAGTCCCTCTGGAGGTCATGCCCTTTTAAAAAATGGCTTCTTCACTGGATAGTACACTGTGGGGTAGGTGGGCAGACCATTTGATGGTGTTGAAAATCCTAAAACAGGCTTGTTGCCACTATTTTAAGTTTGTTTACAAATAAACAAGTGGCTGTGACCTTTTTCTACACGGTACTGCATATGTCTCTTCTGTTCAGGTAAAGTGGGTAAGGGACCTACTAAGATAAAAAAATGGCTATGTGCAGATCACAGCAGAATGTTTGTGTTACAGAAGGGTATTTCTCCTGAACAGGTTTACCCATCCATGGTTGCAATATTTATTGACTGATTTAGAAGATTCAGATGATACCTTTGAGCACACGTGCACTTTTACCAAGGTTCCACATCACAGTTACAAGTGTTACAACAAATAATACAATAGAATTACAGTAGGTGTTACAGTTAAGTAAGAGACAGGGCAAATGAGCACATTTCAGAGGGAAAGATTGTCACCAAAACAAGAAACATCAAGATGTGTAAGTACAAAGCTGACTGAACAAGAACAAGTTCCAGCAGCAGGCTGCTAGACAGACAGCAGAGAATAACAATGGTGATTATGACTAGTTCAATGACACTTGCACTTAACTGCTAGGGCAGCCTGCAGTGATTTTTTCAACTGGGCAAACCTTCAGAGATTCAACATGGATCCCTGCAGTTCATTTAGTCAGCCTGCAGCCCTAATGGCAAAGGAACGCTCACCTTGGGGGAGGTCAGTAGGGGATGTTAGAAAGGGAGAGCAAGTAGGAAGTGGGGAGAAGGAAGCGGGGTGAGGGTGACTGGGACCTGGCAGTACCAGGGTATAGGATATTTCAGAGAGACAGGGTAAAAGGGAAAAGAGAGGGGTGGTGATGTGCGTGAGGGAAGGACTAAAGTGTGTCAGGCAGGAAGGGGAGGAGGGTAGCATGGAATCATTATGGGTGCAGCTCCAGACTCCAAAAATAAGACCATCAGTATGGGTGTGGTGTACAGGCCACCTTCTGAGACTGAGGAGTTAGACAGGGAACTAGCAGGACAGATCAGAAGGACCTGTGGGAGGGGCAGCACAGTGATTGTGAGGGACTTCAACCTGCTTGGAGTGGATTGGGGTACCCCAGTCACCACAAATAGGAGGAAGCATGTACTTCTGGATGCTTTCCAGGGCAGCTTCCTACTGTGGCTGGTCAAACAGCCAACCAGATTAGGGAACACTCTAGACCCTGTGATGGAAAATGGTAAGTCTGTGAGGGAGCTAGGGGTGGAGGAACCGCTGGCGGGGAGTGACCACCACTCGGTGTAGTTCGCAATAAACATGGGGAAAGGGGGAGTAGGAATGGGCACAGGAGTGTTAGACTTCAGAAGGGCCAACTTTGGGAGGATGAGGGAAATAGTACAGGGGTATCTGGCCAGGATCCATCCAAATATGGACACTAATCAGAAGTGGGAGGTCATTAAAATGGGAATTGAGGAGGCAGCCATAACATGTACAAGGCTCCAGAGTAAGAGGGATAGAGCCAAGAAGCCTAGCTGGGTGAGTGGGGGGGGGTCATGGAAAAAGTAAGGAAGAAAAAAGCCGCCTTTAGAAGGTACAAAAAAACAGGGAGTGGGGAGGACAGAGAGGAATACTCAAAGGAGTCAAAGGAGGTGACAAGGGCAGTCAGGTCAGCCAAGACAACCAGGGAACTCAGGCTAGCACAGGGCATCAAACAGGGGGAGAAGGACTTCTTCAGGTACATCAGGGAGAAAAGGAGTTGTAAGGGCCACATAGTAAGGATAAAGAGGGATGAGGTGGGTGAAAACAGGACAGAACAGGCAGAAGCATTAAGTGAGTACTTCTGCTCAGAATTGGGGTCCACCTGGAGGGATGCAGGCCTACATTGGCGTGATGGTCTGCATCTGTCCAGGAGGGGAACCAGGATCCTAGGTGATAGATTTTAATGCTTCATTGGCAAGCATTTAAACTAGCCAAGGGGGAGGCACTGAAAAGGAAAAGGCAAATCCTAGCCCCCCACAAAAAAAAATCAGGGTAGTTAGTGAGGTAAACACCAAGCTAGAGAAGTCAATAGGGAGAAGGGCAGGGGTAAATGGAGAAATAGACAAAGGCAGTAAGGACAGGGATGGGGCAAAAAGAGGTAAGGCCATCAAAAAACTGGAGGGTAATGAGTACCAATGCTCATAGTCTAGGTAACAAGCTCCTGAACTGGTGGCCTTAATGGAAGAGGGATGCCTGGCTATTGTGGCAGTCACAGAAACATGGTACACAGAGAACCAGAGAACCATGACTGGGATATCAACATACTAGGTTTGACTCCTTTGATACACAAGGAGGCATGGAAAGAATGAAAAGGGACTTGGCAAGGTTGGAGGAATGGTCAGAAGTATGGCAGCTAGGATTCAATGCAAAGAAGTGCAAAATAATGCACCTGGGAAACAAGAACCCGGGGAAGAATACACAATGGGTGGGGAGGTAGTAACAACAACAAAAAAGGAAAGGGACCTGGGGTAATCATATCAGATGACCTTAAGGTTAGCAAGCAATGGAGAAGGCAGTAGGGAGGGCTGGGGCATACTGGGATGTATAGGAGAGGCATCAGCAGCAGAAAACAGGAAGTTGTTATCCTCTGTACAGACAGTTGGTAAGACCCCATCTGGAGTACTGTGTCCAGTTCTGAGACCCCATCTCCGCAAGGACATAGACAGGATAGAGGTAGTCCAGAGGAGGGCAACAAAATGGTGCAGGGTCTGCAAGAGAAGCCAGATGAGGAGAGATTAAAGGAGCTTAATATGTATACCCTTGAGGAAAGAAGGAGAGGGGGGACATGATAGAAACTTTAAGTACCTCAGTGAAATCAACAAAGTCCAAGAGGGTAGCATCTTTCAGAAAAAGAGACGTGCAAGAACAAGGGACACAATTTAAAGATAGAAGGAGGGCGGTTCAAGGGCAATGTGAGGAAGTATTATTTCACAGAGAGGGTAGTGGATGCTTGAACAGCCTTCTGAGGAGGTTGGGGTCTAAAACTGTGGAGAATTCAAGAATGCATGGGACAGACATAAGGCAATTCTTGTGGGGGTAGGAAGAAATAGGCTGTTGGTTAACTAGGATCTGTGGCCTATCCTGTAGGCAGGGAAATGGGCAGACTAGATGGGCCAAGCGGCTCTTATCTGCCGTCAAAGTCTATATTTCTATGTTACACAATCTACAGGAGGGACAGGGAGTGTAGAAGAGGAGGAGGAGTAGCTCTCTATGTAAGGGAAGGGATCAAAGCAATGGAATTAGAGGGTAAACAAGGAGGAGAGGAGGCACTGTGGGTCACCCTGAAGACTGGAAATGGCAACACAATCCGCACAGGGGTTGTATATAGACCCCCATCTCAGGGGGAGGAAATGGACAAGGAAAAGATAGAAGGCATCCTTAGGATGGCAGAGAAAGGGGAGATATTGCTGATGTGGGACCTGAATATGCCAGATGTTTACTGGAGCACCTTTGCTGCAGCCACATCCAAGAGTAGGGCCATTCTCGATGCCCTACATGGGGCATGCCTCAGACAGCTGGTGGAACCCACTCAGTAGGGAGCAATCTTCAACCTGGTACTCTCAAATGGTGACAGAGAGAGGATCTCAGATCTAGAAGTGAGTAGCCATCTGGGAACAAGTGACCACCAAACAGTGTGGTTTATGATAAACTCAGCTGTAGAGTCAAGCCATACAAAAGTGAAGGTACTGGACTTCAGGAGGGCTGATTTTGTTGTCAAAATGGGAGAGTGCCTCAGAAAAGCACTAGCAAACAGGCAAGAAGGAGGGGTGGAGCAACAATAGGGAAACATCAAAACTGTCATCATAGAGGCAACAAGCCTTTGTGCGAAGCAAATAAACAAATCAAAATGAAAGAAAAAAACACTATGGTTCTTAAAAGAGGTGGTGGGGAAGGTTAGTGAGAAAAAGACAGCATTCAAGAAGTATAAGGAAACACAGAAGGAGCAGGACAGAGAACTATACCTGTTAAAGCAGAAGGAAGCAGGGAAGGCAGTCAGAATAGCAAAGGCCCAAACCAAGGAAAAGATAGCCAACTCAGTTAAGAAGGGGGATACAACCTTTTATAGGTACATTAGGGGGCGAAGAAAGAGAAAGGAAGGAATACTGAGGCTGAATAAAGAGGAGGGGAGGTGGGCAGAGAGGGACAGTGAAAAAGCAGGGATACTGAACGAATACTTCTGCTTGGTATTTACAAAAGAAGAGGAGGGGGAGGTACCTAATCTAGTCAATAGAAGCACTCTGGATGGGGAGGCGATATCAGTCCTTTCACAGAAGAAAAGGTTCTGAAAGAACTCCTAAAACTGAAGGCGGACAAAGCAATGAGGCCTGATGGGTCCCCCCCCCAGAATTCTAAAAGAACTAAGGGGAGAACTAGTAACACCATTGACTACTCTTTTTAACAAATCATGGGAGGATGGTGTGGTACTTGAGGACTGGAGAAGGGCGGATGTGATTCTCCTTCACAAAAGTGGGAGAAAGACAGGCAGGAAACCACAGACCTGTCAGTTTGACCTCAGTGGTAGGGAAAATGAAGGTAAGAATTGTTGAGTACCTAGAGGCCAGTGGGGCACAGGACCCAAGGCAGCATGGATTCACAGTCGGAAAGTCATATCAGACAAATCTAATCACTTTCTTTGACTGGGTGACCAAAGTAGTAGACTAGGGAGGGCTGTGGACGTGGCCTACCTAGATTTTAGCAAGGCATTTGACACAGTCCAGCACAAAAGATTAATAAACAAATTATCCAGCCTGGGAGTGGGTCCCAGGGTGGTAGTCTGGATAAAATATTGGCCGGACAACAAGACGCAGAGGGTAATAGTAAACGGAGTACACAGTGAAGAAAGGGAGGTTACTAGTGGGGTACCACAGGGTTCAGTACTGGGTCCGGTCCTTTTTTATGTCTTTATAAGTGACATTGCAGAGGGACTGGAAGGAACAGTATGTCTCTTTGCAGACAACACAAAGATCTGCAATAGGGTTGATACACAAGGTGGGGTGAAAAGGATGAGAAGGGACTTGGCAAGGTTGGAGGAATCCTCAAATGTATGGCAGCTTAGATTCAATGCAAAGAAGTGCAAAGTAATGCACCTGGGAAACAAAAACCCAGGGGAAGAGTACACAATGGAGGGGTGAGATACTGACAACAACAAAAATGGAACGGGACCTGGGGGGAGTTATATCAGATGACCTAAAGGTGGGCAAGCAATGTGAGAAGGCAGTAAGGAGGGCTGGGAGGATACTGGGATGCATAGGGAGAGGCATCACCAGCAGAAAACAGGAAGTTGTTATCCCTCTGTACAGACAGTTGGTGAGACTCCATCTGGAGTACTGTGTGCAGTTCTGGAGACCGCATCTCTGCAAAGACATAGACAGAGTGGAGGCTGTCCAGAGGAGGGCAATCAAAATGGTGCAGGGTCTGCACCAGAAGACATATGAAGAGAGACTAAAGAAACTTATATGTATACCCTTGAGGAAAGGAGGGAGGGGGGAACATGATAGAAACATTCAAGTACCTCAAGGGAATCAACAAAATCCAAGAGGGTAGCATCTTTCAGAAAAAGAGATGTGCAATAACAAGGGGGTGCAATTTGAAGATAGTGGAGAGACAGCTCAGAGGTAATGTGAGGAAGTATTTTTTCATGGAGAGGGTTGTGGATGCATGGAATAGCCTTTCTGAGGCGGTCATGGAGTCAAAAACAGTGGGGGAATTCAAGAATGCATGGGACAGACATAAGGCAATTCTAGTGGGTGGTAGGAGGAAGTAGGCTGTTGGTTAACTAGGATCTGCAGCTTATCCGTTAGGTAGGGAAATGGGCAGACTAGGTTGGCCAAGTGGTCCTTATCTGCCATCAAATTCTATATTTTGATGTTACTAAAGAGAAAGGAGGAGCTGTACCCAAAGGGGTGAGAGGGTGGGCATGGGGGGTGACAGATGGGAGAATCCCAGTGGGCAGAGTACTGGAGGGCTTGAGGGTACTGAGGGTGGACAAGGCACCTGGGACAGATGGCATACACCTCCAGGGTGCTGAAGGAGCTGTCAGAAGTCCTGACAGAACCCTTGGCAGACCTGTTCAACACCTTGCTGGACTCAGGGAGTGTACCTCAGGACTGGAGGATGGCACATGTGGTACCCCTCCACAAGAGCGGCCCTAAGGATGAGCCAGAAAACTACAGACAGGTAAGCCTCACATCCATCTTGGGAAAATTGATGGAGACAATCCTGAAGGAGACGCTGGTTTCCCTCCTAGAGGCTAATGGGCAGCAGGACAGCAGACAGCATATGTCTGTCTCAGGCAGATCCTGTCAGACCAACCTGGTGGTGTACTATGACTGGGTAACCAGGCAATTAGACAGAGGCCATGCAGTGGATGTCCTGTACCTGGACTTCAGTAAGGCATTTGATTTGGTGTCACATGGGAGGCTAGGAGGTAAGCTGAAATGCAAGGGGGTGGGGGCAAAGATGGTGGGATGGGTAGTGAACTGGCTGCAAGGGAGACAGCAGAGGGTGGTGGTGGGAGGGGAGCTCTCCTCTCCCAGAGCGATGACAAGCGGGATGCCACAGGGCTCTGTACTGGGGCCGGTGTTGTTTGGGATCTTCATAGCAGACATCTAAATAGGCATCAAGAGCAAGATCAGTCTGCAGACAACACCAAGATGGGAGCAGTAGTGGAGGACTTACAAGGGTGGCAGGAGTTGCAAGATGATCTGGAAAAATTGGAGGCCTGGTCAGACACTTGGCAGCTGGGGTTCAATGCCAAGAAATGCAAGGTGCTACATTTGCAAAAATAAACAAGGAGGAGCTACCAGCTGGGGGGGGGGGTTCAACTAGCCAAGATGGATGAGAAGAAGGATCTGGGGGCTGATCATAATGGGAGCAATGAACAACTCGGCACGGTGTAGAAAGGCAGCTGCAAAGGCCAACAGGATGCTGGGTTGTATCACCAGGGGCATATTCTCCAGGAGGAGGAAGTGATCCTGCCACTATACTGGTCACTGGTTAGACCACACCTGGAGTACTGCATGCAATACTGGTGACCATATCTGAGGAAGGACATTAGGTTACTGGAGGGGGTGCAGCTCAGGGCAACAAAAATGATTCAGGGGCTAGGGGACTTACCCTACGAGAGCAGGCTGAGGGAATTGAACATGTACCCTCTGGAGGAGAGGAGGGATGGGCGAACATGATTGAAACCTTCAAGTACATGAAGGGAATAAATAAGACAGGCATGGAGGGACTTTTCAAATTAAGGAGGGGGAGGGCCGGGGCAGGTCCAAGATGGCATCGACATGCTAAGCTGCAGTAGGATGGATCTCCACTTACCTGCAATCATCCTTAAAGCTGTGCTACTAGAGGACACTAAAGAATGAAGCATTATGATGTGTTTTTGGTGGCAAGTGGGGTAAATGAAGGGAAAGAGAGGAGAAAAAAAAGAAAAAGGTAAGCCGGTTTTCACCAAGCGTCTTAAGGGGAATCTTCCTACCAGTAAGCCCTATACAATATATATCTCTCACCTGTGTGTGTAGTGAATGAAGAGCTGCCGGGAGAGTGCTCCCTTTGATTCAGTGACCCGGGTGAACTTGTGATTGAGTTGGCCAAAGTCGGTGGTGGCAGGAGCAGGTGGCGGGAGGTGTGTGTGTTATAGCCTGGATTAGAGCTGTTGAATGTGCCCTTTGTTAGGGGCTCCAGACCCACTTACCACAAAAAGGTTGAACTGTTTGTGTCATTTTTTCTTTGATTTTCACCCTTAATTAGCGGTCGACGGGAAGGAAAAGGGTTGAAAGGCCAAGGATGGCTAACACTAAGACGCTTAAAGTTAAGAAATATATATAACAACCGACATTGTTACCATTTGAACATTGATCCTGTTTATCCCCTCATCTGCCCCTAAAAAAAGTGTTTCTATGGTGTGCATGAAATAAAGATATTTCTTAGAAATGCTGACTCTAAGGAAGAAGTGTTACAATACATAAGTATCTGGATATATTTATCTGCATTTATTTTTCTGGAAAAGGCTTTTAAAACTTGACTACTTTTTTCTTTTCTACTATGGCATGGGCCTCAGTAGCGGCTCTAGCCACAAATGGTTACCAGGGCACAGCTGGGGCACAACCGATGGCAGCCAGGGCACTGATATATTGTTACTATGGGGGAAGCTCTGCACCATATGGGGCACCAACTGGGGCACAGCATTTTTTAACCGGGGCACGTGCCCTGGTGGGCCCTGGTGTAGAGCCGCCACTGATGGGCCTTCTCGTTTATTTATACCCCTGTTAGAAAGACTGTAGTCACACTAGACTGTCTTTAGAATGTGGGAGAGTAAGGAGATAAAAGGGGGATTATTCAATGAGTTCGGTTTTAAAAACAATGAGAAGAAATCAAAAACTGTAAACTGAAATGACTAACTTGACATATCTCTCTGCTTTTTGAACTGGGATAAATACCTATGAGTTACCCCTCCCCCCGTGTGCCTCCTCTGTGTCCTTTAAAATCTGTCTATTTTAAGCATGAGTTCTAGACAAAGAAATATAAGGGAAATTAAAACATAGTTTGTCAAAAATAACAAAGACATAGAGAAAAAAGTGGTCAGTGGAAAACTCGTAGTGCACCTACATCCCCAGAAAGAATGTTGCAGGAAAATATTATTGAAAAATCCCAGATCCCCCTTAAAAAGAGAAGAGAGAGGGGGAGGTCCCTCGATACCAATAAACATACCCTCCCAGGGGAAATCAGGATACTGTTAAAATCTGGTTGGCAGGGCATGAGTTGATAGCTAGTGACTCCCAGATTAGAAATCTTGCTACAGAAACAAAACAAAATGAAAGGAGGAGAAATTTAACAGAGGTAGGGGAAATAACAGAAGTACCCACCCCCTAAACTGTAGATAATGATGGGGCTGTAGGAAATTACTCACACAATGGAGTAAAAAATACTGAAATGCATTTAGAAGGGAAGGATAAGTAGGACAATGTAAACTCAGAGGGCTGAATATTCAAACGGCGCCATTCTGTGGCGCAAGCCCTTGCGCTGCTCAAAATAGTTATGCTGGGGTGTGGCCGGGGTGATATTCAACGGAGTTGCACTATTGAGCAACTCCTTTGAATATCACCCCCCGGCCACAGCCACTGTGCATGGCGCAGTGGAACTTGCACCACCGCAAGTGGTCAGGGTGGAGCATTCAAGATGCGGTGGCGCAAGTCCCATTGCGCAATGTGCAAATTTCCGATATTCAAAAGGTGACATGCAAATGGGGCCATAAATCATGCAAGGCGCAGGGGGTGCCATTTGCATCTACTTATGGCCCCATTTGCTTGCCATTAGCATGCAGGTGCACCGATCCCCGACGACTTGTGCCTGGCGCCCTGCCAGGCAGCAGCTGTCGGGGACCGACGCCCCTGCAGCCCGATCGCGGGCATAACTGTATAAATCCCCACCTTCGACTGGCCCGATTATGGGCATAACTGTATAAACTTCCCCCGACTGGCCCAATTGCAGGCATAACTGTATAAATCCCCCACCTCCTGACTGGCCCAATCGCGGGCATAACTGTATAAACTCTCCCTCCTGACTGGCCGATCGCAGGCATAACTGTATAAATCCCCCCACCCGACTGGCCCGATCGCGGGCATAACTTATAAATCCCCCACCCCCAACTGGCCCGACTGTGGGCAAAACCATTGTATCCCTCCCCCACTAGCCTCGATCATGGCAGAACAGAGTTCAACCCCCCAAGAACAATATCCCTGGTGGTCCAGTGGACTGCAAAGCCCGATCGCGAGCATTAGAGTCCACCCCAAGGTCCAGTAACCTGGTGATCTAGTGGCTCTCACCCCACCCACCCACGGAGCCCACTACCCCGTTTCCCTGTCGCGTTACGCGGATGGCAGCACTGTTTGCGCTACCTCGCCACCTACCGGCCGATTGTCCAAAGTTGTTAGACGCTTTATTGAGTTCAGAGTAAGAGCTAATAGGCGGCAGCTTTATCATTGTAGTAGAATCTAGGATATGTGGAATGAATTCACATTCATTCATATTCGACTGCCTTTGGAGGGAGTAGCTGCACGGCCTATTGGCTCTTGCTCTGAACCAATGGGCGGCAGCCCTACCCTGGCAGTCAGTTGGCGGCGGCAGGGCGGTATGGTGGGGAGCTGCTCACCAGCTGACAGGGGAGCGGGGTGGTGGGGTTCTATGGGTGGGTGGAGGGCCACCAGATCACCAGGCCACTGGACCTTGGGGTGGACTCTAACGCCCGCGATCAGGGCTTCGGCAGTCCACTGGACTACCAGGGATATTTTTCTTGGGGGTTGACTTGTTCTGCCCGCGATCGGGCTAGTGGGGGAGGGGTAGTTACTACGGTTTTGCCCGCGATCGGGCAAGTCAGGGGTGGGATATTACAGTTATGCCCGCGATCGGGTCAGTCGGGCGGATTTATACAGTTATGCCTGTGATCAGGCCAGTCAGGGGTGGGGATTTATACAGTTATGCCCGCCGATCGGGCCAGTCGGGGGATTTATACAGCCATTCCCCGCCGATCGGGCCAGTCGGGGGTGGGGGATTTTACAGTTATGCCTATGATCGGGCCAGTCGGGGAGGGGGGTTACTATTATGCCTGCAATTGGGCTGGGAGCAGGAGAGTAATCAGGCCACCCACAGGTGGCAGCTGCTGTGTTGTGCCCTGCAATGTGGCAGCTCACCTGTGGGTGGCCCTCGACTTACTCCTTTTTTTGCTCAAAGTTGTGCAGGCGCAGATTGGGGTTGCGCCTGCACAACTCTGCACAGCCCGCTGAATATTGGGCTGTGCAGTTTATGCATGGTTCCTCCCCCTCCAGTTGAGCATGTCTTCATTAGCATTGCGCTGTTGCTCAGCATGACTTGGGGGGTGCAACTGCCTCCTGCTGAATATGGCAGAATGGCGCAATTTCGGACTTGCGCAGGTGCAACCCTATTGCGTATGGCGCAACCCTTTTGAATATCCAGCCCAGAATCTATTCCCATGATCCCTTCAGGTGAAAATATTAGCTGGGGAGAGAGAGAAGATCAAACCCCAGAAAGCAGAGCAAAAGATTATATTTCAGAGGATTCAAATGAAGAAATAGTCCAGACATCTGATGTCTCTTTATCTATCTGGATCATCAAATATCGATTCTGTTCCCATTCCTCACCATTCTCTCCCTTTTTCACAGTTTGCTGAACCTTCCACTGATCTACAGAAGGTTAAAGAAAACTATAAGGAACAAGGGGCTAGGCCTAAAGGGAAAGAACAAGGAAATAATAAAATACACAATGATGATCAAACAAATGGAAATAGTAGTTTAGTACAGGAGCTTTAGGAAGAGATGAAAAGGAGATTTTTTCAGTTTAGAATGTAAAATTACTGGGATACATGAAGATATGAAAGGTTTGAGAGGTGACGTACAAAGTTTAAATAATCAAATGTCTGAATATGAACAGCGCACCTCACAGTTAGAAGATTAAATCCCAGCCATGGGAAAGGATATTACAGAACACAAACAGGATCTGATGAGAATTCAGGAGAAAATTAGTGATGTTGAATGGCGCTCTAGAAGGAAAAATTTAAAAATTCTAGGTCTTCCTGAGGGGATTGAAGGTGATAATATTTTGAATTTCTGTGAGAAATGGTTTCTGAATTAATGGAGAGAGAATATCCTGCTACAAAAATTGAGCTGGAGAGAGCACATAGATCTCCAACTAGAAGAGCTCCGAATGCTAAATATCCAAGAATATTATTTGTTAAATTCCACAAATTTCAAGAAAAAGAACTGGTATTAAAGGAAATTAAAAGAAAGAAACCTTTATTAATTCAAGGAGCACACATTTCCATTTACCCTGACATAGGCCCTGAAATTCAAAAGAAAAGAAATGCTTATAAAAACATTAAACAAACTCTTTGGAATAAACAAATCCCTTTCTCGCACCCTACTCCATCTACATTGAAAATTTTCTATAAGGGCAAATCCTTCATCGCAAACTCCCCTAAGGAAGCAGAGGAAATTGCACAACGAATGTTGAATAATGAAACATAAAGAAGTAATAACAACTGAAAACATTAAAGGGGGTGGAGAAAAGGGAGGAAAAAAACAAACAAAAAAACATGCATCTCACATTCACCTCATATCTGTTTTTCGGGGGCTTAGAGTCAGTATAGAAAAAGATAGATACTGGAAGTAGTAGTGCTTTACTTTCTTTTTTTGCACAGCAAATTAGGGGGAGGGTCTCCCCATTTTGTATGATAACTTTTATCTCTTTGGGTCTAACAATTGTAGACTCTCAGATAGGATTTAGAGATGGGGTTAGATTAGTTCATTATTGGTATACGATCACTCAAGTCCACATGAAGAGCAGGATTACAAGATTTTTGGATACTTCTATAGAACAAAATTTAGGCTATTCAGGCTCACACCTGAAAAAGTATCAAAGAAAACTTCCACATGTGAGAGACGAATATACAAGGCATTTATTTGGATAAATTGATACATTTAAATGTATGTTATGGAACGTGAATGGGATTAATAGTCCCATGAAAAGAAAGAGAGTCGTAGCATATGTTAAAAAACATAAAACAGATTGTTTAATTATCCAAGAAACACACTTATTAGATAGAGAATTTGCAAAATTGAGTAAATTCTTGGGAGGACAGGCATACCACACTGGGTCAAATGGGAAAGCAAGGGGTGTAGCAATAAAATTTTGCCAAGAAACATAAAGTGGAAGAAATTAAGAAAGTGGTACTGTAGATAAAAATAACAGATACATAATTATTAAAAATAAAATTAATAAAATATAACTTACTATTGTCACAAACCCACTCAACAGGTCAGGCCCTCTGCTCCCACAGTGCCAACCTCCAAGTGCAGTCTTGTGAACAGTTAACAGAAACAGGGTAGCCCTCCTGTCTGTTTTGTGGGTTTGAATCAACCTTTGGTCTCAGTTCTAGAGGGATTCAAACTGTGACCCTCTTGCTAGCGTACCCAATGCACAGGCTCAGATAATTCTGTCTTTGAAGGGGCCAGATATCTTTGCCTATGGGCACCTAACCAGGTGTACAAAATGAACCCTTAAAATCTCTAATAAAGACCTCAGATTATTCTTACCTTTTTCCAGTTTGGTATCACCATTCAAGCTTATGCATAGTGTCAGCTTTAACCATATATACTTCACTTGTTAAAGAAAGAAATTCAAAGACAGACCAAGTAGGCTCTAAAAATAGAGTTTTACTAAAATAGATAAAAGTATGTAAAACATAAAATACAGAACCATATATCACAAGAACCATACAATCTTTTAAAAGAACAAGGTTTTAACAGTGCAATTCCTACTACAGTACTTAGATTTGTCTCTCTCTCTCTGAATACCTGCTTAAAGTGCTGAAATATGTGTTTTTATCAGAGTGTAGATAGAAGTGTGTCTGAAGGAAAACAGAATACTGTTTAAAAAACTGTCTTTGCCAACCCCTTTGTGTGAGGTCACCTAGCTCCTCCTCTGTTTATTAAAAATCATACGCCCAGGATGTTTTATCATTTTAGAAGGTAAGTTAATTAAGGTTACATCAGCAGAAACTCCTTTCCCCTTGTGACTTCCCCAATCAAGTCTGTAAATTTCCTTTCATCTATGAGCAGTATCCTCTCTCACACAGACATCAAAGCACTTATGATTTCGCACCAGTGTGCCATAACCTGGTTTCCTCCACTAACGTCATAAAATGGATATTGATTTCCCTCTTAGCAGTTAAAGCTATAATTAACTTAGATAAACAGGAGATCCTTGATTAAGGCCTGTTCTAATCTATAATTAGCTCCTGCCCTTCCAGGTAACACCTTGTATCTAAAACCTGGGTGTGTGTGTGTGTGTGTTATCTCACATGCTGTCTCAGCATCTCTCATGAGAGACAGTCCATAACACATTTTATTTTACAAAAAATCATAGTGTACTCAGAACTGGCTGTCCACGTGTCACAACTATAACTGGGGTTTATGGCCCAATGAGGATAATCCAGAATTCTTTACAGATTTCTTCACCACCCTGGCTTAATTCCCACATCCCATGTTGGTTGGGGGGGAACTTTAATACTGTACTTGACTCAAGGCTGGATAAAACTTGTGCCCACTTGACCTTGTCAAAGGCCACAAAAATAATCTCTAAAAGTATGGAAGCATTAAATCTACACGATATCTGGAGATATAAAAAAAATAATGTCCTGGAGTTCTCCCACTTTTCACACAGACATCAAATTTACTCCAGAATTGATTGGATTCTGGGATCCCTGAACTTGATGCCCAAGATCAAAGAGATAATTTATGAGGGTATTAGTATATCTGACCATTAGGCTATTTCTTGTAATGTGGATATTCTGGGTAAGGTTGTGAACTGCGGTTGGAAACTGGATCTGCTTTTAAGTAAAGATATGCAGTTTCAATTATATATTAAAGAACAATTAGACAACTACCTACAGTTTAACTGGGGGAAAGAAACACCTTTGACTATTGCATGGGATGTCCTGAAAACTACACTAAGGGGCCATATAGTTAAATATAAAGCCTGGATTAATTAAAAAAGATGAAGAGAAATTTCTACTTTAGAAAAATAAAGAGGGCTGAAATGAGGCATATACATACTCAAAGGGAACAAGACCTTACCCAGTTTCAGAACTTAAAGCAAAATTATAATATGCTAATGAATAGTAGAGTGGAGAGAAATATCCTTAAATCTAAGGCTAAATACTTTGCACAAGCTGATAAATCAGGTAAAATTCTGGCTTACCAATTGCAGAAAGAGAGGGCCAAAATGCAAATTAAAGAAATCACTACAGGCCAAAATGTTATTACAAACCCTGATGCTATCAATAATGAATTCTGTAAATTCTACTTAGCACTATACACCTCAGCAATACATAAGGCATTTTTGACCAATAATTTCAAAACTGAGATCCCTCAGATGACAGAATCTGATAGAATACTGTTAGAACAACCAATCACTTTAGAAGAAGTGGTTAAGAGTTTTCGGGGTGGGAGAGTTCCAGGACCAGATGGATATCCAATTTAATTCTATAAAATTCTAGGAAATAAAATATATAAATACCTTACGGAATTATTTAATTCATTTGTTGAGTTGAGAGAAATCCCAGATACATTTAAAGAAGCTGCAATCATTTTGATACTTAAGGAAGGAAAGGACTTAAGATATTGCACCTCCTACAGACCAATCTCACTTTTAAACTTGGATTATAAGATCTTTACTAAAGTTTTGGCCTACAGGTGAAGTTCATTCCTAAGATAATTGGAGAAGATCAGACCAGGTTTATTAAACAAAGAAGATGCTTTAACAATACTAAAAATGCATTGTATGTTATAGAACATTGTAAGCATACTGAGATCGCAGTCTGTCATTAGATGCAGAAAAGGCCTTTGACAGGGTTGAGTGGGACTACCTGTTTAAGATTTTGAAAGGGTATGGGCCCTACTTTTCTAAGATGGATTACATTTATTTATAAAAGATCCAAGAGCCAAGGTGGTGATTAACCAGAATATTTCCGCTATGCTTTTGTTAACTAGAGGAACCAGATGGGGTGTCTGCTTCCCCCATCTGTTTACATTAGTAATAGAACCATTAGCCAACAGGATAAGAGCTATCAATAGTACTGAGGGAATACAAGTGGGGAGTAGAACTATTAAACTATCACTGTATTCTGATGATGTATTATGATACTTAAAAAATCCAGATAAAGCCTTACCTATTCTTATGAATATTATTAAGGAATATGGACTGGAATCAGGATATAAGATCAATTTGGAGAAAGTCAGAGATTTTGCAATTAAATAGAATGCATATAAGGTCTAAACAGTTACATACGACTATTAAAAGCCTTGATAAAATCAAATATTTATGTATATGTTTAACAAAAATACAAAACATATCTTAGACTTAAATTTGATATTGATATTAGATAAAATTAAATGTGATTTGGAGAATTGAAATAATTAATCTATTACTTTAATGTGCAGAGTACAAGTGGTTAAAATGATGGTCCTTCCCAGGATTTCGTATATTTTGCAGGCTATGCCATTACTGATGCTTAACAGGCAGCTTAAGATCTTAGAAAGGATGATTCAAAGATTCTTATGGAAAAATAAAAAACCTAGATTTGCTATGGCTGAACTAATGGAAAGGGAAGAAAAGGGGCTTAAATTTAGCTAATTTTGGGTTATATCAATACGCTATGACTCTCTCGCATACTAAAGAATGTTATGTAGAATCTCCCCCATGGTGGGCAGACTATGATAAACACTTTAAAAAAATAAGAAACATTATCATCATTAATACATGTAAATTACAAAAACTGAACTGAATAATAATGTATTCATTAAACATACTCTATTGGCATGGGACTATTATCATAAAAGAAGAAAAGAAAATATTAGAATCAATATACATAGTTCTTTGGCACGTTTTATAAATATGGGTGGGAGCCTGGATGAGAAAGAAATACATTTTTGGGAAAGATTCTCCGTTTTTGATATAGGGGATTTCTATCAGAACAATACGTTTATGTCCCTTGAGGAACTAAAATCTGTATATGGACTTCCAGACTTAGAATGGTTTAACTACAGGTGAGTTAGAAATGGTCTTAAAAAATATTTAAACAGAGAGTTGGAACTGCCTGACATAAGTTCTTTATAATATTGGATAAGTTCCCAGGAGTTAAGTTATACACTTATTTCTAAGATTTATAAGAATTTGCATTTGAGCAATCTTGACCACTACTTGAAACTCAAACAACATTGGGAAAAGGAATTACATTATGGTATCCTGGAAGGGAGATGGGAAACAGCACTGAAAATGATGAAACTGACAAGAAGTGTAAGTCTAGATAAGATTCAATGTAATGTCTTACATAGAATTTATCATACTCCTCATCTATTAAATAAATTTAATGCAAATATATCTCCTATTGGTAACAGATGCGGGATTTATCAGGGTACTCTAATGCATGTGATGGCTTGATGTCCTAAATTGAAATATTTCTGGGACAAGACAATTTCTACTTTGAATAAAATTCCTGGGATAGATAATATATTTGAACCAGAGCTATGCTTATTGGGGACATCAAAGACCTAGAAATGTCCCTTGGATAATCTTCATGTCATCATAAATATGGGACTGATAAATGCTAGGAGATGTACAGCTCATCTCTGGAAAGATATGAACTCCTCAACATTTTCTTTATTGAGAAATTTATTTTTTAGAAAGTATTCAGATGGAAAAAATTCATCGTTATGACATTAAAGCGGTAGTTAAATTTGAGAAAATTTGGACTCTGGTGTTAAATTTAATAAATACTAATCTCATTTAATCATGTTAGTGGGTTAGGTTAATAGGTAATTTAGGATATGTTAGTTAGTTTAGGTTACGGTTGAGGGTGAGGATTAGGTACATATTCCCCCAAGTGAGAATGTACAATATGTAACGGTACCATCAGGATGGTGGTTAGAGCATTACTATCCAATAATATATTGGAAATTGTTTACTGAACTTGGAGGAAATAAAAAAAGAAAAGAAAAATGAGAGTGAGGGACACTCAAGAGCATGATCTGAGATTGGAAGGGGGAAGGTTCAGGATAGAAATGAGGAAACATGTTTTTACAGAGAAGGTAGTGACTGGGTGAAATGCATTGCCAGAGGAAGTGGTATCCTGTAGAACAGTAGGCTGCTTCAAAAGGGGATGGGACAGGGTAAGGGGAAGGCCACTGGAGGGGGAGAGGGGAGGGGCAGCTGCAGTTTAAGGGCTGCTAGCTGCACAATTGAGCAGACTTGATAGATCATGTGGCCTTTATCTGCTGGAAATTTCGTATGTCCGTATGTTTGTATGTAAGTGGCAACACAATACAATAAATGACATCACAATACAATAAATACAATACAAAGTATGTATATTATTTGATGTGGTTAAGATTAGAGGTAGGCAAGTTACATATGAATGTCAAGTGTGGTCAGGAGAAAAAACAGAATGTGCTAACTGTACAGTATCTACTTACAATTTTTTTACAAATAGCTTATTAGATTGCAGGGGGAGAAGTTGTCAATGAGTGAGACCTGACTGGGTAGTGGGAGGGGGTCATGTGAAGCATGGGAAGAGTGGGAGGAAGGGACAAGTGGGAACAGCAGCAGGGTGGGAGTGGGTTGATCTTTATTTGTCATTTTATAGCAGGGAATGAAAGTGAGTCATGGAGGTGGATGGGTTGCTGGTTCCAGAGACGGGGGAGATGAGAGAAGAAAGTGGAGGCTCCAGTGGAGGTTCATTGGAAGGGTACTGAGAAGACATTGGGGTGACTAGACCTCAGCAAGTAGAGGGGGGCTTGGGATGGCAAGGGGGGAGGAAAGATATGGTGGGAGGAGATTGAACTAGTACTTGGCAATAATTGTTATGGAGTGAATGTATATCCTGTGTGAGAGGGGAGGGAAGTTTAGTGAAGAGAGTAGGGTGTAGTGATGAGTTTGAGGAGGGGAGTTAGTAATGGCATAATGCAGTAAGGGTGGTGTCAAGCCGGGAGAGGGAAGAGGCAGAGCCTGATGCATAGATTATATCACCATAATCAAATATTGAGAGTATGTTTTTTAATTACTTTTTGTGTTCAAGCAATTATGTAAATGTTATTCTCTATGATTGTATTCTTTAGGTATGTTGACTCTGTATGTCCTTTCTGTGATGAGGTACATTTGTAAATGAGCCTCTGGCTCTAAGGTTGTAAATCTGATTATACAATAAATAAATTAATAAATAAGTATGGTTTTGGTTACAAGGTCTTGGCACTGATGCAAAGGAATGGAACTTTTTTTTTGATAAAGCACTCTGAGTTTAGGGTGAAGCTTAGTGCACATTGAGTCTTTGTGTTTGGAGAAATCAAAATGTTGATCTAGCCACAGACCAAGGTATTTGTAGGATGTCACAGATTCTAGAGTGAACCCATCCAAGAATGAGAAGGAGGGGCTGAGTGGGAGTTTAACAGCTTCTGGGGGGGCCCAAAAGCCATGGAGACTGTTTTCTTGGTTTTGACTTTAAGACTGTTGTCTTGGAACCATTGAAGAACCTGGTTGAAATCAGACTGAAGGGTGGTGTAGACAGTGTCGGGGGTGGGACTGGATGCATAGACGATAGTGTCATCCACGTAAAGGTGAATGTCTGAATGCTAACAGGCTTTGGGAAGGTTGTTTATGAATACTGAAAAGAGAATTGGGCCTAGGATTGAACCTTGAGGGACACCAGCAAGGATGGAGAGGGAAGGGGAGATAAACTTAGGTTACCCACAGAGACAGATTGCTGTCCTCCACAGAGGTATGAACTGAACCATTTGACTGTGGAGGAAGCCAGGTCTGCTGAGTGGAGCTTTTGAAGGAGGAGAGGGAGGGGTACTGAGCTGAAGGACTTGGTGAGATCTATGAATATCGTGGCTGCAATGCGGCGGCTGTCCATGGCAGATAGGATGGAGTTTGTGATGTGAAGTAGGGAGGATATCGTAAAGTGGTTTCTCGGAATCTGGAATGATAGTCAGAGAAGTTTGAGGATGATAGGAAGTCAGACAGTCTAGGCAGAAATAGGTACTCCCGGAGTTTAGCAAGTGAGGGAAGAAGGGAGATGGGATGATAGTTGTTAACGCAGGATGAATCACTGTCTTTTGGGAGGGGGATTATTTTGGCCTATTTCCAAACTGCAGGAACAGTGTGTGTGGAGAAGTAGAAATTGAGAATATTGGTGAGGGAGTCAGTTATTGCTGGAACAGAGAGGTGTAACATCTTGGGGAGTAGCCCATCCAGACTGGATTTGTTACTTTTTAATGAGTTTAGGGCTTGTAGGACTTCTGAGGGAGGGAGATTAAAACCTGAAGAAGGAGAGGGGTTAGGGAGGGTAAGGTGTGTTAGGGACTGTGCAAGATGTAAAGAATTAATTGAATATGGAGGCAACTTCAAAAGGGTTGGAGATGAATGAGTTATTGACTTTGAGGGATGGGATGGTAGCCTGGGGTTAAGCAGGGTTTTGATTGTGGTCCAGAAGGATGATGGGTTGGAGCATGAAGAGCGGTGCAACTTGAAGTAATCTGATTTTGCTAGCCACATAGATTTGGTGCACCTGTTCCTGAGGGGCGATAGTGGAGGAGGTTAGTGGTGGAGCTGAAGGATTTATAAATGGACCAGGCACAGTTACAAACTTTGCAAATGGATAGAATTTCAGGTGAGATCCAAGGAAGGTGGAGGCATCTTACCCGAGAGGTACGTGAAAGTCCCAGATCCAAGTAAGGATGGAACAGAAGTGTTTGAGGGCTATATTCATGTCACTAGCAGAAAGGACAGAAGACCAATCAGCTGAGTGGAGGTCAGAGAGAAGGGTGTCAGGAGAAAGGTTCCTGAGTGAGCGGTATGTAAAGTATTTGGGTGGGGAGTGGGGGAGGTGTGTCTTCCTGACACAGTAGGTGAAGCAGTGGTCACTAGTAGCATCCAACAGGACTCCAACTGCCATAACTCTATGAGGGTGGGAGGAGAGGATCCAGTCCAGTAGTGTATGGTTGGAGGAGTGGTGGTTATATTGAGTTGGATCTGTGATTAATTGGGTGAAGTTGAGGGTTTCCATGGAGAATCTGGTATGAGAGAAAGAGGGGGAGAGCCAATTAATGCTGAAGTCACCCAGTATGAATAATTCTCCATTTGAAGAGAGGGAGGTGATTGTGTTTATACAAGAGATGAGGGAGTCTGAGGCTATTTTTTGGGTATCATTCACTTTAAAGTCTCTCCAGGTTCCTTTTCTATTTTGAAAAACAAAGAAGACAAAAGGGGAGTGAAGCTATCCAAAGGATGTTAGTGAACTTGTTTCAAAATATTATAGATTCACTCAACCCCAATGTTGAATCTAAATTTTAAACTGTAGTTTTAAATATTTTCTCCTTTTGAGTTTAAATATAAAATGCTTCAAATAAATCGATGCATAAACCAATGTATTTTAGGTAACTTTTTCAGATGAGCTCCCAAAATGTTTTATTTTTGTAGAGTAACGTTTCAGAACTTCATAAATGTTCCTTCATCAGACATGGAGCTAAAGTATGCATTCTGAAAAAATATGTAACAAAAATATGTTTTAATACACTTGTATAAAATTCTTTGTTTAGAAATATTTTCTCAAATATATTTCAATATGTAAAAATCAGGTGGAACAAACCTGATAATATCTCGATTGATATACAGTAAATGAGCGAGTGAAATGGTGCCTGGAACATGCGAGATGTCTTTAATTAACTTCGAGTTCAGAAGTCTGTAAATAAAGATTAAAAAAGGAAATTGTCTACTGTGTTTTTTTATATATGTTCTTTTGCATATCAAAATTCTCATAATTAGAAAAAGAAAAAGGGAATTATGGCAATGCCATTTCTTTTTTTATATAAAAGGAAACTTACTAAGAAAATTCTCTGTGTATTAATTCACAGTGTTTTTGCAGCATGAAACAGAAGTCAGACTATTTCTTTCTAAAATGCCAGTGCTCTGGAGATCAAAATATATATCTTCTCATGACTTCAAAATCTCTGAAGTCTGTAAATAGATGAGAAACTTCACTAAGTATTTAAATCGTAAAGTTTTGTATTATTGAAATGCTGTTTTATTATAAAAGAACTTACTGAGAGATATCTCCATTTATTCTTCATGTGTTTAAATCTCCACCAAATCAAATTTTGACTCTGTTCTAAAGGCAGCTGTGAGAACCGAAAAGGCTAATCTGAAACCAATAAAGAGGTCTCAATGAAACGGACTTACATTTCTATCCGTATTAACTAGCGCTCTGTGAGACGTCTCTATTTATTGCTTCTTTGTCTCATTCTTAAAAGAATTCAAACCCCAAACTGGGAAAAAGAAGACAGACTTGCATATTTTATCCCTGCACCACTACCCGCTCAAACAATACCTGCCGTTTCAAACAAACACCTCTAAGGTGAGCAAGAAGGGCTGGGCCACATATAAGCACACCTGTTGGCGTGCTGACGTCAGTAGGGACGTCACCTGTGTGGCCCAATCTGTAAAGAAACAGTGTGAATGAAATTTCACTCTGTCCCCTTCTGCTTTAAAGGTTCTCTGTGCTCCATAGCTACTTTAGTTAAATACAATGCTGACCAGATTCTACACAGAATTGGGAAAATGATTTAAAGTCCCATGCAAAAATGCATTCTGAAAAGAGTTTCTGTTGTATCTTTCCCAACCTTAGTTTTTTAACCTTTCCATTTCCATTGGTTACATTGAAACACTTCTGAGCATGACATTATAATTTATATGAGACTATTTCAATACCATACTCCAGGTACATGCAGGTCATGAAAAAAATATATTTTTTAAGTTTAAATTGTATAATATTTGAAAAAAATGTTTAACTACTAATCAGAGTACAGTAATATTGGTGTGAGAAAAATCTGGCTAGTGTGATGTCTGTTTGGAACAAGCGAATAATTGTGAGAGTGTTGAAAAAGGGGGAAGGGGGAGGGAAATAAAATCTGAATGTACTGTATATTGTTGATATTATGAAATGAAAAGGGGGAAGGGGCAGGGAGCATGGAAGGAAGGGAAGGGAGGGGTAAGAAGAGATGTGTGGAAAAGTATAGGACTGAGGAAGTGTGTGTAAATGAATGAAAATAGTATTTTTTATATCTGAGTAAGGAATATATTATGTTTGTAGGACTAGATCTAGATGTGATATCAATGGAAAGTGGACCAAGACAAATTCTCATTCAATCCATATCTCTTATGATGTGTTCTCAAAGTGTAGATCCACCAGGCTTCTCTTCGTAATAAAGTCATTTCTCTATCTCCTCCTCTGGGATTCTTCTACACATGTTCCAGTCCAAAAAACTTTAAACTTGAAATGGAATGGCGAAAATCCAAAAAATGTCTTGCCAGTGGAGACCTAATGTCTCCTCTTCTTATGTTGCCTTTGT
The DNA here is from genome assembly GCA_016271365.2 of Neoceratodus forsteri. Taxonomy (NCBI): domain Eukaryota; kingdom Metazoa; phylum Chordata; order Ceratodontiformes; family Ceratodontidae; genus Neoceratodus; species Neoceratodus forsteri. The sequence continues at coordinate 1,632,034,762 of CM028130.1, read as the reverse complement.
GTTCTGTTACTTGTAATTTTAAGGGTCTTATTGTTTCGCTGATGTAATATAAAGAACAAGGACAAATGATGCAATATACGACATAGTCAGTTCTGCATGTGATGAAATCTCGGGATGTTGTATTCTTTATCATCATATGTGCTTCTGATAGATTTCATTCTCTGCCCATTATTGCAGTGAACAAAATTACCACATGGGTAAAAGCCTTGAATATCATTTCTGAGACATGTTCTGTTTTTTTCTGGTGCAGTCCAATGTTGTGTTTTGTTGACTCTATTTCCAATTGTTGTCGTTTTTTTAGCAGTTACCCATGGTTTTTGTTGAAAAATTTTTTGTCCCCAGAGCAAAGGGGAGGAGGGGTGTGGTATTGGAGGGGTCGAGTAAGGGAAGTAAGTCATGGGGAGGAGGGGGAGTTGAGGGGAGTGCAGAGGGGAGTGCAGAGGGAGGGAGGGAGATAGAGAAGCGGGAGAAGAAAGCTAGTGATGAGTGGCATTATTAGAACAAGTTATGTGGGGGGCTGGGGAGAGGAATATAAAGTCTTTAGTGTGATATGAGGACTCAAGAGGCAAGTAAATGAGCAGCATCTACCTTACTGAGCAGCCACCAAGGCAGCCTGTATGAGCTATGGATAGAACTTGGTGAGCAGAGGCTAGGAGGAGGTAGTGGTTGTATTGTTATGGGAGAGACCAAGGGGAGGGGGAGATGGTGGTAAGGACCATGTTGCCTGGAGAAAAGGGGAAGTGGAAGTGGGCTGATTGGATCCTGATGACTATAATATTAGCGCAGGCTCTGGGTAGGCTGGGTAGCTGGGGAGGGTGGGTGCATAGAAGCACTGGCTAGTGCTGCTAATATTCGTTAGCAGACGTGTTCAGAGATCTGGAGCAGCATACTTGTTAAAAAATTGCACCAGATGCCAGATTGGAGGAGCCAGACCTGGGAGTGGGTTGTGCCATCCTGGGTGGCAGGGAGAACCTGTCTAGCACCCACTCGAACCTCCGAGGTTTTTTGTTGCCGACTGTGGGAGAAAGTAGAAAAGAGCAGGTAAAATAGCTGGAGGACTTGGGGGGGAGGAGAGGGAGAGCAGAGGGAGCCTGGCAAGGTAAAATGAGACTGGTGGAATCACGGACCTCACCACCAAGACCGAGGTCCCCTGCAATACAACCTCCTGATCGGGTAAAGTATACTAGCAAGCTGCTCAATAATGGTTGCTCTGTATGCTACAAAGGCATTTCATTCAGGCTGCTTAAATGTCAATAAATTAAGTGGTACTGGAAGTTACAGATACATTTCATTCAGGCTGCTTAAATGTTAATGTATCGGGTGGAACTGGAGCTACAAATACAGTTCATTCAGGCTGCTTATTTGTCAATAAATCTGGTGGTACTAAAAATACATTGAAATCAGGCTGTTCATATGCTGTGAAACCAACTGCTCCTGAAACTAACAAACAAGCACAAAAGTAGACTGCACATTAGAGTGAAATTAGCATAACATGCAAAGCTAGCAGGCAGCACTTAATGAAACTCTATTGAACAGTAAGCTAGGAAACTGCAATAGAAGCAGTAATATCAGCACTAATTCGGCAGTTTATGTGGTATAAATAACTATCAGTAGAGCTATGCTGACAGGAATTTATCATCCTTAAAGGTCCATTAACTAGCACTGCTAACATGCATTTGCAGAAGTGTTCAAAGAGCTGGAGCAGTGTGCTTGCTCAAAAATGGTGCCAGATGCCAGATTGGAGGAGCCATACCTGGGAGTGGGTTGTACCATCCTGGGCAGTGGGGAGAGCCCATCTAGCACCTGCTCAATCCTCTGGGGTTGTTTCTTGCTGACTTTGAATGGGTTGTGCCATCCTGGGTGGCAGGGAGAGCCTGCCTAGTGCCCACACGACCCTCTGGGGTTGTTTCTTGCCAACTGGGAGTGGGTTGTGTGATCCTGGTGGTAGGGAGAGCCCCTCTAGTGCCTGCTCGGACCTCTGTGATTGCTTCTTGATGATTGTGGGAGAAAGTAGAAAGGAGCAGATAAAATAGCTGGAGGACTTGGGGGAAGGGGGATAGCAGAGAGAGCCTGGGAAGTAATGCCAGTAATGGCACTCCATGGGTTACGATGTAAACAATCACTCTTACTCCAATTAAATATTCCTTTGATGTTGCTGGTTCCTGCATTAAACACTCCAGAGTCACCATACTATAAGGCTTCTGGTGACTTCTCTTATTATGGTTGGCATGTGTCTCACAGTTATCTCCCTTTGCTGTGGATCTGGTACATAATAAAATATTACACATTGTACTGCAAATTCAGTAAACATAAACGAGTCAAGGGAAAGTCTCACATCTTTTCACAGCAATATTTTCCTAACTCCTTCTGCATTAAGTGTTACGTGCCTCCTCCAGTTGCCAGCAGCCCTACTTTTGTCCAAATCTAGTTTTCAAATAAAAAATTACAGCCCCCAGAAGTTATCATTGTTTCTCTCCTCCATTTTTCCATCAAAGTTGCTGAAGGATGATGTCATCTGAGCAACAAAGATAATGGTATTACACAAACTGCAGTTCCACCAATAAACTAATGCCAGTAAGGGTCTCACAGACATAATTTCTGTAACTCTGTATATTTACAACATTTATAACTATGTTCCTTTGAGGTACTGCATTGTTGTATATGACTATTCTTTTTATAATGCTGTTAATTACTATTTAGTTTTTTCCTATTGTACTATACTCCATACCCCCCAGAACACATCTGGAAATAAGCTGCTTGTGTGCCACTGCATACCCTGGAAAGAGCATACCACGGCTGTTTCACAATGCACAAATGTGAGTGAAGTCATTCTCCAAACCTTGAGTCACATTTGTGTGATAGGCCCCTGGTATATGCCTATCTTGGTTACATGAACACTGTTGGCTCTGCCTCATGCCTCAGCGCATACCCAGGAAAATGCATACCATGGCTTGCTCAGTATGTGCAAATGAAACTAAACTTATTATACAAATTTTAATCTCACTTTGCATGATTAGCCTCTGATATATGCTAACTTGTGTTAATGAAGACTTGCCTTGACCTTGTGCCTCAGTGCCTACCCAGATAACTGCAAACCTTTGCTTGACCACCATGTACAATTGTAGTGTAGTTATTCTGAAAATTCTTCTGTCACTTTATGTGATCAGCCTCTAGGTTACATAAAGACACTTGGCTATGCCTCATACCTCACTGCATACCCTGGTAAGTGCATGCCATGGCTGCATCACAAGGTACGATTGTTTCTGCAGTTATTCTGAAAATCTTGTGTCACTTTTCTGTGATCGGCCTCTGCTATATGCTCGCCTAAGGTATTTGAACACACTTGGCTCCACCTCATGCTTCAGTGCAAACGCAGGAAAGTGCATACCATGGTTCCATCCCTATGTACAAATGCGGCTGCAATCATTTTGCAAACCTTGTCTCACTTTGTGTGATCAGCATCTGATATACTATCACCTAGGCTACATTAGCACACTTTGCTTTGTCTCGTGCCCCAGTGCATACCCAGGAAAATGCTTGCCATGGCTTTATCACTGTACAAATGTGACTGCACTTACTGTGCAAACCTTGTCTCTCTTCATGTGATCGGACTCTGACATACACTACCCTGTGTTCATTGAATACACTTGCCTCTACCTCATGCCTCAATGTTTACCAAGGTATCTTTTCTCCATCACAGTGTACAATTGTCTGCAGTTCTTCTGAAAATCATCTCTCTCTCTCTCTTTCTGTGATCTGCCTCTGATATATGCCCACCTGGGTTATATGAACTCACTTGGCTCTGCCTTGTGCCTCACTGGATACACTGGTAAGCACATGACATGGCTCCATCACAGTGTACAATTGTGAGTGCAGTTATTCTGCAAATCTTGCATCACTTTTTTGTGATCGGCCTATGCTATTTGCTCACCTCGGTAACATGAAGACACTTGGCTCTGCCTCATGCCTCAGTGCATACCCAGGAAGGAGTATACCATGATTCCATCACTATGTACAAATCTGAACTTACTTTGCAAACCTTGCCTCACTTTCTGTGAATGGCCTCAGATATACTGTCACCTAGGTTGCATGAACACATTTGGCTCTGCCTCATGCCTCAGTGCATACCCAGGAAAGTGCATACCATAGTTCCATTACTATGTACAAATGTGACTGCATTTATTCTGCAACCCTTGTCTCACTTTGTGTAATCAGCCTCTAATGTACGCTACTCTCAGTTAAATGAACACACTTAGCTCTGCCTCATGCCTCAGCGTCTACCCAGGTAACTGCATACCATTGCTTGATCACTATGTACAATTGTGAGTGCACTTATTCTGAAAACTTTATCTTACTTTGTGTGATCTGCCTCTGATATACGCTCACCTGGGTTACATGGGCACACTTTGCTCTGCCATGTGTCTTGCTGCATATCCTTGTAAGCACATACCCTGGCTCAATCACCGCATGCATTAATGAGTGGAGGTATTCTGCAAACTTAGTCACTTGGTGTGATCGGCTTCTGATATACACTCACCTAGGTTACATGAACATACTGGGCTCTGCACTGTGCCTTGGTGTCTATCCATGTTATTGTATACATTTGCTTCATCGCTATGTACAATTTTGAGTGCAGTTATTCTGCAAACCTTGTTTCACTTTTGTGTGATCAACCTGATATATGCTCACCTTTGTTATGTTAACACACTTGCTTCTGCCTCGTGCCTCACTGCATACCCTGGTAAGTGCATTATATGGCCCGTTCCATGTGCAATAGTGTATACCCAGGTATGTGCATATCACATCACCACTACACTGTGCTAGTCTTGGTTTACTCACTTCTTTGCATTAAAAGACATAAAAATCACTTACTGCAATGTAACAAAAGTTACGCATTCTTTCTAAAGTTCAATTCTAGCCACACTAGTAGCTCCAGTTCTGATTAATCCACAAGAATGTGTTGCAGATGCCAGACCAGCTCAACACATGTTTAAATCTTCTCAGAAATCATGACAATATGTTAGGGAAATTAAGAGAGTGGAGATTTTCCCAGCCAGAAAGTGCTGGCATGGCTTATTTTTTTCTTTTTTGTCACAGGCTTTTATTTTGACATCGGCATACTAAGTTACTGTTCACTGGGCATTTGTGTGGGAGGGACAGACCTTTTCTTGGGAATCTCCCCTCCACCATGGAGAACACACACACACACACACATATTGATTACAATGACATAAATCCTTCACAGCCTTATACTATGTTGGGAAGTACTTGAGTGCTGGAATCCAGGAAGCAATCCAAAACAAACTAAGTACCTCTGCCATATAGTACTACGCACTCCATCAGCCCCAGCAGTGATGAACATTACATACATATTCTGTAGGTTAGAGTCTGTGATTATAGTATGTACACATTGGGCTGGATATTCAAACTGCGCCATTCTGAGGCGCAAGCCCTTGCGCTGCGCAAAATAGTTGGCTGCAGGGGTGTGGCCGGGGCGATATTCAAAGGAGTTGCGCTGTTAGGCAACTGGCGTATATCACCCAACCACAACTGTGCGCGCACAGTGGAACTTGCGCCACCACAAGTTGTCAGAGTGGAGCATTCAACTTGCGGTGGCCAATACCATAGTGCCATCGCAAAATCACGATATTCAAAAGGTGACATGCAAATGGGGCCATAATTCATGCAAGGCGCAGGGGGGCCATTTGCATCTGATTATAACCCCATTTGCATGCCATTAGCATGTGGGTGTGCTGATCCCGAGGACTTGCACCTGGTGCCCTGTAGGCAGCAGCCTTGAGGACTGACGACCTTGCAGCCTGATCAGGCAGCAATGTGGCTCCCCACCTCCCTCTGGACATCTCCCTGGTGGTCCAGTGGACCGAAATGCCCGATCGCGGGCAGAATGTAAATGGAACCCCTGAACATGTCCCTAGTGCCCGATCGTGGGCAGTAAGTAAAGTGCCCCCACCCCGAACATCTCCCTGGTGGTCCAGTGGACCGTAATGCCCGATCGCGGCAGAATGTAAATGGAACCCCTGAACATGTCCTTAGTGCCCGATCGTGGGCAGTAAGTAAAGTGCCCCCACCCGAACATCCCTGGTGGCCCAGTGGACCGTAATGCCCGATCGCGGGCAGAATGTAAATGGAACCCCCTGAACATGTCCCTAGTGCCCGATCATGGGCAGTAAGTAAAGTGCCCCCACGAACATCTCCCTGTGGCCCAGTGGACCGTAATGCCCGATCGTGGGCAGAATGTTAATGGAACCCCGAACATGTCCCTAGTGCCCAATCGCGGGCAGTAAGTAAAGTGCCCCCACCCCGAACATCTCCTGGTGGTCCAGTGGATCGTAATGCCCGATCGCGGGCAGAATGTAAATTGACCCCCCCAAACATCTCCCTGGTGGCTAGTGTCCCACCCCCACCACTAGCCCCACCACCCGCCTCCCCGGCAGCCAGCGGCGGCAGCATCCCACCCGCCTGCCGCCCGCCACCCACCCGACCGATCAGCCAGGGCTGCACACCCATTGGTGCAGAGCAAGAGCCATGGGCGGCAGCCCATACTGTATATGACAGTCCAGATCTGACTTTACTTACTGCCGCGATCGGGCACTAGGACATGTTCGGGGGTTCCATTTACATTCTGCCCGCGATCGGGCATTACGGTCCACTGGACCACCAGAGATGATTCGGGTGGGGGGCTTACTTACTGCCCACGATCGAGCACTAGGACATGTTCGAGGGGTTCACTTTACTTTCTGCCCATGATCGGGCACTAGGGACATGTTCGGGGTTCACTTACTTTCGCGCCTGCGATCGCGGCATTTCGTCCACTGATCAGGGAGATGTTCGGTGGGGGGGCATTTCATCACTGCCTCGCGATCGGGCACTAGGGACATGTTCGGGTTCACTTTACTTCTGCCCGCTGATCGGGCATTTCGTCCACTGACCACCAGGGATGGAATGGGAGGGGAGCTACATTGATGCCCGCCATGGGGCTGGTGGGGAGTACACTATGCCCGCGATCGGGCTGGGGGCACAGGGACTGAGTTGGGGGCCAGCCACAGGTGGCAGCTGCTGTGTTGCGCCCTGCAATACAGCAGCTCACCTGTGGGTGGCCCTTGACTTAAGCCTTTTTTTTTTGGCTCAAGGTCCTGCAGGCTCAGGTTGGGGGTTGCGCCTGCACAACTCTGCACAGCCCGGCTGAATATCGGGCTGTGCAGTTTACTCATGGTTCCTCCCCCTCCTGTTGAGCATGCATTCATTTGCATTGCGCTGTTGCTCAGCCTGTTTTCAGTGACGCAACTGCCTCCTGCTGAATATCGCAGAATGGCGCAATGTAGGACTTGTGCATGCGCAACCCTGTTGCTCATGGCGCAACCCTTTTGAATATCTGGCCCACTATGTTTTATCCAAGCCATCAGCCTCCATTCAGTGCACATAGTAAGCTTTATTTGTAAAAGTCTGGGAATAGATCGGTTCTGAAAGGATTAACAAACCCTACAGATGGCAGTAAATCACTGTACACTGACACACACACACACACAAAATTGGGAAAGAAATGTAATTTGAATCTTTGCTGGAACAATGCAGTCTCATTACAAATTCAATTTTGACCAACAGGGAATTGTTTAGATAATAAATATGTAAAAAGAAGGTTTAGGTGTCCTTTAAGGCTAAAGACAGCAGATAGGAATTTCTCCAGTGAGGCTTAGTTTAACAAGCTGCCTGTGCAGTTTACAATGAGCTTATCCACTGATAGTAATTTTATCTGGCATGAGTATGCTGCATGTAGGAAAAGAACCCCCCGCATAGTGATTTCAGATAGCAGAGGGATCGTACTCCACCCCCTGCAGACGTAAAGATTTCTGCAGGACTGTATAACTGCTGACAGTAGTTCCACAGTGCTGCTGCAGACATATGCATTTGACTTAGGCCCCCATATTCAAATGGTTAGTGCAGAATGAACTATGTTCACAGCGAGCACCATGCTAACCATGAATAGCACCAGCAATCAGTATGGGGGCCACATTCAGAGGCTCCCAGTGTGCCAAATTAACATGACATTAATGGGGAATCCCTCATGCATAATGGGTACAGTAGTATATTCAAAGAATTTAATAGTGGTAAACAGCCTCCATTGTAGTTCGGTTTAATACTGCTGAAACCCTACTCTTATCTCAGTGCAATGGTTGTACACCCCCAATAGCCCATTCTGTCATCATTACAATAAACCCCAGTAGTCTAGTGGTCCCCACAACCCTCTGATCACCCATTCTGCATATCTCCACGTATTCTCTGGTAGTCTGGATGTCTCTCCCAATCACCAATTCTGTAAACCATATTTTATTTCCTGGTAGTCCAGTGAACCCTCACCCCTTAGCACCCATTCTGTATATGTACATCTATTCCCTGGTAGTTTAGTGGATTCCCTCCCACCAATGAATGCACAACCCCCTCTTGACCTGTCTACTCTGGATCCACCACCCCCACACTCCTGCCTGACCCCAGACATCAAGCAGCACCTGGTTGGTAAGATGACAGCCAGAACAGCCCCCTGCTCACCACTTCGGCCAGCTGCTTTCTGGTGTTCACTGAGTGATCATGATCATTGTACCTGCTAGGTGCTGCTCAGTGTCTGGAGTGAGGGTGTGTGTGTAGAGCAGATGGTCGGGAGCAGACAGGTTAAGAGGGGGTCTGGCGATCATTTGAAGAATGGAGTCCACCAAACTACCAGGAAATATGTGGATATATATGGAATGAGTGATTGGCGGTCTACTAGACTACCAGGGAACAGGTTATGAAGTTCAGAATGAGCATCCTGGATATGTCAAATTAGGTTGGCAGCATGGCCTAGAGGTTAGAATAATGAGCTGTGACTGAGCTTTGTACATCCAGCAGACCTGGGTTTGATTCCCACAACCTCCACTTGCATACTCTGTGACTGTGAGCATTTCATTTAACCTCCCCATTGCTCCCAGGATCACCCCTGAAAACAGGCCTTGTGCCCTAGTGGGCCTTACCCAGTTCCTAAAGAATTAAAAAAAGGTGGAGGAGTCCCTCTATGGCGGATAAATCTACAAAACAAAAGTGAGGCAGACTCAGCTCCTACTGTATATTTTTAACTTTTTATTTTAGTGTGAAAAGCCACAGAGAAGTTGGAATGGCCAAAGTTTTGTGCCAGGCATCACTTCTTCAGGATTATGGTGGTCTACAATTGTTTTTGAGAAAAATGAACTCTGTTCTTAAAAGGTTACGTTCCTTAGTTCCATCATGCTCTTTCTCAGCTGGTCAGCAATGCCAGAAATATATTGTGATTATCTCCCCCCTCAGAGTGGATCCTTCCTACTGTCAGACAGCTGTGTGCTGCCAGCTGCATTTCTCCTATGATCACTAGTCGTTCTGACATCTAGGTGAATTTTAACAGTAAAATAAAAACAAAAGTCATGTCTGCCCCATTTTTGTTTTGTAGCCAGTTCTTACTATTCAATAATACCCTTCCTGTTCTGATGAGCTTCATAGATACTGTAGCACAGTGCAATAGAGTAGAGAAGGGGACGTTTTTACCAGCAGAGCTAAACAGGACTTACCTGATAATGCCCTCCCAGGTCAAGCATCAGGGTTCCAGAATGGAGTTATGATATTGGACAGTGCGTCCTGCCCATGATGCTAGAGAACGTCAGGGATGCACACCCTTATTAAAAGTGATGGAAAATAGAAGGGGATTGTCCAGAAGCCAGATGTTGGATATGACATTATAGGAGGGCCTGGGGAGGGGACAGCAGGATATTCAATTCAGTTCAATGGGTGGCAGGCAACTCTATGACTAATCTATTGACCATCTATGGAGGTAGACAGGGCCAATTAGAGCTTTAGAAATGTATTTTGTTTAAATAGGTATATGCTCTACAATAAATATTGGCTAAATAGGGTAAATGCTTGTTACTGCATTTAGATCAATACCAATTTGTATTATTATTCAGATTCAGTGTTTATCCCTGCTATTTAAAACATCATACAAGGTATATTTGCTGCACCCATTGTCAATAAAGATAGAGTTTATTGTCCCACAACTAATTACTTTAGTCAACAGTTCTTTCTGTATAGCTATAGGGGTCATAAAACGATGCAGACCAAAAGTTATTTTTTTGTTATTTCCCTTCTAAACTGTGAAGTGTTGTGCCAAAGCATCATAAGTATTTATTGAAATACACTGTCCACATTGGCATTGTGTAGTCAGCTTTAGATCAGTTGTGCTTATGAGCACACAGCATACAGCTTCAGCTCATAGAGGTTTTAGAGCCCTCACAATTTAGATTTTAAAAGCAAGTTTGTTTTTAAAACACTGTCTATTCTGAAAATGTGAAACACTCTTTCACTAATTTGATAACAAGATACAACTTTGGAAAATTTAACAAGGTCGAGTGACTCAGAGTAGAAAACAATATCACCTAAAATGAAAAGCCAGGTCAGCTGACTAGAATAAATAAAGATTAAAACCAGTTACAATACCATTTAAAACCCCTTGCTAGTGCCCGTAATAGCTTCAAACACTACATGCATAATGTTTTGCAGTATGCATTCACACACACGTTGGGTTTCATTTCGGCAGCCAGCTGTTTCAATCCATCTGTTAGATTTCAATGCCATGAAATAAGCTACAGATGTCTGACTATTTATACTGTAGCTATGATGTTCTACAAGTACTATCCTGTGCATCATCAGAAATTTGATGAACTCATTCAACATAGCCTTTAGGTGTTCCACTGATTTATTCCTCCCCTGGTCTTAGTAGAGCCCCATTTTCTGAAGGCATTAATTCTGAGATGGTATCACAGTCTTATATTTCGGAGGGTTGAAGAGTCGAGAAGAATTAAATGATTGGAACTTGAACTGCTCTATGAGAAGCAAAACTGCTGTTTTGAGAGTTCATGAATATGAATGCCATTGTGATTTGATTTTGCCTTTTGGCTGCCCTCTTGTATACATTTGGAGGTGTAGCTGTGAGTAACTGAATAGCATTCTACAACACTGAATGAAGTCATAACAGCATGCACAACTTTTTACCTGAAATAGAAAAATCATACCAGAATATAAATGCTCACTTATCAAGAGCAAGCAAAATAAAAGTATGTCCAACAGTGCAAAGAAGAGATGCATATGAAACATTCTTTTTTTTCATAATTAATGTGGATAAAGCCCAATGCAAGCAGTCACTGGCAAGTTTTGCATTAGGGGTGTGCAGTTAATTGGAACCAAATTTCAGCTGTGAACCTGAGTGATTCTGCTGCAAGGGACCATTTTCATTGAAAAGCCAGATTCTTCTCTTCTTCCAGAACTAATCCTACATCAGGGATCAGGGATCTGAAGACATATGGCTGATGTCAGATTGGTTTTCATTTCTGGGAATGATGATATTCAAAGTATTAAGTGACAATTATTTTGTGCGGTCCCAGACACTTTTTGGGTATTGTACCTAGTAAAAATCCTCTCTACACACTCTCTTCATAAACAGAAACAGAGATTCTAGAACATTTAGAAAATGTACGTATAGTATCACACCATCCTAATTTCACTTTTGTCTGTTCTAATGTCTGAAATGAGATATACTTAATTTACAAAGTAAATCACAGTCAGTTCAGACCTTTAGTAATTATAATACAGGAGCATTACAGCTGCCTACCAGACTAAAAAAAGTATGGAGTAACACAAAAGATGCTACAGTAATATTCCCAGTTGGGGATGCATAACCTTAGGCTATTAGCACCCACAGAGGTCTGCATATAGCACAGCATTAATTTAATGGTGCTGTACCATACACGGAACCCCTGGGACCTGCTGCTACTGACATATTTTTCTGCCCACTATTCAGCCTTTAACCTAAGAGGCCTACATTGGGCCCAGAGTGGTCCATTATTGTTAACTAGGGCTTCTGATGGTCCAGTGGCCTCCCTCACATTCCACTTCTCATCATTTTTCCCAAATATCCTGTGAAATTCTATTGTCTAGCCCCATGCTCCCATGGCTATCCTCTCTTAGGACATAATGAATATGGTTGTCAGAACCCTCTGAAGTTCTGGGTTCTAGTTCTAACCTAGAACTTTTGAAAAAGTTCTAGGGTTCTAATCATTTTTAAGAACATTTTAGAAGCCCAACCCTATTTTTTTAATTGTGTTGCCAATAATGAAGATATTATTGAAATACATATTAAATCAAGGGCAAAAATGAATAAAATCTGTTCACTATAACCGGAGAAAGAAATGATCTTGTGTGACTTTGATAAACGACTACAGCTAGATTTAACTATGGCTTCTTCTGTTTGCTAAAGCCAGCAACTGGATACAGTGCAGCAGTCAAATGGCACACAGCAGGATGATAGCAAGTACTCCATGTAGGAGTCACACACACACATACACACACACACACACACACACACACACACACACTGGGTACAGTGCAGCAGTCAAATGGCACACAGCAGGATGATGGCCTGTACTCCATGTAGGAGTCACACACACACACACTGGGTACAGTGCAGCAGTCAAATGGCACACAGCAGGATGATGGCCTGTACTCCATGTAGGAGTCACACACACACACACTGGGTACAGTGCAGCAGTCAAATGGCACACAGCAGGATGATGGCCAGTACTCCATGTAGGAGTCTCACACACACACACACACACACACACACACACACTGAGTACAATGCAGCAGTCAAATGGCACACAGCAGGATGATGGCATGTACTCCATGTAGGAGTCACACACACACACACACTGGGTACAGTGCAGCAGTCAAATGGCACACAGCAGGATGATGGGCAGTACTCCATGTAGGAGTCTCACACACACACACACACACACACACACACACACTGAGTACAATGCAGCAGTCAAATGGCACACAGCAGGATGATGGCCTGTACTCCATGTAGGAGTCACACACACACACACTGGGTACAGTGCAGCAGTCAAAGGGCACACAGCAGGATGATGGCCAGTACACCATGTAAAGTCACATAAACAATGAGTACAATACAAAACAGTCAAAGGGCATACAGCAGGATATTGGGCTGGCCACAGTACACTACAGGAGATAGAGTCACACAAGACAGTGAAAGGAATTTTTTCTGTCTCTCCTCCCAACAGGAAGATATATTTCTGGCATGTATTTAAGGATACCACCACACAGCTGGCTGCTGGGCTGCACACAGTCACATACACACAGTGTAGGGTACAGTGCAGTCAAAGGGCACATAGCAGGACGATGAGCTTTCTGTCTCTCCTCCCAACAGGGAAATATATTTCTGGAATATAGTTAATGATACCACACAACAGGCTTCTGTGATACACAGTGTACACACATGGTCACACACTGCGTAGGGTACAGTGGGCACACGGCAGGGTGATGGGCTGGCCAGTACCCCACATAGGAGATGGAGTCACACAACACAGTAAGAGTTTTTCTTTCTTTTGTAGTGAATAAGGGATTTCTGTCTCTGTCCCAACAGGAAAATATTTCTGGCACATATTTAAAGATACCACACAATTGACTTCTGGGCTGCACACAGTCGCACACTGGGTAGTGTACTGTGAAGTCCAAGGGCACACAACAAGATGATGGGCTGCCCACCAGTACACCAAGTAGAAACAGAGTCACACAAATTGACAGACATTTTTTGTAATGACTAAGGATTTTTCTGTCTCTCTTCCCAGAAGGGAAATATTGGTGGGCCTGGCATGTATTTAAACATATCACAAGGATGCTGGGCTGCAGTGCACATGGTCACCCACTGGGCACAGTGCAGCAAGGTGCACACAGCAGGATGATGACCTGTACACACCGAGACCCCAAAGGCTCCCAGTCAGTTCCACCACCAGTCCCTGGCCTGTCTACCCCACTACTCCCTTCCCAACAAAGTTGCCACTTGATGCCACTGACCTGCCTGGCTGCTTCTTTTGATTCCCCTTTTCCTTTCTGTAATTTGTACCACACAAAAAATGTCCTGACACTACCTGTTTGCCTTTGCTCTGTAATGTTTTTCCAGTCAAAAGGTGCCAAGTTGTCAACCGAAGAGCAGAGTAGAACATATACATCTTCTCTGCTAGCAACCCAGCTCTGTCTGCCCTGCTGAATTCCTGCTGCACAACAACCAGGTTTGAGTCACATGACTGAACTACTGCACACGTCATGCCACTCATGTGAGCATACAGTAAAATTTAACTAGTCCCTCCTGATTCCCTTACTCCCAGCTGTCAGTCCCTCTCACCCAATGTCTGCACTGCCCCCACAAGACCCCCACCCATGGTAGGCAATGGCACAGCAGCACCGTATGCAGCCACCACATGTAACTGTGGGAAAAAAACAGTTTGAACCCTTTTGTGAACCCTCTAGTGCTTGAGTTCTAAATCAGAACTCAAACACCAGGGTTTGTGAAGTGTTTGAATCTTTGATGATCTAGGTCTGACAACCCTACCCCAAATAAACTTGAAAATACAAATGTTATTAATCCGTGTTATAAGACAGGGACGGAGATAGAAAAGGGGAAAACAAAACAGCCCATAAAAATATGTCAAGTTCTCCCATTAGTTACATGTTTAGAAGCGATCACTAATTATCTAATCTACAACTACACCAAGTGAAATAACGATTTAGACCAGCAAATTAGAGACAGGATATACTGTACGTATATCCCAAATTAGCTACACTACACTGCACTATGAATGTTTAATTTAAATTAGTAAGCAGATGAATTAAAAACTTTCCATAATGAATCTTTAAAGTAAAATGTCATTTCAATAAATACTTCATGCCGTTACAATGTGGAAAATTCATAGTCATCTTGTACAGTGTATATTGATGTCACAACAGAGGATTATGACTTCAAGGCAGAAAACATAGCAGGGTCACATGAAGGCTAAGGGACAAAGAGTCTGATCTTTGAAATCAGACCCTTTGATCGCTTATGTCCTAAAAATATCTTTAGGAATAAAAAAGGAGGGGAAACCCTAACACTCAAAATATATTTAGTAAGTTATGAGATTTGAGTCCTACTGCTGAGAACTGTATGTATTTTGCTGAAAAATGGAAACATCACTTAACTATTTAAAACAAACTCTGGCCAGAGCTGATAGGGCGGCATGTGAGGAATTTGGGGTAAAAATATTGAAAATTACCAAAGTTACGAGCCTGCATTAGCAAAATGTAACATAGACTCATAATTTTGTTGTTTTGTAATATTTGTGCACCAAATTTGCAACATAGCCTTGTTATGGCTCTGCCTCATGAAGAAGGGAAGAGCAAATATTCAACTCCTAACTGAAAGGTGATTTCACACAGGGACTGTGAAATCAACTTTTGGGACACAAAAACACGTTTTGGGATGGAGTTGAAAAAATGACAGCTGTCACATTCATGAGGTGCTATACAGAAATGACTATGTTGAAAATCTGGGTTAAAAATATTGACTATTACCAAACTTATGAGCCTGCGTTTTTCAAAATATGAAAAAAAAATGGAGGAGCTACGATCGCAACACTGGGGGATTGGGCACCCCCAGTGGCACTCTTACGTCATTTTTGTGTCTCTGGGAGGGTACTGAGAGGGAGGGTCATGTGGGAGGATATGTATAATTAAAAATAAAAAAATCGGCAGCATCCTGATCGTGACACTGGGGGATTGGGCATCCCCCAGTGTTACTCTTGTATTTCTGGGGGGGGTGCTGAGAGGGAGAATCAGGTTGGGGACATATCTATAATTTAAAAGAAATAAAAATCAGCAGTCACAGCAGAACATGTGCCATTCCACCACGTCCAAGATGGCCAACTCTACTGTGCATGCACTAGTGGTCATGCATACATAGTAGGGTGTGGCAGCCATCTTGGACACGGCAGAGTGTGTTGTGTTCTGCCATGACCATCAATTCTTTTTTTTTTAATTATAGATATGCTCCCCACCCAGCTCTCTCTCTCTCTCTCTCTCTCTCTCTCAGCACCACCTTCACCCCCCCAGAAACAAAAGAGTGACAATGGGGTACCCATTCCCCCACTGTCGCAATCAGGATGCCACTGATTGCGACTGGAGACAATGAACAGAGTGCTCCACGGACACCACCAACATGGAGGTGACTGCGCTGCATGGCCAACATGTAGTTCAGTCGGAAGGAATGCTGCTAATTCCTTTTTTGATAGCAAGACGTCTGCAGGGCTAACCCACTGCAGCCCTAACTAGGTGAGTAAAATTGCCCCTAGAGTACCACTAAACTATTGGGTGCCACTAAACTATATGGATTAACAAACAAACACAACACCACAATGCAATGCACAATTGAGGTGGCCAAAATAAGAAAATTGCCGCATTTTGTTATTTTTTTTGTAAAATTGATTAATTCAACATTGACAGAAAATGAAGAGTTAATAAGATATAAAGATATTTCTGTGGGTTATGCAAACTGCACTATTGTTGACATTGTAGTACTTTCACAAAAGGAGTGCGCTGTTTCACATCCTGGTGGGATATGATGTTGCTCCATGTTTGGTGATTAGACGTGGATGGTGCAAGTACCTTTAAAGGTAGGCTTTGAAGCAATGACCAGTTAATGATATAATGTCCATGGCTTATAGTCTTCCATCCAAAAGTACAGATGATCTGTTGCCAAATGTATATTATGTGTATCTGTTGAAATTCAGCATGTGTGTCTTCGATTAAGCCCAAAACAAATTTATGGGCCACTTCAGATAACTTTGATCAGCAGCCAGACAACATATAAAAAAAACAACATTCCAGCATTTTACAGCTGCTTACGCTTGTCCTATGGGCACCCATTTGCACACTGCAGACACATTCTAGATTCTTCCTCCGCTCCCCAGGCATTGTTTAAATAAAATAATTTTGGGGTCCTGGCAGTGTGTCAGGTGCTCACTAAGCATTTAAAACACACAAAAAATGACTTAAGGAACAGGAGAAGAAGAAAGAGGTTGGAGTCGACTGGTGTGGGTGAATGGTGGAGGAAAGGTGTCTCTTTCCCCTGTTTGTAGCCTACCAGACCTAATTTTGCAGTTCAGCTGAAACATGCCCCACCTGAAGAGATAAATACTACTTTCTGGCAATTCTATAGTAAAGTCTGATGTGGAAACAAGGAACATTACTTCATTTCTAGCTACACTGGACTTTGCATTGATTGAAACCAGTAGTGAAACCCATCTAATATGAATCAGGGTTTTAACATAAGTGGTGATTCTCGCTTCACAACTAAAAATAATGTCTTTCTTGCAGTCATCAAAAAATACAGAAAAAACAAAGAAGATTAAGCTGCTCACAACCCACTACTATCAGCTGCTGACCTGATTAAATTGAACAAACTCTTGCAAGAACCAATACGACTGCAAAATAATTGGTAATGTGGAAAATAGCAATGTTTGCACTAATCACCAAGCCACCTAACTGCACTTTCTAATTGTTGTGAAACACACACACTGACTAATATATATGTAAGGATTAAGCCATGAGAAAGCATGGGTCTACTGTGGTATTAATCCATGGTTGGGGCTCGTGGTCCAACCAACCAACCATAGATTAATTCCACTGTAGACCCATCCTTTTGAGTGGCTTAATCCGCTTGTAACATGGCAATGAGTGTATGACTGATAGTCTTTGAATAAATGAGTACAATCACACTGATTTACTTTCACAATACTATAAACTGAGCTATTAAACATGATGTACATATACTTGAAAACAATTGGAACACACCTATTGGAAATATCGTGGCTACTATTTCACTTTTGTTAAAATAACTTTCATTACAAGCTTTAAGCTTTTTAACATCAAAACATATTTTACAACTTTTCAAAAACTTGCAATTCACTTTCTATTCTAGGTGCTTTGATTTTCCTCTCTATGTATTAGAAGATATGGCTGCACTGCATGATGAGGTGTGCTATGGTACATTTTAGTTTTCTTTCTCCAGTTCCTTTGCAGACCAATAGGTGGCTGTCACACAATCCTAGTAGCACAAGCACCTTTTCTCCAAATGTACTGAACTAAGCCAATCTGAAAACACTTTATTGAACAACTACTATTTTGTGGAATATTATTTTCTCTTTTTTTCCCTCTAAACTACCTAACTCAGCAGGACATAGAACGACATAACGTTTACTGCTTTCATCTTTCAAATACTTGTTTTAACTACTATTGTTAGTCTGTTTCTTTGATTTCTTTTTGTTTCTCTCAATTTCTTTTTCTTTTCACCCACAGAAGTATCCTCTCTCTTTAATTTTCCTTTGTTTATCTCAGTGTCTGTTATTTTTGCTTTCGGTTACGGAGGCTGCATGCTCATCTTTACTACTGTGTATTCACCAACAGAAGGCTAGGCCAGATAATGTTATTCAGTCATCCACAATGCATTGCACCCACAGTTGCTTAGAAAGCAGTAGATCAGAAAGGATGGTAACAGTATGTAACTGTTCACTTCTACAGAAATATTGCTGCAGCATAATTAACAGTATACGTGGAGTTTAAATGTACAATCTTTAGTAACACATAAACTTCTGTTGTAGTTACAACATAGAAAAATCTTGAAAAAGTCAAAAATCCTGTGCCAGGAAAATTCTTAGTAAATACAAGTTGGGACAACTACACACTGCAAGCTATTTGCATATTGCTTTCACTTGTATACTGCTTCTTACCTATAGTGGATTGCCAAGGTATTACAATACAAACCATGATCTACTATGGTATTAGACCATGGTTTCTACTATACCACATGGTGTGTTTGCACCTATCTGAGTGCTTCATTTCGTTTTTCTTTTTTATGCCATGTTACAAACACATATATTCCAATGTAACATAGCAGTGCACTGTCTACTCACATTTTTACAGATTAAAAAAAAGACACCAAGGGACCATTTTCATCTTTTCAGGCTCCGAGGGACATAGGAGTGCAGGGGGTTGCCACTAGACACCTAATTTAAATCAACAATGACACATGAACATATGAAGAAGCCAGTAGAATAATGCCATTTGGACTATCTAGTCTGCTCATATTGCAGGGTCCACAGCTTGAGCTACTGTCCCTGCCCCCCCCTCCCCACTCCTTCCATCCTCCCTACCCATGATCTTTACCTTCCCCATGCCTATTCCAGCCTCTCTTGAAGCTACCAACTGTTTTCCATGAGACCACCTCTTTCAGCAGCACATTCCAAGTGTCCACCACCCTCTCCATGAAGAACTGCTTCCTGAACTCCCTCCTAAACCTCTCACCCTCCAGCTTAAGACTGTGCCCCTTCATGTTATGGTTGCCACTCAGCTTGAACAGATTCTCCTTATCAACCTTATTTAGCGCTTTCAAGTACCTGAAAGTCCCAGTCATGTCCCCTCTCTCTCCTGTCTTTCAGGGAGTACATGTTCAGTGCCCTCAACCTCTCCTCGTGTGCCTTACTCTGCTGACCCATTATCATCTTTGTAGCCCTTCTTTGGACCGTCTCCAGCAGGTTAATGTCCTTTTTGAGATGTGGGCAGCAGTAATGGACTCCATACCCTAGAAGTGGCCTCACCAGTGTCCTGTACAAAGGCAGTATAACCTCCTTTCTCCTACTACTGATCCCCATAGCTATGCATCCCAGCATCTTGTTTGCCCTTACTGTTGCCTTCTTGCACTGTGTGGAGTGCGTAATGTCACTAGTGATCATCACTCCCAGGTCCTTCTCCTCTGATACAGATACCTGGATTCCACCCTGGTAGTACTCCATCCTGGAATTCTTGGATCCAGTGTGCATTACTTTGCATTCTTTGGCATTGAAGCCAAGCTTCCAGATCCTGGACCACCTCCCCAGCTTTTCCAGATTCATTTTGTACATCCTGTATCCTATAAACTGTGTCCACTCTCCCACAGAGCTTGGTGTCATCTGCAAATAGGCACATTTTGCCCTTAATGCCATCCCAAATGTCATTGATGAAGACATTGAACAATACCAGCCCCAGCACCAAGCCTTGTGGGACCCCACTGGTTATCTCTGTGGTGCAAGATAAGTCTTCCCCCACAACCACCTTCTGGGTTCTGTTCCTCAGCCAGTTTTCCACCCATCTGGCCATCATATCTCCAACCCTGAGATCTGCTAACTTCCTGATCAACCTTTTGTGGGACACATAGTCAAAGACCTTGCTGAAATCCAGACAGAGGATGTCTACCACTTGGCCCCTGTCTACTGTCTTAGTTACCCAGTCAAAGAAGTCAATCAGATTTCTTTGACGTGATCTCCTTCCCATAAACCAATGCTGCCAAGCATCCTGGAGACCATGCTGCTCTAGATATTCTACCAACCTTTCTTTAAGTATGGTCTCCATGATCTTGCACATGATCCGAGGTCAGACTGACTGATCTGTAATTCCCTGGGCCATCCTTGGGACCACTTTTGTGGAGGGGCACCACATGTGCTGTTCTGTGGTACCACACCTGACTCCAATGAACTATTAAACAGGTCCACAATTGACCCTGCCAGCTCTTTAGCCAGTTCGCTTAGTACCTTTGGATGTACTCTGTCCGGGCCTGGTGATTTGTCCACCTTCAATGCTAACATCCCCTCCCTCACTCTATCCTCCTCTATCACTACATCTGTGCCCCCCAACTTCTCTTCTCCCTCCTGAAGGCACTGGTCTGTCCTTCTCCCTGGTGAAGACAGAGCAGAAGTATTAAATTAGTATCTCTGCTTTGCCCTGTTATCCTACACCCACTCTTCCCCTTTCTTAAGCCTAACAATCCAATGCTTCTTGTCCCTTTTCTCACTTATATAGTGGAAGAAGGCCTTCTCCCCTTTTCAATTATTTCAGTTATCTGCAGCTCCTTCTGTGCCTTAGCTCACTGGACTTCTTTACTTGCTGCACTAGCCAACCTTAGGTAATTTTCCCTATCTACCTCTCCCTTGGTCTCTCTGAATTTTCTATAGACAAACTTCTTTTCCCTTACTGCCTGGGTGACCCCAGAACAGAACCAGTGGGTGCTTTGGCCCTTGTGTTTTTCCACCTCAGCCTAATGCACTGATCTGTGGCAACCAGTATTCCTTGATGAACCACATTTGGTCCATCCCATATTTGCTCTGATGCCTGCCAGGTGGCTCCTTAGCATTTTGCCCATCTTCATGAAGTCCACCCTCCTAAAATCTAAGATATTGGTCTTAGTCAGGATGCTATCCCTGCCCACATCCAACTGAAACCACAGTGTGCAATGGTCATTCTCACCCAGGGGCTCCCTGACCATTGTTTCCTGTACATGCTCCCCATTTGTGAGCACCAGATCAAGAACTACCTCTGCTCTCATTGGTTCAGTGATGCCATGAGTCAGGAACCCACTTTGCAGTCCTTCCAGCATCACTTGACTCCTAGAACATGTTGTGGATGGTAACTCCAGTCCACCTTGGGCAGGTTGAAGTCCTCCACAATTACCATCTCTCCTTTTCCCATAGCTTCCAATATTTACAAGATCAGTTTCCTGTCCCTCTCCATTCTGGTTGGGTGGTCTGTCAACCACTCCCCAGTTTCACCTTTCTCCCTCTGTTGGACTATAACTGAACTCATTATGTCTCCACCTTCCCTTTGCTGACTCCTCCCTCATGCAAGTTATTCCCTCCCTGATGTAAACTGCCACCCTTCCCCCCTTTCCAACTACCCTGTCCCTCCTGTATAATTTATATCCAGGGTTCATAAGGTCCCAGTCATGGTGTGACACTGCCTACGTCTCAGTTACTGCTGCTATGTCAACCCTCCTGTATGCTAATAGTGCCTGCAGGTCATCCATCTTGTTTCCAAGACTTTGGGTGTTCAGAGACACTGCCATCCACCTAGAATCTAACCTTTCTTCCCTTCCTTCTATTCTTCTCTTCACATTTCTTGCCTCTGTATGCACCCCCACCTTCTCTTATGTGTTCCTCACCCCCTCCACCCTTCGCTAACTGTTTTATCACCCCTTCACCTCCTCCCTCCAGATCTCTTCCATCACTGTGGGGGAGGAGAAAGGTACATTGACCTCCTCCTGTCTGAGTCTTTAAGCCTACAGGCCCACTGCCCTGCACCCCTCAGTAGTTTAAATTAAATGTAGTGGTTAAGTATTCCTCTAGTTTGTCCCTGAGTACCCTCAAATCCTCCCTACTGAGGTGTAGCCTGTCTGATGAAAAGAGTGCTTTGTTTGACCAGATCTCCTTCCAGTCCCCAAGAACATCTCCTCCCTGAACCATTTCCTCAGCCAGTCATTAAAATCCACTATTCTCCTTTTCCTAGCTCTGCTGGCCCTTGGTACCAGTATCACTTCTGAGAAGGCCATCAAATGTGCTTCCTCCTTGCAAATCTTCACTAACTCCCTGAACCTACTTTGCATTGCCTCTGCCTCAGCTAGGTCATTGGTTCCCATGTGTATAATTAAGTTTGGCTTTCCCCCAACCTCTCTTTCTATTTCCCTTATTATTGTGCCCACCTTCCCTGCTGTCATCCCTGGCATACAAAACACCCTCCTCTTTACATTTGAGTCACCTTTCTTTCCCCAGTGAATACCCCTAATTATGGAGTCTCTTATAATTGCCACACTTCCATCCCCTGCACCCATTCTCCCAGTTCTTTCTTTCTTACCTTTGGTACTAGCTGCTCCCCCACGTAACTGTTCCCCCTGTATGAATGCATAAGGCTGAAACTGATCTAGACAGTAGGGGAATGTAGACTAGCAATTTCTGCACTAACCACTGAGCCACCTAACTGCATTTTCTAATTGTGGTGATACACATGCACTGACTAATATATATGGACATATACACACATATATATACACACATATATATATATATATATATATATATATATATATATATACACTGTATATATATATATATATATATTATATATATACACACACATACATATATGCATATATATATAGCTACACATATATATTAAATGCACGCTGAAAATAGAAAATAGAGTTAAAAATCTACGTTTCAACCTTAGGTCTTCTTCAGGAAATATCTAAAAGAGAAAAAAAACAAGTTAGTGTAGAGGAGAGGTAAAATGAGAGAGATATATATGTGGAGAAAGAAGAAGGGGAAGGCAAAGGGAGAAGAAGTGATAAATGATAAGATTAAGAGAGAATCTGTGAAACACAAAGGTGATGATGGGAAAGATAAAACATTTAATATAACCATTTTGTTTTGCTTTTAGACCACATGCTGACGCAGCGCCTTGTCTTTGTTTTTTTACAATTTGCATGCTACATTTGCTGCGACCCACTATGCCTAATCTGAAATCTCTTCTGAATTCTCTGCGATGCTCCTTCATTTCTTCTGTCTGCATTCCCTTCTCATATTTCTAAGCCTTCTCTTGAATTATTTTCTGCCATTTGCTCTAAGACTAAACTCTGCAGTCACTTACAGCTTCTTTCCAAATGCCGCCACCTGGGTATTATTCCTAAAGGTTTCTGTTTGAAATTTCATCCTTGTTCATTTGGATCTGAGACACATGTTTCCTCTACTAACAAGCTTTTGAAAACTTTCTCTAGAAACTTATTGTGCACCATTCTCTCCATCAAAACACAGCTGATCTCTGTGGACAAAACCATTCAAAGGCAAAGGATTTCCTGCAGCTTAACGGCTCCACATAACCTTCTTTTATTAAGCACTGCATCCAAAACCTTAACTCCACTCTCTTCAGTTTATCAAGGATACCAAAGCTGCAAAACTCCAGTCTCTCACCCAGCAGATCAACAACCAGCATGAGCCCTCGAGTCAGACACAACCTAACAATTTGGTATTTTGTATTCCTCCAGACCTTCTCCTGACACAAGATGAGCACTCACTCTCTTTTGTGCCCACACCCAGATATCTTGATGCACCCCAGGTTCAAGTTGATCTGCAGTGCTTCTATCGTAGATTATGCCTTGCAGCTCATTTTTCTAATACGACTCCTCTTCCCACAGATGATGACATTATCACCAGAACTATCAATGGCATCAATCCCCAGCGAAGTGCATGGACACCCCCTCCAGGACATTTTGCTGCTGTTGATTATTTTGTTAACCAATGCATGGAAAACACCACTAACTTTAATCTTCATTGCAGGCACAACCATTCCAACCTGACACCTGTTGAGCTTGCAGCCCTCAGATCTCTACAATGTAGGAATGACATTGTTATTAAACCAGCTGATAAGGGAGGTGCTGTTGTGTTCTGGCAAAATGAGCTATACATCACGGAAGCCACACAGCAACTCTCTGACACCAGGTTTTATTCTTCTCTTCCACAGGACCCCACTGCTGACTATCAGATGGAGGTCACCACCACCATCACCTCTGCTATTGAAAACAATGAGCTCCCTGCTTCTGCTAAGAGACTCATAGTCCAGCATCCCCAGACATCTAGGTTTTATCTTCTTCCCAAAATCCACAAAACAGGTAATCCGGGTCGTCCCATAGTGTCTGCCTGTTCCTGCCCCACATCCCACATCTCCGCATTTTTGGATGGCCTCATGAGACCCCTTGTTAAGTCCCTGCCCTCCTATGTTAAAGACACTAACCATGCTCTCCAGTTATTTGACAGGTTCAGATTCAGTGACTCTCATCAGCTCATCTTCACCATGGACATCAAATCTCTTTACGCAATGATTGCCCATGATGATGGTCTGACAGCTTTGCAGCATTTCTTGAACAAGCGGGAAGTCGCAGCCACCCACACACACACTAACTTGTCTGGCAGAACTGGTTCTAACACTCAATGCCTTTTTCTTTTAATAACAGTTTTTTTTCAGCAGGTCAGTGGAGTTGCCATGGGTACCAAGATGGATCCCAGCTTTGCTAATCTGTTTGTGGGTTGGGTGGAGGAATGTTTTTCTCTCATTCACAGGGACTGTGCCTGAACTCTAAGCGCTACATTGATGACTGTGTGGGAACCACCTCCTGCTCCAGGGAGACCCTCCAAGTCTTCTTGACAAGTTCACCACGGCTCATCCTTCCCTTCAGTACGGTTGAAGTATCCTCCTCCACACTGCCTTCCTGGATATCCAGCTCTCAGTCCAGAACACTGGTCTGAAGCATCAGTCTATTACAAACCCACTGACTCTCACAGTTTCCTCCTCCATAGCTCCTTCCATCCTAAACATGTAAAGAATGGCCTGCCTTATTCACAGTTTCTTAGACTTCGCAGGTTATGCAGTGAAGAGGATGATTTTGCTGAGCAGACCCAAATAATGCATAGTTTTTTTATCAACAGGGGATACCCTAAAAGCACAGTGGACAGAGCACTCTCCCGGGTCAGTAACATGCCCCGTAACCTGGACCCCCGCAGGAGGGATACTGTCACACAAGAACAATGGCAAATTCCACTAGTTCTTCCTTTCCATCAGAGCACACCTTCTCTTCACAGGATCATCACTAGTAACTTTCCCATTTTGCAAACTGACCCAACATTGTTGCTTCCTTTACAGAACCACCATTGCCTCTACCGCGTACCTAACCTGTGCAATCTCCTGGTAAAAGCAGCCTACCCACTCCTAACAGTTCCCCCAGGTACCAAAACCCTGCAACAGGCTCGCTACACCTGTAAATTTATTTCCAGTGTAACTGAGATTGGGGCCTACAGGTGTTTTTCACATCACCAAGGAGTTCTCATGCACCTCCACTAATGTAGTGTACTGTATTCTTGCAGGAGTGTGTCAGCTATTTACATCGAGAACTGGTAGGCTCTTGCTGACCGTTTCAGGAAACATTACAGAGCGGTCAGGAATGGTGAACTGCTAAACCCATTGTATCCCACTTATCTCCAGGGACCACAATGTCAATGACCTTTCTGTTTGTGTCCTTCAGCAGGGCTTCCGGGATCCTAACCATAGAAAAAACATGGAAGCCAAGCTGATCATCCGCCTTGGCTCCCAGCAGCCCTCTGGTTTAAATGATAGACTTATTTTCCACTAACATCTTTCAGCCTCCCCTTTTTTTCCCTTAAGTCAATTTGTTTTTGTACTGATTCATTTTTAATTTTCACCATATGTCTCCATTTCTGTCTCCTTCTCACACATTTGTCACCTTTCAGCCTTCTTACAAGGCCTTGTTAATCAGTCTCTACCTGGGATCTTCCCCAGCTCTTTCTCTCCCATCATGTTTTATCTTTCCCATCATCACCTTTGTGTTTCACAGATTCTCTCTTAATCTTATCATTTATCACTTCTTCTCCCTTTGCCTTCCCCTTCTTCTTTCTCCACATATATCTCTCTCTCATTTCACCTCCCCTCTACACTAACTTGTGTTTTTTCTCTTTTAGATATTTCCTGAAGAAGACCTAAGGTCGAAACGTAGATTTTTAACTCTATTTTCTATTTTCAGCGTGCATTTAATATAACCATTTTGTTTTGCTTTTAGACCACATGCTGACGCAGCGCCTTGTCTTTGTTTTTTTACACATATATATACCTACACACACACACACACACACATATACAGTATATTCCATTATAATATCGCAATTCACTGTCTACACATTTTTTCAGATTTAAAAAAGACACTGAGGGACTGTTTCTTCTTTTCAGGCTCCAGTGGATATTGGATGGTCATGGGGGGGGGGGTTGCCACTACACACCTCATTAAAATCAGCAATGACATGTATAAGACTGAAACTGATCTAGACAGCGGGGGAATGTAGACTAGTAATTTTTGCACTAACCACTGAGCTACCTAACTGCACTTTCTAATTGTTGTGGTACACACACTGACTAATACATATACACACATACAGTATATGCATATATATTTCCGTATAATGTAGCAGTGCACTGTCTACACACATAGCATTGCCACACATACACTACCTTATATGACATAATTTACTTATACATCTAACCCTAACGTTTACTGCATTTAGAATAAGCACTGTGTTTTGCACTAACTCATTGTACTAATCTATGGCATGACTGGGTAACTAAGGTAGTGGACCAGGGAGGTGCAGTGGATGTGGCCTATCAGGACTTTAGAAAGGCCTTTGACACCATCCCACATAGAAGGCTGATTGGCAAACTATGCATCCTAGGGGTGGCACCTAAAATAATTCTGTGGGTGGAGAACTGGCTGAATGGCAGGAGTCAGAGGGTTATGATAAACAGAGAGTACTCTGGAGAGGGAGAGGTAATGAGCAGGGTGCCGCAGGGGTCGGTGTTCAGGCTGGTCCTCTTCAATATCTTTATTGGGCACATTGTGAGGAACTGGAGGGGAAGGTATACCTCTTCGCAGATAATACAAAGGTATGCAATAGGGTGGACACTCTAGGGGTGTTGAAAGGATGAGGGAAAACCTTAAAAAAATGGAGAAATGGTCTGAGGAATGGCAGCTGGGATTTAATGTAAAGAAGTGCAGGATCATGCACATAAGACACAAGAACCCAGGGGCAAAGTAAGAACTAGGTGGGGAGGTGCTGACAGTCACAAAGCAGGAAAGGGACCTGGGAATTATTATCTCAGAGGACCTAACTAGGCAGTGCAATTAGGTAGCTAGAATGGTTAGCCAGACACTTGGATACATAGGGAGGGGTATCATGCGTAGAAAGAGGGAGGCCATCTTACCACTGTATAAGACACTCGTGAGACTGTACCTGGAATACTGCATCCAGTTCTGGAGGCTCCATCTGAGAAAGAACATAGACAAGGTGGAGGTGCTGCAGTGGATGGCAACTAAAATGGTGCAGGGCCTGTGAGATAAGACCTATGAGGAAAGACTAAAGGAGTTAAATATGTATTCCCTGGAGGTAAGGGAGAGGGCATGATTGAAACATAAAAATACATCACCAGTATAAACAGAGTACAGGAAGAAAGCGTCTTCCAGAGTAGGAGATGCTCCAAGTCAAGGGGGTACAAAATGAAGTTGGGGGAAGGCTCAGAGGAAACGTGAGAAAATATTTTTTCATAGATTGGAAGGCGGACGCCTAGAATAGCCTACCAAAGGGGCGGTTGGGGCTAAAAATGGTCACATAATTTAAGGAGTGGAATAGACATAAGTGTATCCTGGAGGCAACAAAAACAAAGTGTCACACACACACACACACACTCACACATTAACGCACATGGACTGCCTCATGTTCTGAACTGTGCACTGCTAACATATAGCATTACAGCTGTTTGCAAACTGACTAGGAAAAGGTTAATACACCAGGAAAGGGTCAACACAGTGACACAGGCACACGCACATATTGACTCTTGTGGATCTCCTTCCTGAACTGACAACAAAACACAGCTGTTAATACATTGAGCTCATCCGCTGACTGTATTTGGAGCTGGCATGAGGACGCTCCATACAGAAGAGATTTATGAATGAATCGAACAGTTTCAGCCAAAATATAGGGTTGCCACCTTTGGATGAGATGAAAATGGAACAATAAACCACATCCCAATCCCTAACCCTAGCTCCACCCCTTTTTATAACCAATAATAATTCAAATTCTCAGGTTTCATAACTTTCAAATGGCTATATTTGGCCTCTGTCTACAGTGCCCAGTGTCATTGTTTTGTCTTGCTCCCTTGGAAGCCTCCCATTATGGCTACAACAAATTGTACTGTACAGATGGGGGTGTTTGTTTAGGATTTATTTATCCAGTGGGGTCTTGCTGCTACCTATTTACTGCATGGACTGGAGCATGCAGAGGTTAAAATATTTGCCCAAGGTCACACAGTGAATATTTTGCTCTTGCAGGGTTTGAACCTGTAATTTCCTGGTCCCCAAGTCAGTGCTCTAACCACTACACCACAGGCATGTTATAGTGCACAGGCTTTGAGACAACAAAGATCCAAGCATCAGGTGCCTGGGATTATTGTCCAAAAAGCTTGAATGCTATGTACTGTATCTACTATGTTGGTACAATAAACTGTGTCACACTTCTCAAGTACGGTAAATATACAGCAGTTTATCAAAGACTGCTACTGCTACACACATTCTAACAATGTTTCACTACATATGAGGTTTATATAGTAGTTCCTCAAATGTAATGACTAACTGTAACCACCAACAGGATTTCAGGTCAGGAATTTAAAGCAGCTTCTGTATGCACTAAAAGTTCTGTTTGCCATTCAAAGGGAAGACCGTCTCCTTCACCATGAACAATCTAGGCATTTCACTTGACTGCTATACATACTGTACAATCAAAAAGAATGTCCCATTCAACAATTTTGATAACATGCTCTTAAAACTCAGGAGGTATTTGTAACATTTTTGGTAGCCTAGTTGTATAGTCCACTACCCTATTGCTGGGACCCTATTAAAAATGAGCTGGTAATCAGCTCACTAGTTGTTTTTTCCATTCAAATACTTTTATGCTGTGAATAAATATATGTTTAAAGATACCTCCAGATTGCCTTAAAGGTACAATAGATTGCAGCATACTGTAGTTCTTAAGCATTCCAAACTGTGTGGGGAGGTCCCCCTGCTACACACATTAAAAGCTCCACCATCGTCTGACCCCTTCGGTTCCACTGCTGCTGTTGCTATGTGTACTTACAGGTCATCATTCATGGGGCTGAGGGAATTCACTACTTCAGATAATTGAAATACCTTTAGGTAATAAAACAGGCAATAAACTCTCCTCTCAGACTCGGAAGGCCACAATAATGTGTGTGGGGGGTAGTGAATCTAGCATCAGTTACCGGGAATGCTGCTGGTTTCTCAGACTGAGCTGTATGATTGGTTGAGCTGACAGCCTGAGCTGAAAAGAGTTAAGTAGTGCAGTTCCAACCCTATTTATCTGCCTCTGCAAAAGCAGGACATTTGATGTCCCACTGATACTTGATATGGGTAATGGGATGGGAGTGCAAAAAATGGGACTGTCACACATGAAATGGGACAGGTGGAAACCCTACCAAAATAGAGTGGACCATGGAGACACCAAAACTAAACTGCTCTAGAATAATAATTCCAAGAAAACTCTAATTTTATGAAGTCTGTTAGGAATCGGGAGCGGTCCCTTACTCTATAGTGATAGCAACATGTCTGTAGGGCTCTGCCCACTGCAGCTGTAAAAATTCACCTGTGGTGTCTCCCCTCACAGAATCTGATTAGTGAGAAAAGTCTGGCTGGATATACAAATTAATATGACCAGAAAGGGAAGGGACTGGCAGAGAGATTTGAAACAAGACTTTTTTCATGGTGATCACTAATGAAAATAGATTGAAGTATGTGTCCTTAAAATACTATGAACACTCATAGAACTATATCAGTAATTCAGAGTGCAACATACAGTGCTGTAGATTCATACATGCTGCTTCTATCATCATTTAGAAAGTACATTGAACAACCCCCTCCTGATATACCAGCATTACACTTGCATCCCATCAGAGCAGGTACATCTTATAGTACTTTGAGCAGTCACCTGTATGGTACTCTAAATAGCCAGTGGGAATAAAAGTTACATGGAATGATGGCTAAATTATGTTCCAAAGCTGTGACCTCCAGAAAATACGCTAGCAATTCACTGAGTGCAACAACACTGCAGCTCCTTTAGGGTAAGGGTGAGTGAGTGCGAAAATTAGCAACTTCAGTTCATTACCAACATCATTAGTGATTATTGTAAGGATTAAAAAGGTACACTTTCCACAGAGCTGAACACATGCCTAGGGGTGACCATAGGTTACTTGTTGTCCACAGATTGATTGGGATAGCAGGAATGCACAAACACCTGTTTCACAGCTGTTGGAGAAGCACAATAGGCAGGGCCTTTCCGGAACACTGTTGCCTGTGAAACCTTTTGCTATGGACCCAGTAGAGGTTTTATGGTTCAACCTCCTGCAGTGGGACAAAGTTTGGTGGTGGGTTTAGACAGTGCTAGTAATGGCAAAAAAAGACTCAGACAGTTAACTGTGTAAAATCTGTTTGCTGCCGACTAAGATCTTTAAACAGGAGCATTGTTTTCCAGGACATATATTGCCTGTTGCAGGTTGAAAGGCTTTTCATGCTTCCAGCTTGGGGAGATGGGACTGTAGTGTGTGTGTGTGTGTGTGTGTGTGTGTGTGTGTGTGTGTGTGTGTGTTGCTGCACTATATTTACTTTGTATGCTACTGTATTGCTGTGTTCAGAAAAGAAGTGTGTGTTAATTGTTTGGAAGACAAAAAGGATTTCACTATGATTCTATATACAGTGTATTGCATTTAGGATAGCTAATGTATTGTGGGTAACTAGAAGCATACAGTACTTGTGGCATTTATGCTTTAAAATGTTAAGCAAATCAAATAAGCAGTCCATAAGCAGTCATTTACCCTGTCCTGAGAAGTGTCTCAACTGTCTTGAGTCTGTGTACTTGTGAACAAGTGAGTAGGACCAGCACATTCTTGTAAGAGTGCAGGTCCTCTAAGGGGTGACCAAGTACAGTACATGGCAAAATAGGTATAATCAATGCGGTTTAGAGATAGCATGACACTGTTAAAGGAGACCCATGCTGAACCTATTAGTCATTTTCCCGTATAGAAGCTAATTTTTAAATATTAGTTCTAATTCTCTTACTGTTCCATCTCCAGTGTTTGTTTGAGTTATCCCAGTGGAGGTTTCTGATTTTTACACAGGTAGTAAGTACCATTTCAGAACTGCATGATATAGTTTACAGTATGTTCCTGCTTAGCTCGATTGCTGGCTCAATGCATCCATGTTCTGCTATCAAACTCTGTGGTTGAGAGAGTCAAACTACATCATACGGTTCTAAAATGGTAATGATCCCCAGCATGTTAATCAGAAACACCCACTGAGATTACTAATGGCCTGTATAGGTGGAACAATGCCAGGACTGGAACCCGTTTTTAGAAAAACATGTATTGGGAAAACTGACTTTCAGGTTCAGCACTGTTCTCATTTAAGCTTTCTTGGTATATTGCTGTGTATACTGAAGAACAAGCCACTAAACATAATTATCATTTATATAGCACTTTGCATACACATTTTATCCTAAAGCACTTTGAGACTGGAAGTAAAGTGACTGTAAATGTGTGGAGGCCCCGATACTGCACATCAGCACCCACACAGACTTGGACAACTGCATGAAGAAGTTTTACAGGAAAGAGGATGTTGGCCTGGACACTGGGGAAAATACCCAATAGCTACCGTGGTGAATTGGGAAGGATAAAAAAAAGAAGCCTTGGCATACAGTAGGTACTGTGCTCCACATAGCTGAGGAAGAAGTGAGCACATGTTTATTTCTTCCCTTTGGGTTGGTATTACACCCCTATATAGTTCGTAGATGTCTTCTGGGGTAGGTACATAACTTGTTTTTTCATGGAAATATGAGCTATTTTCCTCTGCCTTTAAAAGGAAGAAGGCTATTACTAGGAAGAGCAAGGTTTTTGGTCAGGGTTGAATGCAACATCTCCTCTTGAAGCAGGTGAAGGTTAATATTTTCTCAAATGTAAAGATTCTTCCCCTTGGAAAAGTTGTAAGGGTAGTCTATCCTAAGTATCCTGGGGCTGGCAGTATAGCCTAGAGTTTACAGTAACGAGCTGTGAATGAGCTTGGTACATCCAGCAGATCTAGGTTTGGTTCCCACAGCCTACTGTGTGACCCTGGGCAAGCCATGTAACTCCTTCTGTGCTCCTGGGTCACCCCTGAAAACTTGCATTGTGCCTAGTGAGCCTTACCCAGTTACCAAAGAAACAAACAAAATAAAGCTATGCAACAATGTAAAAAAGAGCCTTTTTTCCTTTGATGTACAGGATGCCTTTGCAGTAAAGGATGTTCTGTGTTTTGTACTCCTACAAGAAGTAAACAAGGGTTGAAGGGAGGACTAGGATTGCTATGGTCCAGCAAGGGTTAATAATGGCTCAAAGGGATATACAGTATAAAGGGAGGTTTTTTGAGAGTCAAGAGAGAACAAGGGAGAAAGCTGAGATCTTCTCTTGTGGTGCTGACTGAAAGACCTGCTAGTATCAGGGGTGGCTCTATGGACTCTGGGTCTAGGATGTGGCACAGATCTTGCATCAGAACTAGTCTCTCATTGCCCTTAGTCATTCAGTGGAAGAGAAGTTTGCAGGAATGAACCCCCTTCACGTGTGAAGATCATCTCAAGGGATCTTCATTCTAGCCCTTGCAGGTCTGACTCCTGGCTTAAAGGAGGAAAGGTGCTTCAGAGAGTAGCCGGCCAAGTGGAGGTGAAGGAGGATAAATCCTGCATGTCTGGCATGTGAATATTCTAGCTGGAGGTCACATGTGTGCAATGTGTAATGAGCTCTACAAACAACATTGCTTTTTATTTCTCCATTAGTTCCCAAGAAAGTTCACCCATTCAAGTGTTGGGGTACCCAGGAACTGCTAGCTATGTTCCATAATTGTTGTACTAGCTAGTGCCTAGAGAGTTAGGCTAGAGTTGCCTTCGTACTAAAATCAAGATCCCAGGTGACTGATACAGCAGAGGGATAAATTCTCCATTTCCAGGTCAGCCACGTAGCAGATATGGGTCCTAAGAGTATGAAAGGCAAACAAGATGGTGGGATGCATATCTAGGGGGCTCAGCAGTAGGAGAGAGGAGGTTATACTGCCCTTGTACAGGTCACTGGTAAGGCTGCATCTAGAGTATGGAGTTCAGTACTGGTGCCAACACCTCAAAAAGGACTTTAACCTGCTGGAGAAGGTCCAGAGGAGGACTGCAAAGATGATGGCAGGTCAGCGGGGTAAGGCAAATGAGGAGAGATTGAGGGCACTGAACATGTACTCCCTGGAACAAGGGGGAGAGAGAGAGAGGGGACACGATTGGGACCTTCAAGTACTTGAAAGGGATAAATAAGGTTGATAAGGAGAGTCTCTTTAAACTGAGTGGCAACCACAACATGAGGGGGCACAGTCTTAAGCTAGAGGGTGGGAGGTTTAGGAGGGAGGTCAGGAAGCACTTCTTTACAGAGAGGGTGGTGGACACTTGGGATTCGCTCCAAGAAGAGGTCATCTCATTGAAGACAGTGGGCAGCTTTAAGAGAGGCTGGGATAGGTATGGGGGAGGGTAAGGCTCATGGGTAGAGAGGATGGGAGGAGTGGGGAGGGAGGACAGGGACATTAGCTCAAGCTGTGGACCCTGCAGTATGAGAAGACTTGATAGACCAAATGGCCTTCTTCTGCTGGCTTCTTCGTATGTTTGTATGTTCATAAGAAAGGTGCCTCTGGGGTAAATCCCCACGTGTTACATCCATTCCTTGCAGGAGTAATATGGTATCAGGTGCATGATGATTTGGACATAATTACAGAGGAGAAGAAGTAATAGCCAAGCATGCTAAAGCACAGGTAATGGCTAAACCAGGAAGGGGGAAGAGGTACTGAATGCTATCAGTGTATTGTAAAAGGTGCTCAGAGTTGGAGATGGGTTCATGCAGCTACCTGATTGTAAGGGTGTGCAGTACAAGAACAAAGGGTGTTTGGATGACAAATTCCCAAAAACATTTTATATTTTATCCAGTCTCCCCTGAGGAAAGGGATATATTCATTATAATTCTTACTGCTAAGAGGTACAGAGTATCTCTACCTATGTGTTTATGGTTGAGTCCCACCATGGACACCTGGTTTCCCCATCAAAGCTGTGAGTTATAGTCCTTTACAAGGAGTGGCGATGTCATGATTTAGAAAAGTACAACCAGACTTGACAGACATGCCCAACAGTATGCTTTGTTATATGGAGATAGTACTGTACCTGAATACCAAATTTTTACAACAGTCTTTACCATCTGATGATCGACTGTGTATATAAACTGCAAATCAGCTTGTTCAAGTTTCATTAAAACTAAACGTCTCAGTGTCCTCCTTGTTTATACCTGTCTGCTGCATGATTGGAGACTTGAGGGGGTTGAGGGATGCACTGAAGATTTAAGTTAAATTGAGGAACTGGTGTAAGTTAACTTTTGGTCCATTCACCATAAGAGTGATGGTGTCTAGTCAAAAATGTAGCCACAGAGTTTAAACCAGAGACCCCACCACACCTCCCAGGGAACAGAAAGAGCAACATGCCAGTGTACCAACAGCATGTTTCCTGAGGAGCAGCATCTTTGGGTAAACCAAGACAGGAGCCCCCTTGGAAGGAGGCACCGCACCAGTAGAAATGGACTTTTAAAAATACAAGCCTAGGCCATCTGCCTAGTGAATCGCCCTCTATGTCACCATTAATGCCAGTTACGTCAGTGCTTAGCCAAGCTTTGTAGGAAGGCATTACATGAGAAAAAATGTGAGTCTGAAAATAATGTTTGTATCAATGTAGGGCCTAATTTCTCTCATTCTTAAAACAAGTAGTTGGTGCTTGCTGTAATGTACTGTCACCCAAAAATGACATAATGGTATACTTATACTGATGGAGCACCCCCGCTGCAAGGGCAGCACAATGCAAATTATCAACCCAGATGTTAGCCTGTGCTATCAGGGATAGCATCTGGAAACATCTCTGCAAATGGTCACAAATAAAGTTCTACATACCTAGTGCATGTCCCAGTGCTGCAGTAAA
The DNA here is from genome assembly GCA_016271365.2 of Neoceratodus forsteri. Classification (NCBI taxonomy): domain Eukaryota; kingdom Metazoa; phylum Chordata; order Ceratodontiformes; family Ceratodontidae; genus Neoceratodus; species Neoceratodus forsteri. Next base: position 1,631,999,309 of record CM028130.1, on the reverse strand, counting down.
GCAACACAGTCCTTCAAAGTGTGGGAATACAAGGTCATATACGAGACACACCATCAGTCTTGAGAACACAATGTCAGAATACTGGAAATATTTGCTTTCGTATTCACTACGTTTGCCATTTTGCAGTTCACAATGGAGCTATAAATGTTTGCTTTAAACTCTTTGTCCGGAATGCGGTAGCAGAGGGCTTCTGAGTGATTAAAAGAGGGACTTTCCCTCATAACAGGGGGCAGTTGTGAGGTGCAGTATGGGCAATGGATTTCTAAGTGAGAAAAAGAAGGCCATCTCTCTTACAGAGGGACGGTTGAGAGGTGTCAATGCATATCCTAACATGATTTCAGCTTTCAAATTGCTAAATAACACTTGTTATCCTTTTCCTTTGATGTCTATTTTACACAGCCTGGCTAAGTCAAAACAATTTGATATGATTCTGAGTTGTGACAAAATAATCCTTTATTTGTATACAAGAAATTTCTAATTTTCAGCTTTTCAGGTTTTGTAATGAAATGCAAAGACATAAGAGGTGAAAACAGATGTTGTATTCTTTGAAACCCTAATCTATCCTCACTATAAAATTAAATCAAACTATACTGTATGACTGAAGTGACTTTGGATGTAAAAATCATAAAACTATCCATCTTAAAGACAGGACAGAGGAGTATTCGATAAATGACAGTCTTCAGTATTGCACAATATTGCCAAGCATTGTTAAGATTCCTTAAGCTGGTGTTGGAAACGTTATCATAATAGATAAAAGAGGTCCTTTTAGTAGACAGTACAGTGAAAGTTGTTTTGGGAAATGATAATTATTTGGTTTAAATCAGAAACTGACACCACACACACACAAACACACATGCACGTGCGCACACACACACACATATAGAAAAGGCAACATACACATACTCCATCCAAAGCTAGGGACTGGTCTTAACATAGTAAGGAAAGAACATGTTTAATAAATAATACAGACGAACAAATTCCTAAAGGGAATGCTTATCAGAAGCTGATATTCCACCTGCCTACAGTGCACCCTCAGTCAAAATCAGTTCATGGCTTACCTTTATTTAGGATGGTCTGACCAGCTCGAATCCTTCAGCTAATTGTGTACCTAAGAATGATGAGCTGTTAAGCACTGACCTGCTGAAACTGCACAATTCTGAAAATAAAACAGGTGTGATTTCAATAGACAGCACCTGCATGGTTACTACCATCCACAAAGAGGGAACAGCTGAACAGTGAGCAAGGACATATACCAGCAAGGGACCCAATAATTACTGCTTTGAATACAACTCAAATTATAACATTTGTTTTATGGGAGTAGCCCTACCAGACAAAAGGGAAGCTGCAGACTAAGCACATTATGGAAGCATATGAAGTCATTGTCTGCAAGAAGAAATAAACATCATACCTCAAATATCTTTATAAAAGCCATTGAGGTTATCACAGATTTCTCTCAAGAGAAGTATCAAAAATAGAGCCACAGCCAAGCCTACTTCACTGTGTATTAGAGACCTCCAGCAATGATTACTGTCAAACAGCTTGTAAATCCACAACATCAGGGTCCCAATATACAGTAACAGTCGATGGCGAGGTAAATTCGGGGTGCAGAGATGCTCCCAGTTGTGCTACCATTGAAATCTGCCATACCTAGAGCCCTGATTTAGTTCTTGGGGGAAGGGTCCTAGTCAGGGACTAATTCAGATTGCAACTTTAGCCGCCTGATGATTGTGGGAGCAAATGGGGTTTTCACCCACCACCGTTCTAGCATGTGTCACCCACAGACATCTGGACATGGTATAGTGCCAGTCACATGGTGCAATTCCATGGCCAAAGGACATGGGTTCAAGTGTTACCACCTTAGTATCCTCCACCCTACAAACTAGTATGTGTAAAAGCATTTGTAGGCCATAATGAATATGACTGATTCTGCCTCCCACCATGGGGTACAGCAAATACAGCACAGGAAAGTTTAGAACAGAAAAGTTTGCCACAGAAAAGTTCAGCAAAGGAAATTTCGGCTCAGAAAAATTAAACGGCTGGAAATTTGTTCACACATTTCACTGGAGTGGCGATTAATGGCGACGTGCTGTTGTAATAGTAAGTCTATGCTTATACCTCAAATTTCACTGGAGCGGTGATACATGGCAGCATGGTGTTGTAATAGTAAATATACGCTTAAACCTGAAATCTCACTGGAGTCGTGAGCCATGGTGGCATGGACCAAATTTCCAGCAGTTTAATTTACCTGTGCCGAACGTTCCTGTTCCAAGCATTCCTGTGCCCTGCACTCCTCACCCCTTCCCCCCAAGCCCGTGTCCCACATGTGACAGATTCCTGTATGTGGTCCTTTATTAATTTCTGTACTATATCTCTGTACTGCACCAACTTAGTTCCCACGGCTGGATGCTTGCACCTCCCAAACTGGGAGGTAGTATGGCTCCTAACCTGGCTCTGCAGAGGGCCAGCAATCCCTGTGTATATCATAATGTTTCATTAGCATGCTGGCTCCTGTCTCTTTCCCTTTGTTGCAGTGGACATTGAGACACTGCAGGGAATGTTTTTCAAGCCATTCTGTATATCACCACAGGGTGCAAAATAGAAAAGCGGCATATTGTGGCTACAACCACATTACACTAAAAGATTTAGACTGTGTTGTCTTTCTTTTTTTTTTTCTGTATCTGTATCTTTTAAGTCAACAGTGCCCATAGACCACCATGGCACCATTGTAAGAGCTCCAACCAGTGACATCATCAGTTAGAATCAGTCAGTGGCTTCTAACAATGACACTGTTAATTGTCTGGGATGCTACTTCAATATGAACTGAGCATAAAGAGGAGCTGCAACATTTTCATCTGTGCTGTACCCCATACATGACAGTGATATCAGCATTAGTAGTCACAGACTAATTCTAACAGAAGATTTCACTGATTGGAGCACCTACTATATAATGGGAGGGGGCTGCATACAGATCTGTTTTTTAGGACCAGGGAGAAAGAAACCAAAACAAAAGAGAGAGAGGTACATAAAGAGAATGGGGGTAGGCAGATATGAATTAGGAATACCGAAATGGTTCCCGAACCCTTTAAAGAGGGACTACCCTCAAGTTAGACTAACAACAGCAATGCAATTCCCATTAGAAGCAGCAGATCCACAAGATACATTATTCCAAATGTCCCATTTCTAAGTTACTTTTCTAACCCCCACAAAAGGTGGGTCTGACATAATGAGCCCTCGGTGGCATAAGGTTGGGTCCATCTCTATTGCCTGTGCTGTCCAGATGAAACTGGTGCTGGAGGCCAGGATAGGAGTGTTGTTGTTTCCCATTTGTTCTGCCATCATGCACTACCAACAACAGGAGTGCTCCTGCACCTGAAGCTGAACTGAGAGGAACACTAATATCACAAGGGACAATCCAGATTATAGTCTCAGTTGCATTAACTTTCTGTAACGTTAAGAAGAGCAGCTGACAATTGGTTAACTTTTGCAGAGCAGCAGGCAGGCTTTTAGCTGTGTATAACTAGATGAATGTTGCCATCTTGTGACTCTTAACCCTTGTGAATGGCCAACCAGAATGCAAGGGTTCCTGAAAAGCAGACAGACACATGAAAGGAACACCAACCAACTGATTGGTTCTCTTTGGTAGCCAATGAGAAAGATGGAGCATAACTGACAAGCAGGATAGCTAATCAGACTCAAAGGAAGGTGGGAACGGAACTGAATTCTTTCTTAGCCAGACAGGAGGTTGTGGCAGTCCTTCCTAAGGGGTGGGTGAGATCAGGAGTGCTGAGGAGGAGATCTGAGGGCCTAGCCAGGTCTCCAGGCCAAAGATCCTAGTGTGAAAAGCAACCAGTTACTAGAAGTTCCATCCAAGCTGAACCTGAGTGTACAGAAGTCAGTATTGCTGTGAGAAAGTAAATCTGCTTGAGTTATCTGTAGGCTGCCAATATCAGAAGTGAAAGCAAGCCATACTGCCATCTGGTGACAGATGGCAGGATGGTATCTGTCCTTTGCCTGTGGAATACCGGTTGCTCTGGAAGTGCTTAACATCTGCCTGGCTGAGATCAATGACTGGATGTCATCCAGCTGGTTGTGACCGAACCCTGATAAGACGGAGGTCTTGGTGGTTGAGCCGGGTCAAGGGCATGATGGGGGTGTTTCCGGCAGGGTCTCAAGTCTTTTCCTGGGACCTACACCATTGATAGCCTCCTCTAGGGTGCAAGATCTTGGCACGAGCCTGGATGAAAGGTTGACATTTGAAGCTCAGGTGTCATCTGTTGTCCAAAGTGTTTTTTACAACTTGAGGAACATTGCCAGGATCAAACCCCTAGTTCTGCCTGAAGACCTGCCCACACTAGTTCATGGCTTTGTGACATCCAGCCTTGATTACTATAATGCTCCTTTACTTCGGGGTCTCTGGAGGTACCCTCCACTGGCAGCAGCTGGTGCAGTATGCTGCTGCCAGGCTACTGACTGGCCTCTCTAGGTCCAGTCATGTGACCCTGGTTTTGCAGACTCTGCACTGGCTGCCAGTCAGGTGGAGGGTTACCTTCAAGGTGAGTCTATTCACCTAGGCTATAAGGCTCTACATGGACTAGGCTCTGGCTATCTGGCTGACCTTCTGACATTGGCTATCTCAGTGCAATCCCTCTGCTCCTTGACAAGGAAGTTCCTAGGATCCGACTTAAAACTGCTGGCGATCAGGCCTTTAGCGTCACCGGCCTGGTCTTGTGGAACACTCTTCCCCTTATATTAGGGAAGCCCTATTGGTCGAGTGTTTCAAGAGTGGTTTCAAGGCTCATCTATTTTCTTTGTCCTTCCCAGACAATGTGATTTAACCAGCTTTTAGATCTGATTTTAACTGCACCTGCTGTTTTAATGTTGTTGTTGATATTTATCATTCTTTTGTGTTGCATTGTATTTGATGTTATTTCACCTGCTTTTGTGTGTGTTAGGCACCAAGATCCTCTGGGATTGGGCACCCAACAAATAAACCTTGCCTTGCTTTGCCTGGTGCCTTCAAGGGAGCAGGTGGTCAGGAGTTTGTCTCCAGGGTACTTTTACCCTTAATTAAAGGGTGCCCAGTGGGGCGAGGCATGGTGACCATCGGTCTGGACCATTCTAATTTTGTCACACTGCCACATAGGTAGTGAAAGGAGGAACACTACAATACCAAGATTAGGCCAAGCCTGGGCCAATGACAACTGATGTTTGCTGCCGTGACCTCATTTATCTTGAAGCATCAGCTACTGCTTCCCTAGTGCAGGACTTGTGAGTACTGGCTGGCCAGCCAGAGAAAATGCTACAGTTTGTTTTATAGTTCCCTGTTAGAAATGTACCAGTGCAATAGGCAGTATAGCACAGTGGTTTAAGGCTCAGAGTTGCAAATCTGGAGACCTGGGTTTGAATCCCACAACCCCCCACTTGCATACTGCGTGACCCTGAGCAAGTCACTTAACTTCTCAGTGCTCCCAGGTCGCACCTGTAAACAAGCTTTCAGCTTAGTGTGCCACTCCTGGTTAAACAATTGGCAAAAAATTAAAAAAAAAAAGATCCCAGACATCGCAACATAAGGCCTGCAACTATATTTAAATTGTCTAGGTACCTAGTTGTTGAGAATTAAGCTACAGAAAGTGATGATTGTTATTTTAACTTGTGGGGTTCCACTGGTAAGGGTAGTGGGAGGACCTTCAGTACAGGAGGCCTGGGTTACCAATGTGTGTGTGGGTGTAGAGAGGCCCAGTAAACTAGCTTTAAGGAAGGGCCTAGGTATTTGAGCACTGACTGTTGAAGGTGAAGCACCTGAAATGCGAGTACATGCCAGTGTGTTGGTTTATATTACTTAAAGTTACTGTTCTAATCCATTTGTTTTAATCACCAGGGCCAGAGCTGCAGAATAATAAAGTCCTGTGGTTAGCTTCTGACATTTGTTGTGCAAGCATATTATAAGCAATCTACCTTAAATGGTCCAAGGTGTTAGCAATTGAAATTGAATTGTGGGTACTAATATTAATCTGTTTTGGGGTGGTGTCTGGCAGATGTTGGGTAGGCAGGTTGGTATTTCATCCCAGGGCGCAGTATTCTACTGGTCAGCAGGCCCACAATTTCCTTCTGTGGATGGAGTCACCATGCTATTCCCTTCATTCCCATCTGAACCAAACCCTTGACAGGAGTTGTTTAACGAGCCCAGGTCCCTAAACCTTGCTTGCCCTCCCTCCATGGATGCAAGGCAGGGGTAGTAACTGACAAAGTAACATCTGTACCATCTGAATTGTGACCTGGTTAAACGTTGTTAAAAGTTAAATGCATACTTGTAACTATTATTCCCTGTATGTAAAAAAAAAGCTAGATTCATTGAACAGATGCCAATGATAACATGTGATGCTAACTACAGAGCTTACAACTTGCTCCTTACTGCCAACAACAATTCATGATGTATGTAAGCTTCCCAAGTGTATTACAAATGTAATTTCGGTGAGTATTAAAAAAATTTACTTAAGCTGGCATTTTAAGCTAATATTAATATCACCACACACACCACAGGGTAAGAGTGAGACAATGCCAAAGTGGAGTTCGGTGAACCGATCGAATACCAACACTTTCGACTGTGTCAAAGGGGGTTCTGAAATTGTGTGGCTTTCCTTCAGCAGCTTTGCTCATTGGTGTCATGGTGCAGGACTTTCTCTAAAGATCACTTACTGAGTATGTGAAAGCCACTTGTCCTGCAGCAGACAATCAGCATTGCTTAAGATCATGATTTCCACTTGCTGTACATGTCTCAATGCCATCTTTGGAAGTAAGTATAGCCTAGAGTTCTGAGCAGTGAGCTGTGAACTGGGAGGCCCAACAAACCTCAGTTCAAATCCCACAACCACCATCAGCATGTTGTATGATCCTGAACAAGTCATTCAACCTTCCTGTGCTCCTGGGATGCACCCAAACATGAGGCTGGGACCAGTGAGCCTTCCTCAGCCCAAAAAGCTAAAATAAATAAAAAAACATTAAAAATTCCTTCTCACTCTTGGCAGAGAGGGGTGTATGTGCACTGAGAAGCAGAATACTTCACTTCCTTTAAAACACAATTCTTTTTGATGGAAAATAATATCGTCAGAGAACAATTTATTATTTCTAACCCCCCCCCCCGTATGTGAACCAGCCAGTCAGTCAGTCAGTCACTGAAGTTTAAGGGACACTGTCATCTCCATTATGCTTCAGTGTGTCTCTAGTTCAAAAATACATTTCATCCTCACATTCTGTAGAATTTGCTGATGCAACTGGTCAGTTGGATAATTATTTGTTCTTTTAAAGGGAAAGTCCCCTCAGCCTTTCATTTTGTTTCCCTGTGTAGTTTATAGGCTTGTTCAATGATTGCCTCTATTGCACCCTCCTAATTTCATTAGGATTTAAATGTAAATGAAGGTACTTAAGCCTGGTGTGAAAACCTGTTTAACTCCATTATAAAGGTCATGATCTAACTCATGTAAGGCATCCTGGAATATTATGATGTTTTGGTGCTAAAACTTTGTCATTACGCTGTATTAGTCAATGCTGTTCCTGTGTTATGCAGTCTCTATGTTCTTGTCTTATGCTGGCCTTGAAACTTGCCAAGGTATAGTAAGTGCCTTGCTGTTTTCTGTAGTTTTAAATGTATCTAAGTCAAAAAAAAACTTTTAGAGAATACAGGGACTTCAGAAGACATGTAACAGGGTTCAATGAGAGTATAACTTCTGCTGGTTTGTGCATGTACACATCAACTCCCATGATGCCTTGCATGAGTGGGGTGGAATGGAATGGAGACAAACAGGTTTTCACATCAGGGCAAAATAGAATGAAGCAACATCATTCATATTTAAATTAGGATGACATTAGGGAGATCCAAGAGAGGGAATCATTGTTCATGCCTGTGAACTACACAAGTATACTAGGTTGAGAGGACTTTCCCCTGAAAAGTGAAAAACAAACTGCCCATCATATTGGTGTCATCACATGACACATTTGCTTACAATCCCTGATCAGCTCTCACTGCATCTTTCCTGGACTTGGGAACGCCACCAATACAGTTTAGCCACTCATGGCGCAGTGGAAGGAGAGGAGGTTATTGCATCATGAGTGACTGCACTGTTTGAGAGTGTTCCTAATGTTCAGAAAATATGCTATGAGAGTAGATGGTACAATGGTGCATTATGGCGAAACATATACTGCAAAAACTATTACAGCAACAAAATTGACAGTTTGCTGTAATGGTCATGCGGTACACCAACACGGCTTCACTGAGTGTTGTGCCCTCACCCTGAAACAACTCTGACCTGGAGTTGATTATTTTAAAGTCCAGGGGGTGTGCGGGGCACAGCCCCTTACAATAAAAACATTATTTCCCTGACTGGAACAATGTTGACTGTCGGCATTGTGCCGTCGCAGTAAAGGTGGTCGACAAGTTTACTGTCGAACTGCTGTGGTGCTACCAGAGTAGATCAAAGATTTAAACAAGGTTGGGTATAACTATAATGTAGGCATGCATTTCAGTTTCACTAAGAAAAGAAGCAGAGAAGACAACCAGCGACATCAGTGTATTTTAGAGAAGGTAAGCAGTCATAAAATGTGACTTTTCAGCTAGAAATAATATCATGCAAAAAAGGTTGACAGTGTCCCTTTAATGATGCATGAAAGAGAAGTAGGCAGCTGTGTGAGACCCGAGAGTATGCAGGGTCCCTCTGGTTAGTTTCCCTCAATGGGGCTTGGTCTAGCTCACACTAATTCTCTCCATCTGCTATGTGCACCAGTGTCATCTTTGGTGTACAAAACATGACTAAAACTATCAGAGAAGAGTGAAAGGGAAAAGGAAAGGTGCAAACAAATTCCCCACCATACCAGGTCCAAGAACAGCTTCTACAACTGGTGATGGTGGTTATAGGCATTGGGGACGGGAGAGAGAGTCATGGGTTGTAAGGACTACTGTTGGTGTGTGATTGTATGGCCAAAGAATCACTTTAAACTACAAACCAAGTCATGGATTTGTTTCTTTCGGGGACACACTAGTGCTTGTTAGCCACTTTTCCTTCATATCTTGACTGTCTGCGATTTGGAGCCAGATGTCATGGCCACTGTTTTGTTTGTACTTGGGTTCCATTGGCTAGACTAGAATGAACACAAACATGTGTTGAAATCAGACTGTTCTTTCACCCATCTCAGCTCCCCCACCCTCCCATGCAGTCTTTTCCACACTGTCCTGCCACCTGTGCTCCCAGCATGCCAATAAGGATATTGATTAAAATGCAAATGCAGTGCAAAGATCCTCAACCTCCTGCTTTCAACACCATGCCCAAGTGCCAGTATTCTTGCCCCAGTAGTGCTTTGCATATGAGGATCTTTGTGCTGTGTTGCACCGTTTGATCAATATCTTTACTTGTGTACCTTGACCATGAAGAGACTAGATGGAACATGTAGGACTGGGAGTGAGAGTGGGGCATAAAGACTGTGTGGGAGAGTGGGTGATCTGAGATATATGGGGGGCTTTTACAAGGGTGACGAAAGCTGGCCCATCAGCGCAGCAGTAGCACTACTACTTGCAACACAGATTACCTGGGTTCAAGAGCAAACCAGAGCTGTCAGAGGGCAGGCAGAGGGGAGAAGGCTAAGCGTCCAAGGGACTGCTCACCTTCTCTGGGGATGGAGGGCATCTGACACCTGGCTACACACTGACCCCTAGTGACAGATAGGGGTAGGTGAGCCAATGACCAATGATGAGGCCAGATTGGTGAAGGTGGAAGATATCTGCATGATGGGGGTGGGCGTGTGCCCAGCTGTTTGCTGAGGTAATTGCACATCTGCCTCCATCAAGGGGGGCCCACGGAGGAAACCATACACAGGAAAAAATCCTTAATGATAAACAGCTTGACATCTGGGATCCTTGTAGGGACCCAGCAGACCGATGTGGGGTATATTCCCAAGCCGAAGACAAGGAGAAAAAACAGATGCATATAAAAATTAGAAAAAAGGGTGGCTACGCTTAGAAGGATTTGGGACTTTAAAAGGGTGACTGTCAACTGATAGGCACCTTACAGCAGGAGGTGGAGAATTGCTGCAACTATAGGGTGTGTCAACATTATATACCAATATTCCAGGAGGAGATGGAGAGGAGTGAGAGAATAAAAGAAAACTGAGGAGTAAAGAAACATGAAGCCAAGGTAAGAATGACAAAAAAGCAAATCTAAAGAATAAATATTCAAAATGCAGCTAGACACTAAACAAGGGAAGAATGAAATGTATAGAAAAAAAGAGAAATAAATCACACTGATGCTCTCGCGTGGCATTTCATACTTTCAAATGTTTTAATATTTATACGCAGCAACACTACACATTAATTTTCTGTCATGGTGTGGAATGATCAGGCAGGAAGCTATGTCTGTTTACAGTGTTGTTGGTCATCCAATTGTCAGCCGTTTCACAGTTGATGCTGGTGTTAGTCTAAGATTAATGCGGCAGGCAGCATGGGTGCATACATGACTGCTAGATGGCCACCTAATACATAGAAACATAGCATTTGTCGACAGAGGACCACCTGGCCCACCCAGTCTTGCCATTTTTCCCCTGCCTGTACTGTCACCATAGACCATACCTGACCTCTGGACACCAACTCCCCCAGTTTCCCACCAAGATTCTTTTCTGCCTACACCATGCATGCTTAAAGCCCACCACTGTTTTGTACCCATCACCTCTGCTCGAAGATTGTTTCAAGTATCCACCACTCACTATGAAGACTTACTTCCTTACATCCCTCTCAAATGTACCCTCTTTCAACTTCATTGCATGGCCCCTTGTTCTCGTACACCTTCTTCTCTAAAAAAATACTCCCCACTTGCTCCTAATTCACCCCTGTGAGGTATTTATAGATCTCTATCATGTCCCCCCTTCTCTTTGGCAGGGTGTACATATTGAGATCCCTCAGTCTCTCCTCATGGGCCTTTTGATGCATCTTCTACACCATTTTAATTCCCTTTCTCTGGGCAGCCTCTACCCTATTTATGTCCTTCCTGAGATGTCGTCTCCAGAACTGGACAAAGTACTGCATTCCAGGTGGGGTTTCACCAATGATCTATACAGTGGTAACACTGCCTCTCTCTTTGTGCTTGTGATACTCCTCCGTACGCATCCCAGCATCCTGCCAGCCCTATCTACTGTGCAGCTTCACCACTGTGAGGTAACTAGATAGAATTACCCCAAGTTCCCTTTCCAGTATAGTGAATATGACTACTCCCCCTCCCATTCTCCACCTGTGGGTTTCTGTGCCCAAGTTGCATGATTTTGCATTTTTCTTTACATTGAATCCCAGCTCCTGTACCCTTGACCACTCCTCAAGTTTTCATACTTCTCTACCCAGTCTCTCCACCCTCTCCGAAGTGTCTACCATATTGCAGATTTTGATGTTATCTGCAAAGAGGCATACCTTCCCATCCAGCTCTACTGCAATGTCACTTATAAAGACATTAAAGAGGACTGGTCCCATTAGTGAGCCCTGATGTACCCTACTGATCACTCCTCCCTCCCCAGAGTGAGTGCCTCTGTCTCTTAACCATCAACCAATTTTGTACCCAATTTACCATCTTGGGACCTGGTCTCAAACTGTCCAGTTTCCTTATGAGCCTCTCCATAAGCTTCGGAGTGTGGGGGGGGGCAGCATGTGGCAGAGAGCTGGCAGTCAGGGGCAGGGCATATAGCCCTAAAGCCCATGCCACACAAGCTGTGTGCACACGAGTGGCACAAGTGCCACTTAAAGAGAAAAAACTAAAACCCTGCTCCGACTTTTAGTCAACTAATTTTGTTTGTTATGTATTGAACTGGACTTTAAAGTAAAGAAACCTACAAATGGAACAAAAGCTTCATCACTGATCTAGTCCATCCACTAAGAAATTCAACCCTGGTATCACAGATAACTTGATATTATTTACAGGTATCCAATACTGTGTTTTAACATTCTCTTTTTTTGTGTGTGTTTTTTTTTTGGCACTTGTCATTTAGTCTATTGCATCCACAGTTTTTTAATTAATTCCTACTGTTTGATATTTTTGGTAAAGTTCACCAGTGTCTTTACTTATTTTACTTGTTTTTAAATTTGTGTTTATAATTATGTTGTTTAATCTATTTTTCCCCCTGCTGACCAGACTCCATCCCCCTGTCTCCCCAGCCCATCACCTCTGCATCCTCTGGGACTTACCTGTCCAGCTTGTCCTCCAGGACTTGCTCACCAGCAGGGTTGGTAGGGCTCTCCTCATGCCCCACTGAGAACAGTACCAAGTTCATGTGGACGTGCCCAGATAGCCAGGTGCAGGGCCTGCAGGAGACCAGCATCATTGTCCAGTCAGCATTTGACTGCTGTTCCTCCTCTGGTGGAGAGGGAGTGGGTGTGCAATGATACCAGTGGTCATATTGTACACACCCCCATACACAACATGTCAAGTGTGTGCCCTGCCTCTGATCCTCCCTTGTGTGCAATCTCAGCATGCCAACCCCCTGCTGCAGGTAGGGGCCAGGCTAATGCTGGCACCAATCTCACCCCTTCCTGGAGGAGGAGAGCAGTTCCCAGGACCCTCGATCCTTCTCCCCCTGGTCAACCTTCTGACTCCCAAGCTTGCTTCTGAAGACGGGTCATCGGCACTGTGAGCAATTGCACAACCATGTGTTGGTAGGCCGGCATTTATAATTATTTTGTAATTTTAGTTTTATTTACTAAAATGGGACTCCATGGTTTATATTGGGTCTTAGCATACTGTTCAGTGTTTTTGAGCTTTGATTCATGCATTTCATTAATCATTAGCAATCTTGAAGATCACCACAATTCATCCTGTGATTTTGATATTAATTTTACAATGAATCTTTACAGCACATTTTATTTAGGTCTGATTGCCCACATCAAAACTTACATACAATGTTTTAAAATTTAATGGACGTCTGCACCTTGTGGGATTTCTTACTGTCCTTTTGTTAGTATCAGAAGATGTTGAATGTAATCCTGGCCCTGTTAATTGGTCAACAGGCTCCTCAAATGGTAGCATCTGGGTTGGAAAAAAGGGATTTCATCTTATGCACTTAAATAACTGTAGCTTGTTTCCAAACTGCCTGAAATCGAAAGTTTGATGGAAACACATACCCCACACGTTTTTGCCATTAGTGAAAGTTGGTTAAAGCCTGGTATTTCTGGTAGTGAAATTGGAGTTGCTAAGTATTCAGTATTCAGAATGGATAGACCCAATAAAAAAGTTGAGGAGGGTTATGTTTTACATAGGGAAGAGTTGAATGTTTCAATTTATTTTCGTTTAATCGTACAAAAACAACTGCTTGCGAACAGGTAGTTCTTCAGTTACTAAAAGGCCACAAAAAATGTATTTGTGTTTATAATCCCCCCAGTATTGGTATGAGGGCCCAGGGATTTGATGACTGTGCTGTCTTATCTCAAGACAGGTGAGGTCATAGCCCAGTGAAACATCAATCTAGATTGGTTATTGAAAACTGTGAATTTGAAGTGTAACCCCCCCCCCATTGGCCCCTTGTTTAACTAGAAGGCTCACCTCTCCAAGTCCAGGGGAAAAGAGAGGGATGGGGTACATTGTTCTGCCACCATAGACAAGGTGGACTGTGATATAAGACAGACAACCAAGTGTGGCAACTGCCTGGCACACACCTGGTAGGGACCAGTTACCATGACCAACAACCCAGGTCCCTGGGAGAAAATGTTTGCTCAGGTCTATGCTAGGTTTGCACTTCTGGACAGTGGCACCCAAGTAACTCCAGACACAAGGAAGCAATAACATCACTGTCCAAACTAGGCTGGGATTCTGGAGTGTGACTTTTATTCATGTAACAAAGTAGGAATAATCACAAAATGAAGATTGACCCCCATGGAGCTACACACACTTGTATGCAGATTACTGAGGTACAGACATTCCTGGCTTCCCTTTTAGCATAGGATGAAGAAAATACACATTGGTGAACACTCTGGTTCCTACTGGAAATTGGCACATCCAGCCAGGTACTGGTACATTTCCCATCAACTGGGCACACACGGCCAGTACTAGGAAACTTTCCCATATTTCATGAGGAATGAAGGTGGTACACAGGACCACAAAAAAGCACATACAGGCTCAGAACTTTCAGAACCCACTATACTGGGGTAATCTGAATAAAAACAACCTACATCCAGGGGTAAACACTTGCCTCAAGCATTGGCCAAATGCACTGAAGAAAAAGTAATAGGTGCCCTTCAGATCCCATAGAGGTAAACTCATTACTCCAGATGGGGGTCTCCCACCTTTTTGTTTCCAAGCTTACACCCAGCCATTCGTCTGGTTAATAACACCACACACTGTAAAACTTTGTAGATGCTGTCTTAAATGTTTACCACACTTAACATACTACAACTAAACACCTCAGGGGTGCCAGAATTAAAAAGTTCTGTACTTGAACAGTCACATACAGGACTCCAACATAGGCAGACACTTTTCAAAAGAAACACTGGGTGGACAGGATCCCTTTTTCAAGAGGGAATTCACCCTCAAGGAAATGCAGGTACTTTGGGTCTACACAGAAAAAATCACAGAAGTACTCAGAGAGCAGTTGTACAAGGTAGCTTTCCAAAAGTCCAAATTGGACCAGGGGATTGCCCCTGAATCTTGGAGGTCACCCCATCCCTCCTGGGATGTGGCACAAGGGAAACCATTAAACAAGATCTCCACCACTTCTACACAGGATTTTGCAGCTGTGGCAGTTCTAAATGACATCATCCTTCCAGAGCCCAGCAGAGATTGAAAACAGAGTGAGACAGAATGAAACCCACTTAACTGGCATTTCACTAGCTGTCTTCCCTGCCTGCCACTGATTCTAACTGGGATTCTAGTAACCCCTGGGAACAAGGGGGTTACAGAAGGATATTTTAGATGATATAGCTTTCAAATAAATGTTAACTGGTCCAGCAAGATTGAACCATAAATCTCAAATTCACACACTTTTGGATTAGATAATGGTATAACAGCCCAAGAGACTCAAAACTTTTGCCATTTTATCTGATAGTATAAGTAACCACTTAGCTATATTTTTCCATTGACATAATGGTGTAATAGAAAGACACGAGACAGTTATTTCATGGTTTCATGATTGTTCTAGGTTAGCTAACTTTCCATCAGATTTGAATAAAGATGGACTTGAACGTAGTCCCAGGCATGAACTTCATATTAGATTTCTTCAGTTCTGAATTTTTAAGTATTATACAGAAGCATGCCCCTTTAACTAGGAGATGCAGTAAGGGTAAGGATTCTAAATGGATGAACACAGAACTTTTTAACCTCCTTAAACTCCCTACTGGGCCTATATTGCCCTCCTTCCCTCCACCCCCCCACCCCCTTAGCCAGTTCTATTTTTATAGGCACAGGATTTGACTGACAACAGGAACTTCCTGTTTGGGAGCAGGAAGGGAGTGATTACAGAGCCACAAAAGACCCACCATCCTAGAAGGAAAAGAGTAGCTCTCCGTCCCACCCTAGCTGCTGGAAGTCTGACTATGAGCAAGTACGGAGACTACTGAGAAATATAGGAACTTCCAGTCTCAGAACAGGAAGATCAGAAGATTTAAGGGCACAGAGGCAGTAGGTAAGTAGGGATAAAAAAATTACATAAAAAATAAATAAACAGAGGAAAGAGTAAGTATTCAAAACAACAGTTAAGGGGCCAGAAATAAGACATGATGGGAGTGGTGCAGTGCAGTGGCTGTGGAGCTGCAGTCTTCTGGGAGACATGCTGGAGGATGTGGTATTGTCCCATCTGCAAACACCTCTCTGGGCTGAGGGAGGAAGCTGCTCATCTCTAGGCTGAGTTGGCCAGGATTTGGGGGACCTCCTCTCCCACCCAGGGACTACCAGGGCCACGGCCGCTGCCTCAGAGGTTGTCAAGAAAGAGGAGAAGTTAGACCACAGTGGGCTCAGAGAGGGTGAGGGTGGTGGCACAGAGGTACATCTCTCCACTTGTACCTCTCCACAATTTGTATGCCACTCTGGCAGAGTATGGTTCCTCTATAGAGGCACTCACAGCTGAAACCAAGGAGGATGTTGGGAACCTCCACAAAGGAGACCCACAGGAGGGTGGCATGGGACCCCACAGGGGAAGGAAACAACTCCTGGTGAGGGACTCCATTGTTAGGAGTGTAGAACTGGGGGAGGGAGGAGGGAGGGAGGGAGAGAGAGAGAGGTAGGTGCCTGCCAGGCACCATGGCTTGGAGGGACAGGGAGCAAATCTTCAGGATCACGGGAGCAGCTGCATGGGGCAGGAAGCTGGATGTCATTGCCCACCTAGGGACAAATGACCCGGCTGGGAAAGGGATCAGAACAGTGCAGGAGGAGTTTGTGGTGTTGGGGAGGGGCCTTAGAAAAGTAGCACGCAAGGTAACCTTCTCAGAGGTGCTACCTGTCTATGGCATGGGTGAGGCTAGGGTGCACCACACCATGGGATTCAATCAGTGGTTGAAAAACTGGTGCGGAGCTCAGGGGTTTGGCTTCATTGGGGACTGGGGGTCTACCTGGAGTGATGCAAGCCTATACTGGTGCAATGGTCTTCATCTGTCCAGGAGGGGAACCAGGATCCTAGGTGATAGGTTTAAATGCTTCATTGGCAAGCATTTAAACTAAGCAAGGGGGGCACTGGAAAGGAGCAGGGAAATCCTAACCTCCCTCCCAAAAAAATCAGGGTAGTTAGTGAGGTAAACACCAAGATAGAGACATTGATAGGGAGAAGGGCAGGGGTAAATGGAGAAAATGACAAAGGCAGTAAGAACAGAGATGGGGCAAAAAGGGGTAAAGCCATCAAGAAATGGAGGGTAATGAGCACCAATGTCCATAGTCTGGGCAACAAGCTCCCTGAACTGGTGGCCTTAATAGAAGAGGGATGCCTGGATATTGTGGCAGTCACAGAAACATGGTACACAGAGAACCATGACTGGGATGTTTACATACCAGAGTACACAACCTACAAGAGAGACAGGGAGGAGAGAAGAGGGGGAGGAGTAGCTATCTATGTAAGGGAAGGGATAAAAGCAATGGAACAAAAGAGTAAACAGAGAGGAGAGGAGTCACTGTGGGTCACCTCAGAGACTAGAAATGGCACCACAATCCGCACAGGGGCTGTATACAGACTCCCATCTCAGGAGGAGGGAATGGACAAGGATATGATAGAAGGCATCCTTAGGATAGCAGAGAAAGGGGAAATATTGTTGATGGGGGACCTGAACAGCCAGATGTTAATTGGAGCACCTTTGCTGCAGCCACATCCAAGAGCAGGGCCATTCTCGATGCCCTACAGGGGCATGCCTCAGACAGCTAGTATTGGAACCCACTCAGGAGGGAGCAATCTTAGACCTGATATTCTCAAATGGGGACAGTGAGAGGATCTCAGATCTAGAAGTGGGTAGCCATCTGGGAACAAATGACCACCAAACAGTGTGGTTCACAATGAACTCTGCTGCAGAGTCAAGCCATACAAAAGTGAGGGTACTGGACTTCAGGAGGGCTGATTTTGTCAAAATGGGAGAGTGCCTTAGAAAAGCACTATCAAACAGGCAAGAAGGAGGGGTGGAGCAACAATAAGAAAACATCAAAACTGCCATCACAGAGGCAACAAGCCTTTGTGTGAAGCAAATAAACAAATCAAAACAAAAGAAAAAGCCACTATGGTTCTCAAAAGAGGTGGGGGAAGGTTAGGGAGAAAAAGATGGCATTTAGGAAGTACAAGGAAACATAGAAGGAGCAGGACAGAGAACTGTACCAGTTAAGGCAGAAGGAAGCAATCAGAATAGCAAAGACCCAAAACTGAAGAAAAGATGGCCAACTCGGTTAAGAAGGCGGATAAAATCTTTTATAGGTACATTAGGGAGCATAAAAAGACAAAGGGAGGGATAGTGAGGCTGAATAGAATTGACGGTGGGTGGGCAGAGAAGAACAGTGGAAAAGCAGGGATACTGAATGAATACTTCTGCTCAGTATTCACAAAAGAGGAGGGGGGAGGTACCTAATCCAATTAACAGAAGCACTCTGGGTAGGGAGGGTCAATCCCAGTCCTTTCACAGAAGAAAGGGTTCTGAAAGAACTCCTAAAACTGAAGGTGGACAAAGCAATAGGGCCTGACAGGATTCACCCCAGAATTCTAAAAGAATTAAGGGGAGAGCTAGTGACACCACTGACTACCTTTTTTAACAAATCATGGGAGGACCTAGTGACACCACTGACCGCACTTTTTAACAAATCATGGGAGGATGGGGTGGTACCTGTGAACTGGAGGATGGCAGATTTGATTTCCCTTCACAAAAGTGGGAACAAGACTGAGGCAGAAAAATACAGACCTGTCAGTTTGACCTCAGTGGTAGTGAAAATGATGGAATCATTTCTAAAGGAGAGAACGGTTGAGCACCTAGAGGCCAGTAGGGCACAGGACCCAAGGCAGCATGGATTCACAGCAGGAAGGTCATGTCAGATAAAGCTAATTGATTTATTTGACTGGGTGACCAAAGTGGTAGTCCAGGGAGAGGCTGTGGACATGGCCTACCTAGACTTTAGCAAGGCATTTGACACAATCTCACATGAAAGATTAATAAACAAATTAGCCAGCCTGGAAGTGGGTCCCAGGGTGGTAGCCTAGGTAAAACATTGGCTGGACAACAGGACACAGAATGTAATAGTAAACAGAGTCCACTCTGAAGAAAGGGGGGGTTACTAGTGGGGTACCACAGGGTTCAGTACTGGGTCCAGTCTTTTTTAATGTCTTTATAAGTGGTATTGCAGAGGGACTGGAAGGAAAAGTATGCCTCTTTGCAGATAACACAAAGATCCACAACAGGGTTGATACACATGGTGGGTGGAAAGGATAAGAAGGGACTTGGCAAGGTTGGAGGAATGGTCAGACGTATGGCAGCTTGGATTCAATGCAAAGAGGTGCAAAATAATGCACCTGTGAAACAAAAACCCAGGTGAAGAGTACACAATGGGGAAGGGTAGTAACAACAACAAAAATGGAAAGGGACCTGGGGGTAATCATATCAGATAACCTTAAGGTTAGCAAGCAATGTGAGAAGGCAGTAGGGAGGGCTGGGGGGTTACTGGGATGTACAGGGAGAAGCACCACCAGCAGAAAACAAGAAGTTATTATCCCTCTGTACAGACAATTGGTGAGACCCCATCTGGAGTACTGTGTCCGGTTCTGGAGACCCCATCCCTGCAAGGACATAGACAGAATGGAGGCAGTGCAGAGGAGGGCAACTTAAACGGTGCAGGGTCTGCAAGAGAAGTCATATGAGGAAAGACTAAAGGAGCTTAATATGTATACCCTTGATGAAAGGGGGGGGGCATGATAGAAACCTTTAAGTACTTCAGTGTAATCAACAAAGTCCAAGAGAGTAGCATCTTTCAGAAAAAGAGATGTGCAAGAACAAGAGGACACAATTTGAAGATAGAGGGGGAACGGCTTAGAGGCAATGTGAGGAAGTCTTTTTTCACAGAGAGGGTGGTGGACACATGGAACCGCCTTCCTGAGGAGGTTGTGGGGTCTAAAACTGTGGGAGAATTCAAGACTGTGTGGGGCAGACATAAGGTACTTCTTGTGGGGGGGAGGAAGAAATAGGCTGTTGGTTAACTAGGATCTGCTGCCTATCCAGTAGGTAGGGAAACTGGCAGACTAGATGGGCCAAGCGGTCCTTATCTGCTGTCAAAGTCTATGTTTCTGTGTTTCCTTGTAGAGAAACTGCTTGGTCTATCTTTAAGGCCACTAAATCTTTGCAGGATTGGTCACTTTACAGGCAGTATCCTAATCTTTGCAAAAAAACAAAATCATACAGTAGAAAGTAATTTTTTTCAACGAACAACAAATGGTTACTCTTATGGACCCCAAAAATTCTGGGGGTGCTTAAAGAGCTGCTGACACCTCAAAGAAAACTTTGAAAAGCATAAGATTTAGGTACAATTCAGCCCGCATTCCATATGTATCCAATAGACTTATCCTCCCCATCACTCATTACTGAGAAATTTGCATGGAAACATGCTCTATTACCTTAGAGTTCACTTGCCTCTTTTGCTTACTCCCTCCTTCATGTCATAATCCTCAATCGTGACATCACAATCTGTTGCCATAAAAGTAATTGTGATGTCACAAATAGAGCTTTATGACATCAGGTAGGGGAGAAAGCAATAGGAATAGATGAACTCTTCAGGAGCAAAGATCCCATTTTCATGCAAATGGCCTCAGCAATAAATAATGGGTATGAGAAATACAGAACTAATGTGAACTATCAGCTGCATTGTGTCTAAATAATGTTTTGTTAAAGTTGTCCTAATGGTGTCAGCTGCTTTTCAAAAGAATTTGTTATGCCCACTTAAAACAAAAAACAAATTTGAATATTGAATCATAGGGCCAAGCACATTCTTATTATCAAGTAATATCTAACATTTTCAATAATTTATTTTGTGAAATTGATAAACGTAAACTGAAATCTGAGTTCAATAACTGTTGTAAGTCTGTTTCTCCTCAATCTTTTGTTCTGAATTACCTACATTTTATAGTAATAAAGGTCTCAAGTTCACAAGTGTTTAAACTTCTAATCAGCTTGAAAGCAGACATATTAGCCGGAGCAGACAGTCTAGCTCCAAAATGTTTAAAACTGGCAGCTCCAGCTACCGTAAATCCTGGGCTTGAATTTCAAATGGGCCCTTGGATCAGCACAAGCTGCGGAAAACGGAAGTTTGCATCAGATCCCAATGAGCCAAGGACCCTGCACCTGATTTTGGTACAAGTGGGATCCTGATGCCAAAACACCCCACAGTTGCCACAACTACTCCTGTGTGACAAATACATGGCACACAGGAGAGGTTTGATGAAGGCTTCTGGCACCTTCCCCCAGCCTGTGATCTGCAGAAAGCACTGTGCAGCAGGAAGGCAGAGCACAACTCAGGCGTGGGCATGGCTGGGGATTGAGTCCAACAGTATAGACAACATCAGCCACTCTGTCCACACCTCTGCAGCAGTTCATGGAGACAATATCCAGGCCATGGCACTGCAGAAGCTAGAAGAGAGAGCATGGCCCTACCACTGATGTACTGTGGTCATCAAGCAGGGGCCACGGGAGCATGGCAAAGTGGGTGTAAGATGCTGGGCATGGACACAGCCGTGGACCCACAACCGTTACATAGGCTGGCCATAGTATAGCAGGGGACATGTCACAAGAACAGCTGTCATCATAGCGGGATAGGGTAGTGGCATCTATGCTGGGGGAAAGTTCCCTGAAGCAAATGTAGCAACATGGCAATGGAATCACTGGACTGACACAGCAGTGGCACCTGTGTCCACTGGTCAAACACTCTGGCTCCCACCAAATGCTACACCAGAATGCAGACTCTACCCATGGAACCAGAGCGGCACACCAGGCCACAAGACAGCTGGGTACTCTGTGTAGTACAACACACTGATGGTGGCCCATAAGCATGCCTGGTCCCACCCCATGCCTTGGTGCTGTGTGCCCTATGTACACTATGCTCCACTGTGCTGCATTGCCCAGTTCTGCATAGGACTGTGCCAGATGTCAGTGTGTCGCTGATGGGCTTGTAGTCAGGCACCCACATGCCTGACTGTGCCTTGTGATGTCTGGGTGCTGTGACTAGGCACATCAGGGTGCAGTATGCAGTGATATGTCATCTCACCATCACATCATGTCACCCTCAGGCACAGTGCCCAGTGTTCATTCACTCATTCTCAATGCCATGCAGCACTGCCACTTTGCCTAGGGCATCCATCTGCTGTCCCTTGGACAGCCCACTATGCACCATCCAAGCTACCATGAGGGCTGCAGTGGGATACTCTGGTATAGGTGTGCCCCTTACCTGCTTCTGCATAGGCATGTCCACACCTGTACCACCGTATGTATTGCTCCTGCACACCACCCCTGCATCTGGCACATGTACACATCCTTACTGTTCTGTACTGTGAAGTGGCACATCTGCCATTGCCCCACTAGCAACCTGCATGCACCAGTCTGTCTGCCAGTCCTGGTGATGAACTAGTGGCCAGGCCACACCACATTATCTGCGGTACTTCATTATCTTGTGCATCCTATATGGAAGACAGTGCAGATCTTGGGAGCATAGTGTGGATCGTTGGACATCATTATGGAATGGTGGGTCACATGTCAGCCTGCCATGCAATCTGTAGCCCTACAGTATAGTCCTAGTGCAGGCAGCTGCTTACTCCCAGTACAGTACCATATTGTCCCTGCCTCTGCCAGGGTGTTCCACTGGTACTGTGCCATCAGGAACAGGTCTGACACACTCTGCCAACATAGTGACTGTTGTACACAATAGCCCTAGTGATGTACTGTCCGGTGTGCATGCCTGCCGTGGGCTGTGGTTACAGCTCAAGGGATGTTAGACCAGCTCTGGCTGACCATGTGGCCTTTGAGGGATTTACAAAATCCCATTTTTAAGGATGCTGGAGTCCTATACTGGTGCAAGCTCCCTCCCAGCTTGGCACAGCCATGTGACTTCACAACCACTGTGCAAGCCCAGCTGGCACAAGTAGTCCCCCACGTGGAGCAGACTGCAATAGAAAATCAGGATTGATGCAAGGTGTTGCACAGGAAGTTCCTTCCATCATTTTTGTTTCACACATGTACTGTGTGTCATTTCCAATGGTTTGAAAATTGGGCCCCCATCTTTAAAATATTAAATCTATCTTTTGAATCACATGTTCCGTATTTATGGAAATTGTCTGATGTGATCCCATTATATAACAAACTCTGGCCAGAGCCAATAGAGCTGCAGGCGAGGAATTTGGTGTACAAATATTGAAACTCTGCAAAGTTATGAGCCTTCATTAGCAAAATGTAATGTAGGCTCCTAAATATGTTGTTTTGTAATATTTGTACACCTAATTTTCAACACGCCCTGCCTTATGAAGAAGGGCAGAGCAAATATTCAAATCCTGCCCAAAAGGTGATTTCATGCAGGGACAGTGGAATCAACTTTTAGGATGCAAAAAACACTTTTTAGGCATTTTTGAATTGAAAAATGACAAATGTTACACTCATGAGGTGCTGTAATATATGGCTATGTTGTACATTTGGGGGAAAAATAGTGAAAATTACCAAAGTTATGAGCCTGCATTTGCAAAAATCAACATAGGCTCATGACTTTTTTTTTAATATTTTTACACCAAATTTTCAACATAGCCTTCTCATGACCACACCTTATGAATAATGGCAGAGAAAATTTACAAATCCTGTCTGCAAGGTGATTTTGTGCAGGGACCACAAAATCACCTTCCAGGATGAAAAAACATTTTGGCCAGGACTCAAAAAATGACAGATGTCACATTCATGAGGTGCTGTAAAGATACGGTTATGCTGTAAATTTGGGGTGCAAATATTGAAAAGTACCAAAGTTATGAGCCTGCAATCACAAAATTCAATGTAGGCTCATAACTTTATTGTGTTTTAATATTTTTACACAAAATTTCATCATAGCCTTCTTATGACCCCCAACTCATGAACAAGAGCAGAGAAAATTTTCAAATCCTGCCCATAAGGTGATTTCGTGCAGGGAATGCAAAATCACCTCTCTGGCCAGATCTGCCTAATGACAGTTCAATTGTTCATGAGGTAGGGTCCTGAAGAAGGCATGTTGAAAATTTAGGTCAAAAATATGCAAAAACTACCAAGTTATGTCACTAAGTTCAAAACCCCATTAAAATACGTTAAACAGCATACCTGTTTCTTCAATTCACGGTCTGGCTTTGAAGAGTAAAGACGTGTCTGGGGTCCAGAGAGGATTATGGCATTGGACTCACGATCAGTAAGTAAGGGCTTGGGGGGATGGCATGGTGGGTGTTGAGTGGGAGGGTCGAGTGGGGGCAGTTATAGCTGCAAAAGACACTCATGGACCATTTTCTTTTTACAGGGTTTGACATAAAACAAGCATTTGTCAATGCCAAACGTTTGATGCACTGGAAGATGTCTGCCCCTGCACCTTGTTTATGCCTTTAAGGTATTTGCATGAGTCTGTCATGTTCTCCTACTCTCTCGTTTCTTCCAGTGAGTACATATTGAGGTCCTTTAATCTCTCCTAATATGGTTTGTGTTGCAAGCCTTGTACCATCTTGGTTGCCTTTCTGTGGACCTCCTCCACCCTGTCAATATCTTTGCACAGTTGCAGCCTCCTGAATTGCACACAATACTGTAGGTGAGGCCTCACTAGTGCATTATACAATGGCATCACCACCTCGCACCTTCTGCTAGTGATACCTCTGCCTATGCACCCCAGCATGCCACTGTCCCTCCTTGCAACATGTGTGCTCTGTTTTGACCCCTTTAGGTTATCAGAACTGATAACACCTAGTTCCCTTTCTTTATTTGTGATCATCAGCACCTCCCCACCATCCTGTCATTCTCCCTAGATTTCCCTCTTCCCAGGTGCATTATTTGCACTTCTTTGCATTGAACCTCAGTTGCCACTCCTCATGCCATTTTCAAGCCTCTTCATGTCCTTGCTCATTTTCTCCACCCCTTCTGGAGTATTCACTCTGTTACAAATGTTGGTGTCTTCTGCAAACAGTCAGACAGACCTTTCCTTCTAGCCCTTCTGCAATGTTTGTAATGAAGACATTGAACAGGACTGTCCCAGGACTGATCCCTGAGGTATCCTGCTAGTCACCAATCTCTCCCTGGATTGGATCCCATTACCACTACCCTTTGCCTACTGTCTGTCAGCCAGTTTCTAACCCAGTTTATCAGCTTGTGCCCTGTGGGCAGACTACCCATCTTGTTAATCAGCCTTTTACATTGATCAGTGTCGAAGGCTTTCCTGAAATCAAGGTAGGTGATGTCCACTGCACCTCTCTGATTTACTTCCTTACTGAGGCATTAGGGTTTCAAATCCTAACACCACCCCCACCCTGTAGAGACTGACAGGCATTGGAGGGTGTCTTTGGGTCATCAGCCATAATGCTCATGCTATCCCACCTAACCCCACCCTGCAGACACTGACAGGTGTTGTAGTGTGCCTAGGAGTCTTCAACCCTTATGCTCACCCCATTCCATAAGGAAATAAGCTGAGATGGGTGCAGTACAGAAGAATGGGGTGAACGATAGGGCCAAAGACCCCAAGACATACTTCAATGCATGTCACTGGCTGCAGGGTAGGGATGAAATGGCATGAGCATTATGGCTGATGCACCGAAGTCACACCACTGATACCTGTCAGTCTCTACAGGGTGGTGGGGCATTATGGTTGGAAACCCTAATGCCCCAGGAGTTTGTTGGTATTTTTGCTCCAACTTTTCAACATGGGCTTTTTGGGACCCCACCTCATGAATAGTGGCACTATCATTTTGTTACTCAATCCCGAAATGTGATTTCGCTCAGCAACTGTGCCATTCAGCACCACAGGTGCAAAAACACTTTTTGAGCAGGATATGAAAAATGACAGCTGTACTGTTCATGAGGAGGTGTGAAAAAATGGCAATGTTAAAAATCTGGCTGAAAATATGAAAAACTGGTGACGTTACAAACGTGCTTAGAAACTTTGTAATGCACGCCCATAACATGGTCATTTTTGGGAATTTTTTTACCAAATTTTTGGAACCTTCCCTCATGAACATTGGTACTGTGAGTTTGTTAATCCATCTCAAAAGTTGATTTCACACAGCTACTGCACCATTCTGTACCACAGGTGCAAAAACACATTTATGGCAGGATGTGCAAAAATTATAGCTATACTGTTCATAAGTAGGTGTGAAAAAATTGCAATGTTGAAAATCTGGAGTGAAAATATTAAAAATTGATGAAGTTACAAGCATACATAGAAACTGCTCAATGCACACTCATAAAGCAGTCATTTTTTTGAATTTTTTCACCAAATTTGCAACATGGGCTTTTTGGAACCCCACCTCATGAACAGTGGCACTGCTGTTTTATTAATCAGTCTTGAATGGTGATTCCAAGCAGCAACATCAAAATTGCCTTTCAGGACTGAGTAACAAAAATGACAGTGACAGTGCTCATAAGGTGGGGTCCCAAGAACCCCACTTTGAAAATTTGGGGGCAAAATTCCTAAAAATGGCTCAGATCTCAACATAAGTTGAAAACTCCATTAACTTCCATTATACAATGCTTACCTTGATTCTTCAGTTTGCTTTGAAGAGTGCAGATGTGTCCCAGTCAGGAGAAGATGACAGCACCAACCTCCAGAGGTAAGTATGGGGTAAGGGGGGGCTGCATGGAAGTGGGTGCTCAGTGAAAATGGGGGTGGGGAGGACTGGGGAGTCAACAAGGGACTGCTTTCTATTTTACAGGTAAAAAGAAAAAGACATTGGGGATAGTTATCTTTATTTTACAGGTAAAAAAGAAAAAAGACATTGGGGATAGTTATCTTTATTTTACAGGTAAAAAAGAAAAAAGACATTGGGGATAGTTATCTTTATTTTACAGGTAAAAAGAAAAAGACATTGGGGATAGTTATCTTTATTTTACAGGTAAAAAGAAAAAGACATTGGGATAGTTATCTTCATTTTACAGGTAAAAAGAAAAAGACATTGGATAGTTATCTTTATTTTACAGGTAAAAGAAAAAGACATTGGGGATAGTTATCTTTATTTTACAGGTAAAAGAAAAAGACATTGGGGATAGTTATCTTCATTTTACAGGTAAAAAGAAAAAGACATTGGGATAGTTATCTTTATTTTACAGGTAAAAAGAAAAGACATTGGGGATAGTTATCTTCATTTGACAGGTAAAAAGAAAAAGACATTGGGGATAGTTATTTTATTTTACAGGTAAAAAGAAAAAGACATTGGATAGTTATCTTTATTTTACAGGTAAAAAGAAAGACATTGGATAGATACTTATTTACAGTAAAAAGAAAAAGACATTGGGGATAGTTATCTTTATTTTACAGGTAAAAAGAAAAAGACATTGGGATAGTTATCTTTATTTTACAGGTAAAAAGAAAAGACATTGGGGATAGTTATCTTTATTTACAGGTAAAAAGAAAAAGACATTGGGATAGTTATCTTCATTTTACAGGTAAAAAAGAAAAAAGACATTGGGGATAGTTATCTTTATTTTACAGGTAAAAAAGAAAAAAGACATTGGGGATAGTTATCTTTATTTTACAGGTAAAAAAGAAAAAAGACATTGGGGATAGTTATCTTTATTTTACAGGTAAAAAGGAAAAAAGACATTGGGGATAGTTATCTTTATTTTACAGGTAAAAAAGAAAAAAGACATTGGGGATAGTTATCTTTATTTTACAGGTAAAAAGGAAAAAAGACATTGGGGATAGTTATCTTCATTTTACAGGTAAAAAGGAAAAAAGACATTGGGATAGTTATTTATTTTACAGGTAAAAAGGAAAAAAGACATTGGGGATAGTTATCTTTATTTTACAGGTAAAAAGGAAAAAAGACATTGGGGATAGTTATCTTTATTTTACAGGTAAAAAGGAAAAAAGACATTGGGGATAGTTATCTTTATTTTACAGGTAAAAAGGAAAAAAGACATTGGGGATAGTTATCTTCATTTTACAGGTAAAAAGGAAAAAAGACATTGGGATAGTTATCTTTATTTTACAGGTAAAAAGGAAAAAAGACATTGGGGATAGTTATCTTTATTTTACAGGTAAAAAAGAAAAAAGACATTGGGGATAGTTATCTTTATTTTACAGGTAAAAAGGAAAAAAGACATTGGGGATAGTTATCTTTATTTTACAGGTAAAAAAGAAAAAAGACATTGGGGATAGTTATCTTTATTTTACAGGTAAAAAGAAAAGACATTGGATAGTTATCTTTATTTTACAGGTAAAAAGAAAAAGACATTGGGATAGTTATCTTTATTTTACAGGTAAAAAGAAAAAGACATTGGGGATAGTTACTTTATTTTACAGGTAAAAGAAAAAGACATGGATAGTTATCTTTATTTTACAGGTAAAAAAGAAAAAAGACATTGGGGATAGTTATCTTTATTTTACAGGTAAAAAAGAAAAAAGACATTGGGGATAGTTATCTTTATTTTACAGGTAAAAAGGAAAAAAGACATTGGGGATAGTTATCTTTATTTTACAGGTAAAAAAGAAAAAAGACATTGGGGATAGTTATCTTTATTTTACAGGTAAAAAGAAAAGACATTGGGATAGTTATCTTTATTTTACAGGTAAAAAGAAAAAGACATTGGATAGTTATCTTATTTTACAGGTAAAAAGAAAGACATTGGGATAGTTATCTTTATTTTACAGGTAAAAAGAAAAGACATTGGGGATAGTTATCTTTATTTACAGGTAAAAAGAAAAAGACATTGGGGATAGTTATCTTTATTTTACAGGTAAAAAAAGAAAAAGACATTGGGGATAGTTATCTTTATTTTACAGGTAAAAAGAAAAAGACATTGGGGATAGTTATCTTTATTTTACAGGTAAAAAGAAAAGACATTGGATAGTTATCTATTTTACAGGTAAAAAGAAAAGACATTGGGATAGTTATCTTTATTTTACAGGTAAAAAGAAAAAGACATTGGGGATAGTTATCTTTATTTTGTAAAAGAAAAGACATTGGGGATAGTTATCTTATTTTACAGGTAAAAAGAAAAAGACATTGGGGATAGTTATCTTTATTTTACAGGTAAAAAGAGAAAAGACATTGGGGATAGTTATCTTTATTTTACAGGTAAAAAGAAAAAGACATTGGGATAGTTATCTTTATTTTACAGGTAAAAAGAAAAAGACATTGGGGATAGTTATCTTTATTTTACAGGTAAAAAGGAAAAAAGACATTGGGGATAGTTATCTTCATTTTACAGGTAAAAAGGAAAAAAGACATTGGGGATAGTTATCTTTATTTTACAGGTAAAAAGGAAAAAAGACATTGGGGATAGTTATCTTTATTTTACAGGTAAAAAGGAAAAAAGACATTGGGGATAGTTATCTTTATTTTACAGGTAAAAAAGAAAAAAGACATTGGGGATAGTTATCTTTATTTGACAGGTAAAAAGGAAAAAAGACATTGGGGATAGTTATCTTCATTTGACAGGTAAAAAGGAAAAAAGACATTGGGGATAGTTATCTTTATTTTACAGGTAAAAAAGAAAAAAGACATTGGGGATAGTTATCTTTATTTGACAGGTAAAAAGGAAAAAAGACATTGGGGATAGTTATCTTTATTTTACAGGTAAAAAGGAAAAAAGACATTGGGGATAGTTATCTTCATTTTACAGGTAAAAAAGAAAAAAGACATTGGGGATAGTTATCTTCATTTTACAGGTAAAAAGGAAAAAAGACATTGGGGATAGTTATCTTTATTTTACAGGTAAAAAAGAAAAAAGACATTGGGATAGTTATCTTTATTTTACAGGTAAAAAGGAAAAAAGACATTGGGATAGTTATCTTTATTTTACAGGTAAAAAGGAAAAAAGACATTGGGGATAGTTATCTTTATTTTACAGGTAAAAAAGAAAAAAGACATTGGGGATAGTTATCTTTATTTTACAGGTAAAAAGAAAAACATTGGGATAGTTATCTTATTTTACAGGTAAAAAGAAAAAGACATTGGGGATAGTTATCTTTATTTTACAGGTAAAAAGAAAAAGACATTGGGGATAGTTATCTTCTATTTTACAGGTAAAAAGAAAAAGACATTGGGGATAGTTATCTTTATTTTACAGGTAAAAGAAAAAAGACATTGGGATAGTTATCTTTATTTTACAGGTAAAAAGAAAAAGACATTGGGATAGTTATCTTTATTTTACAGGTAAAAAGAAAAAGACATTGGGGATAGTTATCTTTATTTTACAGGTAAAAAGAAAAAGACATTGGGATAGTTATCTTTATTTTACAGGTAAAAAAGAAAAAGACATTGGGGATAGTTATCTTCATTTTACAGGTAAAAGAAAAAGACATTGGGATAGTTATCTTATTTTACAGGTAAAAGAAAAAGACATTGGGATAGTTATCTTTATTTTACAGGTAAAAAGAAAAAGACATTGGGGATAGTTATCTTTATTTTACAGGTAAAAGAAAAAGACATTGGGATAGTTATCTTATTTTACAGGTAAAAAAAAAAAGACATTGGGATAGTTATCTTTATTTTACAGGTAAAAAGGAAAAAAGACATTGGGATAGTTATCTTTATTTTACAGGTAAAAAAGAAAAAAGACATTGGGGATAGTTATCTTTATTTTACAGGTAAAAAGGAAAAAAGACATTGGGATAGTTATCTTTATTTTACAGGTAAAAAAGAAAAAAGACATTGGGGATAGTTATCTTTATTTTACAGGTAAAAAGGAAAAAAGACATTGGGGATAGTTATCTTTATTTTACAGGTAAAAAGGAAAAAAGACATTGGGGATAGTTATCTTTATTTTACAGGTAAAAAGAAAAAGACATTGGGGATAGTTATCTTATTTTACAGGTAAAAAGAAAAGACATTGGGGATAGTTATCTTTATTTTACAGGTAAAAGAAAAAGACATTGGGATAGTTATCTTTATTTTACAGGTAAAAAAGAAAAGACATTGGGATAGTTATCTTTATTTTACAGGTAAAAAGAAAAAGACATTGGGGATAGTTATCTTTATTTTACAGGTAAAAAGAAAAAGACATTGGGGATAGTTATCTTATTTTACAGGTAAAAAGAAAAAGACATTGGGGATAGTTATTTTATTTTACAGGTAAAAAAGAAAAAGACATTGGGGATAGTTATCTTTATTTTACAGGTAAAAAGAAAAAGACATTGGAGATAGTTATCTTTATTTTACAGGTAAAAAAAAAAAGACATTGGGATAGTTATCTTTATTTTACAGGTAAAAAGAAAAAGACATTGGGGATAGTTATTTTATTTTACAGGTAAAAAAGAAAAAGACATTGGGATAGTTATCTTTATTTTACAGGTAAAAAAGAAAAGACATTGGGATAGTTATCTTTATTTTACAGGTAAAAAGAAAAAGACATTGGGGATAGTTATCTTTATTTTACAGGTAAAAAGAAAAAAACATTGGGATAGTTATCTTTATTTTACAGGTAAAAAAGAAAAGACATTGGGGATAGTTATCTTTATTTTACAGGTAAAAAGGAAAAAAGACATTGGGGATAGTTATCTTTATTTTACAGGTAAAAAAAAAAGACATTGGGGATAGTTATCTTTTTTACAGGTAAAAAAGAAAAGACATTGGGATAGTTATCTTTATTTTACAGGTAAAAAGGAAAAAAGACATTGGGGATAGTTATCTTTATTTTACAGGTAAAAAGGAAAAAAGACATTGGGGATAGTTATCTTTATTTTACAGGTAAAAAAGAAAAAAGACATTGGGGATAGTTATCTTTATTTTACAGGTAAAAAAGAAAAAAGACATTGGGGATAGTTATCTTTATTTTACAGGTAAAAAGGAAAAAAGACATTGGGGATAGTTATCTTTATTTTACAGGTAAAAAAGAAAAAAGACATTGGGGATAGTTATCTTTATTTTACAGGTAAAAAAGAAAAAAGACATTGGGGATAGTTATCTTTATTTTACAGGTAAAAAGGAAAAAAGACATTGGGGATAGTTATCTTTATTTTACAGGTAAAAAGAAAAGACATTGGGGATAGTTATTTTATTTTACAGGTAAAAAGAAAAAGACATTGGGGATAGTTATCTTTATTTTACAGGTAAAAAAGAAAAAGACATTGGGGATAGTTATTTTATTTTACAGGTAAAAAGAAAAAGACATTGGGGATAGTTATCTTTATTTTACAGGTAAAAAGGAAAAAAGACATTGGGGATAGTTATCTTTATTTTACAGGTAAAAAGGAAAAAAGACATTGGAGATAGTTATCTTTATTTTACAGGTAAAAAAAAATGATTACATTTAGGCACACTGGGGTGGGCTCCCAATGTGCCACAATGGGGGGGGTGGATATGCTGACAGGGAGATGGGGCAACCCAATGTCAGCAAAGGATATAGACAGGTTGGGGAGAACCTCCAATACTGGGAGTGGGCTCCCCGTGTCAAAAAAACATAAAATACACAAGTGAAAATAATAATTTCAGCACACTGGGGTGGGCTCCCAGTGTACCACATCAATGGGAGGATGCATGCCGTCATGGGGATTGGGCACCCCAATGTTAGCTTTAGCAGAAAGCTGCACTGTGGCTAATGTTTGTGGGGTGGAGAGAAGCAAGCACTGGGAGGAGAAGAGAGAAAAAGCCACACCGCAGCTACTGCTGAGGCAGGGGGGATGAGAAGTGAGCACTAAAGTCATACCACAGCTAATGTTTTAGCTTTTGGGGTGGGGGGTCAGAGGAGCAAAAATGGGCCATAACTGTAGCCATGTGCATTAGTGTGCACTCTAATGCATGTGGATGGAGTCCAGGCTACAGAAAGAAATGAAGCGCTCCCATTGAAGTGGTTCATTTCTTTTAAGTAGAGACTGCACCATGTCAGCAAAGCAGAACTGCTGTCATGATCAGAGTGCCTGGTCATTGGTGTACACTGCCAAACCCATTGCAGTTTCAGCTGTAGCTGACTTGGCAGTGACACACCTCTCATTTCCCGTTATTGTCCCAAGACGTTTGGTGTGCAAGTGCATCAAACATAAAAAGCACAGAGGATATCAGCACAACACTGAGGGATTGGGTACCCCAATGTCACTGCTATGTTTCTGAGGGGGTGTAAGGTGGTGGGTGCTGAGAGGGAGGGTTGGGTGGAATATCACTATATATAAAAAGTAAAGGCAGAAATCACTGCTCATGGGTAGTAGTGTGGTCACTTTACAGGGTTTGAAGAAAAAAGCACAGAGGATTCTCAGAGTGACACTGGGGATTGGGGACCCCAGTGTCAGTGATATGTTTCTGGAGGGGGTGTGTGGTGGTGGGTGGTGAGAGGAAGAGTCAGGTGGGGGTTATCAATATACATAAAAAAAGAGAAGAAGAGGAAGAAATCACCATGCATGCACAGTAATGCAAGGATGCTGTGAGGAAACAAAAAAAATTGAGGATTCTTCATCGGGACATGGGAGATTGGGCACCCCTGTGTCATTTTTTATGTTGTGGAGAGGATGAGGTGGTGGGTGCTAAGAGGGATGGTCAGGTGGGGGGGATATCAAAGGGCTACTTTCTTGTCGTCAGCGAGCAAAGTGTTTTCACCACGGTTGTGGAGGCGAAAGTATTAACACTTCAGCATGTTGTTCATTTGCAAAGAATACAAGGAATGCAGAGTCCTTTTTTGAAAGCAGTAGGTCTGCAGGGCTCTGCCCACTGCAGCCCTAAAAAGGATTCCACATCTTGTAGTAGATAATTATCATCCAATATCCGTTTTGTCTGCACTTGCAAAATTACAGGAGAAAATTGTTCATGCACAGTTAACTGATTATCTTGAAAAAATATGGTTTATTGTCCAATGATCAATATAGTTTTCATAGGGGTTGTGGCACAGACACAACCTTAGTCAGATTCACAAACACTGTATATGAAGCTTTGGATGTTGGTAAAATGGAAGATGCAGTATTTAAAATTATTTAGATTTAGCATGTCCTCTTTAAATTAGATTTCTGATTATCTGTATGACAGAACACAAACTGTTAAATTGGGCTCTGCTTTGTCAGATAACTTAGCAATTCCCTTTTATGTTTCCTCAAGGATCCATTTTAGGGCCATTGCTCTTTTTATTATTCATAAATGATGCTTCAAAGGCCTGCCCCTTGACAAATATATTACTTTATGCCAATGATACAGACTTTTATGTTCAGCCTAAAAACATTGATGAAATTATCACTATTCTTCAAAAAGAATTTCATGGCTTGCATGAATGGTCCAGGATGAACAAACTGGCACTTAAGGCATCAAAACACAATCAGTGTTGTTCGGTAAAAGTCTAAAACTTAAGAAATTTACAAAACATTTTTCCATACAAACTATCGATGGAAATTTGCTTGAATCTGTAGCTGTGTTTAAGCACCTGCATATTCATCTTGACTTAGGGCTGACCTTTTTGTCACATGTATCTATAACATGACCATTAGGGTTCATCAAAAATCTGGTCAACTATATTGTGTTAGAAAATATTTGACTTATGAATCATGTTTAAAAATATAAACTCGTAATTTACTTCCAGTTATTGATTATGGATCATAGATTGTTGATGCTGCCATAAAAACTTCCTCGAATAGAAAGAGAATTGTAAATCACAAGATACTGTAGCTAAGTTTGTCCTTATAGTTGTAAGCATTATCTGATTACTATTAAATTGAATTGGTTTTCTTTCCAAAATAAATCTCAGTTGATAGCAAATTATGTTCTTAAGATTTTACAAAATAGAACTTTCTCCTGTTCAACTGATTTATTGAATGATCAAAATTGTAACTACAATTAATGTTCTAAGTCTAAGGATTTACTTCAGATTTATCAGATGCATACTGCATTGGGACAGAATGCTTTCAGCTACAGGGTATCACATTTGTGGAACACAATACCTGCCTTTTTTGGTTGTCTTTAATGATTCATTGAAAGGTCATTTTTGGAACTTGTATGTAAATGTTCTGTATAATTCAAGTAAAAATGTATATATAGTAATGCAGTTTTGCAAGATGTTGGCTGTACGTTTTATACTAAGATACTCATGTCAAAATTGAAAATGGTGTTGTTTTCCACCAATCTATTACATAGTTAACAAAATAAAACTAAACTACAGTATGTGGCAAGGTGTTGCAGGCCTTGCTGAAGTCTAAGTAGGTCGAGTCCCCCCCCCCCACAAACACTCACACACACACACACTAATTTATTTCCCTGGTCACCCAGTTTAAGAAATCATTCAGGTTCATCTGACATGACCACCCCAATCCAAATCCATGCTTCCTCGGGGCTTGTAATCCACAGGATTTAAGATACTTCACTAGCCTTTCCTTTAGAAGTGTCTCCATTATCTTCTCAGACTGACCAGCCTCTAGTTGCCAGCCTCCTCCCTGCTGTCACTTTTATGAAGCGGGACTATATCTGCACTCCTCCAGTACTCTTGAAACCCTCCTGTTTCCAGTGAACTGTTGAATAGGGCAGTTAGAGGTGCTGCCAGTATCTCCCTGAGCTCATTCAGCATCCTTGGGTGTACCTCATCTGGTCCCATAGCTTTATCCACTTTCACATTCACAAGTTCTTTCAGGACTCTTTCCTCTGTGACTGGACTTGTGTCTAACTCCCTCCCCCAAGTGTTCCTGCTGTTTTCATGTGGTCCATCCCCCTCATATTCAACCCTGAAGACCAAATAGAAGTATCTGTTCAGGATATCTGCTATTTTCCTGCTCCTCCTGTGCACAGTCTTCCCCTGCCTGTGCACAGTCTTCCCCTGCCCTACTTAACCTCAGAGCCCCTCCCCTTGTCTTACTCATCACTTATGTACCTAAAAAAAGTCTTGTTCCTCTTACTTACCACTTTAGCTATCCTTTCCGCAGTTTGTACCTTTGAACCCTCACCACCTTCCCTGCTCCTCTCTGCTTTTCCTGGTACCCCTGCCTATCCTCTTCCCACTGTGCCTCTTTGTACCTCCTGAATGCTACCTTTTAGCTTTTACCTTTTCAGCCACTTCCTTTGTGAACCATAGTGGTCTCCACTGTTCTTCCAACCCACCCAGGCAATCCTCCCACCAGATCATCTCTGAGGCATTCATTCATTGCTTTGAAATCTGCCTTCCCGAAGTCCAGGACCTTCATCCACGTGTGGTTTGCCTCTGCTGCGATCCTTACGTTATACCACACTGTATGAGTATTGCTGCTCCCCAGGTGGCATCTCACCTTGATGTCTGTGATACTGTCCCTGTTTGTGAGCACTGAGTCCATTTTTGATCCATCTTGAATGGGTCAATGACTAGCTGCCTGAGAAATGCCCCCTGCAGGATATCTAGGACGTTCCTGCTTCTAGCCAAGGCTGTATCTTAGTGGCTCCAATTTACAACCAGCAGATTGAAGTCCCCCACCAGTGGCATCTCCCTTTTTTCTGCCACTGTGCTGAAGGCTTCCCCCATTACATAGATACATAGATACATAGACAGTGTCAGCAGATAAGGGCCTACGGCCCACCCAGTTTCCCCATTTGAGCTTGTAAGATAAATGTATGTTCTCCTAGAAGTCTGTTGCCCCTTAACCCTGACCTTCAGAATTCCTTTATGTCTATCCCATACATTCTTAAATCCTGTGATTGTTTCAGCCCCCACCACTTCCTCTGGCAGGGTGTTCCACTTGTCCACCACCTGTTCTGTGAAGAAATTCTTCCTCACGTTTCCTCTGAATCATCCTCCCTCCAACTTCATTCCATGACCCCTGGTCACCCCCTTTCCCAGGACTGAACTCCGTTAACCACCACCCTCTGTGTTCTGCTGTTCAGCCAATGTCTAACCCAATTTACCATGTTAGGTCCCACTCACATACTTCCCAACTTGTTTGCTAACCGCCTGTGTGGGACAGAGTCAAATGCCTTGCTAAAATCTAGGTAGACCATGTCTGCCACTCCTCCCTGATCAACTGCCCTGGTTACCCAGTCAAAGAAATCTACTAGATGTGTTTGACAATATCTACCTGCTGTGGGTCCATGGTGCCTCGAGTCT
This sequence comes from Neoceratodus forsteri, assembly GCA_016271365.2. Classification (NCBI taxonomy): domain Eukaryota; kingdom Metazoa; phylum Chordata; order Ceratodontiformes; family Ceratodontidae; genus Neoceratodus; species Neoceratodus forsteri. The sequence goes on along the minus strand of CM028130.1, from coordinate 1,631,962,693 downwards.
TGTGCCCTGTTGGCCTCAAGATACACCACAATCCTTTCCTTCAGCATGGATTCCATTGTTTTCCCTACCACTGAGGTCAAACCAACTGGCCTGTAATTCCAAGCTTCCACCTTGCTCCTACTCTTGTGTAGTGGTACCACATTCACTGTCCTCCAGGCCTTTGGTACCACTCTTTCCTCCAGTGATTTGTTGAATAGGGCTGTCAGGGGTGCCCCTAATACCTCTCTGAGCTCTTTCAGTATTCTGGAATGCATCCCATCTGGCCCCATTGCCATGTCCACTTTTAGTTTCAAGAGTTCCTCTAGGACTCTTTCCACCGTAAACAGCCTGGTGTCCACCTCTCCTCAATGTGCGTTTCTACCCCTATTTTTGGTCCCTCGTCTTCTTTTGTAAATATTGAGTAGAAGTATTTGCTTACAATTTCTGCTTTTTTTAGATCTTCCTCCACACAGCTTCACAATCCTTCCCTTGGTCTTTTTCCTTTCTTTAATATACCTGAAGATTTTATCACCTTCCTTTGCTGATTGGGCTAGTCTTTCTTTCTTCAGTTTGCGCTCCTGACTGCCTTCTCCGCCTCCTTCTGTTTTGCCTGATACAGTTCCCTGTCTCCTTCCTTCTGCATTTCCTTGTACTTTCTGAATGCCTTTTTTTTTCCCCTAACCTTAACTGCCACTTCTTTTGAAAACCATAGTTTGTTTTTTTTTCATTTTGCTTTGTTTACTAGCTTTACACAGAGGCTTGATGCCTCTGCTATGGCTTCTTTAAGTTTTTTCCTACTGTTCCTCTACCCCCTTCCTCCACCATTGCCAGAATTTTCTTGAGGTGTTCCCCCATTTCTGCCAAGTCTGCTCTCTAGAAATCTATGAACCTTACTTTTGTGTGGCTTGATTCTATCCCTATCTTCACCTTAAACCACACTGTATGGAGAATGCTTGAACCTAGATGGCTGCCCACTGATAGGTCTGTTTTTCTGTCACCATTTGTGAGGACCAGGTCTAATTTTGCTGCCTCCTGGGTGGGTTTCACCACAAGCTGTCTGAGGCATGCCCCCCTGCAGGGCATCCAGGATGTCTCTGCTCCTGGTAGTGGCTGCAGCATAGGTGTTCCAGTTAACATCTGGCACGTTCAGGTCCCCCATCAGCAACACCTCCCCTTTTTCTGCCATTTTCTGGTTGGTTTCCGCTAATACCCTGTCTATTTCCTACCCCTGTGCTGGAGGTCTGCAGACAACTCCAGTGTGGTTGGTTGTGCCATTTCCTGTCTCTAAGGAGACCCATAATGCCTCCTCCCCTTCCTGTCTCCCCCTTAACTCCATTGCTTTGATCCTCTCCCTGATTAAGAAAGCTACCCTTCCCTCCTTTTTGCCCTCTGTCTCTCCTGAAGATTGTGTACCCTTGTCTGGTAACATCCCAATCATGTTTACTCATGTACCACATTTCAGTGACCGTGACAATGTCCAGGTCTTCCTCCGCCATCAAGGCCGCTAGGCCTGGGATCTTGTTGCCCAGGCTATGGGCATTTGTATACATGGCTTTCCATGCTTTGCTGCCTTTGCCTGTACCAGCTCCCTCCTTGTACCTATGCCTTCCCTCTAAGCCTTCTCTGATTTTACCCTCACTCGCAGATACTTTTATTGACTCCTCAGCCCTAGCGTTCTTTTGTTTGTCTACCTTAGCCTGTGGGAGGGTCCCTGCTTATTTCCACCACCGCCACCCCCCTCCCTTGGCTAGTTTAAATGCTTAGAAATGAAACATTTAAACCTCTCACTGAGGACCCTGCCCCGCCCCAGATGGATGCAGGCCATGCCTGCCATATAAGCCCACATCCCTCCAGGTGGTCCCCAGTCCCCAATGAAGTCAAATCCCTCAGCTCGGCACCAGTGTTTCAGCCATTCATTGAATCCCTTGGTGCGGAGCACCCTGGCCTCATCCATGCCATAAACATAATATTTCCAAAAAAGTTACCATGCGTGCCACCAATCTAAGACCCCTCTCCAACTTCTTTCCCTTACAGACATGCTACTTCTGCTGGTCAGCTGTCTCCTTCTGCCTTCTGAGCCTTAAGAATCAAGTGCCTAACCTTCAGCTCTGGGATGTGCATGATGCTTCCAACATATTTATGTACTTAGTTTATGTTTACCTGATAGGTACCCTATACAATTGAATGCCTATTTTTAGATACAAAATGGGAGACATATACTGCATCTCTGTTTTTTCTGTTTCTGTGGTGTAACATGTTTAGTAATTTTAATTTGAAACATATATAAAAGCAGTATAAACACAGAAGATATGTCCTGTTGCTTATGATTAGTGGTTTATACAATTATGTAGCTAAAACAGCATTTTTAAACATTTTCTCATTTTTGCTGCCTAGCACCTACACTGGCCAGTGGATTACATTGTGTTCCTGCAGAATCCTGTGTAATGGCAAAAAGCATGGTAAGAGCACTTCATCCTGACAGGTGGCACTAGAGATTGGCATAGTTGGAGGAATTCATTACACAAAGAACTTCATAAAGATTACCTGACTTCCCATCACCCAGGGCTGCATTTCTGATGGTTTTCACAGGGCCAAGTGCCCACCTTCACCAGAAGTAGACTATGTGAGGTGGCACTTTGCCAGTAAAAGTATCAGCAGAATGCCACCATGTGTAGTTTTTGTTGCACAAAATAGCTATTTGTCAGCCAGTCAGGTGTTACTATAGTTTAGAATGTCTTTGTTCATTCATTTTACAGCCAGATACAGAATATTGATAAAGTCTCACTCTAGCATTGAATAGTTATCTTTTTATAGGTTTTCTGATGTACAGTATCCTCTTTTTATTCCTTTACTTCTTTTCCTAATTTGGGGCTTTGGGAAGGGAAGTTAAGTACTAGAGATTGGTAGAAAGGGGGTTTCATTGTGTATATGACTTTGGGGTGTACACCTATAGGGTGAGGGGAGGAGGTGGCGTGTGTGTTACTAACCTAGCATAGGAAGAACTGCATACTACTAAGTAATTTGATGTAATAAAACTATACCAGAAGTGTGTGGGAGAGGGGAAGGGGGGAGGACTAGAGAGTGAAGGGATGAAGGTACAGAACATTGAAGAGCCTGGGTGGTTGGATGGGGTATGAACAGTATGTCACAGTTGGCGGGGGGGTGGGATTAACATTTCAAAATCATTTCTTTTAACTTTGCCAAGTGAAGTTGGGAAACTAAGTTTTGCTGAGTGCCAAAAATCAAGGATTTTGACTTGCATTTGTTAAAGAACAATCTGTTTTTCCAAAGTCGATTTTACAGATCAAAGTTCGGTTGAAATTTTTATTGGACCTCACCAAGGCACAGGATCATCTCACTTAAAAGAAAAACTGCACAGCAATGAATGCCGCAAGCCAAAGGGCATGCACTGAAATAAGATTGGGTAAAACACTGACCACCACACAAACAGTGCAAGCCCTAAGAAACAATGGGCTTTCTTGTTTTTTAAGGGGGGGGCTTTGCCCCCACACGCCCCAGAATTTATATAAGAAACTCTGGGGGGGGGGTGGACTTCAGGGATGGAAAGAAATTTGGGAGGGTGAAAACTTTGTTTAAAAAAAGAAAAAAGTAGTATCACCAGGAGACCTGGGAGGAACCAAACCACAGTCACCAGGTCTCTAATTCTGCTGTGTGCTGGGGCCTTAGCCATTCCACCATGGGAGCGACTCGACCAGGCACCCCAACACACAGCAACTTGATCCATCCATATTTACAGCGTACAGCAACAGAGGTAGCAGTAATTCCCTACCACTGTTATACCCCTGTCACTGTAAATCCAAGTGCTCTCCACACAGCACAGTTAATGCCACGCTGTCTTTCTTGCGCAGTATTGATCCGGTACCTTTATGAACCATTTTACTGTTACAGTTATAATATAACAAGTACAACCTGCTTTTCCAAAGTCAATTTTACAGATCAAAGCTCAGCGGAAGTTTTAATTGGACATCACCAGCTGTTTTACCATTACCATTGAAATATAACAAATGGTTGCACAAATATTGAATTTTTAATAGTCAGGCTGAGTATTCCTATTCAGAAAACAAAATATTGGGGCATTCATTATGTTATTCATGCTATAACTAATCACGAAAGCCTTTAAAAGTCCTTCCTCAATGGCCACCAACTACCGCACTCAGTGGTCTCACCCCTCCACACACACCCTTCCCCCATTCTTCCATTCACAGTTACCTGTTTAAATAAAGATTAATGGTAAATGATATAGTGATTGGTCAGTCTGCCTAGCATCACTGAATAATGCGCAGACCTCTCCACCTCACTCACAGCCCACTGCAAACTTGTGTCACTTTTAGCATGAGTGGATCTGGTGCAGGATTTGGCTCCCAAACTTTGATATGGGTGTTTGCTGAGTAGCCACAATGGTTGGATCATTACTGGCTACCCCAAATGGGTCATTGATTAGCATGGGGCTGTAACTTTTGTGAAGTTTGGGATCCAAGGCATCGAGTAAGGGAGGGGGGGACATCTTTAAAAGATACTGCCAAGAAATGGAACTGTTTCAGCTCCCTTAATCTTTCATTTGACTTTTAACCGTATCAGATGGGATGAAGGGGGGTAGAATGAGAAGCTACCGAAGAGTGAGATTGGTTGCCATTGGACTAGGTTCCACGTCATAACAGTGACTGCAGAATGCGATTGCTGTTATGGTGAGTGTACATCACCGAAAATGAATTTTGGTGATGCATACTAGCGGTGAGGAGAAAAAGGGCACCCAAGACCCATGGGTCCTGTTTAGCTCCACCACAACCCCCTACTTACGGATTCTCAACTCCAGGGGGGTGCATGTTGGGAGGGTGAAAAACTTAAAGAAATTGAAAGCCGCCTGCCAGCAAAAAAAAGTGCACTATGCCAGACCGAACCCTGCACCCTGCACCCCCCAGCTGACCACCCTCCCAACCAAGCTAGTGGGACAGCTTGGCAGCTGTGCACCACACCCCCTTCCCACATACTATCCTTCCCCTGCCTCTCCCCCCCATGCATATACACGTGCATTTCCCATTGCCGTATGTCAACCACCCCAGTATCTGGTCGTCTCCCCGCTAGGTAGCTGTGAACACAGGTCCTGTAATTGAGTAGTCATTTTTGTAGGTGCCCAATTGCAGTCACCCTGTTCACAGGTTACCATTGGGCTAGCCCTGGTCATGAGGGATGGGCTAGAGGGATTTTATTTATTGTATTTATTGTTTTTAAACATTTTTCCCTGAACACTGGTATCATGAATAGTGAATAAATAAGCAGTATTCATTTGAGAAATATTGCCTATTACTCGCACACCCCCTATTGTAATATAGAACTGTGTCAAATTTGAGACTGAAGTTCATTGGGATACTTTTGGGGCTAGAACTGTAAATTGAAAGATCTCAGCTAGAACTTCAACTCTCAGAGAATACTAATAATCAATATTCCAAAACCAAGTTACAGAAGTTAACCTAAGTGCTGTAGTTCTTACAATATGTTTTGCTTTGGGATTTGTGTAGTAAGTTTATTTTGTTCTTAATAGTAATAGACAGGGATAGATGGCAATTAACCATTGAGACAAAAAGACACATTTCTAATGGTGTCTCAATTCCATAATACAAATGCATATCCTTCCATACAAATATATAAAAATTACATTTTAGTAAAGTGCAGTATGGCTCAAAAAACATATCACAAAACATAGTGTATAGTATAATATATAAATGCCTAAATTTACAAACATTTGATTAATACTGGATATAACACCATTAGCTGAGACACCAGCTTACCACAGAGCTTTCACTATGCGTCTTGAAAAGGGGTTCAGTTGCATTATCCTGCATCAGCATGCTGACGTGAGGCCGTATCACTGAGTGATGTGGTTGCACCGCCCAATCAAAAGGAAACAATGTTTGCCTCTGTGGATATGTAATCAGCATACTGATACATGCTAACACAGTCAGACATATTCTCAAGAAACACAGTGGACACCTCATGGTAAGTCATCATCTCAGCTAATGATGTTGTTGGTACCATGGCAGTGAGATTTACAGAATGAAATGGAACTGCACATTGTATTAAGAAATGACTCTCTTCCACATACAGTATGTGGGGTAAGCAAATATTATCTATCTGGAAAAAATCTTAAAAAAGGATTTTAATTAAAAACCTGAGAGACTGATCAGGGTATCAAATGGCTGGTATAGCACAGCAAAATGCAACTCAGAACAGTGGATAATGCTAACCATTTCCAGTAATGCATAGCATCAGACTGCTAATCATTTTTGTGTTTCTTTGCATGCATGCGCAAGAAACACATTGTGTCAACTTCCTTCAGTAGTGGGCTGTGGAGGCGTGGCAGTGTTGTGGCGAATGGCAGCAGTCCGTTTTGGGGCAGAACCCTGCCGCACCAATGGAGGAGTAATGAGCATGCCACTATGCCGAAAGAAATTGGCTGCTGCAATCAGGGAGTGCCTTGTCACTGAACAATCAGCTGTGTTTGCAGGGTGGTCCATGACTGCAGCAGTCAATTACAGCTGCATTGTCTGCTGTCCCCTTTCAATAAACATGAGGACGGCTTTCCCGTCGGCCTCTCACAGTCCCCACAAAGCTGACGGACAGCCACCGCCTGCCTCTCCCAGTCCCTGTTAAAGCCAACAAGGTGCCCAGTCCCCCTGTTGGCATGCCCCCTCCCTAGTTAATTTGACAACGGGGTAGCCCAGTCCCTGTTGGCATGATGTGCCCCCCATTTGTTGTGTGTGGGGGGTGTCAGATTCCCCTTGGCTCATGCACACTCCTCCCCAAGCACACTGTATGACCGACAGGTGTGCCCAATTCCAAACAGCTCCAGTCCCCCCCAACAAACACCCAGGTAGCATCCTGGCAGCCCACCCCAGTGTGCTCATGCATTCCTCCAGCACACTGTATAGCCGGCAGGGGTGCCCAATCCCCATCGGCTCTACTCCCCCCCAACAAATATCCAGGAGACATGCTGGGAGCCCACCCCAGCATGCCAAATGTTCTGCAGTGTCTTTTTTTTTAAATTCCTGTAAAAAAAAAAAGAAAAAGGTCCCTTGTTAAGTCTCTTGCCCCTCCCCCAACCTGCAGCTATCCTCTGTGCACCCCACTTCCCCATACCCCCTCACCCCATACTTACCTCGAGAGCCCACGCAATGATCTTCAGTGGACCGGGAACACGTCTGCACTCTTCAAAGCTGACCATGAATTGAAGGAATGCCGGTAAGCTGTATAATGGCATGAATGTTTTTTTTTTTTAACTTATGTGGACAACTCTGCCATTTTTTTGACTTTTGGTAACAAATTTCCAACATGGGGTTCTTGGAACCCCTCCTCATGAGTTCAGTCACTGTCATGGTGTTATTCTGTCCCAAAAGATGATTTCACGGTCACTGCGCAGATCACTTTTTGGGACTGATTAATCAAATGACAATGTCACAGTTGATGAAGTGGGCTCTCAAAAAGCCTATGTTACAAATTTGGTGAAAAAAATTCCACTAAATGACTGTGTTACAAGCATGCATTGTGCAGTTTCCACGTACACTTGGAAGTTCAATTATTTTTAATATTTTCACTTCAGATTTTCAACATTGCCATTTCTTCATACCTCCCTATGACTGGTACAGCTGTCATTCTTCACATTCTGCCCGATCTGTGTTTTCACACATCTGGCACAGAATGGCACAGTCACTGTGGGAAATCAAAGTTCAGGATGCATTAACAAAATCACAGTGCCACTGTTCATGAGCAGAGGTCCCAAATGCTTTCATGAGGTGGGGGTCACAAAAAGACCATGTTGAAAATCTGTGGTGCAAATACCAACAAACGCCTGGGGCATTAGGGTTTCTAACCATAATGTCCCACCCAGTACAGACTGACAGGCATCAGGGGTGTGCCTTTGGATTTCCAGCTAATGCTCATGCCATTCCACCACTACCCCCACCCTGAAGCCAGTGACAGGCATTGAGGTGTGCCTTGGGCTCTTCTGCCCCAGACTTAACCCCATTCTCCTATACTGCACCCATTTCAGCGTATGTCCCTATGAAATGGGGTGACTATGAAGCTGAACAACCCAAGGCACACCTCAACACTTGTCAGTGTCTACAGGATAGGGTGAGGTGAAATGCCATGAACATTATGGACGATGACCCAAAGGCACATCCCCGGTGCCTGTCCATTTCTGCAGAGTGGAGGTGGGGTTGGTGTGAGTTCAATACTTCACTGCCATTCCTATTCTGCATCTGTCTAACTCCTGCACATCCAATGCTAATATCAGCAAGCAAACATTCAGCATTGACAAATGCTTGTTTATGAGTGAGTCCATGGCATAGAAAACAACATGATCAAAAATATATTTTTTTTAATGTTGCTAATCAGTCTTTGCAAAGTGTTATGCATTTTCACAGTTGATTAGCATTTCCACATATAAAACTACTGATTGATTGTTTTAGTTTATTTAATACCCTGCTGTTTAATACAGAATATTTATCTTATCCCATTACAGGGAAAAAAAGTACATGTGTGAATAAAAAGCAAATGATGTCTATCTTGGAGGCAATTTAAAACTATTGTAAGCATCATTAGTTAAGATTAAACAAGAGACATGCATTAAAAATGTATTCAGGTATTTAAACATTGTACAGTTTAATAATACACCCCCCATATTTTTATGTTATTGCTGAATACTAATATATGAAAATGGCTGTATATGATTTAAACAAAATTAAAAGGACACAAACAGAACATGAGGTACACAAAAACTAAGACATAAATCTATATAGTTAATAATAATTTTTATTTGCTTTTAATAAAAAGGACCTTTAAAGATCAACTTTGCACTTCGGCATGTACATTCATAAATATGATGGCTCATTTGTTACAATTTACTAGGGAATACATTCTCTTAATTTTCAGTGTTCCTTTCCAAGGTTTAGGGCACATCTTGGTAGTCAATCAAAAAAAAGTCTGTATACAAAACATTTGCCTCTCCCCGCTAACCTCGCAGTGCCTTTGATTATGGCATCATAGTGTTCACCATGACAAGAGACTGTGATGTCACAAACAGCAATTGTGTGATAAGCAGGGGACAGTTAGATACGTTTTGAAAGACTCAGTGAAAAACTACTGCACTATGTACTATATTTAGCAGACCAACAGCAGGAAAAAGAGAAAACAAAAACTCGAAAACATTAAAGTTAAAACATAACTGGTATAAAGCTAGTGTATTTAAGCATTTTATTACAGTAGAAAGTAGCTCTTTAACTTTATATGCAGGTCTATAGCCATCGGGCTGAAAACAAATGCAATTATCACAATAAGAGTTTAGTAGTGGCAGCAGCACTTAGTTCCTCTTACAATTCTAAAATCTGGAAAAGAAAGAAAGAAAAATATTTATTGCTATTTTAATATAACACAACTTTATACTAATATTCTATTTTTCTGAATCTTTAACAAAGCCCTCTATCTCTGAAGAAGAGACACTATTGTCTTGATATGTTAGCACTACTAACACACAGTAAAATGGATGCTTTGAAAACTGAATTTGAAGTCTGACAACAACATATATAGAAATGAAATGTATAACAATATACAAAGAAAATGATATATCCATAAAATAAAACATTGGATATGGAATACATTTGTGTGCACTAAGTGTCTTACTTCCATTTCTCAGGATGACTATTGGCCTTCTCAAAAGAAAAAATCTACTTCTTTATGATAAGTGCCATGGGATCTTTAACTTCCACCAGGACAGCCACCAGAAATGGGACAAAGGGACACCAATTTACCATCTTACCAACACGGTTTTAGATCTGATCATAACACACTGACTACTTTGGCTGAAATGATGGATTTCCTTCATTGAACCTTGGATAATAATTCTTTGGTAACCAGGTAAGACCCACTAGGCACATGTGCCTGCTTTTAGGGGTGACCTGAAAGCACACTGGGTGGTTAAGTGATTTGCTCAGAGCCACACAGTATACAAGTGGAGGCTGTGGGAATCAAACCCAGGTCTGCTGGATTTACAGAGCTTGTTACTCTTACATCTAGGCTATGCTGCCATGTAATGGAGACATAGTGGTCACAATGTTTTTAGATTTATTAAAAGCTTCTGACTTAGTTGGCAACAGTCAAACTTAGGCAGTTAGGTCTATCAGATACTTCAGTTTCCTGGTTTGCAAATTATTTAATGGAACATAAGCAAAGGGTGGCCTTAGGTCCCATTTAAACTTCTTCCATAGATGTGAGTATTGGAGTTTCCCAAGGCTCAATATAAGGCCTATTTTGTTTTGTTTGTTTATTAATGAGTTACCCTCCTTTGCTATTAGTTTTAATATTCTTTCATATGCAGATGATATTGATTTATTTGTTAAAGATCCTTGTGTCTTTTCTTTATTGCGCCAGGTTGAGTATGATGTTTCATCAGTTCAGCATTGGTTGGTTAAGAGTGGTTTAGTTTTAAATGTGGATAAAACTAAATATATGCTTTTTCAACAGGCACAAAAGCAGCTCCCCAGATTGGTAGACTTATCCTTCAAAGACATTAAATAATAGAGTTACTGAGAGAGTTGATCATTATAAATCTTTAGGTTTTATGTTGGATAGTTCATTGTCTTAAATTAATCATAGTGATCTACTGGTTAAAAATTTTCACTTTAGGCTTGGTTTTTATACAAAATTAGACATTCCTTTCACTCTAGAAAAGGCCTGACCCAATCAATGTTACTATCGCTCATTAATTATGGTCTTCATATTTATTCTGCAGCTAACAAGACTACTCGTAAAAGGACTGAAGTTCTTTATAATCAAGTTTGTTGGTTTAGTACAGTAAGTTCGTGTTACACTCATAATTGTTAGTTCTTCAATAAACTGAATTGGTTTAATTTTGTAGCGCGATGTTCATATATAAGACTCCTCACATTTAGGAAGTCCTACAGTGGTCTGGTCTTATTTCGTTTTTAAAATGCATTACTTCCTTATTCATCAGGGCACTCTACTAGATTATCTGTTTGTGTTGCTGTCAGACTTCCACTATGCTGAATTGCTGCTGGCCTACGTTGTTTTGTGTACAAGTCAACAGTAGAATAGAACTCCTTACTTACAGAATTTCATCAAATTGTTTCCTATATTAGGTTTAAACTCATGCTGAACAAAACTTTTTGGCTTCTTCAAAATGTATGTCTTTTATTTAAGAAGTTGTGTATTGCGTATTTTGTATTTTATCTTGTTTTAACTGTTAATGTATTATACTTTGTACCCAGATCACATTTGAAAAGTGTCATTTGATGCTCTTGGGTTTTACCCAGTTAACAAATATAAATAAAGAAATCTCATTCAAAGGATGGCACATCAGCAGGACAGCAGTAACCCACTGCTGCTGCCCTATAGTGTCAATATTATGTAAAAGCTCATATTTCTGGTGTGAGACTAGAACCCACAACCTTGCAACCTGCCGAGCTACTGATGCAGATAATGCACATGATGCCCTGTCTCTGGATTGGACACTTGAATGTTAGAATCTCAGCTCAGATTGAAAAAAAATGCACATTATTCCTCTGAAGAAACATCAGGTCACTTGACATGTCCAGCTGGTAAAATGCTCTTCTTAGTGTCTCGTGGGCATCACTATTTGTTTTTAGCTGCCTTTTTGAACAGAAAAATAATCTGAATGGCTACTGCTTTGGCATGAAGTTGTTTTTCTAGTCCATCTGAGATGGTGAGTGCCTCTTTTGAAAAAAAAACTACCTCTGTATTCCCAGACCCAAGTAAAAAAAATAAAATGCCTGTTAGCTAAATACATCTATATATGATTTAACTTCTAGTAGATATTCTTGTTGTGTTGATATTTATTCTCACAGTATTTTTCAATGCTTAGGCATTAAGAGAATATTTTATTAAAGGGTGACACATAAGCTAAACTTTGCATTACATTTTGTTACTTCTAGCAGCATGTAATGTCAATATACCATAATGCACTATAACCAACAACATACATTGTTCTACTGTATGTAGAAATCCGACGCAAATGATAAACCTTAACATATATACATACCTACCGTAAGTCCATTTTTACTAACGAGTACAATTATATCAATTTAAACACATTAATTCAAAAACTGTAAACTGGACAAAAACAATATTGCTAACTGACTGTTCAGTCTTGGTCTGTACCTGTGTGTAAATCCCAGAATGTATACTGTACGTGATTAAAGCTCATCTGTTCACATAAAATTCAAGCCAAGCGGATTCATACACCAGATGTCAACATTCCAAAACAAGCAAGCAACTGCCATATGTGTATTCCTAAACATTATTTATGTTTTATAAGTCTCATACCTGTACAGGGTTCCACCCTTGGAATGCACCAGCATTACCGCACCATGCCATTAGGGCACTAGTCGGCAGTGTCATTGACCACCAGTTTTGCAGGGCACTGCACCCCACACACACACACCCTTGTGGGAGGCTGTGCCCCCCCCCACACACACACTAACTATTGATACCAACTCCAGGAGGAGTGGACTTCAGGGAGGGGGTGGCAAATCCTGATTTCGGCACCCTAATGCTGGCTCTCTGAATGCCTTCAGTGCCTGTACAGCACCCCTTGATCTCACTATTCCCTTTTTTAATTGAACTGCTGGTTGGTCAATAAGTGTTTCTGTAAACAGTTGAGAAGGGCTGTAGAGGGACAGGAGACAAAAAAAAAAAAAACAGTGCCAATAACCTGAACAGCATTTCTGCTTTTCTGTAGAGCACTGGGCAGCAAACAGAAAGTAACAGTTCATGATAATACAATAGAAAAACAATGCTAATAAAGTTGTCTGCATCTCAGTTTTTCTGTACACTGCTAGTCAGAACAAAGTGACAAAGAGCTGGTGGTGATAGACTGAGTTACATCATGTCTTTGCAGCCAGGAGAAAAACAGCTAAACTGGCCATGATAGAGTAAACTGCATAACAGCTTTTTAGTGGCCGTCCAAGAGGAACAGATACCCAGTGCATACCCCCAACTGTCCTGCATAATCTGGAAACTAAGCATTCACTATAGATGCAGCATTAGCTCAAAGTAGTAAATATTACCAAAAAACAAAATCAAACCAGTCTTATACAGAGCAAAATAAGGCAAGGCAGTGAAAGACACAACAAGAACTAGTGAGGATTTGATATGCTCTGGTCCTGTTTTGGGGGGATATTGATCAAATAATGCATTTATGGAATGTGTATTTCATTGGTTTTAATCTAATTGCTGGGGGTTGTCTTCATTTGCTTTAACTCACTCTTGTACATGTGCAGTTGTTGGGATTTATTTACTTCTCTTGTGGTTCAGTCACTCAGCTCTACTTCTAAACTCATCCCATGAGACATGGCTAAATATTGTTCCACAACAACATGCACACTGTCATGCATTACTGCTTAAGTAATCAGAAAATATCACATTGTTGACAACTTCAGGAAACACCAAGTGATTTAGAACAAAACAGTGAAGACAGAATCTGAAGTAACAAAGTGCTCAGACTTCCTTTTACCTAATTAAGACTTCCAGCAGAATCCTATCTTGTGTAACTGTAAACATAAAAAGGAGGAACATAGAATAGAAAAGATGTTCTCAAAGCACTTTATAAAGCACTGTGCTAGTCAATGGTAGTGTTGTGACTTAAAAAACAACATACTTAATGTGTTCAACAATAAACTTAGCAATCATGGACACCAGAATTTTACAGCCTATTTTATTGAAAGAAATAAAATGCACCAGCATATAAGGACAAGGTCTATTTCTTGGGAACAGTGTTGTGAGATTAACTTCTGCTGGGACAACCCAAAATAGGAGCTTAGTTTAATATGCCCCACCTGCAACATGGCAACACCCCCTCATTACTAGTTCTATACTGTAGTGTTAGTATTTGGAGTGACCCTAATTCCCTGGTGAGTGTCTTGAATCCAGAATGTTCTGACCCAGAGTTAAGAGTGCTACCAACTGTGCCTGCACACTTACATGCCTTTAAAGATGAACTCAAGACAACAGCAAAATAATTACATTCAGCATCAGCAGGTCCCTGTTAGCCAACATTCCTAAATGAAATTGGATTTCAAGAAATTCTTTAAAAATGCAGTTCCACTTATCCTGATGCTATTAAAAGATGAGGTCATAATCCTCTACTTGTGACATCACACTCTGTTCCGTAGCAATAGTCTGTGATATCTATCACTCACAAGCAAGGATCATGACCTCAGCTCTTGGACATCATTAGGACAGTTGCACTGGAAAGGAGAAGAGATCCATTTCCGTCTGTGTATCATTAATACTAAAGAAAAAATAGCTTGAAATTTAGTTTGATTTCAAAATGGTTGGGAAATGAGGGTCTGCTAACAAACTTTGATTTTTATGCTGGTGGCAAGAGCAACTGTTTAAGATTTATTGTGAACAAAACTTTGTACGTATCATTTCCAAGTCAAGGAGGTAAGTAAAGCTCCTTTTATGCCATAATGTTCTTTCTGACTAGCTACGTTATAAATAGCAGCCTCTGCAGAGTCCCCACTGCATGAAATAATCTGACCGGAGCTCTATAACAATGTGCAATACCTAAAATGAGAGTAAAGTGCAACCCTTTGAGAATTTTTTCCTGCCCTTAATGCAGAATGAATTACCATTGACACATCTGAATACTGCCTGTGCAAAGGACTGTGAAGGCATGAATACATAATGTAGCCTAATCAGTGATGAACTGTCTGAACCACATCTATGCTATGCTGGTGCCTGTGGAAAACAGATGGATGCTCTGCCTCTTATAACCATTTATAATGTAAAAGGGACAAATGCATTTTGTGGCTTTTCTCTGTTCTTTGCTGGGGACATCCTTCTTATCCTGAGGTAACAATAGGAAATTGCTGGATGAAATCCTTAGTTCCCATTATACTTAAGGTTATAAGTATAGCATATAATACCACTGTACTATTTCAAAAGACCAGAACAAATATGGATGCGGAGACTTTTTTCTGTTGTTATTGTTTTAGTAATTACAGCTACTAAAGTGATGAACTCAGCTCAGGTCTTTGTTTATTGTATAACTTAGCCTTCTTGTGTGACCTCCAGTTAACAGCACATTTGAAATAGGAACACGAATTTGGTCTATAGAAGCTATCACCTTTGCTTGCTCCTTTAGAGCTGGCTCTGAAATAAAATTGTCAGGCATATAACAAAAATAACCTTAGCCCGTCTGTAGTTTTAAAAAGGCACAACTGAAGAAAAATATCAGTATAGAAAAGAATTTTATTTTCCTAAGACAATGAAGACCAAGTCTAAACCTTCTATACTTAAATGAGTCAAGAGTATTTTTATGTTAGCTTGCGCGCATGCGCAAGGAACGTTTTGGGAGAGTAGCACACTTGGAGGTGTGCCTCTCCCATCCAGTGCACTGCTCCCTTGAGCCAATGGGTGCAGGAGCTCAGTATGACAGCGGTGTTCCTCTGCTTCAAAGGAGAGCACCACTGCCATACTGAGCACTACCCCCCCTCACATCACGTGCTGCCTGCCCCCGCACGCATCATGCCGACCCCAAAGCTTTGGTGCTACGCTGGGAGCTCACCCCAGTGGCAAATGTTTTCCTCGGTAAGCCCAACCCCGCCGGCTCCACAGCCCCAAGCCATCCCTGCTGCCATGCTGAGGCCCACCCCAACGCAAGCGTTCGTTAGTTTGCCGGCCAGGGGTGCCCTATCCCCGTCGGCTCTCGCGCCCCTCTGTAGTTTGATGGGGTGCCTCAATCCTCGGCCGGCTCTTCTTGGTCCCCCCAGGCCTTTCTGCATATGCTGGGGAGCCCACCCCAGCATGGCAAATGTCCCACATCATCTTTTTTTATTTTTTTACCTGTAAAACAAAATGGTCCGCAGTGCATCTCACAGCGCCCCTCCCACAACCCGCACCCACCCACTGCGCACCCAGCCTCCCCACCCCCACCCCATACTACCTCTGACCCGTGCAATGATCTTCGTGGACTGGGAACACGCCTGCACTCTTCAAAGCCGTAACCGCGAACTGAGGAAATGCCGTAAGCTGTATAATGGGCTACATAGGGAGGTTTCAACTTTATTGCATATCTCAGTCATTTTTTGGAATTTTTGCACCAAATTTTCAACAAGGGGTTTTTGGAACCCTTTCTCATGAATGATGTCACTGTCATAGTGTTATTCAGGCCCAAAGGGTGATTTCACAGGCACTGCACAGTCACTGCGTGAAATCACCCTTCAGCCTCGAATAACGTTTTCCGAGCGTGCGTTGCGCAGTTCCTACACAGGCTAGTAAGTTTGTGAATTTTTAATATTTTCACTCCAGATTTTCAACATTGCCATTTTATCACACCTTCTTATGAGTTGTATGGCTGTCATTTTTCACATCTCACCCAAAATGTGTTTCTGCCCATGTAGCACACAATGGCGCAGTCGGTGTGTGAAATCAATGTATAGAACACATTAAGAAAATCACAGTGACACTGTTCATGGGCAGAGGTCTTAAAATGGCTATGTTGAAAATTTCATGAAAAAATTCCTAAAAATGACTGTTTTACGAGAGTGCATTGCGCAGTTCCTACGCACGCTCGTACGTTTGCGAATTTTCAATATTTGCACTCCAGATTTTCAACATTGCCATTTTTACCACACCTCCTCATGAGCAGTACAGCTGTCATTTTTCACATCCTGCCCACAATGTGTTTCTGCCCACGTAGCGCACAATGGCACAGTCGGTGTGCGAACTCAGTCTATGGGGCACATTAAGAAAATCACAGTGTTACTGTTCATGAGCAGAGATCTTAAAATGGCTATGCTGAAAATATGGTGAAAGAATTCCTAAAATGACTGTTTTATGACTCTGCATTGCGCAGTTCCTACGCACGCTCATAAGTTTGTGAATTTTCAATATTTCACTCCAGATTTTCAACATTGCCATTTTACCATACCTCCTTATGAGCACTTCAGCTGTCATTTTTCACATCTTGTCCAAAACATGTTTCTGCCCATGTAGCGCACAATGGCACAGTCGGTGTGCGAACTCAGTGTATGGGGCACATTAAGAAAATCACAGTGTTACTGTTCATGAGCAGAGATCTTAAAATGGCTATGTTGAAATTTGGCGAAACAATTCCTACAAATAACTGTTTTACGAGCGTGCGTTGTGCAGTTCCTATTCACGCTCGTAAGTTTGCCAATTTCCAATATTTTCACTCCAGATTTTCAACATTGCCATTTTACCACACCTCCTTATGAGCAGTATAGCTGTCATTTTTCACATCCTGCCCAAAACGTCCTTCCGCCCATGTAGTGCACAATGGCACAGTCGGTGTGCGAAAT
This sequence comes from Neoceratodus forsteri, assembly GCA_016271365.2. Classification (NCBI taxonomy): domain Eukaryota; kingdom Metazoa; phylum Chordata; order Ceratodontiformes; family Ceratodontidae; genus Neoceratodus; species Neoceratodus forsteri. The sequence continues at coordinate 1,631,945,336 of CM028130.1, read as the reverse complement.
CAATGTATGGGACACAGTAAGAAAATCACAGTGACACTATTCATTAGCAGAGGTTTTAAAATGGCAATGTAGAAAATTTGGTGAAAAAAATCCTAAAAATTACTGTTTTATGAGCGTGTGTTGCACAGTTCCCACGCACACTCGTAGGTTTGCGAATGTTCAATATTTCCACTCCAGATTTTCAACATTGCCATTTTATCACATTACCTTATGAGCAGTACCGCTGTCATTTTTCACATCCTGCCCAAAACGTGTTTCCGCCTATGTAGCACACAATGGGGGTAACAACAAGGTCATGCTGACAATTTATTGTGCAAATACCAGCAATTGCCCAGGGCATTAGGGTAAAGCACCATACATGCCAAACACCACTGCATATACCTGCAAGCAAATGTTCGGCATTGACAAATGCTTGTTTTTAGATGTATATCAAAAAGGTCAAAACATTTAACTATTGACCAAAATAAAACCACTACCAATGGCATTCACTGGCCGGAATAGCTGGATATACTCACCATATTAAGGGTGCAACGTTCTTTCAGAAGTTTGACTAGAATTGTGAAGAGAGAAAAAATACATGCCACTGGAAAATTAGGACAATTTTGTAACAGCTCACTATTTGTAAATCAGTTTGATCTGATGGTTGCCATAATTTCCTCCAACATGTTTTGTATTTGGATTTTTGGCACCTAGCAAATTACATTTTATTCATAAGGTTTAAAAGAAATCAATGGAAATTAACTGTACAACCTGGGAATTGTAGCTTGATATTTTAATGGGTTCCACCATCTAACAATATAACCACCACAAAATGAGCGAAGGCAGAGAAAATGAGAATGTTCTTGGGACCCAGTCTAATGAAACCTATAGTATCGCACCATGTACAATACGTTTCTTTTGATATGGCATACATACAGCTGGATTCACATTGCATACTAAGAGAGGACACTTGCAGCATGGGATCTGAATCTTTATAAAGGTGATAGGATTTTAAACCTTTAGATGCACTTTTTTTTTTCTTTTAGTGTGTATCCAATATATTCTGATATGTTTTTACAGTTTTTAAAAGTATTCAAAGTACAGTAGACTCACCCTTGAATTCTTCTGCCCTCAATAACCCCTTGTTTTTTTTTAATACTGCTCTCGAAGACATCTAATGCTGGGCAAAGCTGGAAAAATTGGCTTTGTCAAAAACATTACCAAGTTTCCCAACTGCACAGCATGAAGTTCCACTTCATGTAGTTATTTGCCTAAAAAAATGCTAATGGTTATCAAAAGACTTCACATAATGATACTTCACAAGTGAAGTGTACATCACCCTAAAAAAGTTACACTTTGCCAGTGAAGATTTATTTGTTATAAAAGAAAAACAGAAAACATGTCCCACCACCTTCTAGGTGCACTTGCCCTCACTTCTTCATGATCCCATACTATGAAAAACATCCCCCTGCGCCCCACCCTCTTAACACTTAAAGGAAAACTACACCCAAAACTTGAAAAAATATATGCTGTGCAGAGTGTTTTAATTTGTATGAGAAGTTCTAGTATTTCCTTCCCTCCGACTGGTATTAGGAGTTTTTCCTAAATTAGCCTGCTAGCTTTAGGGTAGTTTTACGACTCCTGGAGATCTCCATATCAAATAGTTTTATTGCATTTCTTTGTCCTACAATGCATCTTGTTACATGTGATGGTGATGTAGCAGAGCCCATAAATCCAACAGAAAGCATTGCATTTTACAATCAGCTCACAACAATAGAGATGGCTATATTTTAAAATCTGTAGCATTCAGCTTGGTGACCACCCTCATCCTAAAGGTTTTACTGTCCTGAAAAACTTTGCTGCTGGTAATTTTTTTGCAGCTTGTAAAGCTTCCAAGATATTTAGTTTGTTTGGCATGTGTGTGCTGAATGTTGGGTCTGTCTTACATCACAGTCACATGAGACAAGATGCACTGTGGGAACAAGAAATACAATTATGCTATCAGGTATGAAGATCCCCAGGGGTCATAAAACTAGCATAAAACTAGCAGGCTAATTTGGGAAAAAAACTCCTAATACCAGTCAGAAGGAAGGAAACACTAGAACTTCACATACAAATTAAAGCACTCTGCACAACATATATTTTTTCAAGTTTTGGGTGTAGTTTTCCTTTAACACCATCATCCTCCATTGTTACTCCCAGTGAACTACAAAGTAGTCACATGCTGGTCCATGTTGACATCGCCTCTGCTTTGGTCCTTTTCATTGTTGCACCATCCTCCATGACTTTTTCTTGGTGGTTCTGCACAAAGAACATAAATTGTTACCCCATGACTCTTTTTAAGGGCACCTTAGTCTGCCTGTCTTCTCAATTTCCTGAGAACCACACTGACCATTTTCTCCTTCTGTTCTTCCCTACCTGTCTAAGACAGTGCTTGGTGATGTCCTAGACTTCCTTTTTATGGTCTTTCATTTTTCATTCACCACCCCCCATATGCTCCATAGTCCTGCCTACTGGATTTTTGCCATTTTCCCAAAATCAGCCCTCCTAATTTCCAGAAGGAATTCAGGTACCTGCTTCTAAGATGGATTTTGCATGACAATGAGTTGCTGTCTCTTGTTTGGGGAGGGGGTTTTGAATGTCACCCCATCACTGAATTCCTGGTTTGATAGCCCCATGTCCAGAATATAGGTGAGCCAATGCCAATTTTTAGTGAACACACCTCAATCTGGTGTTTTGAAAATTGGTAAAACAAGTCCAAAGAAAATCAGTTCCCCTTCCGAATTACAGCACTTCAGCATCATGACATAGCACTTTTACAGGGAGAATACATTAAGCACGTCCAAGCTGTTGACAAGCCAGTTGACCTACAACAGCCAATCAATGGTGCTGAAGATAAAGAACTTATGCTGCACACATCTCAGTGCCATTTCAGCTATCTTTCTCTCACATGGTAAAGATCTGTCACTGGAAGGGAGCTCCATCTATGTTAAAAATAATTTATTTTATTTATTTATTGAAGATATCGGATTTACAACCTTTGAGTCATAGACTCATTTACAAAGGCTCCACGTCTGAAAATAATACAGAACAATAGGCAACAGGCAGTAAACAATAAGACAAAATGCAGGGTATGAATAGTAAAATCAATGATGAGACAAGGGCCTATACAATTAGGTAGCTATACAGGTTCATCTAAGGAGCTTGTAATTGTCAAGGTGTAAGCAGTCAAGATTCTGACATTGTCAATAACACAGTCAATATTTGGCAGTGTCAGTGGCTCAGTAGGTAGCACATTCACCTCTGAGGCCAGGATATCAGAGGGCTGTGGGTTCAGTTCCAACATCTGGCACTTGGGTTAACATCCCAGTACTGACATTGTAGTGCAGCATGAGAGGAGTGCTGCATTTCTGAGGTGCTGTCTTTCAGATGAGACGTTAAACTGAGGTCCCATCTGCCTGGACTGGTGGTAGTTCAGGTGGATGTTAAAAATCCCATGGCACTTATCGAAAAGAGCAGGGGAAATTCTCCGGTGTCCTGGCCAAATTTCCCTCGTTCACTAAAAATACCATCAACAGCTTAATCTGGTTCAAGGTCAGTTGGCATTCATCTGTATCCCCCTCCCCCAGGTCATGCCTGAAAATAGGCAGGATTTGTCTAGTGCACTTACCCGGTCAACAAAAACTAAAATAAAAAAATAATATATATATTGTGCAAAGAGAAGTATACATTTAACAGTGGGAAATAGAAAAAGTTTAACACAACTCTCTCAACATAGTACTGGTGTAACTCATTGTTTCTAACCACCAGTTGGCAACTCCACCTTGCTTCATCGGGGGTACAAGGACCAGGTCAGTCAGGCCGAGGCCAGGTAGCCATGTACTTTTACTTTTAATTACTTTTGATGAGAAAATTTTAAAAATCATCACAAAACTGTGCATAATTTTTCTAGCTAGCCAAGTTTCACTACATTTAACTGTCATTTCAGGCAGGCATGCTAGTGAAATCATGTTGGAAAGGAGAAAGAAAGAGACACAGTATAAGCCTGCACTAGCAGCTACAGGCTCTACAACAGGAGTAGGGAAGAGTGAACTTAGCAGTCTGGGAAAAGGTATAGGGGGATTTTTCAAATATTTATTTGACATTTTTTCTGAATCCTGGTGGTGTACAGTAGTAGAGGCACAAAAATGTGTACAACCTATTTAGTTTTTTATTGTACTTTTCATCTATAGGAACAGAAGAGCAGATTGAATTAAGCAAACCAGGAAAGGTGCTGGTGGGATTTTGAAGGATTTCTTTTTTTAGTAAATAATAATCACTCACCAAGTAAAAGGGACAAAGGCATTTTATGTTTTTTTCTCTGTGCTTTGCTCAGGACATTCTTCTTACCCTAAGGTAGCAATAGGAAACTGCTGGATAAAATCCCTTGTTCCCCTCATACCTTAGGTTATGAATACAGAATTTATTCCAAATTACCAGAATAAATAAGAATGCTGAGTCTTAGCAATAATAAAATGATGCACTGAGCTCAATCCTTTGCTCATTATATGACAGTCTCCATGTATGACCTCAAGCTAATAGCACATTTAAAACAGGAAGAATAATTCAGCCCATAGAAACTACTACCTTTGCTTGCTCCTTTAGAACTGGCTCCTAAATGAAATTGTCAGGCATATAACAAAAATAACCCTAGCCTGTGTGTAGTTTTAAAAAGGCACCATTGGTTATGGAAAAATGTCAGTATAGAAAATAATTATGCTAAGACAATATCTATACCTTCTATACAAGTACTTAAAGGGTCAAAACTATGTTGTTGTTTTTTTATTTATACCCAAAAGGTTGAAACATGTAACCATAGACCAGAATAAAACCACTATGAACAGGACTGGATAAACTGCACCGTATTAAAGAGTATAATATTCTATCACAAGGTTGACTAGTTATACAGATACAAAATACATGCCTCTGGAAAATTAGGGCAATTTTGTAACAGCTCACTATTGGTAAATCTATTTGATCTGATGGTTGCCATAATTTCCTCCAACATGTTTTGTATCTGGCTTTTTGGCATCTATCAATTAATGTTTTATTTGTAAGGTTTAAAAGAAATCAATAGAAATTAGCTACAACCTGGGGACTGCACCTTGATACCTTAATATGTTCCACCTCTTAACAATATAACCACAACAAAACACGTTAATGCAAGGAAAATTAGAAGGTTCTTGGGACCCAATGTAATGAAACCTACAATACTAAACCTGGTACAGTATGTTTGCTTTGGTGTGTTGTAGATACCGATGAAATAGTATTACGTATAAAGAGAGAGCACTTGAAGCATGGGATCAGCTTTTTTACAAAGAAAATTTGTAAACCTTTAGAGTCACTTCTGTTTTTCTTTTAGTGTCTGTCCTGTGTATTCTGATATGTTTTGACCATTTTTTAAATTTATTAATGTATACTGTACCTTGAATTACTCTCTCCTCTGTGAATGCTTCCATGCTTGATACTATCCAATCCCTGTACTATATCTACTAGTGGGCAAAGTTGGGAAACATTGCTTTGTGAAAAACTTTGCAAAGCTTTCCAATTGCATAACATGAAGTGCCACTTCACATAGTTATTTGCCTAACAAAACGCCGATGGCCATTAAAAGATTTCATGTAGTGGCACTTCACCAATGAAGTGTACTTTACCCTGAAAAAGTTACATTTTGCCAATGAAGATTTATTTGTTACAAAAGAAATTTAAAAAAACAGAAAACTTGCACCCCCCACTCCCCACATTCTAGGCACACTTGCCCTCACTTCATCCCCATCCCAGACCCACCCTCGTAACACCCATACTTTCATCCTCCACTTCCAATCCCAACAAACTACGGCGCAGTCACATGTTGGCCTGTGTTGGCATAGTCTCCACATTGGCCCATTTCATGACACCATCATCCCTGAGGTTTTCTTTCTTTCTTTTTTTAATTTTTATTTATTTTATGTAACATTTATTTACAGGGTAAGAACCCAAGGGCATAAATGCCCATAGTCTAGGGGAATTGGATACATACATTCCCTGTACATCCAAAAAAATTAAAACTAAATAAATAAAGGATTCTATGTATAAAACATAGACGAAGTCCAGCAAATACAGCATACAATATATAATTACATACAAAAATATTGACAACAGCATACAACATATAATTACATACAAAAACATTGACATTTTGAGTTTGCAAGACAATAATTTTTATGTACATTCTTAAAAATAGAATCAGAATGAATTTGTTGGACAGAACTTGGGAGTGAATTCCAAAATTTATTGCATGACATAGATAAGGGGCAGGATTCATAAAAGTTTGTGGGACTAAGTCCCACATCGCAACTCCAGTTGTAGACCAACATCTACACAGCTGTGGAGATTGCTATGCACATCTACAGCAGTTGTGAATGATGTTACAGCTGGTCCCACCAGCTGTAATGGTTTTCCACAGCTGTGAGGATTTCCCTTGCAACACCACCCACAAGCTTCCATATATCATGGAGCCAGTTGTAATCCAGCTCCACCTTTGTGAATGCCCAAAGCTGTGGGAAAACTGCAGAAACCTGTGGATCCACAAGTGGCAACCCTCTTGTGCCTGTTTTTTCCCACAGCTGCAGGAATTTCAAAAGTTTTGTGACTCCAGACTAAGATATCTGCCCAAGAGGTACTTATTGCCCAAGAGGTGTTTTGAAACACAGTGGTCTAATATTGAAGCCCTGTAAAAATCTGGTCTGATGTATTGGAGAATTATAAAATGGGCAAAGGATTTCAAGCAATCTGATTGGTTGTTAGCCATGCATTAGATGTGTCTAATGCACAGCTAAAACTAGAACCCCCATTTTGAATACACAGGCCCATTTTATAAGTGCAATAAGCCACTCCGGGGATGTGCATTAGACAGTTCTAATGCACGGCTAGGGGACTGGACGCACTCGGCCTGTGGCCTCGTGCCTCACTACGTCCCCCTAGCCATGCATTAGAACTGTCTAATGTACACCCCATCGTGTCTTATTGCTTACATAACTTTGATACCAATCATGAATGAAAATTTCTCAGAGTTATTAAGATGTTTCCAAAAATGTTAAACTGTATAATAGAAACATCTAATTTCAAGTGAAAATCAATTTAACAAACTGGAAAGGTCACAATGATGTGTACTATATGAGCTGAAAAGTGCAAAACAAATTGAATTGTACAGCACCTAAATTTTAGAAAAAGAAGATTCTGAGGCTTTTCTATAGACAAGCAATCCATAGTCAATCAAAGACAGTAATAACAAGTGAGCTAATATTTTCCTAGACTGCAGTGTTAAACAATTTTACGCAGTATGATTGACTCAAGCATATATGGATTGAATTAACTAATATATTAATATGAAACTCAAAGGTCAGATTCTCTTCTAGTGTAAAACCTATGTAGCAAAAATTATCAATACATTAAATCTTAAAAACTGCCCTGTCCAAAGCTGGACAGGAAGGGGCAAAGAAAGAATGTTCTGATGAATACCAAATGTCATATGCTTTGTTTTAAAAACATTTAGCAGTAATGCATTGTCAGTTAACCAGCTCTGTCTGAGTAAAAAATCAGTTTCTCATCCAACAAAAGAAAAACCATGGCATACACCAGAACAAGAAAAGAAAATGGAAACGACACTATAGATAAATATAAAAAACTTTACTAAAGTGCTCCACAAACACTCAACATCTCACTTTACAGTTTCATAAGGAGTGCAAAAAATCAGTTTGCAAAGTAGAATTAATATCAGGCCATGAACTTCCCTTATTAAACAACACTGTACCATCTGTGTAATACACTGAACTAGAAACAAGTGAACACGTATCAAGATCATTCAAAAAAAAATAGAAAACAAATAGATCCCAATATTGAGCCCTGCAGAGCATGAATTTTGATGGGAACCAAAGGAGAGGATTTACCTTGTAATAGGACATATTGAGATCAGTCTGTAAGATAACTTTGAAACCACAAAAGTGTGGAGGATGACAAACCAATATTTCTAAGTTTTGAGAGCAGGTGACTCTGGTGTGCCAAATCAAAGGCTTTAGACAAATCCAGGAGTAATGCACCAGCTACATCCTCACTGGTGGTGGGCGAAGTGAGCTCAGTTCACTCCATGAAGTGATTTGTGGAGCTTAGGCAACTTCACAGAGTACTCTGCAACGCGAAGCAGAGTAATTTGCATTATAATGGGTAACACAAAGTCCATAGAAAACAATGACTTTGCGTTACTATGCCTTTCCAGACCACTACTCCACCAATTTTAAAGGCGAAGGTGTTGTACATGGGTGGGCGCAGTGCACCCAGTGCTGCAGAACATGGGTGCATTGTGGCACACCCACAGGGCATGCTGTGAGGACTGGCACAGTGCCATTGGAGGCATTCTCCCCTCAAGCACAGCCATGGCACCTGTGCAGAGACAGGGGGGAGGGCAACCAATGCACCGCAGGTTGTGCTGTGCATCAACAATGGGAGGATGGATGTCGCACTGTGTGGCAGCCACAGCAATGCTACGTGCATACAGTGTGATCCCATCTGCAATGCACAATGTGTTGCATGCTGCATGCCGACGCATGCTGCATAGCATGTGCATCACAGCATGGTACAGGCAGGGGAAAGCAGGGAACATGTGGAGCTGAGCCACCAGCATGTGCAGGGCCTCAGTAGCACATGCTAGGCCACACAGGACAGTGCAGCACATGTCACAGCTCCAATACACTGCAGAGGGAGGATAGGGAGCAAAGCAGGTACAAGGGCAAACAGCAGGTGGCAGTCCCAGTTGCAATGGCATGCTGGAGCAGGGTACCTAACTTCACAGATGATGAGACAGTGCTTCTCATCAGCCTGGCTGAACAGTGGAGCAGGGTGCTGTTCCCACAGGGAGCACAGCAGTCCAGCCCAGCTGACAGGGAGAGGGTGTGGTCCACCATACGCAGTAGGCTTCAGGCAGTGTCTGGCATCAGGAGGACCATGCGGCAGGTCAGACACAGATGGAATGACCTGGCCTGGAGGGAGGGGTGGCTCTTTGCACTCCTGAGGAGGATGGCCTGAGAGGCAGCTGTCCAGATGCATGGAGGATGGCCATGCCAGTCAGGTATGTGGCACCAGTAACATGTCCGTCACACGGCACACTACAGTGACCTTGACTGCACAGATGGGTTCTGATGATGTCACATGCCGTTATGTCCCCACAGGATAGGGCAGTGGCACTGAAAGCCAGGGCAGGCCCAGGGAACCCAGACTGGATGGACGCGGCAGAGGATCCCACAGAGAGCAATATCACCAAGGTAGGTGTGCAGCAGTCATGTCATGTATGCAGCAGTGTAGACTACTGTGTAGGGAACAGCAGGCAGGGGGAATACACACACACACACACACACACACACAGACGCACATGCACACACACACACACACATATGCACTGGAAGGGCCAGCACAGTTGTCCATGGCCAGTGGTTGCTGGTAGGGCATATACACCATGGACACATGTGTGGGTGTGTGCCCCACACATGGTCGGTGCATGTCACAGTCCATGCAACATGTGACATGGTATGGCGGTGGCCTGCCAGGCTTGGTGGTGTGGGCAACATGCAGTGAGGCAGTGCATGGGAGCGTGGTGCACTAACAGGCTGTCACAATCTTTTCCAGGTGCAGATAGTGGTGCGAGGAGTGAGCAGCAGGGCCGGGATGCCTGGTGGCATTCCCTGGAGCTGGCGATGCAACGCATGAAGTGGAGCGATGCATGGGCATACACAGCCAAGACCCAGATGATGGCCCAGGGCAGGCAACAGCCGGCACCACATCAGGATGCAGAGGATGCAACAGATGAGGAAGATGTGGAGGTGATGGAGGAGGACATCCTGGGTGACAGACAGGTGCATCACCAGCATGCAGGGCCAGGTGACAGTGCTGAGGGACCTCCTGCAGCAGGTGACACGGCCGACATGGCAACAGGTAGGGACACCCATGGCACAGCTCACCAGCCCAGGGATGGGGACACCCCATGCATGGAGGTGGTGATGCAACCCCCGAACAAGGTCCAGGGCAGCCCAGGAGTGTACGGGACACATCGCCAGACAGGGATGCACGGAGTGATGATGCCTTGCAGCCGCAGCCGTGCACCCTCTGTGACTTTGCCCAGGGACTCAACCGGTGCATCAGGCCCATGGCAAGGCTGCTGACTGACCTACATGATGCAGTGCATGACCTGCTGGGCTACCTGGACCAGACTGGTGGACATTGAGTGGCGGGCATGGGTGTGCAACATTGTCCTGGCCCAACCCCTGCAGTCGCATACATGCCATAGACAGGGCACATTGGGTGGTATGGACACAGGACACTGGGACATCAGGGAACTGATAACTGTGCATACAATGCAGTTAATTACATCACTGTTGTAAGACTATTGCTGTGTGTGGAGCTGTGTCCATTGCGTTGTGTACCTCTTGGATTACCCTAACTGTTGATGTTGTGTGTTGCTTATGTGTACCCAATATATTGTTGATCCTTGTGCAAGCTGTGTCCGTGTGTCTTTCTGTACAGTGTATGTTCATCACCTGTCTATGCTGTGCACTGGTTGGTGCCAGCCACTGTGTGGGTACCAGCCAACAGGGCCCACACAGGGCACCATGTGGACAATGGAGACCGCTGTCCAGCAACAGGTAGTTTGCACCGTATTGTGCCACAGGCATTGTTAATGTGACACGCCGGGCACAGTGTCAGGATACTGTCTCCCTGTGGGCCCATGCCACCCAGTGTTGGGGTCCTCTTAGTTCCACAGTGGTATGCCACAGTGGGTAAGCCAAACCACCAGTCAACAAGGTGGACCCCGCGGTTTGGGCCTGCATGTGTCGTGCATGTGTCGGTACCAGATGTGTGGGGCCGGGTGGTGTGCCATGGCATGTGGCATACCACAGGGCCCACCCAGTGGACTTCTGTCTGCAGCACTGTATGGCTGCCATGGTGGCATGCCCCATGGTGGGTACTGTGTGTGAGTGTTGTTGCTGTGTGGTATGTGGAGCCCCTTGTGTGATATGGAGGCAACATTCCTGCAGCGGCCATGCACCTGGGTGTGGGGGCATGTATGGCAACATGGACAGGTATGGTGCTGTGTGTTCCAGGGGCCACGCCTATGCTGGTGCTCCATGCCATGGTGTGTTCTCCCACTGCTCCCACCGGTCACATGGGGGGAGCTTGCCCAGTTGGTGGTGGTTGGTGGTGCACGGTATGGGTGTGCAGTGTGGGCGGACTGTGTACACACCTGGGTGCATGCAACTGATCACAGGGCTGGCATTGGGAGCTGTGCAGGTGTCCAGTATGTGCCATCTGGGATGGAAGTGTGCCTGTCACTAGTGGAGGGGGTGCCACTATCTGGGGATGCAGGCTTGTGTATGTGTCCTATGCTGCAGTGCCATGGTGGGGTGTGAAAATTCTCACACACCAGTTCATGTGGTGGGTTTGTAACAAGGCTATTTTAAAAACTAAGGCCCAAATGTTCAAAAGGGTTGCACCCCGGCGTGATATTCAAAAGGGAAAAGTGCACTGCACAAATCCCGATGCGCCGGAGTGCATCAGTAATGTATGCAGGCACAGGTAGGGGAGGCGTGCCCATGTATAACTTACACAGCCCAATATTCAGCCCAGGATGTGCAGAGCCATGCGTGCACAACCCCTACTTGTGCCAGCATAAAGTTAAGCCCCCAAAAAAAGGAACAACTGATGGCCACCCACAGGTGAGCTGCCGTCCTGCAGGGCGCAACACGGCAGCTACCACCTGTGGTGGCCCCGTTCTGGCTACATCTGGCGGTGTCCCCATGCCCAATTGTGGCATTAAGTTAAAACAAAACTCTATCCTATATTTGGTGGTCCAGTGATCATTTTGTTTGATCGTGGGTATCGTATTCATATAATTGGTTATTTCTTCGGGTCTAGGATTTACTCGCTCATCGCGGGCATCTGTCTAATATAAACGCCAATATTAGGACCAGTGACGCCTTTCGCTCGATCGTTTTACTGTTTGGCCGCCACGTTTCGGTGGCCAGTGATTGCATCTGCCTCGATCGCGAAGAGCTAGTAAACAGAAAATGTCTTATTCCTCTGGTGAGTCGGTACCCCCTCTCCCTCCTCACTCACATTCAGCCTGCCTCCAGGCAGCCGGGCGGCGAGCTCACCGCTTGCCGCCTCGCCACCGCCGACTGATACTAGGTGGCGTTTACTGGTTCACAGCCGCGAGCCAATGAGTGCAGTTGAACAGTCGAGATGATACATTCCAGATATGGAACTGATTTAATTCACATATCTGGAATGTGTAGTATTAGAGTGCTGCACACCCATTGGCCCATGCTGTGAACCAATGGGCGGCAGCCCAACCGAGGTGTCAGTCACGGGCAGCGGGCAGCAGGCGGTGGGTGCTGCCACCTGCTGGCTGCCTGGGGGAGCGGGCAGTGGGCTCAGTGGGTATGGGGAGGGGGTACCTAGACCACCAGGGTAATAGGACATTTTCTGTTCTTACAGTTGCCCACCATCAGGCAGAGGCAGTCCACTGGACCACCAGGGATACAGGGTTTTTTTAATTAAAACAGATGCCCATGATCAGGCAGAGTGCGGTCCACTGGACCACGAGGGATATTGGCCGGGGGTTCTTTTATATTAAAACAGATGCTCGTGATCGGGCAGAGTGCGGTGCACTGGACCACCAGGGATATTGGCCGGGGGTTCTTTTATATTAATACAGATGCCCACGATCGGGCATAAATCAGTCCACTGGACCACCAGGGATATAGGATGGGGTTTACTTGATATAGATACCCATGATCGGGCAGAAATCGGTCCACTGAACAACCAGGGATATAGGACAGGATTTACTTGACACAGATGCCCATGATCGGGCACATAGCAGTCCACTGGACCACCAGGGATATAAGATTATTCTATTTTTGGACAGATGCCTGCAAGCAGGCTGCAGGGGGCGTCAGTCCCGACGGCTGCTGCCTGGCAGGGCGCCAGGCGCAAGTTGTCAGAAGATCGGTGCACCCTGCATGCAAAACAGTTATACGACATGCAATGGCCCCATGTGTGCCTTGTATAAATTATGGCCCCATTTGCATGTCACCTTTGAATATCACAGATGCTGTGAATGGCGAATGGCACTTACGCTTAGCGATCTCCATGCTCCACTGGCTATTTCTGCGCTGGCACAGTGCCACTGTGCCATGCATACTGGTGAATAGGTGCAATATTCAAAGCTGCTGAGCCATGGCACAGCTCCTTTGAATATTGCCCAGGCCACACCCCTGCGTAGCCAAGTTGAGCTGCACCCAAGCTTGTGCCATAGCCTGGCGCAGTTTGAATATCCAGGCCTGTGAGTCAAAATATTAAAAACCAACACAGTTATGAAAGGTACATTGACTTTTTTTCTGAGCATTTTCATAGGTTTGATAACTATTTGACATCTGATGCTGCACAGAAAGGCAGGGTCAGCAGGGCCCTGCACTTATGTAGGCCCTACACATCTGCATTAGTTCACACAAGACCCAAAGGGATCTGCATTAATGAGGACATGATTCCACTATCACAAAAAGAAGTGAAATTCTTTGCAAAAAAAACATTGTTAATGCACCAGTTAGAGTAACTTAATGCTACAAAAGTAGGGAAATGTGGTATTATGGGTTCCAACTCTAACTCCCCACCCTTACCCCCAAGCAGCAAAAGGAAAAAAACATTAGGGTTTGGGGTCTCTGGAGTCTTGACAAATCAGTGGTGGGTTGTCCTTTGGGTTGTCAACCCTAATGCTCACCCCTCCCCCTCAGCCCATAGCCTTCAATCCAAAGCACAAGGCACAGCTCCAGGTCACTGCCTTATAATCAAGGCCCCTGGAATTCTGCGATTCTGTGGCTGCGGAATTTTCCACAAAATTTGCATCATGACGTAGAATATATATAGTGCCACAGAATTCATTGTTTTTGGTGAATTTACATTCAAATATACTGTTTTTCCATAGTGTCAGGCTTTCTTTCCCATCTTGTTTATCCTGAAGCCCCTCCTCTGCGATCAGCATGTGATGTCATCGATTACATCACATCATATTTGGCCAATGGCAGGACTGCGTTCTGCCAGAGAAATAAATAAATCATGCCGCAGAAATCAGAAAATGCTGCCGCAGAAGGCAAGGAGCCCTGCTGCAGAAATCAGAAAATTTTGCTGCAGAGCACTAGGGGCCCTGCTTATAGTGATACACTCTTCAAAGGTAGAGAAGTACGTCTTGTCACTGGTTGCCAACACAATTTGTTATACCTTTTGGAGATCATGTGTAACGTTGTTTGCTCATGGAATGGAGTGGGCATTAGGGTTGACAACCCCAAGGAAGACCCCACCAGTGATTCGCCAAGACTCTGGAGACCCCAAACCCTAATTGTTTTTACTTTTGCTTGTTAGATATCTTTTTTTTTAAGCAAGGACATTCACTGCAAAAAAGAATAAATATGTTAAAGCATTAGTAAGGGTTGTAGCCTAATGCTACAAAAGGAAGGAAATTTGACGTTGAAGATGGGGTAAAATAAATTCCTCTGACCCTTGGTGAATAGGTGGTGTGCGCATGTGCTTTGGAGATTGAATACTTTAAGCATTTCTGTGTGCATGTTTTTCTGTGCCTTGAACAAAAGTGCCAGAATTAAACCAGCTGTGCATGATAGCAGAGAATATTCTGATAGATACTTTTTCATTCTATTTTAGCTTGCCCCTTATCTCCAGCCTTATGTGATACTCTTTTTCTCCATTTTGAGTTTGCTTTACCACTTTCTTTTAACATCAGAAATAAGAAAGAAGAGCTCTCCTTTCAGTGTGGCTCAGGTGGCAGTTTTCATCAATATTCTCTGTTATTTTTGAACACCCATTGTTTAAGATCACTTTTCAAGTGACTGTACTGAATTAACGTGCAACAGACACTGTTCGCTGACCTTTTGGGACAACACGTGTACAATAACAGCTGGGAATACTGATGAAAACCTGATCTAAGCCATATCACAAGGTATGTTATATGTGAAAGAAGTGCTATAGCAGACTCAAAGCTGGGAAAGAAGGGTGTCATCCAAGTCAGGAAATAAAGGCCAATATAAAACAGAATAAAAAAAAATTCTAGGTCAAAATGCTCATTGCTGTCATGTACTGCTTCTTTAATGTAATGCCCATGATGCAACACCTGACCCTAGAGTCACCAGGAAACACCACTGCTCAGATTCACCAAGGCTCAGAGGAATGTGTTTTTAACCTAAAATTGCACTATAGTGGTGGGACAGTACTACTATGGTTGGGGTGGAAAAGGCACATCTATGTTAAACCCCAATTTTTGCACCATAATAATGCAGCCCATCTTGGGATGGAATAACCTGAAACATGTCCTGCACAACATAATCAGTGCCAGACTCTCTGAAGTCTATCAGTTTGGGAACAGTCAATATGGTGGTTTGAAAGTTATTAAAGGATAAGAATGCATAAAAACGTTCTTTTTTGCTAGAAGATTACAAAATATATGTGGCCCAATAATGTTCTTTAATAAGTAGTTTTCCTAAAATATTTGTAGATTTTAAGATATTAAGATAAAAAGAAAGGCTTTTTTTTTTTTTGCACATGCAGGTATATTTTTTCACAAATGTTTCATAACTGGATTTTTGCAAAACTAACACATCACTTTTGTGGACTGAAAATCCAATTTCATGAGATAAGTCTCATGGTTATGCGAGTCTTAGCAGTCATGAAACTGGGAAACACAAGAAATAAAAGTACCAGTGGTACTGAGAGCTGTCAAGCTGCCCTAAGCAGATGCTGGACCCCATAGCAAATGAGGTGTGGCATCTCAGCTAGGCTATCCTGTGTAACTAACTTGCTTGTAAGCTGGGAGCAGATACATATCCAGTCGTTTTAATGTTGTGGTGAGTGGAAAGAGGCAAAGTAATTTAAATGCGAATCAGAAAAAAAAAAAAAGGGCTAGATTTTCAAACCATTCAGGGATTAAGTCCTACACCACAGCCTCCTCTATGGGATGAAATCTCGACACTTATGGAGATCCGTATTGTCAGGTGGGGGTTGCACCTTGTCCCACCAGGCATAACATTTTGGTGCAGCTGCACCGAAAAAATGGCCACAAGCTGCTGTAAATCATGGAGTCAGTCGTAAACCGGCTCCACCTTTGAGAATACCACAACTGCAGGGAAAAACTGTGGCTCCACAAGTGGAGACCCACTTGCGCCATTTTTTCCCACAGCTGCAGGAATGTCAGGGGCTTTGAAAATCCAGTCCAAAATGCTGAATACGTAAATGATGCAAGAGGGCAGATACTTTTCGATGTGTGTTGTTTCAAGAATAACAATCCAAAAGTCAAACACGTTTCAACACCATGAACTAATAACAAAGTACAAGTACTACAGTCAAACCCCATGACAAACACTGCTGTCGTTGCTGCTACTTCCAGCGTTGTCATTTTCTGAAGTCTGCTACAAATGCGAGGCAATGTGCAGGATGATGATGCTTAGTCTTCTACAGGTCTGGGGCAATTTGTGTGCTGATGCAGCTGCTTCATGACATGCCCACAGTGATGCTTGCAAAATCTGCTTCAGGTCTGGTGCTGTTTGCATGGCTGTGCAGCTGCTTCATTGTAGTCAGGTGGACTGTGCGCGATGATGCGAGTGGGTTGTGACTGGCCCTCAAACCCACACATAAACCCAGCACAGTATCCTGTGACCTTGTGTCTTACAACATATGAAAGAAGTTTTCATCATGGGATGTAACTCTATTCCTCATGCGGTTATTTATTTATGATGTTAAACATATGTTTGAAATAGGAATTGTGCATTGGCGTTCAGTTTGGTAAGGTTAAGGGGGGGTGGTGTAAGGGAATTTAAAACACCCTGACGTCGCATTTCTGTACTTTTGTGGCTTTAAAAAGAAACCCTGACTTTTGCATTTTTTTATCAAGCTTTTTCTTGTCCCCCAGCTCACCCGACAGCACCACCCTCAACCCAATCACCAGCCTATTCATGGGCTTACCAGTCACCCACCACTTGCCCAGTAGTGGGTACTCTGCTGTGTTAGTCATGTGTAGGCATGTGAGGGGTGGCAGCACAATTGCAGACAAGGGCTTTTTCTTCCAGCCCCTGCTTTTCTCCCCATGAAATGCTTGTAATACAGTGACTGTCTCTCTACCAATCTATGTTATATTGCTGTGCTGCCACCTAGTTTCTACCATGTGGCAGTCATGTTGCAGGACACAGTGCCCCCAAAGGAAGAGGTGCTGTTTTTGGGATGCTCAGTCCTCCATCCCTTGGCCCAGCCCCCCCCCCAAAGCAACCTGTGTTCACTCCCAAACCTGGGTCACAGACATAGTGAGTGATAGTGCTACAGGACTGACAGACCCTAATGTGTGCATTTACATAAATATAATTATTTGTGACCCCCTTTATCACACAGTTACCAGTCCTCTTTAAAATGCCAAAATAACTGGAAAACTAGTTATTACAGTGTTCTCAAAACTTTCTTACAGTACCAGTGTCAGTCTCAGTTCATGTACCACCTCACTGATTCTTACTGCGTGTGTGGGTGGGCCTAACACCTGAACAAACATGGCAGCTCCATTTTTCCATTACGGAGCACCTGCACTAATCTTTCACCTCTCACTCCCATGGTAAGGAACTTCTTAATGTATTTCAACATGTATCTGGTTGATTCTGACTCTACAAATTTAAAAAATCTATGTGGTTGATCCTGTTGGTCATACCCTTTGAGAGGGTCATCAAGAGACAGCAGCTGCATTGTGAGCAGGATGTGACCGACTGTTTGCTGTTCGCACTTGTGCAAGGCTTGTATTATGAGGATTTTTCACTCACCCTCAGTGTGTGATAGTCTCATAAACCCCTCGAGCTTTGGTCTCAGGGTTTATGGATTATCACACACCTGAGGTGTGTGAAAAATCCTCATAACACACCTGCATAAGCATTATTCTCTATTTAGCAATGCGTATAATAAATATTGAGCAAAACAATATTATTAGGATTAATGGCATAGAGGGGTTAAAGTAGGAACACACACTACAGCAACTGAACCACTTCTCTCAAAGGAAGAGGTGGATGGGGTATTTAAAATAATGAATACTGTAAAGGACAACTGAATTATATGGTTTATCATCAAATGTGAACAGAGCAAAACTAGAGTATGAGGTGAAGCGAAGGAAGTTAGTCAGAATGGAATTATTTCAGAGAGGGAAATTGTGGAAGATGGGGTAGATTACATTAGGAAATGACCAAATCAAGTTTAAGAAAATGAAAATACTTTAAGTGCAGATGGGGCAAATATCTGCAATGACACAAAATTACAGGATGCGACTGCTAGGAGAGCCAAGAAATAAACATAATGGATAATTGCTCTTTTTCCATCCCGTAAAATACCTGCATACTTAACGAACAACAAGATCAGGGGCTGCTGTGTGCTTGATTGTAATAGAACTTGTAAACCAGATGGCAAAGAATCAAATAGTCTGTGCATGGATTTTCAATTAATTGTGCTGAGGACAGTAACATTTTTAAGGAACAGCATGCAGAGATATGACAGAACAGACAAGGTTATATCTATCGCGGTGCATGTTGATGGACATGATGTAAAATAATGGTCTTCACTAATGCCCTTGTGAGAAACCTAATGATTCCAGTTGAAAAACACTTGATAATCAATCGAGGGAGTCCTAGCCGTAATTATTTCTAGAAACCATTAGCATGAGAGACTAGTGTCTAATTTACAATGTAGTCAAAGTAATGAATTCCGTCCATGAGTTTGTGACCAGTGCCTCACTAAGAAAGGGTCATAGCCTTACCAAGAGTTATCCTTGATAAACTGAATAAGCAAACAGTGGCAACAAAGTTGTTAGATGTGGCATAATGTAAAATGCGAGGTTTTGAACATACTATGAACATTTTCTAGCAATATGTAAATGCTCATGTGTAAGAAAAACTACTGGTAAATGAAATACTGAGGCTGATTTGAAAACTGCTTCAAATTAAATACAGCAAAAAGAAGTTAAACTAAAATTTTAGGGGAAGAAAAACTGAAGCACACCAGAAGCACAATTCTCAGATTTTTCTTTTTTTCTGATTCTACTTGGCCCTCTCTGGGCATTCCTACTGGACCAGACACATCCCAACTGCCATTGGGAGTGCCAAAGACTGGGCTTTCCTCCCCAGTTTCTCTGTGAAGTGTGTGTCGTTTATAGGTCCACTTCTATCTCTAGGTTGGTGTTACCACATCCCCTTTAGCATGGCTGTCCCCAGAGAAAGAAAGAGAGAGAGAGAGACAGCATGGTTCAATAAAACGAGATGGCATTGGATATTAAGCAGAAAGCCCTTCTGAGTGCAGACCCAGTTTGTATGGGAATAGTAAGGGGCTATCATGTGACCAGAGGGCTGACCTTTTTTGCTATAAGCTCTTCTCCCTTTTACTTGGAGGAGGTATAGCACACGCTGCTGTAGTCATGAGATGTCCATCCATATGACTCCCCAACCCCTCCCCCATAGAACAAAGAGACAAAGTGTTTGGGTCTGTGGACTGCCTTCCGCCTAGTGCTAGGAGCAACTGAGCAGTGGCTCTAGTGATCCCTTTGCCCAAAAAGGAAAGCATCTGATCAGATGCTTGATCCAGCCCTACTGACCTCCGCTTTTGTCATCCGGACCGGGGCTCAGGGTGTGAACCCAGATCACCTACATGACAAGCTGTCCCCTACTATTCAGCATCCGCGAGCACGCTCTTAGATACTGTCATATATTTAAAACAATTCAATCACTTCCTAATCAAGGCAAATGCTTATGTATATAAAGTATAAGAAAGGTGTTTCTCCTTTTACAGTGAGAACAAAATCCTCTTAAAATGCATGTACCAGAGCCATACAATTTATCAAACTGAAACTCAAATGTTTGCTGTTTCGTACTTTTTAGAATTACCCATCAACTGTACATTTCTATTATGTGATAATACTGATAGACTGAAATATTCAAAAGTGCTGTACTACCTCAGTAATAATCTTCAAGATGGCACAGCTTTTGTTTTTCGTAATAGATGTACCTGTGGAGACAAAGTTAACCTATCTACTAGTAAACTAAGAAAAACATCAAGCCCCCTTTTAAGACGCCATTTTAAAACATTTTTTCTTCCTCCACTGTAATTTTTGATCTCTTCATCCTGCTGCCCTCCCTAACTGAGCTCTTTGCACTTGATCAAAAGACAGTTGTTCATACAATAGTTATTTTATTTCTTGTCTATAATATTTTAATTGAAAAAAAAACTACGGTAAAGCATGAGCCACAGAAATATAGAAACATAGACTTTGACGGCAAATAAGGACCACTTGGCCCACCCAGTCTGCCCATTTCCGTACCTACTGGATAAGCTGCAGATTCTAGTTAACCAACAGCCTACTTCCTACCACCCCCCACTACAATTGCCTTATGTCTGTCCCATGCATGTTTGAATTCCCCTACTGTTTTAGACCCAACAACCTCCCCAGGAAGGTGGTTCCATGCATCCACCACTCTTTCCGTGAAAAAGAATTTCCTCACATTACCCCTGAGCCGTCCCCCCTCTATCTTTAAATTGTGCCCCCTTGTTCTTACACATCTCTTTTTCTGAAAGATGCTACCCTCCTGGACTTTGTTGATTCCCTTGAGGTACTTGAACGTTTCTATCATGTCTCCCCTGTCCCTCCTTTCATGCTTGAATACTGAAGCCACAAGCAAAATGCAATGTTAGGGTTAAAAATCCTATGAGCCACAGTGACTCTGCAGCCTAGCAGTTCTTGGAAATTGACTGATTATGCCAGGCAGCCTTGGAGGGTGTCCTAACTTCAGCACCTAGTCTCCAAGTATTGCTGTGTTAGTATTTTTGTGTGCTTGGATAAACCGTGTCAAAGTTAGGGCAATGCCACTGCTGCATTGTGTGATCATTCAAACCCTGAAGTATGCCAAGTGGCAGATTCACCATGGCTCAGGGGGATTTTAGCTCTAGCATTGCATTTACTTCCTTTTGTAGCTTTAATCTTCAATCATAACTGATGCTTTAACATAGTGGACTCAATTTCCAAAAGTGTTGGAATACCACAAGTCCCAGGTGCATCCAACTCAAGGTGCATGGGGCTTGTGGCATTCCGTGGTCGGCATTTGGGATTCTCGATCTTGTGTGCCACATGCCATGAGTTAAACCAGCTTCTGCTGGTCTAACTTTGTGTCAATAATGGGACCTTTTCAAGGGTATGCACCACATATTTGGGGCTAGCCACTGTGAAAGGGATAAAGTGTTGCAAATGTGCTCAACCTTTGAGAATCTGGTGCAAGGTGCGTCATTGTGTTTGGTGTAGTGCAAGGTTTGACCCAGGGTGTGTGAAAGCCCTGTGTCAACCTTTGAGAATTGGGCCCAGTGTCATGCAATGAATTTCCTTAGGTTTAAAAAAAAAGATATAAAATGCACTGGGCCTATAGCATGCTTTGTGAATGGCCCTGCAAGCCAGCTGCAGAGCAATCAACTGGTCATTTATATCCCCGGTAGCACTGTGCAAAAATAAAATTCCACCAGCAGAATTACTGCCAACGTCAGAATTTTGCTTCCATGAAATTTTGGGATGCACTTTGGCAACTTTCGTGAAATTCCAACTTAAAATGGTGGAAAGAATGTATGAATTGCAGACTATTGCATTAAACTGCAGAAAGGAATTTCGCAGAACTGATCACTGAACTACGTAATGATTGCATGTATTGTGGATTGATGTATTAAACTGCAGGATGGGATTCTGCAGAACTGATCACTGAACTACGTAATGATTGCATGTATTGTGGATTGATGTATTAAACTGCAGGATGGGATTCTGCAGAACTGATCACTGAACTACGTAATGATTGCATGTATTGAGGATTGATGTATTAAACTGCAGAAAGGAATTTTGCAGAACTGATCACTGAACTACGTAATGATTGCATGTATTGCAGACTGATGTAATAAACTGCAGGATGGGATTCTGCGGAACTGTCATTCTGCAGTTTATGTGTACCATTCCACACTTCAGCCAGAAAGTTTGCCAAACAGGGTAAAAATTCACAAAACACATATGGAGGATTTGGATTTTACCAAAGTGAGTGTTCTGGAAAATGTCATGAACTTTGCGAAAATTTCATAACATTTCTATGAATTCTGAATTCTCAGTTTCTGCCCAGCACTAGTTCTCTGGCCTGTTGTGTGCTTTGCAAATGGCCCTGTGTGAAGCAGAACATCCATTGGGTATGGTCCTGGACCTGCATCTTGCTTTGTGCAGAGCCCTGTGGGCCCTACATATAGCAGCAGACATATCGGCTACAGCACTGGGTCTGTCTGCTTCATATGGGGCTGTGGGCCCTGCACAAACAGCAAACCCATCAAGCAGGTCTGAAGGTTGCCACTTGGGTGGTCATGAGGGGGATGGTGACCTCCCTGTCCCTCAAATTTGGTTAAAAAATGTAAAAGATATGGGTGAAAAAAAAAACACAAAAAAATTACCAAAAAAGCAAACTGTGTACCCATGCATTCATTTATTTATCTATTATATACCCCTTTTGAAGAAATCTTCCCTTGACCCAGATTGTCTCATTAACCACAGACTGCTCTCTAACCTGCCCTTTTTGGGCATGGTTGTTGAGAAAGTAGCTGCGTTGCAGCTTGAGGACTTTCTTACCACCCATGAAGTCTATTATCCTCTCCAGTCCGGTTTCAGGAAGAGGCATAGCACTGAGACAGCGTTGGTTCGGGTACTGAATGATCTCCTAATAGCGAGAGATCATAGGAGTCGTTCGATCTTGGTTCTCCTTGATCTCTCTGAAGCATTTGACACCGTGGACCATGGGATGTTGCTGGAATGCTTGCACCTGCTCTGTGGACTGTCAGGAACAGTCCTCAGATGGTTCCATTCTTTCCTCACGGGCAGAACCCAGAGGGTAGTATAAGGAATTTTTTCCTCTTCTCCCTTTGCTCTGCCCTGTGGGGTACCACAGGGTTCTGTGCTTTCCCCCAAGTTGTTCATGGTGTATATACTGCTGTTGGGAGACATTATAAGGCATTACGGGCTGAGCTTTCACTGCTATGCAGATGATACTCAGTTCTATATGTCCTTTGTACTCGAACAGAATGACGCTTTATCAGTCTTTAACAACTGCCTCGCTGAGATTCAGGACTGGATGAGTGCTAACTGGTTAAGACTGAATCCGGACAAGACTGAGGTGCTATCAGTGGACCTAGGTCACCGTGCAGAGAAGTTGACTCCTGGGTTCTCTTCTGGCCTTATGTTAGGGGGTACCCAGTTGAGACCTTCTGAACAGGTGCGGAATCTAGGCGTAACTCTTGACAGCGAACTAACGCTGAAGGTACAGGTGTCAGCCATTGTTAAGTCTTCCTTTTACCATCTGAGGAATTTAGCCCAGATAAAGCACCTTGTTCCACACGATGACCTTCCAGTACTGGTTCACGCCTTTGTTTCTTCGCGTCTTGATTACTGTAATGCTCTATATCCAGGGTTGCCGGGGGTGGATCTCCGTTGCCTGCAGCTGGTGCAGAATGCTGTGGCCAGGTTGTTGACTGGGTTGCCAAGAACTTGCCATATCACATCTGTGCTGCACGAACTGCACTGGCTGCCGGTGCGGTGGAGAATCACCTTCAAGGTTGCATTGCTGACCTATAAGACCCTACACGGTCAGGGACCGGGCTACTTGCAAGATCTCCTTCGACCCTACTGCCCTCTCTGCCCACTCCACTCCACCGATGAGGGATTGCTAGAGATTTCCAGGGTTTGTCTTCAGTCATCTGGGGCCAGAGCTTTTCTTTTGAGGCCTCAACCCTGTGGAATTCTCTACGTCATTGGATTCGAGAGTTCCGGTCCACAGAGTCATTCAAGGTATCCTTGAAGAGTTATTTATTTGAACAAACCTTTGAATAGGTCACCTTGTTGCCTTTTAACTGTTTTGTATTTTTATTTATTGTGATGAATATTATTTTGTTATGTACTTGCGTTTTGATACTTGAAAAGTGCATTATAAATAAAATTTGATTTGATATTTATCTATTTATTTATTTTCACATCTTGTTTGGCAGACTTAGATTATTTTCTAAGTCTATAAAAAAGTTGCAAAAAAAAACTTAAATCTGAGTGCATGTGAGGTTTGCTTTTTTTTTTGTGTGTGGGGGGGAGAGTGGTTCAAGTGTTTTTTTTTCTGTCGTGCACATCTTTTTAACTTTTTTACCATTTTTGAGGGACCAGGTGCTTACCGCCCCCTCACTCTGACCATCAAACTGGCAGTTTCAAAATTGGTCTAAAAATATATTTTTGTGGAAACTAAATTTGGCCTATTTGGGGGGAAAAACATGCATAGATTCTATTTTTATTTGTACTTTAGTTTCATTTTTTCTAGCCCCTTTGGCCGGCACACCTTGGAAGAAGACAGTGAGTGGTTGAGATGGAGAGAAGGCTGTGAAGTTGTCCCAGTGGAGGATGCAATTGAAACGTATGGATGTGGGTGGCCATGGGGGAGGGGTGGCATGAGTGATAGAGAGTGGGCAAGTTGGGGGGGTTAATTTATTGTATAAACTGGGAGGAGGAAAGAGGCCTGGAGATTTTTGGCACAGTGGGTGGTGAAGGGTTACACATTATTAAAGTCTGGCGCTGGGGTTGACACTGAATATTGAAATTGAAGGAATCAGTGGCACTGGGGTTTGACTCTTAATGACCACTTAATTTTTTTTGGTTAATTTACTGTCTAACACTGGGGTTGGGCACCTAGTGTCAGAATGAGGCAGTTAGGATCTGATCAGCGGCACTGGTGTTGGGCTTCTGCTCAGTGCTTAGTTTTTATGTTTGTGCTCACACTTGTGCAAAGCAAACATATTGCTGTGATATTGGAGTTCAGAGTTGTGTCAATGTCAGGTCCAATGCAGCTCAAGCTGCAATGGGTTCGGCCATGCCAGTCCTATGGTCAGTGAAGCTAATCATGATGCTGCTCCGCGGGATGATGGGCGGAAACTTTGTGTAGGTGAAGAGAAGTAGTCATGCCTATCAGGCAGCAGGTGCATTCCATCATCTGCATGATGCCGTGCACCAACCAGCTGAGTGGTGTCATTATTGGAAAAGCTATGTGATGTCATTTGAGTGGAGATCCCCAGACCATCCTCCTACATTAGCAACTCAGCTCTTCGGATCCTGCATGGTGCGACACTCCACAGCCAAGGAAGGTTAATTATGTGCTGCACAGATAATCAGACAGTGGATGGATTCCCACAGCAGCCAGCAAACACCAGCAAGTAGTGTTTTGCGACGTCCCAGTGGATTAGAGGAAAAGACTTGCACCATAAAGCTGGTATTAAAAAGGCATGTCCATTACTGTAAGAATCCTACTCAACAAAAAGGGGAGTAGTAGGAGAAATCAGAATGTTTGAATTGTAATGCACTTCTTGCCTTAAATCACACTCAGATAACAGATAAACCTGATAAGTATATACCAGTAATGGCAATATCCCAGACAACTCAGTTTTTAATTGTTTTATGAGAGAGAAAGAGACCCATTCATCAATTGTTTAGGCTCACGTGTGGAACCCCCATCATTCTCAATACTATTTTTCAGTCAGTTTTGGAAAACTAGTGCCTGTAAACTGCAAAGCCTGTGTGACAGTGTGACAGTGTGCTACAGTCAGTGCTGTGAATTATGTGTATGGGTTTTTCCCACTGTGCAAGGCCTTTTATTCTCAGGGCAATATGGTGGCTCATTGCTTTCTCTTTGACTCCAGCCATATAGAACAGAATTTGATCCTGAAGAACGGCATCAGTTGTAACAACAGTCATGGTTTAATGTCATGCCTTTGCTCAGTAAATCAGCAGGTAAAATTGCTTCATGGCTGTTATAATGCTTTCTCAAACCAATCTTGCAAGCTTTGCATCTGCAGACCCCTCAGAGTTTATTTTGAAGCTCCATGTCATCCCTTTTTTTTTTTTTATTTATTTATTATTATTTCGGAAGACACCTTTGAGCCAAGGCTCTTTTACAAAGGTTCCACGTCGGAGAAACAATACAGAACATAGTGAGGACAATAACAAGCACAGTAGTTTCAAGCAGCCATAGGCTTTGTCGGGTACATTAAAGCTTTCATATGGAATTACTGTAATATGTACAATGATTCACAGTATGCATGTTAAGTTACAGTAATTTGTGTATACTATTCAAGAACATATGTACAATAAAAAACACAGTTGTAATATGGTTTACTAGAAAAAATTAGAACCTGCTAGGAGAGGTGGTAGATACATATAGAGAAAGCTATGGGGAGACAATGTAGATAATAGTGGGGAAATAAAAAGAGAGGAGATGGGAGATAGTGGGGGGGTAAAAGTAGGAGAGACTTGGGGGGGATTAGAGGGCAGGAGAGTAAGTTTAGTTAGGAGAAACATTCACAGGAGACCACTGTGAAAAGGTGCTGACGCAGGTAGCACTTGAAAGTGCCCAGGATAGAGTCGTTGGTAACAGCAGGTGGAAGCGAGTTGTACCAGGATGAGGCTCTGTATGTAAAGGAGCGTTGTCCTTGGGTAGTGCAGCAGCATGGGCAGAAAAAGTAAGATATTCTGAGCTCCTAGTTAGGCGGGGGCTGCAGTGGTGGGCCAGTAAGGACTGAACCCTTGAGGGTAGGAGAGTTAAGGTAATCTTTTTTGCTAGCATACAGGTCTGGTACTTGAGTCTACTGGGGAGATGCCCCATGACCCACCCAGAGTCCCAGTCTTTTACATTGACATTTGGTTATGTTAGTGAAAGAGCTTGGTGTTTTTTTACCCACAAAAGTAAATGAGTTTGAACCATGATTTGTGTATTTTGCCAAAATGTTAGGGCAGAACTCCTGGAGTCCCGCTACAGTGTGCTGTCACTCAGACATTGGATTCATCATGACTAACACATCTCACTGACTAGCCCCAAGCATGGTAGTGGAAATATATTTTTAGAAGTCAAGGTGTATGCATAGAATTAAAATAATCACATTACTATGATTACCGGATTTATATCTGTTAAAATGCAAAAGAAACTCAAAGCTTCAGCCATATATGAACTCCCTGGGTGAACTTGACATTCCTAGGAGAGGGAATATTTCATAAAAAGAATCACAGAAGCATACATTCCTGTACAATTGGAGTGGGGGTGATTTCCGTCAGTTCCTGTCTGACCTGTGTGCAGTAGGTCAGGAGTGTCTGAAATTACATTACAAAATCAAAAACAACAGTTGCTCAGTATATATGACATTGGAAAATAGCATAACTGACAAACAGATGCATTTATCTTTAAGTTTTCTGTCGGATCCTTGCACAGACCATTCAGGTCCACTATATGTTTGCATTACAGGACACAGTGGGGCAGGCCCAAACAAGGATGGCTGTGTGTTAATGCTCCCCACAGAGATCTCTATGAGGCTCCCTTTTCCCTACCTGAACTGCTTTATCATTGGACACTTGCTGTCAAGGATACCTGTATACTCAACTATGCACCACCCTACCCTAAATTATCATATCCCTTTTGTTAAGTGCTGCTTGGCGTGCAGCGCAGGGGACAATTAAATAAAATTCTTTCCAATCATTGGCACTCGCTGGTTGCATGCATCACAGCTTATAATTCTGAAGAGGCAATGTGGTCTAATCAAAGTGGTTAGAGAACTGGCTTTAAGCTGGAACTGACCCAGACATGGATAATGCTTGGTAGCGGAGCCACTGAAGAAAATAGATTTTCAAAAGGCTGCATATCATTTTTAAATATCTGGGGGCAGCACTGCTTACTGTAAAAGAGTAAGAAGTCCAAGAACAGCAGGGAACAGCCATAACTAAAAGGGAAGGGGAAATAGTTTAACCAGGAAAGCCACACTAAGTCAGAGCTTGTTTCCATGTATGACCTGAGAGAACAAGGAAGTTAAGTGACTTGCTCAGGGTCACACAGTATGCAAATGGGGGCTGATGGGATTCAAACCCAGGTCTCCAGGTTTGCAGCTCAGTGCCCTTAACCACTACATTATACTGCCTCCAAAAACAGTGCGCTTGTGATTATTTATCTTGGAAAAGATAACCAAATAGACACTTAATAAGAGATACATTGGCACTGCTAGTTTTTTAGGGGTCAATTTGTTTTAGTGTAGCACCTTTCAAACACACTACATGCCAAATTACTTTAAAGCATCACATCACTGCATGGTAAATACTGTGTACATATACCTTTTCTCCCTTTTGAGTCTGCACAACCACAAGTATTGTTTTAGACTTTTTTCATCAGTATTCTTAGCTGTATTTGAGCACCCTAGTTAAGGACCACTTTTCTTGTGACTAAGTTGAACTAGCATGCAACATAAACTGCATCATGGACTTATTGGGCATGCAACAGAAACTGCATCATGAACTTATTGGGCATGCAACAAAAACTGTTTCATGAACTTATTGGGCATGCAACAGAAACTGCTTCATGAATTTACTGGGCATGCAACTGAAACTGCTTCATGAACTTATTGGGCATGCAATAGAAACTGCATCATGGACTTATTGGGCATGCAATAGAAACTGTTTCCTGAACTTACTGGGCATGCAACAGACACTGCTTCATGTATTTACTGGGCATGCAACAGAAACTGTTTCATGAACTTACTGGGCATGCAACAGAAACTGCATCATGTACTTATTGGGCATGCAACAGAAACTGCTTCATGTACTTACTGGGCATTCAACAGAAACTGTTTTATGAACTTACTGGGCATGCAACAGAAACTGCATCATGAACTTATTGGGCAAGCAACAGAAACTGCTTCAAGAACTTACTGGGCATGCAACAGAAACTGTTTCATGAACTTACTGGGCATGCAACAGAAACTGCATCATGAACTTATTGGGCATGCAACAGAAACTGCTTCATAAACTTACTGGGCATATAACAGAAACTGTTTCATGAACTTATTGGGCATGCAACAGAAACTGCTTCATGATCTAATTAGGCATGCAACAGAAACTGTTTCCTGAACTTACTGGGCATGCAACAGAAGCTGCTTCATGAACTTACTGGGCATGCAACAGAAACTGCTTCATGAACTAATTGGGCATGCAACAGAAACTGTTTCCTGAACTTACTAATCATGCAACAGAAGCTGCTTCATGAACTTACTGGGCACTTGAGACATTAGGACTAATTGTAGGCCTCCCAATTTATTATATTTGCACTTGCACTTGTACAAAGTGAACAAATAGTAATATAATACTGTAATACCCAGTGTGGACATGAGTGGGGACCCACACAGCTGCTACAGCAGGGAGCCCTGCCTGAATGTAATACTGGATTTCAGAGGTGTGTCACTGTTGGGTCCAATGCAGCTCAACTGGCATTGGGCTCGACCATGGCAGTCCAATGATCAGTGAGGCTGATCATGGCACTGCTCTTCCAGTTGATGGGTGGAAACTTTGTGTAGTTGAAAAGAGGTAGCCACACCTATCAGTCAGCGGTGCCTTTCTTCATCTGCATGATACCCCCCACCAACCAGCTGAGCAGCATCATCATCATTGGAGAAGCTGGGTGGCATTACATGAGTGGGGAGTCCATGGCCCATCCTTCTGCATTAGAAACTCAACTCAAAGAATCATACGTGGCACTTCACAGCCAAGGAAGGTTGATTATGTGCCAGATAGATAATCAGGCAGTGGACTAATGCCCACAGTGGTCAGTACCAACACCAGCAAGTAGTGCACTGCTGTGGCATCCCAGTGGATTAAAGGAAATTTTTCAGTTAAA
This sequence comes from Neoceratodus forsteri, assembly GCA_016271365.2. NCBI lineage: Eukaryota > Metazoa > Chordata > Ceratodontiformes > Ceratodontidae > Neoceratodus > Neoceratodus forsteri. The sequence goes on along the minus strand of CM028130.1, from coordinate 1,631,915,478 downwards.
ATTACTATGGCTTTAAACTTGCAGAAGTAAAAAAACAAAGATCAAGGAAAGCTGTTGAGAGAGAGAGAGAGTGGGCAATGAGCAGATAGCACTACCTATGCCAGCCAAACTCCACTGTTGCTGCTGCTGTCAAGAACCATGTGGAAACAGCTCTCCAACTCCTGGGCTGATTCCCTGCAGTTTGATCCCTGAATCAAAGTGGTGCTAGGTCACCACTCCATTAAAGGGCAGATAACAGTGATGAAGGCAGCTGCACAAGGCAGTGGAATTCTGCTAGACACTGCCAATGTTGGCTCCCTGTTTGAAGATGTAAGCAAAAAGTAACCACTTTTGGAGGGGGGAGGTTGTCAGCTTTTTAGCCTAGATGTCTTGTGTTCTTTTCCCCCTACTAACAGGGAAATCCATTCATAGCAACCAATAGAGGTTCCCTGTCTGACATGTCAAACTTTATTAAACCAGCATGGGACAGCCCAGCGGGCTCCCTGCTGTAGCAGCTGTGTGGGTCCCCACTCATGTCCACACTGGGCAGAGGTACAGTCGCCCAGCATTGATGGCAGTTGGAGCAGCCTGTGCCAGTCCCCTTGTGCCCTGAGACCAGTGTCACACTCACACACATGAAACCCCAGGTCCACTTGTTATAGTTCTGGATAGGACAGCTACAACTCAGGGCTCGCTTGTGATGAGGGACCAATGACTGGTGGGGGGACAGTACAGTAGCCAGCAACTTTGGAACAAATAATAACTTAATATTCTCTATCCATTTTACATGTTTTCAACATTTGTCCTGTTGCTATCCTGAATTTTAATCCCTATTGGGCACGAAGTTTCTGTGATCCTGCATTAGTTGTGCATCTTTTATCTTAATGTGCCTTCTACTCCACTGAGCCACTGTGTTTGTCTGAGGTTAGGTACTCTTGCATGTGTTGTCTGCAATAACTTCAGTGGCACAGAGAGCAAATTGAGCAGGTTTGGGAATCCAGGAAGTGTCAGTGGTGTAACAACATTATTGCCATTGTTGGAAGCTGTCAGTTGGGACACAGCAACACAGTGCAATACCAGTTCATTACCTAATTGTATTTATGGTTATCTTCAGTTGACCTACTGACTGTGCAGAAGCATGGCACCGTAGTGCAGTTTGTTGTTTTTCCCTGTTCTTTAACGAGTGACTTGGACACATCAACAATTGTGTATTTTTAGTGATTTACAAAATCTCCTTCCTGCACTTTTCTCTGACAGTCTTAAACAGCACGTCACACTTTCCAACATGTCTATTTTTTCATGTCTGGGAATAATTGACATTGCATAACTGTTTACTTAACTAATGCCTCTCCTGTACGAAATCATCTTTTTTGTGTAGCGGTTACTGTACACCAGCTGAGCTGGGTTGAAGAATTCACGTTGATGATTGATCATCAATTTTTCCTAAGGCTGTGCTAAAAGTTGGTGATAGTTGTAGTTTCTGCAGTAGAAGCATACCAGAAATGTATGTACATCCACAACAGTTTGTTTGCATATTGTGTGCTGAGTTTACACATGGCTAGACTAGCCAATCCATGAGCACAGTGTCACTACATCTGCTTTGGGGGGGGGGGCAGAGCGGTAAGATAGATGCACTGTTGCTCCGCTCCCTGTGTCTCTTGACTTCTTTTTAACTTTACAGCCTCTTACCAATTTACTAATGCCTTTTTTAGCTTTGAATTTTTTTTTTTAATCATCAAGGCAATTGCTTAGCCAGACAAGTTTCTTCTCCTCTGGTAGAAACTTGAACATAGCCTGAACACCAAGAGACAGTAATTTTTCATGGGATGTTTGTTTTTGTGGTCACTCGAGAGTTGCGTTAAGTGTTCTAAGCGAGTCCTCTGAGCGCTGTGTTTATGGACTATTAATTTTTTTATTTTATACTATTCTGTGCATGTACTGAGATGCTCCATTGCTGGACCGGCCGAGATTGATGCCTGGTGTTTTGGAATGAATTTCGGTAGAACGGAGCGATGGAGATGGAGTTGCACCTGCATTGCACCTGTATAATAACTGGACACTCTGATGTGAAGCTGAGAGCTTGGCCATGCTATATGCATGTGAAGGTGCTTTTTACTTTTGCAAAAGGTATGCTAACATTACCTAGGGGATTGGGATGTCTCTGCACTATTGTCAAGAAAATACTACGATCAGTGGAGCATTTTCTTGTCCTTTTTTCTTTCAGATAGATCACCTAACTCTAGAATTAAGAAAATCAGGATCTGCAGTTTTACATGATTCACGGCTGAGATGCCCAAGGAATGTGGTTGGGTGGAATGGCGGAAAGTTTATTTATGACTACAGTAAGGTGAATTTGACTGAAATGAAGGAGTCGGGTGATTAATGGATCACAGCAGTTTGGATACACGGGAGCAAGAAACTACATTTAACTGAGGTAGCTGCTGGAGTCATTTTGTGAGGAAAAGCTTATAAAACTAGAAGTAAATGAATAATAAAACCTTGAGCAGAAATGCTCTTAGAAGATAAATATGAATACATGAATGTATCAGTGAGGTCTGCCAATACTCTAATCCCCACATTTAAGTAAAATTTTGTGTAAAACAAGAGCCATTGATGATACCGAGTTGGAGGCGGCAAATAGGAATGCGGAGTGACTTACTCATTTCACCTTTGCATGGATCCTGTGTTTGCAAAGAGATTGCTATGGTTATTGCTTTTCACATCTAATCTAAAATAAATACATACCAAGCCACAGATGGACTCCTGTAATTAAAATGTAGCTGCATGCCAGGTTGAGACTGGCACATATTTCCATTATTTTGGGGAGTGTCTAGTATTGCAAGCCTTTTGGAGAGCACGTGCTGCTGAGATTTCAGCATTGGCTGGACACCCAATGGCAATGATGCCCATTGCCCTGCTTTTTGGGGTGTAAGACTGTGGGAAGGAGGGCTGGGAGTTGCTTCTCCAATAGATCCGAGTGTTACTGGCCCTTGCATGGCACTGCATCCTGAATACTTGGGTGTTGTGCTTGGTGCCCACAACACAGGCCTGGAAGAACCTAACCATGCAGGCCCTAGCCATGGAGCACTTATCTTTTGTTTTGAAGGAGAAGGAGGACCACTTTGCACAACCTGGGAACCTTTCTTGAGCTTGCTAACACCAGCAGAGGCACAGGTCCTGGGGGGATGGCTTAATCTTTCCTCCTAGCTGGAGAGTGGGGGAGATAAGCCTTGGAGTGGCGAAGCCCCTTCCTAATTAGATAATCCCCATGCCCATTGGGGCCTTATGGCTGGTTCTCTGTTCCCCTGAAAGGCACACCTAAATACTGTCATGCTGTAATGTCGTGGATGTCTGCCTCTTCTTCCTGTATTCCCTTTTTACAGCTCACAGAAATCAACTAAAGTATGGACACTCTAGTATCTCACCTACTATTCATCAGTGAGGCATATTGGACTCAATGATGGACTTTTAACCATATGATTGTGATTGTCTCATGTTTGTTTGTTAACACTGACCCCGTTCATGGTAATTTGTATGTTGTGATTGATTTTAACTCTATGAAGATTAATAAAAAAGACGATACAGAAAAAAAACAGAGCCGCTGGACAAATATGTTTTCAAATGAAGTTTTATGATTTTGGTTTGGCCTGCAGTTTGCTGGTGTGCTTTTGTGAAAACTGTGAATGTTGATGGCTGTGAGATAGCTGGAGTTGAACTTCATTTGTTTTCTATCGCTCTGTGGGACCTTATGGGGCCATAACTTTATCCTTGGGTCCTTACTCCAACAACTCTGCTTCAACCAGATGCTAGCCAATACAGATGCCACAGAGTGAACTGGCAATTAATTAAGCAAAATGGAGCCAAAAAATGTAAGGCATCTAGTAAGAGATGTGGGCAAACTTGTCCTTGATTAAGTGCCTGGGAGAAAGATTCTACTAACTCAGCTGTTCCAGTTCATTACTACCTGTGTTGATCAGGCAAATAAGCTCATTCACTGTCTGCCACTTTGTCTGGAATTTCTGTAGCACCTAATGTACTACTTTATTAGGGGAAACGAAAAATGTATACATCTCTCACCTCAGCATACTGTGTTAATCTATGGGACTTATTACACAGAGCATAACATAAGCCTGATTATTATAACACTAAATTTTCACACATTAAAATTCCTACATGAATGCTCCCTTTAGGAAGTGCGATGCAGGTCAATACAAACTTTGATGGTTTATAACGTCTTTTATATTTTATAGTACTATGTTTTATGTCTAAGTACCAATCTGTATGTACTTAAAAAATTATGCTTCTGCAGGAGCAAGATATTTATATTTTTATCATTTGAATTTAGGGAATCCTACGTACATGTACATTCAAGCTGTTTAGACCTAACAAAAGTAGTCATGGAGTCAAATGTTATGTTGTCTAATATGGTCAAGATTTAATACTTAACTCTTGGAGAGCTGTTTTTTTTTAAATAATATATATTAATAGCCTTATCTGAGTATTTGAGCACTAACTATTGAACTTAGAATTGTTACTACAATTTTATATTGAATTTAAGGTACTTGGTGATATTTATGGTTAGATAGTTCTTGACTTTGCTGCAATTACACTGCTTGGATGATCTATTCTGCAACACTGGATATGGTGGTATTCTGTGGTGAGTTGGGTGGACAGCACGAGAAACCTGGGGTGGCTTGGCCCAAACTGATAGGTCATTTGCAATGGGAAATGGATTTCAGAGTACCTAGAGCAGAGAGGCATGACTGAGTTCTGTTATGGAGCCCAGTACCATATCCTGAGTATGTGCAGGAAGTGAAAAAACTCAGTGTGTAATTACGTGTCTAGTTCTTTCACCCTATACTAGTGACATGAAATTCAGCCTGGCAGATTGTACTTGGCTCTGGGACCACTCAAGGGAGTAAGGGACAGTATGCGCTGTGGGGTACTCCTGTTAGGCCCCTTTAGTGCTAAGCCTAACCTGGCTGTACAGGTTGGCTCTTTTTGGATGATATGACAGTGACACGTTACCTCACATAGAGATGGAGTAACTCTAAGCAGTAATCTTAGGTTTTTGGTTGGGAGGCTACATTTCAATACTATATTTTGCCATCTGTAGGGTTTAATTGACATTTCATTGAATGAGGTACATGGTAGTCAGAGTAGTAGGTTATTCCCTGGGGGTACCTGAGGAGGATCTGTCTCAAGCAGCACTGAAGTTGCCCATATAATCCAGAGAATCTTTGTTATATGATTACTCCAGGTGATGGAAATAAATGATAGGAAATTACATAATTTAAGAAACATTTAACTAATTTTGCATGGATTATAGAACAAATTAATAATAATCTGTTTATCTTTTTGGAAGTACAGGATATTTTGTGGCTATATTACAGTGAACATTTTTAAATAAGGCGTGCATTATGTATATATGGAGTGGTGAACTTTCAACACTTTTTTAATGTGTATATGTTGTAATGGTTTGTTAATTGATCAACAATAAACTAAATTAAACTACACATGGCTAACTGAGGTTTGACAGCCATTGTAGGATATACAGCAGCTCCTACTGATAACAGCAGCCTACTCATAGAACAGTTTAGGAGTGGGTTCTCATTTGCCTTGTGGCTTTGTGTAACAACAGACTAGGCAAGTAGCCAGTGAAATCCCCCTAGAGTTGGGTAACTAGTTTTTATGTTTGTGCTTGCACAAGGCAAACATACTGCTGTGATACTGGGTTTCAGAGGCGTGTCACTGTTGGGTCCAATGCAGCTCAAGCTGCAATGGGCTCAGCAGTGACAGACCAATAATCAGCAAGGCTGATCATGGTGCTGGTCTGCCAGTTGATGGGTGGAAACATCATAGAAACATAGAAACCTAGACTTTGACAGCAGATAAGGACCGCACTTGGCCCACCCAGTCTGCCCATTTCCCTACATGTTTGATAAGCTGCAGATCCTAGTTAACCAGCAGCCTACTTCTTCCTACCCCCCATGTAGCTGAAAAGAGGTAGCCACACCTATCAGACAGTGGCTGCCTTCCTGAATCTGTGTGATGCCATCCACCAATCACCTGAGTGGCATCATCAGTCTGCAACTGCTTCCAGGTCTGCCATTTTTGAAGATCCCCTCCCAATTTTTGGCTTTTTCTTTTGCTTCCACCCAAGTCTCCCTGTGTACAAGCAAGACCCAGAACAACAGTAATGCAAGTGGTGAACATTTGACACTAACAAATAATTACTTTAGTAATGTTGGTTTCAGGGTTTCATCCTGAAGCTACAGTCACAAGCATCTTATTATTCTATAAATGGCAGAGACAGTGACACATGAATTGATGTAATTGTGTTAGAAAAAGCTGTTTTTCCCCCATGTTTCTTGTTTTGATTTATTTATTTATTTTGTGCTCCTCTCTAGTCAAGCAGTCACTGTACCAAATTTCATAAAAGTTGCCATATCGGGAGACTGTGGACTGCAGATCTTGCTTTTGAAGGTTTGCTGAAAGTCTTTCAAGGAACAGACAAGATGCAAATGACTGAAAATCACAATTTAACATTAAATGGCATACTCCACCATAACTATAGTGGCACTATAATTAACTGCAAAACAGATGTTTAGGCATCAGTTGGGGTTTGAGATTGATGCACAAAGCCACAAAGTAGGGAACTGTAATATTAGGGTAAAGGTACTCTTAAGCTTTGTGATTGTGTGATATGGTGTTCCTCAGGTTTGAACAATTCCTTGTTGCGGTGTTGACAGTGTTCTAACCATGGCACTGTCTTACAAGGCATGGAAATTGACTTCAAAATAAATGCTTTGATGCCAAAATTAGGGCAATGCCAACACTATGTTGAGCAATCATTCAAACCCAGAGGATGACCACTTTCCAAACCCCTACCTTAATGTCGCACTTCCCAACTTTTGTAACTTTGGGCTTCAACCCTAACTGATGACTGAATAGTGTTTTATGCAAACAATTTCCATTCTCTTTGAAAATTATATTTAATAACACATCCACACTAATTTGCTGGCCACAGATATCCCTTTTCCTAACCCCACCCTGTGCCAAGCAGTTCTTGACATCCAAAAGTAATCCCTTCCTCACGCCACCCTGTGCCATGCCATGCACTCCCTGGTATACAATGGCATCCCTCCTTTATTCTGACCCAAGTCACGCAGTCCCTAGTACTCATTGGCCCCTCCACACACACACACACATACACACAGACACACACACACACGCACACACACCTCTCGTCCAATGCCAAGCATTCACCTGGTAACCAGTGCTCCCCCTCCTCCCTTTGTCCTAGAATAAGCATTGTCTTATATCTTCAAACAGGCATGGGGTAGGCATAAGGGAACTATACAGATGAGTATGAATAAACAGGCCATTGATAGAGTAAAGGCCCATGGCACATTCATAAGGTAGAAAAAATGGACAGACTGGATGGGCCTTGCAGTCCTTATCTGGGGTCAACTTCGATGTTTCTATGTTATATCTGCTGTCACCCTTTCCCTAAAACGGTCACAGCCCAAGCAACACCTGATGTCCAGTGTCATCCCCCTCCCTCTCCCTGCCCGAAGTTAACTAAATCTCTGGTGTTCAGTGACATTCTGCCTCCCTCAATCTGAATCCATCTAAATAGTCCCTGGTATCCAGTGGCAGGGAATGCTGCAAATTATAAGTTTGCCTGCACAGCTGGCGCAAAGTTGGGAACTTTGCACTATGTGTAGCAGAGTATGATTTCACCAAACTCTGTGAAGTAACAGTTAAAAAAACAGTTTCTCCATATGTAATCCATCCCCTAACTATTGAGCAAACATTTCCCACCCCCAACCAAACCTTCAAAACTGCAGCACCACCAGCTCACCACCCTCTAGCACCCATCTTCCTCATACCCCCACAGTCCTGGTGAAGTTTCCTAAAACTCGTTTTAAAACAGTTGCATGTGCCATTTTAACCATCCCTTCCAACAATCTGCTCCACAAAAACCACAGCATCCACCCTCCCACACCATGCCTGTTCCCCCGAAGGCAGCATTAATCACAAAGGAAAACCCCAACCTACCTCACCCTCTAGCGGCCAACCTCCCTCTGTCCTCCCCCAACACCAAATGAAAGCATAAAACAGCAGCATCTGTAAAAGGAAAACTATCCAGCAACGGAGAGCCAGCAGTGAGGCCTCCTCTTTACATTATGTCCTACAATAGAATGAATGCATAATCATATCGACATAGTAATACCTGACTGGCTGATGCAAGAAAACTGTTTTTTTTTTTTTAAAGAATGTATTGCATAGGTTTCACCCAGTAAAAACAACACAGTGGCACTTTGTTGACACTTTTGCCAGCAATGTGCCACTGTGCATAGTCTTTGCCAGGTGAAAGCTATACAAAGCATTCCCCCGGTGAAGTGAAGTTGAGGAACCTTACAAGTACTTCATGAAGTGAAGTTTCCCAGACTTGAACATCTCTGCCAATGGCCCTGCTCCCTGACCCTACCCAAATCAAAGAAGTCCCTGGTGCAGAGTGTCACCCACCTTCCTCACCCTGTCCCATATTCATGCAGACCTGACATCCATTGTCACTCCATGCTTGACTCTTGGCCAAATATAGGCACTCCCTGACATTCTGTGCTCCCCCCTCCCATAGCAGCCAGCAAAAGCCTTCTCTTACATTCTCAGCAGACCACCATCAGGATTCATAAAAAATTTCAGGTCAAGTAATACATACCTTCTGTGTGTATTTCATTCATTGGAATTTGAGATGATCAAGTTTGTAGCCAGTGGGGAAGGGGAGAGAAGGGTTGTTACTGGCTACCATCTAGAGAGAGGGCTCATCTAGACAATGGAGGTCCTCTTTGGCACTGGGAGATGGGCTTCCAGTGTCACCTTGAAGAAAATGAAGGGGTTGAAAGTCAGGAGGCATGTATGTTATTATGAAAGTCTTACTATTTCCAAACACAGTGGATCGACTCCCAGCGTCAGAATAAGGGGGTAGTGAGGTGGCAAGGCCCAAGAAAGCCAGCAAGAATAGATTCCTAGTGGCCATATGTATTTGAAGTTTGCTTTAGATATGTTCTTGAAGTGGTATAATGTTTGACAGTCAGAGATTACCTCATACATTATGGCAGAGAGATGGTGCACTTACTATTGAAATCTATTATAAGAAAACGAGGATAAATGTGAAGATTTTCGGACCCTGAAAAACAGATACATGTAAAATCTGTCATATACAGTAAATTACTTTTAAAGAAGTTTAGACAGCTACAGAACTTTCTTAAAAAAGCACCAGACAATAATCTCATACTGAATGAGGCATACAGACTAAATATAGACTGGACAAACTTTGGAATTCATAAAAGTTTTCTTTGAAAAATAACTTCTACAGATCTACAGATGGAATGATAATATTATTCCTATCCTTAAGAAAGAAAATAATGTGGATTCACTAATGTATCAACCTATCAGTCTCATAGATATTATGGTAAAGATGTTTTCAAGAGTACTTTTAGGTAGGCTGGCACAATAAATTGGGAAAAATCTAAAATTGTTGTACTGCTGGGAGGGATTTGAAAAGGAGCATTCAATTAAGCAATAATGACAGAACAGCCAGTCATTTCCTGGAGATTAATGACCGGGTTGGTGGGAAGGTGGCCCAATGTGCAGCCGAGGGCCAACCCCACCCAGTCGGTCAATACTTTATAGGAAATTAATGGCTCTGCGGTCATTTTTGCGATTATAAGTCTAATCACAGCAATAATCTTTTTTCCCCCAGGTGTTTTATTTAGTTTATTTTTTTCCCCTGAGGCAGGATGTGCTCACGTTGCAGTTCCATCTGGTAATGTGTGCTGCTCAGGTCGGAAGCAATGTTGTGGGCCGGGGGGGTTACAGTGGAGGATGAAATAAATACTAATGGAATCCACAACAGTTGCTTTCTTTTATTATTTTATTGCCAAGACTTTTCAGAAGAATGTAAAAACTTTTCAGACTTAACTCAGGTGACAATTCTATTGGCACTGTAACTGCTGGGACTGATGTTGTCAGGTGGGGGTTTACAGGGGTGAATAAGAGAAATACTTCCTTTTTTTAATTATTTTATTGAGGAAACTTTTTGTCAGGATGGCTACTACAGTGCTTTTCAGTGTATTGATGTAAGTGACACCACCTGTGAAACCACTTGTCTTGTTTTGCCACTGCTACTGTCAGCGTAGTATGGCTGCTGTGCTGGGTACTTCTAAGGGATTTCAGACTGGAATGGCAGCCAATCAGTGAGCTACTTTAGCTCATGCATAATTAACTAGATTTATAATAATTAATCATATTTTTATCTTACATTTGATTACCAAATATTGTACACTCCGATTAGAAAACAGAATATTTGCTGCATATATAGAATTTTCTGCAGCATTTGAGTCTATTGACAAGAAGGTTCTTTGGGAAAAGTATATGTAATGGGGGGGGGTGATATTAACTTTATTTGTGCAGTAAGAGGGCTGTATTCTGAAACTTGGTCCAGAGTCAGATTTAGAATGGATGGACAACTTGCTGACCCCTTTAAAACAAACAAGGGAGTCAGGCAAGGCTGAATCTTAGCCCCCAGTTTAATAAATAAGTGAATGATCTTTTGTTAAAAGTGGCAGGGCTGAAGAAAGGCAGGTCAGTAACAGGAGCAAAAAAAAAGGGCATGATAAATTTGATCCTTTGGTCTTATGAGAAAGGAAATTATCTGTACTCAGTTAGGCAGACAATTTCCTGTTGCTTTCATAAGCAGCTAAGGGCTTACAATATCAACTTCAACTTTAAGTAATATTTAAGATACAATAAAATTAAGGATAAAAACAGACAAAAGTAAGATTTTACAGTTTGGGGAAAAAATGGTTAAAAGGCAAACTGTGACTTGTGCTGAACACTTGAAATCAATTAAGATACTACTTAATCAAACTTTAATGGCACTACCAAAATTTAAAAGGATTTCTAGTGGTACTCCCTATACCTGGTCCTTTGAGCAGTTAATTTGAAGTTTTACAGCCAAGTCTTATACAATGCTGGAGTATGGGCAGGAGTAGAGTCTACAGAAATGTAGCCAGTATTAAGTATGTAGCCCCCCTCAGGATCTACATACCTTTAAAAGTGTCTGTCGACCTCTGGGCTTGCCAGTCTCTGTGTTCTCGGAAGCTGTGTCAGCTGGGTCTGACTGGGTGTTCAAAGGGGAGGAGTCAGCAGCATGAGGCTGAGGCTGGTAACAGTTGGTGGGAGGAGTAAGACAGGCACAACATGTCTGGCTCCCATGTGCTGAAGTTTTTTTTTATAGTCTGGCATAGAAAACAGTACTGATTCATGGTGGCTGCCATTGATACAGTACCGATGAAAGGGGGTGTGCCCCCCCAACAAGAGCATAGTAGAAAGAAAGAACAAGTGCCTTCCTGAAACAAAAAGGGTAAGATCTATACTAAGGGGACTGAGGTGAAATCTATTCTTTTCAGAAATGTAAATTTATGCCAGCCCACCGGCGCAGCAGTTGGATTTCTGTTTGCAACACCAGTGACCCAGGTTCGAGAATGGACCCAGGGAGCTGGAGGGCCATCTAGGGGAGAAGGATAGATCACCCTCAGGGCTGCTCTCCTTCTCCAGCGAGAGGGCAAGGGAGAATTCCCAGCATGTGTAGGACTCCTGGTGGAGGCCAGGAGGAATCGCTAGCACCAGCGTCAGAAGCCACAGAGGGGTGGGACAGATGCAGGCCATCAGTGCACATTCCCACCCATGGGGAACTAAGCAAGAAAAAACTTGCTCATGACCGCCATCTATGATGCCCACCCCAGGCTCTGATTAGCTTCCAGGCCAGCTCCCTTAATTCAGTCCCATTTGCAGCACTAAGCCCAGGTGTCTAACCCCCAGAGCCGGGAGTGCAGAATAAGCCAATATGGAGTGGGGCAGGGGTCCATGACCAGGCAGATGCCTTGGTGGTCACGGGCAACAAAAAGAGAGAATTAAAAAACACATTTTAATTTACTGTGCTTGGCACACAGCAGAGCCCACCCTCCCAGTATGAGGACAGAGGATAATCTTAGAGCTGCCTGTGACAGAGAGCTGTGTCTATTTATTTGTATTTCAGATGACACTTTTTAGCCGAGGGCTCTTTCACAAAGGTTCCACATCACGGCAATGAGGACAATAAGATAAAAAACATAACATGATCATTACAATGGAACTTACAAAAAACAAAGACAAGTAAGGTTTACAATAATAGCAGCCAAAGGCATTGTCAAGGATATGCGTTGCAAGTTAATCATACAGTACAAGACATAGGTGGCTCAGTGAAGCTTTGTTAGGAGTGGGTTAGTGGGAAAAGAGAAAGAAGAGTGGTGGTGAGAGGGTGGTATGGGAGAGGGAGAGAGAGAGGGAGGAGGGGAGAAATAGGGAGGGCATTGCATTGGGTATGTGGTAGATGGGAAATAGCAAGGGAGGAGGAATGAGGGGGATGGAAAGGAAGAGAAGACAGATTCATCCTATACCTAGTAGTGGGGGGGAGAAGAGGAGGAGGAGCTAGTGCCTAGGAATATTCCTCCAGAGGAGCTTGCCAAGTGTACTTCACCCGGATACTCTGAGGAGCCTAGACAGGCATGGGAGACAGTGTCCCTGAGATGAAGATGGCAGATAGAGCCCTAGATACAAGAACTTTGAGCACAGGAACTTTGAAATGCTAAAAATTCAAACATCTTTTCACCTCTGAAGCTGTCTGAATTTATTTCAGCTGCCTGTGTGGCGGTAAATGGAGAGGTGGGCTGGCTAGCTCTGGAGGTCCACATCCTTGCTGCCTGGGATGTGGACTTTATAGAAAGAGACATTTGTGCTTCCAGCGAGGCCATTGACTAGCTTGTCTGTACCCCACCTGGGTCATCTGCAACCCCTAGGAATGCCTGGACTTTCCATCCTTTGGTGATCACCTAAAGACTGTGTCAGCTGGAGGAGATGTGAGAGCAAATATGAACTGAGAGCAATTTGACCATCAGCACTTACTTGTGAGCTTCCATTTGCAGGGGGAAAAAGGATTCTAGTTTGTTTGTTGAACCCAGATTGGATATTCCTGCTTGTTCTGTGCCAAGTTTTGCTAACCCCCTTGCTTTGCAGTTCCGATTGCCCTGCAGAGTGTCAGAGGAACCCTGGAGGGCAAGCCTCTGCCTGGGAGGTTAAATAAATGCATCTTGGTGGCTTGTGTGAGTTCCCTCCCAGAAAATGCTGCTGCCATCTAACTACACCTATACCAGTGAAGAGGACTTACAAATAAATTTTGAAAGGGACTATTGGGGCTCTCTCAAGAGATTTGCACATATGCTGTCAGAGAAGAACTGGGACAACCTACTTTGTCTGAATTAACCTACTCAAAACAATTCAACCACTGGGTAAGAATAACAAATACAGACAGCAAGAGATAACCCTATCTAACCCTTATAGAACAGAAAAAGTGAAAGAGCTAGGTTATCCATGTGAGTTAGATTTCCTCACTGGGGAAGATATTAAAGCAAAACAAATGTGTGCATTTCCCGAAAGGTTTTGTAATTAATCAAGCCTATAGTAAAACAGTAAAGGAAAACTAAATCAATCTTGACCAGTAATTGGATTTATGACTTATTCTGGGTACTAGATTCAGTGAATTGCATAGTCAGGGAAAAAGTATGCATGGAGTTGTTCTAAATTTGGATATCCTTTAACATCTATCTACGAGAAGAGTAATGACCCAATTTCATCCTCAGATGAATCCATCTAGTATTTTGAATGAAAGATACAGCAGACTATATAGAACATCAAACTAAGAGCTTTGTGGTTGTAGGATGATGGTAAAGGAAAATAAACTATGCATGTGTGCAAGTAATATGACAATTGAAGGTGCAAAATTATGGGACCTGTTTTTAGGACAATTCAATTCCCTTTTTAAGGGAACTAATGTCTGGCTGAATAATATTTTGAATAACTCAGATTTCCAAGAAGCAGTTCTAGTTACGAGGCTTTTTAAAACAGCATTAAATAAAAATATAGGTTTAGAGTATAAGCAGGATAGGTTATGAAATGGTTTTATTGAGATCTCTAATATTTTTGAGGAACTCTTAAGAACAGTTTTTGTAAATTTTGACTAATACGTGAATGATACTCGTAAATTTATAAATTGAAAAAATGATTCCTATTTAATTATATTTTTATCTGTAAAAGATTATAATGAATTCTGAGATGCTGGTCAATAAAATTTACCCGAACAACGGTCATAATACCTGTGTTATATGTTTATCTACTTTTTCATGTGTCATAATTTTATTGTATTACATTAAAAATCTTTTAAGCTGTACATCGCAATTGATATCCTTAGTTAGTATAGCAGTGCTGTTGTCCATAACTATGTCAGTCTTTTGGAACAAAGTGTTTGTTTCTCCTATAATTAAATGTTGGGAATGTCACAGAAAGATGTTTTTATTGTAAGGATAAGGCTGTCTTTTCTTCACATGTGGTACACTGTAGTCTATACCTCTAGTAGCAGACATTCATAAATGCAGAATATACAAATTCTGCCAATATGTTCTGCCTGGTAAAATTATTAATCACCATCAAAACAACAGGCAAATAGAGGCTAAACAATGTATAACTTGTGACACCACAGAAGTTGTTTATATACTTCTGTGTAGCTGTGGGATTTTCTACATAGGGAGAACTTGCGGAAGTGGTCAAAGTTTGAATGTGCAAACGTATTAGGCTAGGGAGGCGTGAAATCCAGAATGTGCAATTGAGAGACTTACTAAATAAAAACATGTGAAATTGCACCATTTGTTTTGTTAGGATTGAGGAAGTTATATTGGAACATGGGGGGATTCAGAAGCCTGTATTAGAAAATAAGAGGCATACTGGGTTTTCAGCTGTGATGCCAGGCAGAATCAGGTCTGAGCAACTCCTATGAACGGAAACATTTTTTTATAACTACATACCTATAGGCAACGTAATTCAGATAGGCATCTATTGTTATGATATTTTTGTCTTGAGCTAAAAATAGTGGTAACCCACCCAAAAAAAAATTGTTTGTTTGACAATCTTTATGGGTTTATGTGAGTTTTAATATTAAACAGATGTGCTTTCTCTCACTGATAGTAAAATAATCATTTGGTTTAGTAATAGAATAGTTTGGTTTAGTTTTATTCAAAGGAGTGGAAATTAATAAGCACATATCTATATATTTATAAAGCAAAAAGTGATGGTCTTAGAGTCTGTGCTTCCTAATAAGCATGCATCCTTTTTCCTTTTAGAACTTCTACTGAATTAAATGATATTTTGAAATAAGACAGGTTAAGTATGCTCCATTGTAATGGGCTTTGGAATCAGCCTGAAAATGACACTACAAAAAGGAAAGGAATAAAAATCCAGTTAAATAACTGCTGTCTAGTGATAAACAGCTCTCTGTTGAAGACACCAGCAGCTGACAAATTGTAACTAAAACAGGGAGCTTGTATCTGAATAACCTGCTTAGAGATCATGTGCAGAGATTTTTCAAAACTAAAACAGACAGCACCACTCAATAACCATTGCTATAAAAGCTGTATGTGTTCCAGGTTTTGTAACAAAAATCAACAATTTCATACTTTCTTGATGCATTTTCAGTGTGGTCCATTTCTTCAATGTTGATGGGTGCTTAGTCAGCATGCCTTCAGTCTGCTGAGGTCATTTGTGGTGCTATCTCGCTGTGCCTGTTGTCTTGTCTAGGCCATCAGACTTTTCAAGGTACAATAAGTGCCCTGCTATTTTCTGTAATTGAAAGTGTATCTGAGTTGGAATAAATGCTTTCACAGGAGGAGGTCTGTGTTTGGAAAGTTTTGTTCATGCTTTGTTGCATAGTTTTGTGTTATAAGTTCTTATTTTGCAGACTGAGCATACAGTCCCTCTGTTCTCATTGTTATTTTCCTGTGCTGGCCAACAAACAAGAAAGATGGCAAGAACAAAACAAAAACACAAGTGCAAAGGACATTAACAGCACTGACAAATAAAGTAAAAATGCAAGTTTTAGTTTTTAAGCATCATCAGATCCCATGATGCCTTACATAAATAGGGTCATGACCTTTGTAATAGAGTTAAACAGGTTTTCAGACCAGACTTAAGTAATTTCATTTAAATTTAAATACTGATAGAATTAGGAGAATGTGTTAGAGGGAATTATTGTTCATGCCTACAAACTACACAAGAACACAGAAAACAAGGCTGTGGGGACCTTCACTTTAGAGTCAAGGGCAAGACAATGCAACTTCATTTGTAGGGTATCCTAACCCAAAGACTCTGGGTGCCACGTAGCAAGAAAGTGAAACACAAAACTACAAGCAAAAAGTAAGACATTATCAATACTAATTGTAAAATTAATCAGACATGTATAAGTTAAATGATAAGTTAAATCTTTTTTTAGTAAAATTTTAAAAACACCCCTAAGTCTGAGCTAGTAAAGAGTTTCACAGTATTGGAGCCACAACCCCAAATGCTCGGTCTCAAGATTGCTTGAACTGAGACTGGAGACATTAAAAAGGATCAGCTCAGATGAGTGACAGGGTGGAGGGGAGTTCATTTAGACAGCGGGGCTACGCCAGTGTAAGCCAAGATATGCCAAACCCCATGGCATATCTCTCAACTTACGCCAAGCGTTACACCAGCCCCTATTCCAGGAGTTGCCCTACACCAGTGCGTCTGCAGGCTGTGACATTCGCAAGCTAGGACACTACTTGCACCACAGCCCACTTACTCCTGGTGCAACTGCAGGTTACGACATGCACAAAGCCCAGTTCCAGGTGGGTGAGTGTCATAACCCACAGTTGCAATTCCCAAAGCTGCATTTGCATAGGGAATCTATGATAGCTCGGGGCTGTCATAAGTGGCATCCAATGGCTGACACTGTCAGATGCAGCCATGTAGCACCACAGCAATGGCCCCATGCTGCCCCCAGCCCTCACATGTACACCCCCACCCCTCAAACCCCCAATCATGAGGGACCCCTGGGGGTCCGTTCCAAAAGCACCCCTGCAGACACCTGTGCCATCTGTCCTGGCCCCCCATACCCCCTGATGTGTGCTGCTTGGTGGTCCAGGGCAGGGGCTCTGGGGGCGACCGCCTTTCACTTGCCGCAAGTTGTGACATGCGGCTGCGATATCTCATGGGCTACTGCCACACACATGGCATATCTCACATGTCGCAGTTGCCAGGACCCTGCCATTTCTGAAATTTGGCATAGGGTCCCTGGCATAAAGGTGACCGGCGTAACTCGCAACTGCATGCAAGTTATGCTGGCCATCTTGGAATCAGCCCCAAGGTCTTTAAGATACCCATAGTTCAAACCATGCAAGGCTTTGTAGTTTGAAAAAGATTCACTGATGTTGCTGTACTACTGAATTAGCACACAGCACACAGCACGAAGAACCAGTGTGATACATTAAGACCAGTGAGTTCCAGCAATTAAGTAGGCTACCACATTCTGCACTCGCTGCAGGCAATGCACCAACCCCACAAATGTCACTAAGTACATCGATCATCTTGACTTTTCTGGTGTTCTAATTAGGATATGTTTAATACGTCATGTGTATTTGGCAGATTAGAGAAAGCCTAATATATCCTGTAATTTCTGTGCCAGACTTTATTCTGATTTTTCAATGAGTCATAATTTTATTATGTAAGAAAGCCTATAAGGCTGTACATTGCAAATGATATCTCTAGTATGTATAGTGATACTCTTGGCTGCATCTACAGTACATCGGTCTTTACAAATGAAGCACTGTACCTCCTATAATGATATACTGTAAAGGGGAAGTAACAGGAAGATGTTTTTTATAGTACATGGTTAGGGCTTATTCTAGATGGAAAACAGTAGCTTCCCAAATGTTGTTGTAGGACAGTTCAAAGGTCAAAAAAGTTATTGTACTATCGTTATGACGTCAGATCAATAGTACAACAACTTTTCAGCCTTGAGCTGCTACATGACTGTCTGAAAACAGAGCTGATCAAAAAATGCGCTCTAAAATGGCGGAGGTGTCTAACGATCAGTCGGTAGTGCCATTCAGTCAGATAGTTGGGACACAGACTGCCATACTCGGCTCTGTGTTCCCAAACTATCAGTTTGCCAGGTTTTTTTTTATTTCTTTTGCTGAGAGGAGGACCGCAGGAAACAGTGAAGCACCAGTATCTTCGGTGTCGGAATTGGATGGCGACTGCAGCATGGACCGGGAGGGAGCGACGGAGCAAGCTAGCGGGACAACATTCACAAGGTATGAACCTTGTCAAAAGTCAAACCTCCTACAGTTTGGGGAACCATATACTATTTAAAATATATATGGTTGCTTAAACACAACAAGGCATTGTTGCCATCTCGGGGAAGTGATTCCTTCACACAGACCTCTCGAGCTTCGCTCTCGAGGTCTGTGTAACGTCATCTCAACCCCTCGATGGCAACATAGCCTTGTTGTGTATGAGCAACCATACACTATATGTTCTGATATTTTTATAGCATGTTTGGTTTTTTTAAATTGTGTTATTGTCACTTTAAGACCCTCTGTATAAACGTGTGTCTGTGACCCAGTGCAGCTACTGTAATGCAGCACCCCAAAGGGTGCAAAACATTAGTCATGTGTGCCTATATGGCATTTTTTGTAGCTTTGATGCTGTTGATCTTGCAATTTATTTTGTGAAAACAGTCACATTTGTAGGAGCACTCTCTAGCACTGTGCAGTTTATTAATAAATGAGGATAACAGCTATCAGACCTGTCTAGAAGAGTTGTTTTTTATGGGAACATGGTGTCTGCACTTGTATACTGAGAAGTGGGTGCACCTTACCTCTGCTTCTTGCTGAATATAGAACACACGCTCATATATTGGAACTGAGCTAGAGAGAGTGCAATGGCATTTTGCCTGAGTAAGTTTCATCAGATCCTACTCTTAAAACAAGCAGAGAATGTGTCAAAGATTATTTCAAATGGAGCTTTTTTTAAGTATGAAAATTTAACTTTGCCAGTCAAATAATTTTTCTCCCAGTCAGTAAAATGCTAAGGCAATAACTTAAATACAGTGTCATTCTCAGAAGAAGGGTCATCGAGGGTCAGCCAGGAAGGGAGAGGATCAAGCTTCTGAGGGACTGCTCTCCTCTCCCAGGGTGGGTGGAATACTGCTCCCACCAAACGACTACCACAAGGTGGAGGCCTGGTGGAGGTGTGGATTGGGAGCGACCAGGAAGAGAGGATGCTGCAGGGCTACTGCGTGCACGTACCTCCATGTGTGCATACTGGCAAGCACATCAGTAAGGGAGGGTAGAGGAGTAAATGGAAAATTGGAGCTAGCTGGCTCCATGAAAGCCCTGGCTGTGTGACCCTGACCTGGCAATCCTGGGGGACGTCTGTATTGTGCTCTGGGGGGGGAGGATGGCCCTCCCTCCCTCCCTGGCCCCACCATGGGGGGAAATCCATGGGGGAATTAGCCCAGGAGGAGGCTAGATCAAGGGGTAGCTGAGAATGAGGAGTACTCTGAAGGGAGGACCATAGCCCTGCCCACTGGCTCCATGAAGAAGGATAAACAATGTATAAAAAATAAAAATTACAGTGTCATCAACCAGGACCAAGCACTAAGACAGATTTCATAGTTATTATTACACAGCTGGCATAAATACTGAAAATGGATTAGTTATATATAGTGCAATGTAGGAGTACAATGCACTATAAATAATTATTCCCTCTGAAAAGCCTAATCACAAAATTGTGGCACAAGGATTTATCACTTGGCACTCTATTTAGAATTTTAAAAAGTGTAGTAGTCACCGCATTTTTCTCACTTTTTTCATTTCAATCTCCCAATGCTCAGCTGTTCTCTTCTCCTGCCTGCCTGATGGCCAAGATGCTAATACTGTTCCTGTGAAAAAATGACAACTATTACTTTTTTTTTATAAAAAACTCACATACTGTACTGTGAAATTTTGACAACCACTCTGTTCTGCTTGCTTGTTCTCACCGTAGACCTGCCCTGCCTGCATGCAGAACACTGACACTTTCGTGAATCATCTTAATGCAGATGGAAGCGTGCTGGCAGGCAGTGCATCGTGGGATTGCATTCTCTCCAGCTGTGGTCTATAGCACGGTTTGGGTCTGTTATTTACTAGACCACCCATTTCCAAAATGCCGATCCATTCACCTACCCGCCCAATCGCTAGGCGTGTAAAATTCACGAGGTACTGTAAGTAGTCTTGTGCCAGGATTGCCACAGTGCCATTCACCACAATGATCACATGCAACTTTCTCCTCACTTTGCAAAACTCAGCAGTAAAGCAAGGGAAAAACAGGATCAAACAAACCAGCATGAAAAATGAACCCAAAAATGAAAGCTAGGCGGTACCAACAGGTGAAGCAGATACCACCACCCATGGACCTGACCAGACCTGTTGGTGTCCATTGATGGAGGGACCATTTGATATTTTCCTGATTTTTCTTAAAATTTGCCTAGATACTTATTTTAGAAGCGCAATAAGACACCCTAGGGGAGTGCATTGTACTGTGATTACCACACTCCCAGGGGTAGCCAGCACCTGCTTGTGCCTACTACCCCCTGGGAGTGCAGTTATCACAGTGCAATGCACTCCCTGTCATGTCTTACTGCTTACCTGTGTGACAAATTAGAGTATTTACCATCGGATTACATTAAGTTCCTGCAGTGTTCTATACGTAATCCCTGCAAAAACTGTAATACTGCACTTGATCCTGGTGCACAGCACTGTAAATTAAAATATTAAATAATTTGACTGCCCCCTTTCTCCATGGTGATGCAGGAAGGTGTTATATAAGAAATTTTGAATAACCCCTCTGGATTGAAAAATTTGATGTTATAACAATTAAGTTTTACATGAACAATATGTGGTGATCACGATACACAGATTGTTCTAACATATCAAATTTCATCTGAAATGGTTGATATCCTTTTCTGTCTTTTTATAAAATACACATTGTAGAACAGCAATAAAATATGAGTTTAAAATAAAGAATCTCGTTATGGAGGGTGAGTGTGTTAATTAAGCAATAAGGCATGACAGAGTGTGTGTTGTTGTGTAATAGCGTCACTCTGGGGTGGAGTTGAAGCACGGTGAGCAGGCTTCCACCACCAGGAGTAACGTTAATACACAATAACACAACATTGCAGTGCCTTATTGCTATTATACAATGGCGCATTGTTATACAAAATAAAAAACATTTAAAAAAATGTTTTTAGTAGATTTTTAGTGTGGCAGTATATCTTTGTTTCTTAAAAAAAAAATGGTTCAAGCATATGCTCATACATACAGTGATGTTACTGTGTAATAACATCACTGTCTCAGGCATACACTGACCAATCAGAGTCTAGGATTCTTTCTTGCCATTGTACAATTCTCATTTACTGGGGATTTGTCTTTATTTGGGGTACTGCCACTGAACACTGCTGTGACCGTTTCTGTAAGTGTTTGCTTCCAGGATTACTTTCTGTTCAGTGCTGTGCACTTTTACGTAGAATGGGTATTCTCCAAAACAGTTCTGTCCCATACTGTGATCACTATATTTTATATTACAAAAGGTTTAATTTAATTATATTAATCATATTTAGCTTCTTGCACACCACTATACTACACTACTTCATGGTTAGAAGGTAAATAAAGGAATGATTACTCAAACAAAGTCTAATGAATAAGCTCGTATAAACAGTTAGCACAAAGAAAATTATCACATGTTGAATCAGTCTATCTAAAATGAAAATCAGAGTGCTCAGCAGTCTCTCCTCTTTGCAGAATGCATTTGCGATAAAGATTAGCCTAGTACTTGTTTGCTTTTCTGTATCCCAATTTTGAGACATTTACTTGGCCTCTGTGGTCGGTTTTAATATACATAGTCACACTATTTGTCTAACAGCATGCAAAATGGCAGCCTGCTAAGAATCTGTACCTTAAAGCAGCCGTGCATGTTAAGGTGACAATCTATACTTTTTCATTTTACTTTAGATTGCTCCTTGTCACTTGTCGTTTGCTATTTTTGCCATTTGAGTGTGTATTAGCATATTCACGTACACATGTAATAATAAAGGCTGTGCTCTTTTTAATATGGCTATCCCCATATTGTTATTACTTGCATCTGATTTTGAACATTAATCATTCTGTAAGATATAGAAGCAGTGCCTGTCGCATGCTAGTTCATTATGGTTACGAAACGTGATGTTAAACAATGGGTGCTCAAAAATAGCTGATCGTACTAATGAAAACCTGGGGATAGCAATATTAAAAGAAACACTTATGTTATTATTTTAATCTGGGGATAGCCATATTCCAGGAACACAGTCAACCTTTTTTGTATCACATTACTTCCAGTTAAAACCCCACATTTTATAATTGCTTACCTTCTCTAAAAGTCATTGCTGTTGCTGGTTGTTTTATTTGCCTCCTTGTTTAGCAGAACTGAAATGCATGCTAAGTAAGCAATAAGTTATGATGGGGTGTGCATTATCCTGAGATAACTGCATGCACAGGGGCATAGTAAGGCATGAGGCCACAGGCCGAGTGCCTTCATCCTCTGAAGGTGTGGTTATCTCAGCACCATATATATATATATATATATATATACACATACACAGTGTCTTATTGCAGTTATAAAATGGGTTCCTTTATTTTAAATGTGGTAAAAATCTGAATATCTAAATCTAAATAAAGAGCAAAAACATTAGAAGTCCAGCACTCACCACCCCCAAAAATTAAAGACGCTGCTCACTGGAAGAATTCACAGGGTGCCAAAGCTTTATTGCAGGTACATAGTAACAATTAAAAACATATAAAAATACCCAGCCCGACACATTTCGGAGTTAGACTCCTATATCCTAGTGTGGCTTTTCTCTTTTGTGTACAATTTAAATAAAGAGGTTTATATATTAGTAAAATACATATAAGTTTCACAATGTTTTGAAAATAATTCTTCTACCTGCCATATCTTGCTTACATGTGTGCCTTTGCTTTTACTAGTTAGTGTACTTGAGGCTACCATAGTTGTAGTTTCAGTAGTTTTTATGTACTGTATGGCCAGACTGTACAGCTGTTCATCCTGAGCCCCCTCCCCCACAAACAGAGATGGTATTCATTTTTTATTTGTTTGTGGCATGTGTTCTCTTTTTCCTTTTGCTGAGGAACACGGAGAGTGATATTTGGTACTGCTAACATTTATCTGGAAGCTGACTGCTGTGTGCGTGATCGGCAGACTGACTGCTTGATAGAGAGAGAGAGAGAGAGAGTAACTTGCAGTAACAGCTAGTATTTGCAGATGCTGCTACATTTAAACAAACCTAACATATGGGATTGGGACCGACTAATTTGGGAGGATTTTATTATAGTATACTGAGCACGAACTTTTGTTGAACTGTCTTCCGGGTCTCAAGTTGGCTCCCTCCCCCCTGCGCTCAGACCACGAACATCGTGATTTAGAACTGTACTTAACATCTGCAATTGGAATGAACCATGACACCAGATGAAGGAGAATCACACTAAACCATGAAAGGTACTGATACGAATTACATAGGAATACAGAAATTATGTTTGCCAGCACAATAGATGATTGTCTTTGAGGCTGGTGGGGGGGCATAATTTCGATCGCTGTTAAAGCTGGTGGTAGTAAGTAAAAATCTGTCAACAGGTACAGCAGTGTACAGTTAAAAATGGTAATATAAGCCGGCCCAGTGGCATGGAGGGCCGAGGCATCCATGCCTTACCTCCTGCCGTGCCGGTGACCTGTGTTCACGGTGCAAGCGGGTTGCCAGGAGTCAGTCAGAGAGGGATAGGATTGAGCACCCAAAGGACTGCTTTCCTCTCCCAGGGAAGGATGATTGGTGTTCCCACTGAATGACTGCCTCTGGGTGGAGGGCTGAGGGTACTGCAGGACTGTAGGGTGCCAACAAATGGAGGGTACTGAGGGACTTCTGCAGCATGCACATGCCTCCACACATGCACACTGATGTGTGCACCCCAGTAACAGGGAAGGGAAGGAAGAAAATGAGGAAAAATACCCCAGGCTGTGGATGACAACCAACCCTCCGCAAGCTCCGCACTCAGTGGCGGGCACTACCACAGCTCTAAGGCAGAGAGCGCAGGTGATGGTAAGTCCTAGAGGAACCAGGGTGACGGGGTTGGGGGGTCAGTTAGAGGGGTCAGCTGGGGAGAACAGGTGTTAAACTGTATATATAAAAAAATGGAGATATTTTCTGCAAGTTGGTTATATTTTCTGACTAGACGTGGCGGTATGTTGTAAAGGGCTTATACTTTATTCTGTTTGTGCAGCCAGGTGTTATGCTGTGTAGGTGTGTTTTAGCAAGGGTAAAAAATGGCTAGAAGATAATTTGCCAACATTCTGCTGTGCATATTGATATGTGAAGTGGCCAAATACCAGGATGACTGTACACTGTGCTGAATTAATACACAGTCAGCTGACTGGTTTTAGTCAATGATGATTAAGTGTTTTCTGTGTCCATTTTATAATGTATAGTTATACCCAACCTTGTGTTGTTTCAAATCCTTGATCTACTCTTGTTGCATACTTCATGAACATTAGAAATGCCACTAAACAATGCAGTTAGTCATGATGCAATAGTCTCCTCTACTTCCACTGAATCATAAGTGGCTATACTGTGTCTGGGATGCTCCTTAGTCCAGGAAAGATGCAGCTGGAGGTGATCAAGGAATGCAAACAAATGTTTTTGTGTAGCAACACCAGTATGGTGGGCAGTCTGTTTTTCACTTTTTATAAGAAAAAAACAACCGGAATCAAACTACCAGCTACATTAGCAGTCTCTACAGAATGCGAACAATCATAAAATGTGTTTTTTTTAATCTAGGGACACTTTAACACCTAAGGCAGCTGACAGGGTCCCTTTAAAAGATGCACTTGTTTTAGTATTTCAAATTCTAAAAAAAGAAATATCACAGGTTAAAGTGGGGAATGCTATTTTACAAGAGGGGATAAGGAGCATTCGAAAATAGAATAAAAAGTATACAGTAGATGGGAATTATTGGTGTCAATACACACTGCTGATTCAACACTATTGCTTCTAGTACAGTATGTTACTTAATTCAATTGAAGTGTACGGGTTGATGTTTCTGTATATGGCAAGGAATTTATTTATATGACACTCACTCCCAGGAGCTCTGGGTGCTTCACAATGTGTACATCAAAATCAATAAACTTAATTAAAATCATTAAATAGTATTAAATATAAAATTCCCCAAAGATTGCCTCACAATGTGAGGACCAAAACTCAGTGTAAAAGATGAGTTTTCAAAGACTTTTTAAAATGGATAGCAAAGGAACACCTCTCACCTCCCGGGAACAGTGTTCCACAGAATTGGGGTCACCACTCTGAGCCTCCTATCACCCAAGGATTTCAAACGGGATCTTGGAACACACAGGAGGTCTGCCTTCACTAACCAGTGGGAGCAACCAGGAGAATAAGGTATCAGGAAGTCTTTCAGGTAGCCTAGACCAAGACCCTGCAGGGCCTTGTATGTTGGCAAGCATACCTTGAAGCTGATGTGCCACTGCACTGATAGTCCACAATGACCTGCTGGTGCCTCACCCTATCTGCAACTTCAAGTGTCACACCATCCAGTGAAGGAAGGAAGGTGCTACTCCTCATTGCTGCTGAACTCAACTAACCCAGCTCCACCAGTAACACCTCCATCTATAATGGGTTTAATCTAAGCCTGCTGGCTGCCACCCACTCCTGGATTTCCCTAAGGCATTCACTCAATTCCAAAACAACTGCACCATCAGAGACACAAGACAGGTACAGCTGGTTATCATCAGCAAAGCAATGAAAACCCAAGCTATAGCATCTAATGATCTCCCCCAGTGGTGACATGAACATGGTAAACAACATGGGAGCTAAAATTCACCCCCTGAGGCACACCACAGTAGAGTGCAGCATGCTATCCCTCACTAGAAGGAGATCATGGTGCACTTTGACTAGCATGGTCTCCGAACTATGGCAACACCACAAACCACACTGAAAAGTCTCATAGATGTCGTACTTCCCCAGCTGTAGTTCCAGCTGCACTGCTACCAAATTCTTGATCAACTTCCCCAAAAAGGGAAGGTTCAAGACAGACCTGTAGTTGGAGAGGTCATCAGTGTCCAGTAAAGATTTCTTATGGAGGGGCTTCACCACCATCCTTTTCAAGGCAGATGAACCCCCCCTCTCCGGGAACACCTAATAATCTCCTCAACAATCAGACTGCACAAGTCACAGCACTCTAAATATGCTGGGTCAGCACAGGATCCAACATGCAGAGAGTGGGACACAGTCTAAAACCACCCAGGGAACATCATCTGCCAACACCAGCTCAAACTATGCCCATAAAAACGGAGTGTCTCTGGCCATCGAAGACCAGATACTGTCAGACAATGACATGCTGCTTGAGGATATCCCAGCCCAAATGGGGGGTACCTTTTCTAGAAATAGACGGTTAAACTCCTCACATTTATCAAGAGAAAAGGCTCTGGAGGACTAGAGACAGACTGGATTTAATAGTCTGTCCACAGTGCTGAAGAGTTGAGCTGGCCAGTTCCTTACAGCAGCAATCACTTGTGACAGGAATGCTGACTTTTTCAGTGATTGTCTACTGATACTCATTATAATGAGCCCTCAGTGCCAATTTGTCCTTACCTGAGAGGGACCTTCACCAACAATGCTCCAACCTCCACCCCTTTGTCTTCAACCTCCTCAGGTCAGCATCAGGCCATGGTGACCTGTGGTGGGAAATCAAGGGGCAGATACAGAGGGGTACTAGGGGGTCAACCGCAGTTGCAAGGACCAGGTTATAACCCTCCATGGTTGCTTCAGCTCCCATCACATAAGCTGTCTCAGTGACTGAGATGTTCAGTAACACCAAGAAGCTCTGAGGCTCCAGATTTCTAAAAGAGCGGTATCTGACCATCTCCACTGAGGAGGTTAAACGAGGAGCCCTGCAGACAACTTGCATGGCATGTTGATCCAACCAAATAACCAGATCAACCCTGATATCACTAATATCAAGATCCAGTGAGAAGTCCAGATCCAAGGCATGGCCATGCTGATAGGTACCAGTGGCAGCTACTACTACGAAGACCAGGAAAGACATCACCTGGAGGACCTGCATTCCAAAAAGAGATGTTTCATCACTGACGCAAGTATTAGAGTCACCCAAGACTAAAAGTCTGTGCAACTCCACCACCAGATCAGCCAAGAAAGTGTCAAGTTCCTGCAGGAATTCTTGCCCATATCCAGGAGGACAGCATATGAGCACGCTCTTGCAACTTGTAGCCAGTCCACCTTTTATGACACATTCAAATGATCTGGTATCTCCAATCAGGACTGCTGTCAGTCCCAAAGTGAATCTAAAACAGATGTCTCCCCTGCTCCCACCACGCTCCTACCTAGGGCAAGGCACCACAGAAAAACACAGCAGAATTGATACCTCAAGCACAGGGCCAGAGTCATCTTCCAACTAGTTCTCTGTGATACGTACCAGATCTGCTGAGGAATCAGCAATGAAAGCCTCCTTTACAGCTGTTTTATTCCTAAGAGAACTGGCGTAACATACAACTGTCCTAAGGGGAGGAGCCGAGTCAGCTGGTCCATTAGCTACCAGCTAATCAGAAAACTGAGGAGCCCACAGAATAGGAGTCAGGCAGGGAGGACCCCTTTTCTGACAAGGCCTACTCCCCAGGCACCTCCTAGATACCACATACCTGATCCTGCTTGATCCTGTCTCCCCCTGAAACAGGTCTATATTTTAAGCAGCTTCCATGGAAGACCCCCAAACCCCTTGCAATAGTTAATCACAGCCACAAGCAGCATACAAGGGAGCCCTACAAATGGGCGCCACTCTTGTAGTTGCTACGCAGAACAGACTAAATAGGGCCTGGCTGCTGAGCGGCACATGATAAATCTCCATAAAAAATCTATACACCAGAAATGTTGTTCTGCTGCAGTAGTCACATAACTACTACAGCAGAATGATGTTTTGTTCTGCTATAGTAGTTACACCACATTACAGTCATCACGATCAGCTGTTCCTCATTTCCACTACTGCCACTCGCGTTAGAGTGAAGGGTGTGGTCAGTAGCTTTTTTAAAATAATTCAAAGTGAAAGTAGTGTTTTCTTGTTAAAGTAGACAGAAAGAACAGGAGCAAGACACAGCGGTAGCAGCAGTTAGACGATCAGCGTATTTGGGGGCTGGCAAGTTCCAGGGCAGTGGGCATGATTGTCATCCAGTTGGGCAACCCACCTACAAGTACCACATAACAGTAAGCGAAGGAATGTGAACCAAGAGTGAATTGGGAGGTGTTGCTTCATTTGATTAAGCCACTACCTAAAGTGAAGCCACTGTGATGCTTTTTTAACCCCTGTACACTATAAAATAATATATACTGTAGGAAGCCATACACACCAAGCCTGTGTTCCCACCTCATGGTTGCCATGATGACAGGGACCTTTCGAGCTTCGCACGCGAGCTTACTCTGTCATTATGACAACCACTCAGTAGAAAACAGCCTTGTTGTGTATGGCTTCCCATACATTATTCTAGATATCCATACCAGCACCAAAGTATGATCTTTGTGCCTGTTTGTAGTGCCAAAATGCTCCTAAACTGAATGTCTACTCTCTGCAAGAATAACTAATGCTAGAGATGTGCAAATGGGTAAAGGCCCACCTAAGTTAACTTCTTGAAATTTCCTACTTTTAGCAAATTTAAAATCCCATAAATTCTCACCATAGTCCACAACTTTCTGCCATAGTGCTAGAATCAGCTCGATCACCAAACGTTACTTGTTAAAATAGAAATTTGAATGGAATGAACTGCAGCTACTGCACAGTCTGAAGCATTAAAAATGTGTTGGGCTGGCTGCATGATGCCAGGTGATAAGGGATCACCTGGCACATTGGTGACCCGGGTTCAAGCCCGAGCCCGGAACAACAGGAGCAGAGGCTGGTGGGAGGATTTCGAGCATTTGTGAGATGTTTTACTCCCTGGGGTGGGTGGGTTGAAGTCGGCATCACTCTGATGTGGCTCCCGGTGGCCGGTTGTAGTGGTGCATCTTGCAGCGTGAGTGACCACGCGCCGTGGTGCATTAATCAGGATGCCATAAGCATGTGGCCATCTTGGAGAGGGAGGTTGAAGGAAGAAAATGGGAAAATGCCCACTCGGCCAGCCGGATGATGACAGCCAGTCACCCTGACCACCACACAGCCTGAGAGTGCCTGAGCCAATCCTGCCCGTGTGCCCCAGTGAATTCTCTGTGCCTTTGGGCAAGCACGCCCCTCCCCAGTGCCCTGTATGGGAGGAGGGCCCCTCCATGAAGGGATACGTCAGGCAAACTGGGGGCCATGAGTACGGGCTGGCAGCGAGAGGTACCTGTCAGGTCAGGGGGTGGTCCTAGGCAGCCCAAAGGAGTGACTGATTGAGGGGTCAGAAGTAGCATAAACAAATAACACAAAATGTTCTGATCCTTAAGTAAATAGACTATGTCATGGCTGCTTTTATGTATTTTGTGAACAGCTCTCTGCAGTTATCAACATGTTTATGGAAGTCTAGGAATGAGAAGTCTACTGACTCGTTTTACTTTTCTAATGATAAGAATGGAAGGCTCATGCTTGATATAACTGCCTGGACCCTGCTGATCATATAATAAAGCACCGCATGGCTTAGCCATGGGCTGTATATGCAAACTGCAAAAGAAAAACTTTTAATACAGTATATTACAGAATACATTGTATCAGTTGCAAGCAACACTAAAGCAAATGCAATTTAATTAGCATACAGTATATTACATTAGGCGTTGTATCAACTGCAAGCAAAACTGAAGCAAATGCACTTTAACTAGCAACTAGCTTATATGTTGCAAATGAAGCAACAATGCAGAGACAGAGGCAGCTCAAGTTCTTGTGGAAACCTGCAAGAAGGATGGTATTAAGAACTAGAGGTAAATTATAAAGATGGAAAGACAGACAGACAGATAGATAGACAGACAGACAGACAGGCAGGCAGGCAGGCAGGCAGGCAGACAGACAGACAGACAGACAGACAGACAGATAGATAGATAGATAGATAGATAGATAGATAGATAGATAGATAGATAGATAGACAGACAGACAGACAGATGGACAGATGGACAGATAGACAGACAGAGAGACAGAGACAGGCAGACGGACAGATCTTTGAATATGGCTTTCTAAAACCAAGATACAGTACATCAGTAAAGAATAACACAGCCAATACAAAGGAATAGAACAAATGCACAAATAGAAATTCCTAAATCATTCAGCAAAAATTAATTACATTATCCATGAAATCACTAAATAATTGGTAATCCTTTTGTGAAATCAGAGCAACCCACAGTTCCCACAGAGCATCTTTCTCTCTCTCACTCAGGCTTTTGCCACTGAGACCATCTGGACCAGTGTCACCACTATCAAGGCCCCTCTGTAGCAAGATCTCAGACCTCAGTGCTTTGATGGTCTTTCTCTGCCACCTTCTACCCATTAGACTCCTCGTAGTCAGGGTCTGTGCTCTGGGTAGAACTCACCACTCTCTCTAGGAGACCTTTTACTATGCATCCCTTTTCTCCAGGTAACCTTCCCTCAAAGATGCAATTACAACCAACCAGTTACTCCAATCCTCAGAAAAATGACTACTTTATTACTAAACACTGGTTGTTTAAACATAACAGTCATAATCAGGTATAACACTACTGACATATAGTAAAACAACACTACACATACATGATTATAAAAGAAAGCTTGCATCGGCCCGGTGGCACTGAGGGTTGAGGTGCTAGATGCCACACCTCACGCCACGCTGGTGACCCAGGTTTGGAAACAAGCCTGAGTCATCAGGAGTCGGTAAGGGAGGGATGGGATTGAGCAACTGCTCTCCTATCCCAGGGAGGGCTGAGGGATCCCACCACTCTGTAGCAGCCCCTGGTGATGACTGGGGGCACTACTAGAGCTGGTGCACTTGGGGTGGAGTGTGGCAGATGTCAGCATGTTGTACTTCTGATGTCATTGCACGTCCACACTCCAAGGGACAATACCAAAGGAAAAATGGCTTGGCACAAGCGAGCAGCTTGATAGCTATACTCATACCACCCAGAGGTCTGTTATAGAATCGTGAGTGGGTCTGGTTTTGGCCCGGCATGAGAAGGCATAGTGGGGCCTCCCAGAAGGTTGGGAAGCACCCGTACTGGACCACCCATCATGCAAGTGAGCCTGCTGCCCTCCAGGCAGGGGGAGCCGTCGGCTGGATGCCCCCACTGATCGCACTGCAGCAGGTGAGGAAAAAAATAGCTATGATAAAAAATAAATTCATAAATAAAAGAAAGCTTGCACACTTGTGCAGGTAAATGCTTCTATCATTCCTACTAGTTACAAAGTTTACTTACCTCACTATCCACTAACCTTATTACCTTAACGTCTTTCTGCAGACACACAGTCTGGTTCCCTTCCTGGACTCACAGAAACCCAAGCGAAAAGAGGGAGAAACAATCTTGGTTGAAGAATTATGCCCTCTCCTCTCTTTCTCCCTGGTGCCTTGGTCAAGCAAGGCTGATGTAACTTCTATGTACCCAGGTCCATCCAACTGACAGAAACTGCTTCAGGCCTGGAATTTTGAGTGGTGCCTACCTTGCAATATTAGCTGTCCTTGTCTCTGGGACCCAACTTCCTTTTGCTGATTATTTAGCATCTGAATATATGTGGTCAGATGCTGTGAGACAGACTGTCTCCGATTCCTTTGTGTTATAATGAACATATCCCCTTCCAGGAAGCCAGTACAATGAAAGTCCACATGTACATAAGAAACCCAAGTGGGTTATTGAAAATCTCCTAAATAGGCCAGTTTTCTCACCTTTGAACTCTGCCTCCTACCCTCTTCCCACACACACACACACACACACACACAACTGCAGTGCATTGCAGTAGTCCAGATGGGAGATGATGAATGCATGCACTGGGATGAGAAGATTATCCCAATCAAGGTAGGGTCACAACCCTTCAATGTTTTTAAGATGATAGAAGTCATTCTGGACCACAACCAACACCTACTGTTTCAATTTCAAGTTATTGTTTCACCATTAAGGTCATTACAATTTAAGAAAAACACATCTAAAATATACAGTAAAAATAGACATTGCTATAGAATGGTATATAACACCAAGCACAGCAACAATAAACAAACAGAAATAATGAAATATATTCATCCCTAAAATCTGTTCATATGAAATGAATTAGTTAGGCAGTGATCAATTCTCCATAGCTTAGATTAGATGCTGATAAATTTTTCCCTTGATTTGTAATTGACAATGTTTCCATATTATTAATACGTTATGTTATATTTACAGAGGGTATGTAGTTAAAAACTTCCCCATGAGCAATGAATCAAGCTTAATTTAAAATGTCTGATTGCAGAATTTCGGCCAGACAAGGATTCATTTTATATATAAATTTACTAGTAGAATCTCATATAATTGTTCCATTCATAGTTAACATTGAATAAAATAGCAAACGTACTTTCCAGCATAAAAATAACATGTCAAAATGTAATAGTTATCTATACCAAGCCTGTTTATATATACAGTATCAGAAGAAGTTGGGCAGAAATTAAAAAGCTATCATTCAGCAAGGTAGACCAGTATCTATCAGGCAATCAGAAAACTTTTCAATGATCCTTCTGAGGAATCCATACCGTAATTTTTGTGCACTATATAAGGGATCTACCAGACATGAAAGTCAACTAGAAGATGGGTGAATTTCCAAATTACCTCCCAAACTCTACCTTATGGAGACAAGGGAACTGAACCCTAGTACTTGCAGTCCCTTGAACTGGGATGCTTTCCTTATATACCCATTAATAATCCTGTGTCACCGGTACATTACAAGGGAGAATCTATTTTAGAACTCTCCTGCCCTCCAGGTGAGAGCAAACGTCTGGTCCTGCCCTAACCTTGTGCACATGCATCACAGATCTATGGTTACATTCTATATCACTATATCAAGTAATCAGAGCCTGACATTCTACAGGTTAGCCCCAGGACACCCTCTTACTATAATAAGCTTAATCAATAAAGCGAACATCTTTTCCAAATCTTTCGTGATACTCTCATTTGAATCGTTAAAATTGTTTGAACCATTTAGATCATTCCCTCATCTATGTAGTCTTATAAAACCCGTAAACACATGGTACATTTAAAAAGATGAGTTTTTTTTCCCCAAAAAAATAACCTAATGTTATTCAGTAGGTGGAGCAGCATGATATAAATTAATTAGCTGTATGGACTGAGTGCGGGAGAAAAATAAAACAGCCATATCTATAACATGAAAAAGCATTAAACCTCATACAAATAATTACGTGCAGAAAGAGCAAAAACATCCAGTATGGTAGTGTTGTTCTTGAAGCATCAAGCTATAATAAAAGGTCTTTGAGGCTCAGGGGCATTCCAAACAGTTTTAAACTACAGTCAGGCTTTTAGACTATCATTAATCAGCTGCCTAAGATATTAGTTCACGTGAAGCCTGATTTGTTCCAATGAAGTTCAAGAGTTAGCAGCAAGTCAGCAATGTATTTTAATCATTTATGAAGAAGCCTCAATGAATTACACACACAAGGTCCATGAAAAAGCTGAGGCTATTTTTTTTTATTTGCGTGCTCTGAACAGCAGCATTATGTGAATGGGCTATTTTAATAAGTTTGTAATGTAACGGCTCACTTACTTCAATGTTTTTTGCTACTATGAATGAGGTGAAAACATTAGATAAGTTAAAGGAAAACCTCTAGACAAGGAAATCTCCACAATTCAATCACCTCAAATCATTCCATAAACTGAGCTTTATATCTGTAGTCAAAACAGGCCAATAAAAGTGCATTCAAAGTATCATTCTCTTCCTCACTCACATCCTCACTCTCTAGGAGTCTTTTTGAGTAGAGGGAAAAATAAATCAAACCATATTTCCTTTTAGAAGCTTATGGATGCAGGCATCCTGGGTGGCTTATCACTCTTCCAGTCACAGCCCTTCGCGGTTCTGGATTCTGTGACTCCCTAGTATTTGAAGGGATAAAAGCAACTGAACAAAAGAGTAAACAGGGAGGAGAGGAGGCACTGTGGGTCACCTTGGAGACTGGAATGGGCACCACAATCCGCACAGGGGTTGTGTACAGACCCCCATGTCAGGGGGAAGGAATGGACAAGGATATGATAGAAGGCATTCTTAGAATGGCAGAGAAAGGGGAGATACTGTTGATGGGAGACCTGAATATGTCAGATGTTAACTGGAGCACATTTGCTGCAGCCACATTCAAGAGCAGGGCCATTCTTGATGCCCTACATGTGGCAGGCATTAGACAGCTAGTTTCGGAACCCACTCATGAGGGAGCAATCTTAGACCTCATACTCTCAAACGGGGGCAGTGAGAGGATCTCAGATCTAGAAGTGGGTTGCCATCTGGGGACAAGTGACCATCAAACAGTGTGGTTCACGTTAAACTCAGCTACAGAGTCAAGCCATACAAAAGTGAGGGTACTGGACTTTAGGAGTGCTGACTTTGGCAAGATGGGAGAGTGCCTCAGAAAAGCACTAGCAAACAGGCTAGAAGGAGGTGTGGAGCAACAATGGGGAATTATCAAAACTGCCATCACAGAGACAACAAGCCTTTGTGTGAAGCAAATAAACAAATCAAAATGAAAGAAAAAGCCACTATGGTTCTCAAAAGAGGTGGCTGTGAAAGTCAGGAAGAAAAAGATAGCATTCCGGAAGTATAAGGAAACACAGAAGGAGCAGGACAGAGAGCTGTACCAGTTAAGGCAGAAGGAAGCAGGGAGGGAAGTCAGAATAACAAAGGCCCAAACTGAGGAAAAGATAGCCAACTCAGTTAAGAAGGGGGATAAAACCTTTTATAGGTACATCAGCGAGTGTAGAAAGACAAAGGGAGGGATAGTGAGGCTGAATAGAATGAACGGTGGGTGGGCAGAGGGGGACAGTGAAAAAGCAGGGATACTGAATGAATATTTCTGCTCAGTATTTCAAAAGAGGAGAGGAAGTGCCTAATCCAATTAACAGAAGCACTCTTGAAAGGGGGTCGATCCAGTCCTTTCACGAAGAAAGGGTTCTGCAAGAACCCTAAAACTGAAGGTGGACAAAGCAATGGGTCCTGATGGAATTCTACCCAGAATTCTAAAAGAATTAAGGAGGAACTAGTGAAACCACTAGCTACTTTTAATAAATCATGGGAGGATGGTGTGGTACCCGAGGACTGGAGGAAGGCGGATGTGATTCCCTTCACAAAGTGGGACCAAGACAGAGGCAGGAAACTACAGACCTGTCAGTCTGACCTCTGTGGTAGGGAAAGTGATGGAGTCACTTCTGAAGGAAAGAATAGTTGAGTACCTAGAGGCCAGTGGAGCACAGGACCCAAGGCAGCATGGGTTCACAGCGGGAGGTCATGTCAGATGAATCTAATAGATTTCTTTGACTGGGTGACCAAGTAGTAGACCAGGAGGGGCTGTGGACATGGCCTCCTAGACTTTAGCAAGGCATTTGACACAGTCCCACACAAGATTAATAGTCAAATTAACCAGCCTGGGAGTGGGACCCAGGTGGTAGCCTGGTAAAACATTGGCTGGACAACTGAACACAGAAGATAATTGTAAATGGAGTCCACTCTGAAGAAAGGGGGGTTACTAGTGGGGTACCGCAGGGTTCAGTATTGGGTCCAGTCCTTTTTAATGTCTTCATCAGTGACATTGCAGAGGGACTGGAAGGAAAGTATGCCTTTTGCAGATGACACAAAGATCTGCAACAGGGTTGATACACAAGGAGGCGTGGAAAGGATGAAAAGGGACTTGGCAAAGTTGGAGGAATGGTCAGAGTATGGCAGCTAAGATTCAATGCAAAGAAGTGCAAATAATGCACCTGGGAAACAAGAACCCAGGGAAGAATACACAATGGGTGGGGAGGTAGTAACAACAAAAAAGGAAAGGGACCTGGGGTAATCATATCAGATGACCTTAAGGTTAGCAAGCAAAGTGAGAAGGTAGTAGGAGGGCTGGGGTATACTGGGATGTATAGGAGAGGCATCATCAGCAGAAAACAGGAAGTTGTTATCCCTCTGTACAGACAGTTGGGTGAGATCCCCATCTGGAGTACCATGTCCAGTTCTGAGACCCCATCTCCACAAGGACATAGACAGGATAGAGGCAGTCCAGAGGAGGGCAACTAAAATGGTGCAGGGTCTGCAAGAGAAGCCGTATGAGAGAGACTAAAGGAGCTTAATATGTATACCCTTGAGGAAAGAAGGAGAGGGGGACATGATAGAAACTTTTAAGTACCTCAGTGGAATCAACAAAGTCCAAGAGGGTAGCATCTTTCAGAAAAGAGACTTGCAAGAACAAGGGACACAATTTAAAGATAGAAGGAGGGCGGTTCAGGGGCAATGTGAGGAAGTATTATTTCACAGAGAGGGTAGTGGATGCATGGAACAGCCTTCCTGAGGAGGTTGTGGGTCTAAAACTGTGGGAGAATTCAAGAATGCATGGGACAGACATAAGGCAATTCTTGTGGGGGGTAGGAAGAAATAGGCTGTTGGTTAACTAGGATCTGTGGCCTATCCTGTAGGTAGGGAAATGGGCAGACTAGATGGGCCTAGCGGTCCTTATCTGCCGTCAAAGTCTATGTTTCTATGAAGTTTGTGGGCATCTGGAGACACAAAAAAGAAGATATGAACTCCACTGAGTGTGGTAAATTTTATACACTTATTAAAATGCTGAATGACCCCTGGTCCCAGGCAAGGGTGGCATACCTTTTAAAGATAAAGTACAAGGATATCTGCACATATGGTACACCTGCTTTTTCTCTATCATCATCAACTCCTCGTGGGACTCTCCCAGGAAAGAGAAGATAGCTACTTCTAAGTGCTAACAGTCCTCTTGATACTGGTGTACAGCTGGCTGAAACTGCAGCAGTCCATGACTGCTTTAGATGAATAAACCCCACTGTCAGGAAATCAAAGACGCTCCCTTCAAAAGCTAACCACGGTAATTAATCGCTGCATCTGTTTGAACAAAGTGTTCACTTTGCCTTCGTGGTCCATAGAAACATGAACCATATCAGTAAAAAATTTAAAAAAAAGCACTCATCGGACTTGAACCATAGGGAAGAACAGCATTAAAACAGGACAGTGCAGGACAGGGCAGAGCAGCACCACAGTCATCTTGTTGCTCTGCCCCCTGAGTGAGTCACTACCTCCCACAACCAACACCTGCATAGCCAGAGACAGCGTCAAATCAGGAATGACCCCCTAAATTGTAGACAAATGGCCAAGTCTCACATCACCAGTTGTGGGAGGCTCAGGCTACCCAGGATGGTTGGTCTCAGATGTTCTGATGCCACCAGTAGTGACCCAGATTCAGTTTCAACTTCCTGCAGACTATCCACAAACTGATCTTAGCTACAGCATTCTCAAGCACTGCAACTGGGGAGACCTGTCTGGGTTTAAATGAAAGATATTGGGGTATCATCAGCATAGTACTGAAAACCCAAGCTATACTTCTAGATCACTTCCACAAACAGAAGCAAAACAGGAAGCAGGAGAAAACATTGATGGCCTGGTACATATAGGGACTAATAATCTCACCAGCTGGTCAGTTGTGGAGACCAAGGAGCACCTGACCAGGCTGGGTGACAAACTATCATCCATTTTGTCCGGCATCTCTTTCTCTGAGATCCTGCCAGTCTGGGAGAGGAGGACAGATGGACAGATGGACAGAAGGTCAGAGAAGGGGAGATAGGGGAGCTAAACATGTGGCTTAAGGGCTGGTGCCAGGAAAAAGGACACAAATCTGTAGGGAAATGGCAACAGTTTTGGGAGCGAAAGTTCTTTAAATTTGATGGACTGCATCTGACTAAGGAGGGAGTCAGTGCATTGGGGGCAGAAGTTTGATGTCTTTGCAGAATATTTAAACTAGCAAATGGGGAGAGGGGTGCAGCACCCGGAACATCGAATGGGAAGAACACCCTTCCCCCCTCAGCTAGTGGTCAAACAGGAGTTCAGCATGTTTGTAGTTCATTTGCATCACTAGGTAAAGAAAAAGATCCAGCTCCCCATACAATGCACAGGGGAAACGCCGGACCTTGCCCAACAACTAACACATCGAAATCTGACCAATGGAAAATCATGTACACAAATGCTCGCAGTCTTGGAAACAAGATCCCACATCTGCAGGCAATAATGACAGAGGCTAAACTGGACATAGTAGCCATTAGCGAGACATGGTTTACTAGTAACCACACTTGGAAGACTTCAGTACCTGGCTATGTACTGTTCAGAAGAGACCGAGGTGCAAAAAGGGGGGTGGAGTAGCCCTTTATGTCAATGAAAATATCAAAGCTACAGAAATTCAGAATACACATAAGGAGCCAGAAGAACTGTGGGTCACCCTGGAAACAGGAAATGGGACAGCCATACGAACTGGGGTTGTGTATAGGCCTCCAGACCAGGGGGAGGACATAGACACATTACTGTTAGAAGATATACAAAACATGACAGCTAAAGGGGAGGTTCTGATAATGGGAGACTTCAACATGCCATATACAGATTGGTCAATACCAGCAGGACATCTGCCAGAACTAGACACATGGTGGATTCCCTGCAGGGGGAGGGCCTCAAACAACTGGTACAACAACCCACTAGAGACAGAGCTATCCTAGATCTAGTACTGACTAACAGGAAAAGGATCACAGATCTCCAGGTAGAAGGTCACCTGGGGCCAGTGACCATCACATGGTATGAGTTCAATTTGGCCACTAGAACAAAATCATCCCATTCCAAGGCAAAAATATGGGCCTTCAGAGGAGCTGACTTTGATAAGATGGCCAACAGAGTTAAGCAAGTCCTGGCAAAAAGAAATACAGGCGAGGGGGTACAGGCAAAGTGGGCAAGCATTAAGGATGCAATACTTGAAGTAACATCCCATTGTGTTAGTGAGAAAAGAAAGTGCAAAAGAAGAAGGAAACCACTTTGGTTCTCAAACACAGTAGCAGAAAAGGTCAGAGCCAAAAGGCTGGCCTTCAGGAAATATAAGGGAATGCAGCAGGATGAAGATAAGGAGGCATACCAAACTTCCCTAAGGGAAGCAGGGAAGGCAGTAAGGCAGGCAAAGGCCCAAACTGAGGAAACGTTAGCACGAACAGTAAAAGAAGATGACAAGACTTTCTATAGATATATTAGTGAAAGGAGAAAATCCAGAGGGGGTATTGCTAAGATCAAAGGGGATAAGGGGGGTGTGAGGAGGAGAACCACGTAAAAGCATCTATTCTAAATAGATACTTCTGCTCAGTATTTACTGAAGAGAAGGTAGGGCAGGGCCCACAGCTCTGCTCCATGGACACAGGGAGGAGGGAGGTGTGCACTAGTCCCTTCACAAAAGAAAGGGTCCTACAAGAGCTCAATAAGCTCAGGGTGAACAAGGCAATGGGACCTGATGGCATATATCCCAGGGTACTAAAGAAGCTAAGGGTGGAACTAGCAGAGCCATTATCAGAACTGTTTAATGAGTCTCTGAGCACAGGAGAGGTCCCAGAAGACTGGAAAAAATGCTCATGTGATCCCACTCCACAAGAGTGGTAGCAGGGAGGAGGCAGGAAATTACAGACCAGTCAGTCAGACCACCTCAGTAGTGGGCAAGATTATGGAGACACTCCTTAGGGAAAAGATAATGCAACACCTGGAATCCATAGGAGCACAGGATCCAAGACAGCATGGGTTTACAAAAGGAAGGTCCTGTCAAACTAATCTCATAGATTTCTTTGACTGGGTAACCAGAGTGGTGGACCAAGGGGGGGGGGGAGACAGTTGATGTTGCCTACCTTGACTTCAGTAAAGCTTTCGATACTGTTCCACATAGAAGATTGATTAATAAGCTGGGTCAGCTCGTGGTGGGTCAGACGTTGGTCAACTGGGTGTCAAACTGGTTGATGGTCAGAAAACAGAGAGTGGTGGTAAATGGTATACTGTCAGAAGAGATGCAAGTCACAAGTGGGGTACCTCAGGGATCAGTCCTGGGGCCAGTCATCTTCAATGTCTTCATCAGTGACATTGCAGGTGAACTGGAGGGTAAGGTTTGTCTGTTTGCAGATGACACCAAGATCTGCAACAGAGTAGATGATCCAGATGGTGTGGGCAAAATGAGAAGAGATCTGGATAAGCTAGCAGAATGGTCGGAAGAGTGGCAGCTGGGGTTTAACGAAGGGAAGTGCAAGATCATGCACATAGGGAAGAGAAACCCTGAAGCCATCTATAGGCTGGAAGGGGAGTTGCTGGCAGTCACAAGGGAAGAAAGAGACTTGGGCGTCATCATTACTGATGACCTGAAATCATCGAAGCAGACCTCTAAAGTAGTAGGTAAGGCTAGAGGGATGTTGGGGTGTATTAGTAGGGGTATCACAAGTAGGAAGAGGGAGGTAATAATCCCTCTTTACAAGACACTGGTTAGGCCCCATCTGGAGTACTGCGTGCAGTACTGGAGGCCACTCCTTCACAAGGACCTTAACCAAATTGAGGCAGTCCAGAGAAGGGCAACCAAAATGGTGCAGGAACTGCATCAGAAAACATATGAGGACAGATTAACTGAACTCAATAAGTATACCCTAGAGCAAAGGAGGGAGAGAGGTGATATGATCGAAACATTCAAACACCTTAAGGGCATTAACAGGATGAAAGAGTCTAACATGTTTCAATATAAGAAAAATAGCAGGAAAAGAGGACTCAGCATGAGATTAGAGGGAGGCCGATTAGGGGGTAATGTGAGGAAGTTCTTTTTCACAGAAAGGGTGGTGGATGCATGGAATGACCTATCTCAGGAATTGGTGGATATGAATACAGTGCAGGGATTCAAACAGGCATGGGATAGGCATAAGGGAGCAATACAGATGAGTATGAATAGATAGGCCATTGACAGAGCAAAGGCCTATGTCACATTCATAAGGTAAAAAAAGAAATGGGCAGACTGGATGGGCCTTGCGGTCCTTATCTGCTGTCAACGTCTATGTTTCTATGTTTCTAACACTACAAACAGTGGAGACCAGATGCTACATTTAATGTAATAGGGGATGACTGAAAATTTTCCAAAACCACTGACTGCTGGCAACTAATAGAAAAGGACCACAACAAGCTAAGTATAGCTCCAGCCACACCAACACTTCTCACACACTTCAAAAGTTCTGATTGTTCAAGGGTGCCAAAGGCTGTGGAGAAATCCAGCAGAGCACAAAACAGGAATCTTTGTGGTCCCTCGCAAGGTGGAGATCACTCAAACGCTCATCAAGGCTGTCTTGGTACTGTGCTGAGAAGAAAAACCAGACTGGAAAGTCTCATAGATGTTACTGTCCTTCAGATACTCTCTTGGATGCACCATCACTACTTTCTCAGTAACTTTGCCCAAATAGGTAACGTTCAAAAGTCTGAGAAATCAACAGGATCTAAGGATGCCTTCTTCAGGAAAGCTTGCACCACTGTTTCCCTTAAAGAAGATGACTAGAACCCCTCCCTTACAAAGGTATTGACAGTTTCTATGAAAATGAGCACCAATATCTCCCCTCTAGCTTTCACCAGAGAAGCAGACACTGGGTCCAAGACAGAAAAGCTGAGGTGTAGATCCACCAGCACCTAGCGGATCTCACCTACATCAGATTGGAAGAAGTTGTACTAAGCAAAAAGAGCTTCAGTCATCTCCATGACTGGGCCACTACAAACATGACGGACAACAGTGGAGACTATTTAAGCCCTTATATCCACAATCTGGGCTGAAAAGAAATTGGAATAACCCCCATTTCTCACCTGGGAAATCTGTCTAGATCTTTATAAACAGACTTTCCGGGTGGAGAATGCCATCCACCACCCTAAAGAGCGTGGCAGGCCTTCCGCATTTCTCTTTGGTGTGATGACGTCTGAGAAGAAATGTCTTCTTGCATTTATCATCACCTCCTGGTATATCTCACATTGGGATTCCGGCACAAGCTTATTGGATTCCAAGTTGCATCTCCTTCACTTGTGCTCTAATCCCTGACTCTGCATTCTTAAGAGACGGAGGTCCACACTGTAACATGGGTCATAAAAAAAATTAAACTGGGTAAGCCCTTGGAAGTAAGATATGTATACCCTAACCTTCCCACCCCAGCTTGTCACTCATAGATTCTGGCCATAGCACTTGTTAGTGGAAGATTATGAAGGGGTGATGCCTTGGGGCTGACAGCACCCAAAGAAGACAAGGTCTTCCCACAAATTCCAACATTCATTTACTATCAAAAGTGTGGTTGTGGTGCTGCTGTGTTTCTCGCACTCCCTGAAGATATGAAGGTTGGGATCAGGGAGCAATAGGGATTGTTTGCATGTGACTGTGCACCTGTAAGTGTGTATATATAGTGATACCAGCCAGGATGCAGTACCTTGCAGTAAATGATATGTCACAAAGTACAGCATGACAAAAGGGATTAATTGCCATTGAATTACATTGATCCCTGCAGCATACTGCAGCATTTTGTAGTAATACTGCAAGGTACTGTATTACATCCAGGCTGGTGCCACTGTATGTTTACATGGGTGGTTGCTGTGAGTCTGTATGTATACTGTATGTGAATGTCTGTATGTGCTTGTCATGAAGCATGTACTATACTGCTCTGCTACATGGGAGAATGGGGGTCAGTAGGAACTTCCAGATGGTCTCTCACTCCAGGGGCCTGTAGAGGGAGGCACATCATAGTTGTGATGTACTCATTCTCCAAAAAGTGAATTTACGCACATGTTTCTGTAGCTGCCTCTGATGCTGAGCAGGATTTAGTGGAGTTAGGGACTGCAATGTGCTTTTAAAGTACTTATGGAGGCAGCAGGGAAAATGGACGGCAGACCAAAACAACAAATGCACGTGTGTGTGTGTGTGTTTATGCACTTGAGTGTGGGCATTGTGAACACACACGAGGTAGAAAGACATATAGTACTTGATAGCATTAGTCATCTCTTTTTGTTACAAGTTTTAAAGCAGGGAATGTGATACATGAATAAAACAATACGGAGATTAGCATTTTAATTTAACCACAGTATTACGACTCACTCACACCCACAGTTTTATTTAGTGAGCTTGCCATTGAAAGAAGAGTACTGCAGTCTGTCTCCTCAATGACACTGTCTTGCTAACCATATCATCAACAAGAAACAAGGGCCAATGACAACAACAGCAGTAGTCAAATGGTGAAATATCTAAGCAGGGCTGAGGTAGGTTTTCAATTAATGTATTGTAATACTCTTCCAAGGCACAGAGCACTTTATATTCAATAAGAACACATAAAGCAGACTGTAAAACTGTAATATATCTAAGTGTACAGTATGGGGTTAGTTACCGTCCATAATCAGTCTCTAACTAAAACTCTGCAGTAACTGGAAAAGACTTGTCCAGGTACACAACACCTCAGTCTGGCTACTAATAAATGAGCAAGGCAGCTGGCAGCAGGCAAGGAGTTCCATATGACAGGGCAACCACTACAAATGAAAGGTCTCTAGCAGATTTTAAGCACGAAGACTGGATGTGCAATAGCCCCAGACCAATGAGATGAGTGATTGTTCCAGTGGAGCAGGGGAACAGGGGATCACAGAGGTATAGTACTTGGGGCGGAGACCATTGATGGCTGTAAGTGCAACATTAGGAACTTGCAGCCAACCTGATGCCTAACCAGCAGCCAGCATATACTGGGCAAAGCCAGAGTGATATTTTTTTGACTTCCAAACTGAAATCACAAGCCTCATCAGCTCCAAGAGTTTGATCTGGCTATCTGGCAATCCCTTATATAGCACAAGACAGTACAGTAGTGTAGGTTCAAGGGAGTGGATGCCCGAATGCATGCAAATCTTCAGTCTTAAGGAAGAGACACAACCTAAAAATATTTTTCCACTGATAAAAGCAGGTCCTATAGATGGCAGTCACCTGAGTTTCACTAGCAAAACACTCATCAAAAGCCACGCCTAGGTTGTAAAGCAGCTTCCCAAGGCTTAAGCTGAATACCATCCAAGATGTGTAACATAACTTTTG
This sequence comes from Neoceratodus forsteri, assembly GCA_016271365.2. Classification (NCBI taxonomy): domain Eukaryota; kingdom Metazoa; phylum Chordata; order Ceratodontiformes; family Ceratodontidae; genus Neoceratodus; species Neoceratodus forsteri. Next base: position 1,631,871,357 of record CM028130.1, on the reverse strand, counting down.
TGCAATATGCATGAAACATTCGCATCATTATTATTTATGACATTACCTTTCATTTTCTCTGGATGCACTAGGATATTCAGAAATACTGATATCTTTTCAATCTGTGTTTTACTTTGTGTAAATTTGTAATAGTCAGGCAGACTGATCGCATACCTGCCTACAGTACTTAGATATGTAGCATGTCCAGTGCATTGTCCCAAGGTAAATGAATACTTGGAGAAAGATTTATGCTTGAGCAAAATGTAGTTCTCAATCGTTCTACTGTAACTTTTCAGACTTGGAAATCCTTGTTTGTTTTTTACCACTCACACTGTTTCTAGTTTGTACATGCATATACAGTACGTTTAATACTTTTGCCCAACAGTGTGCCTCCTGCTAATGTCTCTCAACATTTCTTAATGTTCTGAAATGTCTCTCCTAAAGATAATATGCACTGGTCACTGTCAGCTATCACTACACTACCAGTTAATATTATACTGATTCTAAACACTAAACTTTGCATCCAAACATTATGAGAAAGTCAGGTCATAAAATTGCATATATTCTAGCTTTCAATCTACTTAAATGTTTTCCAAGTAGTTTGGGGCAGCTCTATCATTCTTAAACATTGACATGGGCATTACATATTTGTACAAAAGAACATAGTATCTTTTAATTATTTTAGTAGACAAGCCATAAAAGCATTATACAAGTTTTCAAGACCTCAAAGCCTAAGGTCAGGGGTCAACCTAAACTTTTTTTTGCACTAGCCAGCCGGGCTAGTGAATCAGAGATTGTACTAGCTCACAGAAGTTTGTAGTAGCTCGCAGTCAGTATGGTTAACAGTGATTTGTTAAACGAAAGGCAATAAAATTGCATTTGTCCTGCCAACAGTCTGGATACATACCAACTGATTTTGCTCTGTGCCTTTAACTGCAAACTGCACATACACTATCTCAGCTTCTGTGACTGAAGAGTCAGTGATTCTGTCACTGATGACTGAAATGAACTTTGTTCCCATTTTTTTTCTCATAGCATCACGTGTTCAACCTTGGCTACATAGTGGATAAAGTTGCAGGCATATTTGTTCTTCTGATATGCTGAACTGATATCTATCCTTTTCATATCATGAAGGTTACACATCCACACAAAGTCTGTGAAAGGACGTCCTTTCTTAGCAATTGCATTGTATGTGTGAAACAGTTTATCCAGATGGTTAAGTGTTGCTTCTTTCATGTTCTTCAGCATTCCCTCTGCATTATTTGACCCTGGAGTAGCAGTGCTGGCATCCTCCTTTTCCTTTGCCCTAGTATGAGCTTCACTGATATTATGGGATGAGACAGAGTCAAGCCAGAAGTTATTTGTACTGAAACAAAAATTATTGTTACTGCCCACCTTACCCAACTGTATTTCATGTTTGATACACAAATGGCAGAACATCAGATTTTTTGCACCATTATACCCCAACCAGTCATATTGTTCTAGCCAACTTCGCTGGAACCGATGGCTTCACTTTGTCTTTTCGTACTCTTGATCTTTTATTTGTTTGTCTTCATCAACATGCTCTCTATTAATGTCAGCTGGGTTACTGACTTCTTTAATATAGTTCCACATTTTCAGATTTGTAGTTAATAGCTAATAGTTAATGGGCAGACTAGGTGGGCCAAGTGGTCCTTATCTGCCATCAAATTCTGTTTCTACATTTCTTAATAAAGCTGTGTCATGAAAAGTGTGTGTCTCTTTCTTCCCTTTTCCTTCCTTTTCCCACCCTGGCCACAGATCCCACAAATGCTTGATCACCCCAGTTCTATTAAAAATGGTCAGCCAACCCATACTGTTATTTATTTTTATTCTTTGGCAACCAGGTAACTCCCATTGGGCACAAGATCCATTTACAGGGGTGGCCCAGGAACACAGGGAGATTAAGTGACTTGCTTAGGGTCTCACAGTATGCAAGTGGAGGTTGTGAGAATTTAAACCCAGATTTGCTAGATGTACAAACCCATTCACAACCTGTTGTTCTCTCTGTTAAACATTCTCCAGTTTTCCTTTCCATGACAGCCATGCATTCTGATATGCTATGACCAGCTTTTTGATAACTGAACTATCAGTCTTTGTGGTATCCTCAGTACTACATTGTGTTCCCTTTACCTCATCAGCTACTGCTGTTTCTTTTCAAATGTCTAAGACATCACATTCCACAATTTTAGACACATCATTCTATGCTATTTATTCCAATGGCCTGTAAAAGTGTAGCTAATATCGTGGAATGTTCAGGTTGGTAGTATAAAAAATAAGAGCAGCAGCTGATGAGGACTTAGGAGAGAAATAATCAACACAGTGACAAAGGCAATACAAATGTGAAAACTAATTTGAAAAAGTGGGTCTAAAACATATGAGAATATAGGAAAACCAAAAAGGAACCCATTACAGCACATGAAGGTGTAAAAAATGTTTCCTATCATGGCAGTAAATGACCATACTTAAAATTCAGAGTTGAAAAGATTAGGTTGATTTACTGCTAATGGTCTTAATGGCCATACTTTACACCTTCTAGACAGACTGGTTTTACAAACAAAGGCCTGTGTCTAGTGACATCAGAACTTTTTTTGTAACCGGGACAGGCATGCAACAGTGAATGATTTGATACAATCAGTTTTAATTTAATACTATCTGAGCACTCAAAATGGCCCAAAAACTAGACTACATTTAATCAAAACTGGATGACCAGACAAGGACCCAGAAAACCAGATTATCCAGTCTACAACTGGATAGGTGGCAACCCTAGAACTATGCAGCTCCTGGACACAGTCACAAATCTGCCTGCCACGAGTACTGAGCTAAACAAGGAAAGGAAAAGGAGAAAGGATCTTTACCAGCAAAAAATAACAGCAGTTGTTAGTATAAAATGAAACAGTTTGTAAATGCACCACACATAGACATCTATTTTTTTCATTTCACTAATGCTAAGGCAGCACATAGTTAAACCTCCACGAAAAGCACCTGACTTTACATTAAAAAACAGTTATATTTATGTATTTGCTTGTTTATTTATTTGATACCCAGGTTGAGAATGGAACTTCAGCTTTCCACAGGAGGAATTGCACTAGCCCAGCCAGGCAAGTAACAGAGATTCTGCACTAGCCCGCAGCAATCTGTACTAGTACCTGGGCTAGTAAACGAATGTTAAGGTCGACCCCTGCCTAAGCTCCTTTATTAGGTGCTCTTTTAATCATAAAACCTTTCTCAGGCACTTACACAAGGCTGGTACTAAATGAGTATTTAAAATGAATGCAGTAAAGGGGGTATTAAAGGGGATATACTGTAGCCTCCAGCATCACAGTTGACAACAGCACATGAATTTCACTACTTTCCAAAAACACAAATTTCAAGTCATATACTTTATTATTAAATGTACAGAAGCTATATAAAAAGAGTAGCTTTGCCCCTTAAAATTCATCGACAGTTAAGTCTATGTCTGGAGCTGAAGTTATAGCATGACATTACAGTCATTCCCACAACAGCATATTATTATGTTACATGCAGGGCGTTATGACTCTAGCTACAAGTTCTGCTGTAAGTGAATTGTAAGGGAAAATGGCCCAATTTTCCTGTAGAATTCTTTAATAACAAAAGAAAAGAAATGGCTCCAAATTAAAAAAAAATTTGGAATTTATTTGTTTTATTTTGTTTTAGAAAGTTTTGTCTGGTCAAGGTACACTTATCCTAAGCTCTTTTCCAGGTTTGACCTAGGAGTCTAGAGAGGTTAAGTGACTCACAATGGGTAACACAGTATGTCAGTAGCAATTGTGGATTTTAAACCAAGATCTGCTGAGTATCCAGTTTCACAGCTTTGTGCTCTAACTGCTTTACTGTACTGGGTGGGGGGACTTAGAGGGATGTGAGGAAATATTTCTTCACAAAAAGGGTGGTGGACACCTGGAACAGCCTCCTAGCAGAGGTGGTGCATACCAATGGTAACAGGTTTCAAGCATGCATGCGATAGACACAGGGGGACCTTAGTAACAGGGCTGGGGGGGGTTAATGCCAGAGATCAGTTAGGGTCTATAGTAGCACAGTAGGTAGGGACTTTAGGGCAGGTTAGATGAGCCAAGAGATCCTTTTCTGACTAAGTTCTGCTGACACCAAATGTAGTAGTTTTCTTTTGTTTGTTTTTTGCTAGTGGCTGGAGACCCTCTTTAAATCACCAAGCCACCATGGTGCTGTAGATATTCCTTGCAGTATTACTAATTGTCTTTACAGAAGAGGTTCTATAGGACTAAACATATTAGAGTAACAAGTCTGCCTGAACTCTCTGAACATTACATCTCATAATGCCATTGATCTGATGTCAAAAAAATGATGTTATGACTTTCTGATGTGAGTACAACGGTATTACAGTTTTTGATGTCACTGATTCCCTATGGAAAAAGTGGCCATCCACATATTACAAAACAATTTCTCCCCCAATATTCATGTACGGTTTTATGACCATCACATCAATTGCAGCATGTTCCTCAATATCACCTCCACAAGGGGTGGGATAGAGTGAAACCAGGAAATTACAGACCCATCAGTCTTGCCTCCATCATGGCTAAACTGATGGTGACACTAGTCAAAGAGGACCTAGTGGCCTACCTGGTGAGCAGTGGGCTCCAGGATCGTAAACGGAATGGGTTCATTGCAAGCAGTCTTGCCAGACCAACCTAATGGTATTGTTTGACTCAGTAACAAGGGCAGTGAATAAGGGACGAGCAGCAGATTTACTCTACTTCGACTTCAGAAAGGGATTTGACTTGGTGCCACACAGAAGACTGCTTAAGATGATAGAGGATCTGGGAGCAGTGAAGGGCCTAGTTAAATGGGTGAGAAGTTGGCTAGGAGGGAGACAGCAGAGGGTGGTGGCTAACTGGGTCAATTTAGGAGAGAGGAAGGTCACAAGTGGGCTGCAGTAGTGGTCAGTTCTGGGACCAATCCTTTCTGATATGTTCATCAGTGACATAGGGGAAGCAATTTTGGGCAAGATGTATCTCTTAGCTGATGACACTAAGCTCTGTGGCAGGGTTGACAACAAGGATGGGGTAAGAGAGTTGCAAAGGAACCTGCAAAGGTTAGAGAGATGGTGATCTAAGGTTTCACAGTTGTGACTCAATGCCAAAAGGTGCAAGGTGATGCACATAGGGAATAAGAATCCAAGGACAGACTACTGGATTGGAGGGGTTAAACTGACCACTAATTCAGAGGAAATGGACCAGTGAATCATCTTGCATTACTCCCTTAAACAAATTAGCCAGTGCAATAACGGCCTACAGCAACGTAACCAGAATATTGGAGTGTATTGGGAGGGGTTCAATAGCAGGATGAAAGAAGTAATACAACATCTTCCCCTTGTCAATCTTCGCCATTTCTTACTGATTGCTGTAAGTTGGAGGTGTGCACCTACTCGGGGGTTTCTTTTTTGTGTGTGTGTGGGAGGAGTCGGTGCCAACGGCGCAACCCATGAGGCCGACACACTGCGTTGTGCTCATGGTTGGCCCGTTAGGCATCGCTGACTCCTCCCCCACCCCAGTTCTGTTTCTCCCACTGTCACGGAAGCACCTACTTGCATGAGTAGAACAGAAAAAAAGTTGTGTCAGTGGCCTTCTTCATTTTGATACCATTTCCCTTGACTCTGTTTGACAGTTCCTTCCATCCCCGGTTCTGATGTTGCTCACCCAACACCATTTTCACCCAGTAAGCTAGTTCCATTTATTTTTCCTGAATTCTTACCAATGGCACCGGGTCTGTTTGCTGTAATTTTTGTGGGTTTCTTTCACCCTCATGTCTGGTTCGGGGGCTAGGAAGAAATCCAAAGCAGGCTGCACCCCAATGCATCAGTGCCTCTGTAGCTGGCATTACTCCATTTTGGACTGGTATGACGTTTGCCATCGCTGCCTGGGTCCCAACCACAACATGGAAAACTGTGACACCTGCTTCTCAATGGACTGCCACATTCTAGAAATCTGCATGTTTAAAACTGGCAAGGTCCCACTGATTTTTGGAGGATAGCATTGTTCTAGGGAAGCCATGGCTAGAACTCTTGACCCTGCCTCCAGGTCCCCTCCCGGGTCTATATGGCCCGGTGAGAAGGAAGTCTCCTCACCTGATTAGAGCCTTGCCATTGAGAAGATTTATTCTGCGGTGCCAGAGGAATGGCTCAGTTCCCTCCAGAGCCAGGTTGGGAGCACCGCACTGGCAGTCACCTCCTTGGAGGTGCAGACTCCCCTGGTGTTGTGGCCCACGGCTGCTGGGCCTGGCACTGGTGGACCCTCAGTGCCTCTCACCTGTGCCATCTTGGATCCCAGCAACATTTGTGGTGCCACAGGTGGTGTTACTGAGGGCTCCCAGGGTCACCTGTTTGGTGGTGTGCATGGTCTTCTCCTCTTCAGAGGGGATGGCCTGCTGGCTGACCCAGATTGGTGACCCAATTCCTCAGAGTCAGGGAGCCCCCTGGACATGACACCAGGTGCTGCAGTGCTGATCCCTTGGTGGCCTTGGAGGCCATGGTCTCCACGGACCCTCACACTGATGCCAGCGTCAGAGGCCCAGTGGTGGATAGTGGTTCTGGGGTCACCAGTTTGATGGTCCTGGCCTCAGGGTCCAGGGCAGTTAGCATTCCTGGTGCTGCCCTGGCTACTGCAGCTAGGATGGGGGCCTCCTCTTCTGTGGCCTCCCTTGGGGGGCCGGATGGATTGGGGGTCTCCTTAGCACTGGGCATGAGGAAAAGGGTAGCCTCAGAGTTTGAGGGGTTGAGAGGTCAGGGTGAAGCATAGGGGCCCTCCTCCACTACCCTTTGGGGGGTGGGGAGGAGCTGCAGTGCCGAACCCCACTTCCCCTCCTCTGAGACTGCAGAGGTGCCCTTTGTGGGTGGTGTTAGGGCTTGCCTTCTGGAACCATGCAACCCTGATTGCACCACAGGAGAGAATCCCCCTCAGGGCTCAGCCAGGATTTGTTCTCCAATTTGCAGCATTCACTGACTGGGTCAGCCACCGATCCCCCCATATGGGAGGATCTCTTGTGAGGTCTCAGAGCCCTGGCAGAGGCTGGGCACTTTCTGTCAGGTGCCCTTCCCCAATCCATCTGCAGACACCACCTCCTCCCCCTGGCCATATGAGTCCTACATGAGCTTTGACTTGGGAGACATTCAGAGCTACTGTGGCGACCTTCCCCAGGTATGTCATGGCTATGGACGAGCAGGTCTTCCACCTGTCCCCACCACTGCAGGAGGACTCTGAACATCCAAGCTCCTCTACTTCCTCAACTTCCTCCTCTGAGGGAGAGGAACATTCCATCAAACCTGTCCTCCGATGCTGATTTCACAGAATATCAGCAATTCCTTTCAAGATTAGTTCAGGAGCGCCATAGCTTCCATGGGTCAGGCACAATAGTGAGCTGGAGACGTGCTCCTTCCTGAGAAATTTCAGTGCAAACCATCTTGTGGTTACATCCTGGTCTATTCCTTTCCCAGAAGCATCGATCCGCGGAAGTCACCAGCCACCTCATCCCCAACCCCAGCAGACTGCAGGATGAGGTATTGTGTACCCCAGGAGTCCCTAGGTTCTCTGCCTTACCCACCTCCAGGGCTGATGGTCCTAGACACTCCTTATGGGCTACAGCACCCAGTGCACAACTGACTACCAGATCCGGACTCCGCCGGAGATCACGTGATGCCGCTGCGAGATTAGCTGCTCTGGAGACCTGCTCCCGCTTCGATCCTCCTACAAACATCTAAAATACGTGATACTGAGCATTGGTGTTAATTTAAAAAGGGGCTTCATCGCGACTCACCGTGTACAGCATATTAAAGGCACAAGATCTATTTTGCCTACTTGTAAAGCGCGAGCTAAAAAATTCAGGGGCCTAGCTGAGGCATGGAAGCTGAAATGCGCCAGAAGCTGCAGCTCACACTCCCGCAAACGAGAGAAAGGATGCGAAAAGATCCAAAGGCCAGACCGGAGGCTCTGCTAAAGCCCTCATTCCCACGGCACCTCAATCTGCTACGACCCGCTATCGGAACAGAAATTCCTAGAAATGCAGCCCTTCAAGTCTGCTTTGCAGAGACATAACCAGAGAAATCAAATCACTCAGAAGTGATTTAGCTGGATACTGAATCGAGCTATTTCAGATCTCTCAGCCTGTACAGCTTCACTGGAGAATTGGAAAACAAGATGGATCCAGAGGTGGTTTCCTTAAGGCAAAGACTGCACAAGGCTGAATCCAAGTTAGAAGACTTGGAGGGCCGTAGTAGGAGGAACAACATTGTTATTTTTGGTCTTGCCGAGGAAGCAGAAGGAACAGCTCCCATTTTATTTTGTCAGAAGCTGCTGGCTAAGATTGCTGGTCCCTCCCGAACAACCCCTCATACATAATAGAGAGGGCTCACCGGTCATTGCGACCTAAGCCCACGACTGGAAAACCTCCGAGACCAGTTATCATCAAGCTACTAAATTACCTGGATAAATCTTATATTCTGGAACAGGCTAGGAAACTGCAGCAGATTACCTGGGAGGGCCAACAGCTTCGCTTGACTCAAGATATTCCTGCCACAGTGAGACAACGCTGGCGGAGTACCACCCATAGTGTCCAAGTTAATTGCTGCAAGTATTAAATATAAAGTTCAATACCCTTCCAGACTGATGGTTATGCATGCAGATACGTGGCACTCCTTTGACAATGCGCAGTTAGCACTTACCGCACTACATCAGATGTACCTGATCTGTTCCCTTCACGCAAGGGCCATGAGGCTATTTGCTAATTCATTCGCTTCATGATGATGTGCTTTAACAAGGCTGGACCAATGGGGTCCTGTATTTTAAGCGGATGCCTGTGGAACTGTCACTTAATAAATCACTACAATTATGAGTGACAAATTGATAAGAAACCTCTGACCTCCTGGTATTATTAAAAGCGCCGTGGTGGTAGAACTCCATGTTTAAGAATGAGAGCGTCTGCAGCTACTTCAATTGGACTCTTCTTCATTCCTGTCATGCTGGAAACTGAAGCCCCCCTTTTTTTTCATCTTATGTTGCTATTCTGGAGTTCCTGTTGAACTGATCGGGAAGGCAGCTTTACATATGAGCGTGTGCTGAGTACCGGTTATTACCGTGTGACCTGAAGATGTCTTACATATGGACACGTGACTATGATGGTGCAGAAGGGCTTAGTCCCCTTCCCCCCCCTTTTTTTTTTTTAGAAGCTCCTGTTGAAATGATTTGAGGACGTTTTACATATGGACTTGTATGAATACCTGCGACTAACGCGGTGCAGATGGGCTTAGATCCCTCCCTTTTTTTTTTTTTCTCTTGATGTTTATCAGAAGGATGTAAATAGTACTATATTCATGTCTCTGAATTGGAGGGCCGGGGCGGGAAGTGGGATTCTCTGGATAGATTGGCAGTCTACTCAGTGCATCACGATCTGGTACAGGGTGGGATGTTTACCCACTAGGTTGTTGGGAATAAGAAATTGTAGTTTATCACTGATAATACTTCTTGTTTTCAAAGGGCGGATAATGTTGGCCCATAATCTTGTTTCTTGTATTTGGCATAATGCCTACCCGAGATGGGTAGAGGGATTAAAGGGGGGACAGTATAGGGAAAGGAATATATTAGTTTATTAAGGACGGGTATGGGAATGGGTTGTAATTCTTTACTCCAACCTCCTACATTTACCAGTCTTCATAGGATGGAGCACAGGCGTAGGGTGGGGGTTGAGGTGAATAAATGGGGTAGGTGGTTGGGAAGGGGATTTGTGAATAAATGGAGTGTTGTTGTTGGGAGGGGGAGAAGGGTCTGGGGTTCGCCACTAAGTCAGTATGGAATAGTGCACTGGAAACGACTCCTTCTTGAGGAAGAGTCAGATGATATTGGGCTCTTATTGATTACTGTTAAGTCATGACAAGTGTGTTAAAGTTTTGTTCTTGGAATGTTAAAGGTGCTCAATCCCCTACCAAAAGGGCCAAGATATTGTTGCATCTTCACAAACTTAACATAGATGTAGCATTTATTCAGGAGACGCATCTACCCGGCTCACAAATCAATAATTTAAGGAGAACATGGGTGGGACATGTGCTTGGCACTGGGTTAGACTCTTGTAGAAATGGAGTTGCGGTATTAATTGCACGGCGCATACCCTTTCACCTTTTGCAATCGATAGGTGACTCACAAGGTAGATATATACTTTTGAGAGCAATATTAGGCCATACTGAAATGGTAATAGGATCCATTTATGGACCACTTGGTGATGATCCCCAATTCTTTTCAAGTCTCATGTCCAATCTGGCATCATGGTCTAAGCTCCCCATCTTACTCGGTGGAGACTGGAACTTGGTTCTCAGTAACAGCCTTGATAGGCCAAAAGCAAGGCATACCCCATACACCCCAGCTCAGTTGGCTGTCAAAGATCTTATGAATACTCTGGGTCTTGTGGATCCATGGAGGACTCTTTTTCCTTCCTCTCGAGACTACTCATTTCACTCCCTCCCCCATAACACATTCTCAAGAATTGACTTCTTTTGTTGGGGATTGAGCACCTGCGAGGGTTCAGAGTTGTGCTTATCTTTCCAAAGTGATCTCTGACCACCACCCAACCACCTTGCAATGGTCTATACCCTCCTACTAACCAATTTAAGGTCTGGAGATTTAATCCCCAATTACTTAGATCCCAGAAGATAGTCGATCTTTTACAAAGGTACATTACAAACTTCCAGGAGTCTAACACTGGGTCCATGCCGAAGTTAGATGTGCTCTGGGGGGCTATGAAATGCTCACTGAAGGCGAGATTATCCGGTTGGCCTCTATTAGGAAAAAGAAAATTTCATCAGAATCCTCCTCACTCTTACAACAGATTAGAGTTCTGGAGCAAACCTTATCTCCCCAGTCATACCCCATGGAATTGGAAAGGCTGGAAAGCCTTTGATTCCAATACAATACTCTTCTAGGCGATAAGGTGGAATATCTCCATTTTAAAACAAAAGCCACTTATTTCGATTAGGGGGACAAGGGAAACTACTCGCCTAAAGGCTTAGATCATGGTGATGGATAGGATGGTAGTTACCATACAGGAACCGATGGGCAGTACCATACTACTCCTGAAGGGATAGTTTCATGCTTCAAAACATATTATCAATCTTTATATTCCTGCCCCCCTCAATCCTCTAAGAATACCACACTGGACTGTTTTCTAGAGGATATAGACCTTCCAAGTTTATCCCAGCACCAAATAGCCCTTTTACAAGCTCCCCTCAGTATAAGCGAAGTACACGAGGCTATTGAGGCTCTCCCAGCTGATAAAGCCCCTGGCCCGGATGGCTACACATCCAACTTTTATAAAGCATTCAAATCTCAGCTGAGTACTGTCCTGCTTGATACATATAACTATATGTTCCATCACGGTCTCTCAGATCTCAGCCTCACTGAAGCCACTACTGTTGTGCTTCCCAAGCCTGATAAAGATCCCACTTTAGTATCGAGCTATCGTACAATTTCATTAATAAATGTGGATATCAAGATTCTTGCCAAAATCCTGGCTAATAGGTTGGCCAAGGTCTGGCTTTCCTTAATAAGTCCCGAGCAGGTTGGTTTTGTGGCAGGGCGTCTCTCATCGGATCATTTATGTAAAATCTCCCATCTTATCTCGGCAACAAGGGACTCTCATACTCCGGCAGCTCTAGTTTCCCTTGATGCGGAAAAAGCCTTTGACCGTGTCTCGTGGGACTACTTGTTCGAATTATTACCCAGATATAGAATCCCTTACAGTTTATAAAGTGGATCAAACCTTTACCCCATCCCACTGCTAAGGTACTATGTAACGGGTAACATCACAATCCTTCCCCCTTCAACAGGGAACGAGGCAAGGCTGCCCCCTGTCTCCTTACTTGTTTAATTTATTTTTAGAGCCGCTCATTAGGAGGATTAATCATTCCGCATCAATATCTGGTATTCCGATCCAGCGATTTCAATATAAATTATCGGTATATGCCGATGACATCATGCTTCATGTCACAAATCCAACTACGTCTATACCAGCTACCCTCAACACTATCAAAGAATTTTGGGAACTCTCCAACTATAAATTAAATGTAGCCAAAATGGAAGTAGTGCCTCTAAACAGCCGGACTTTAAGGGCAGACTTGGAGCAACTTGGGTTCACTTGGGTAAGGGATAAAATAAAATATCTGGGCATATTTCTGTCACAATCCGTAAGCAAAATGCAACAATATAACTTGGACAAGTTACTTATACGCATTAAAACGGACCTTAATCGTTGGGTATTGCTTCCCATCTCTCTCTGGGGACGTATCAGTATTATAAAAATGAACGTCTTGCCTCGCTTATTGTACCCCCTTCAGATGCTGAATCTATTCCTTCCCCATTCATGGTTTCGTCAGATGCATAGCATTATTTCTAAATTTATTTGGAGAAATAAATCGCCTCAGAGAGCAATTACTAAATTGCAGAGGGCCAAAGAGCATGGTGGATTGCAAGTCCCTAATATTTATCTCTATTACTTGGCCATTAATTGTGCCACAGTCTCTCGATGGTTAAAACCCACTAAGGACCCCCCACTATGGTTACAAATAGAGCAGTCAATATGCAGTGCTGCAGGAATTGACATTAAGAGCCTCCCTTACATTACCGCTAATAAAGTTCCCAAGTTGTGTGAATCCACACCAATCACGATCTCGGTACGGATACATGAACAGTTGAACAAAACCTTCGGGCTTTCACCATTGAAGGACGTGTCCCAACCTCTTTTCAAAAACCTCAATTTTAAAATAGGGGGTAAGTTTATCAGTGCATCATTTTGGCCGTCGGAATGCGAAATCACAGTGGCTGACCTAACCGAAAATGGTAAATTACTTCCTTCTCAGCTTTTAGCACAAAATATAAATTACCTGCTTCTTTTTGTTTTAAATACCTTCAAATATCCACATCCTAATACAGCATTTGGATGGCCTATGGAGTCGGTCTATGACCGGTCCTATACTTAGCTCACTTACCAGGAGACCTTCGTCTCACCTTGTCACCTTCTACTATAAGGCACTTCAAATAAGTAGTAGTGAACAAGAAGGTGTACAACATTACATGTGGGATAGATCCTTCCCCTCTGCCTCCCAAGTACCTCGTCAATGGCAACAAATCTGGAAAAGGCTGTATAAGGATATCAGGTGGGATCGATATAGGCTGCTTCAATTTTATGTGCTGCATGACCTATATTACACCCCTGTAAAACTTAGTAAGATGGGGCATCATACATCGGAACTTGGCACCATATGTGGTTCACAAACAGGTACACTCCTTCATATCCTCTGGGAATGTGACAAAGTTACTCCATTTTGGTCTGCCATCAGATCTAAATTGGATACTATACTTGGGCTCCAAAATGCCTTCAGTCCGGAAATCTGCATCTTGGGTGATTCAGGCCAAACTCTAGTAGGTAATCAAAGGAAACATATGACACTGATATCTCTCTGCGCTAATAAAATCATATTGCGACACTGGTTAGACCAGCAAACCCCTTAGTATGTAGAATGGCATAAAGAAATACTATTTGCTTTGCAAGTGGAATATTTTATTGCCAATATGTCCAAGCGCAGTAAAAGATATCAGAGAATATGGGCACCTCTACACGCCCTGTTATCCGCTTAGGAGAGCCTTGTTTTGGACCTGGTCTTGATACAGCCTGGAGATGGTTAATGACTTAGTCCCTCTAACTCTTCCTTATTGGGTAGTGTGACTATTCCCTACATTGTCTAGGAAAGGAATCATTCCTTTTATATATTGTAGTGGCGAAGTGGGTGGGTGGGGGGAGGGTACATAAGGTTTTACTAGTTCTGCGGTCATACTCTACCATGCTATTGGAGTCAGATACTCTTGATAGGTAAATTTAAGTTTATTGAAATTACTCGGTCTTGGTTACAAAAGTGAGCAAATGTTACAATCCACAGTCTGTGTATTAATGTAGATGTACAATATCTTGACACATATCACTGGCTGTTTGTTTAACTATCTGAACAAGAGATCTGTATATTGTACAAAAAAATCCACAGTATTTTGGAATACTACAATAAAGCAAATTAACTTTAAAAAAAAGATCCGGACTCCGCCGAGTTCGAACAGTGGGGAAGAAGATTATTCTCTTCATCTCATGTGCCAATCTGCATTGCATCACATCAGGCCCACCACGCTGCCTACAACAGGCATTTGTGGTCAATGCTGGCACAGGTGTTAGCATTGTTGCCTGATTTGGAGGAATCTAGGTAGGCCATCGCCCTCTCTGTGCAGGGTCTGGATCTTGCAAGGCACCAGGCAAGGGTATCATATGATACCAATGAGGTGGCTTCCAGACTGGTAGGGACAGCAATCTGCATTAGGTGGATGGCATGGCTTTGCCTGTCAAGATTATCACCAGTGGCCAGGCATAGGGTGATTTCCTCTGCCTTCAAGGGGACCCGTATCTTTTCCCACAGGGCGAGGAGGAATTTGCAAGGGCGTCTTCTGTCCCCCCCCATCATGGGGGACATTGCCTCACCCTGAACAGCCTTAGACTATGTATGACCTAGGATGGCTAAAAGGGTCTCCCCTCTGCATCTCCCCCACAACCCCACAAGAAGCTGAGGGAAACTATTCCCTCTGGGCAGTGCCAGGTCCCCTCTGGGGGGCTTGGTACTCACCCAGCTGTAATAAATGGTGAAGTTTGACAAGGGGAAGATATGAAAATTACATACCTACCATAATTCTTGATCTTCCCTTGTATCTTCACCATTCATTACTGATTCCCACCCACTTTCCCCTCTGGGCCGCAGCTTCTGGGCACCAACTCCACCCTGCTCCACCCCCCACAAGGCCAATTGGGGCCAGAGTTCCCCTGGTGCCTCAGGGCCCTCTGTTTCCTTCTCTAAGTCACAGAGCATCCAACCTGAGGAGGGCGGTGAGTAGGGTCTTCGCCCTGGCCTTGGTGGGAACTCCCTGGGATTCTCAGTGGGGTGCACTGTGGGGTCCCTTCCGTGACTTGTCACAGACCTATCGGGTCCATTGCCAACCCAGAAAAAAGAGTGAGGACTCCATCTGAGCATCCTGCAGGAGGGCCCATGGGGACCCCCCCCCTTTTTTCTCTCTGTCCCCCTCTATATATAGGGGTTGTTTCTGGACAGGGTCCTTTCCTAATTGGAGATTACATCTTGGCTAAGCCCCCAAGTAGCAGGCCTCAGAGGGCCATGCTCTAGGACCTTCATCCCGAATGTGGATTTAGGGGCAGGAGGGAGCAGACACGCCATGCCCTATATTCTCCAAGACCATCTCAAATGCTCCTGTTCTGGACCTATGTCCAGTGGTTTCCTGAGCCTGATGGGATCCTTGCACCTGTGTCTTCATACCTCCCAGGTTTTGAGAATAAGGATAAGCCAACAGTCTTCTGGTTGAGCATGGCAGGGGTCTCTCGCCTTCTCCCCCTATCTTCTATATTTTCTCTCTTTCTCATTCTTTTGCCTCTCTTTCTCTTACTCTCCTGTGCTGCTGCCCAGGGGCTGGGGCCCTAATGTCCAGAGAGTGAAATCCTACTTCCCCTCTATCCTCTGGCCGGCTTATTCCTTTTACAGTTTATATCCTTTCCTTTTCCTATCCCTTGGCTCCCTTGGCTCATCTTAATTTTCTCTATCCCTCTTTTTTTCCCTCTGTCTAGCAAAGCACAACTGGGGTGGGGAGGAATCAGCAGCACCTAATGGCCAATGTGCGAGTGCCACACAGTGAGTCAGCCTTGTGGGTGGCGCCATCAGCACCAACTACTCCCACACACAAAAAAAGAAGCTCTTGAGCAGGTGTGCACCTCCAGCTTACACCAATCAGTAAAGAATGGTGAAGACACAAGGGAAGATCAAGAATTACGGTAGGTACATAATTTTCATTTCTCTGTAGCTCACTGGTGAGACCCAATTCTGGAATACTGTGCCCAGTTCTGAAGTTCCCCATGAGGAAAGACAGAGACAGGCTGGAGACTGTGTAGCATAGAGTAACCAAAAGGATTCAGGGCCAACAAGGTAGATCCTATGAGGATCTCTATAGGGTACTAAACATGTACTCACTAGAGACCAGAAAGCAGAAGAGGGGACATGATGCAGACTTTCAAGTTCCTGAAAGGAATAAGCAAGGTAAACTGTGATGAACTGTTCAACAGGAATAGCAGGTCAGTTACAAAGGAGGCATGAATGGAAGCTGGTGGGGAGGAGATTTCAGGAGAAATATGAGGAAATTTTACTTTACGGAGAGAGTGGTTGAGCCTGGGAACCTATCAGCTGAGGTAGTGGGTGTAAAATCCATTAATGGGCTCAAGCATGTCTGGGACAGAGTAAGAGGTTTAATTATTACATGGGGTAGCAGTAAAGCAGGGCACAAGGATGGAGGTGAGGGTGAAAAACAGTAGATCACAGGGAAAGGTAGAGTAAAAAAGGGCAAACTGAATGGGCCAATGGTCTATTTCTACCAACAGTGTTAATGTTTCTGTTTATCTATGTCTGCTTTTCTTATATGAATAATAACTCTCTGAGTAATGTGCAAAGCATTTCCATTGACGGAATAATTGGTTATTCTCTGCAGGACAGCAGTTTTAGTTTTCTAACTGTGACATTTTAAGAGACATGCTCAAAGATTAAAGGGCTGCTATTAATTATGATTTATAAACCTCCATAGGACTGATGAGTCAGTAGTTAATTTTAAATACAATATACAAGATCAAAATTCCATGTTTTGAGAATTCAACAGACAAATGTATTCCTTATGTTGGTGTCTGGTGAGTGGCATACGTCAGGTTGCTAGTTTCAAAGACAGCCCTTATTGTCCGAGGGTTTCCTGACCAAAGGAAGGGAATGCTCAGACAGAGATAGGAAGGATAGGAAGAGATGGAGGAAGGGAGGGTGGTGGGTGGGTGGGAAGGAAAGAAGAGGTGAGGAGTCATGGGCAGAAGGGCAAGAAGGATAACAGGATCATGGGAGGAAGGGTGGTTTGGGGAGGAGACTTAAGATCAAAGTCTGGGATTTGTGGAGGAGAGCAGGGGGAAAGCCCACACGACGGGGGAATATAAGTAAAAGGAAAACTAGGATCACCCTTCCTTTGCTAGATAGTGATTAGCCCAGCCTCCTGCCCAGTACTTTAGCAGGATAGGTGGGAGACCAAGTGAGATTTTACAGCATGGTCAGCTGATGAAGATGGACAGCAGGTTGTGGACCAGAAAAGACAGGAAAATATGGGGCCACGATGGGTTGCTGAAGGTGGACAGCAGTGGGCGGCAAGGTCTTAGGGACACTGTCAAGATGAGTATGGACAGATGAAGGGTTGCCAAAGGAGGGTAACAGGAGGGTATGATGGGAAGTTTGGGACCATAGAGGGTTGCTGAAGGTGGACAGCAGTGGGTGGCCAGGTTTTATGGATACCAACAAAGAAGGGTATGGATATGTAAAGAGTTGCCAAAAGAGGGCAACAAGAGTGTCATGGTCTAAGAGTGGGGAAGGAAGAGGAAGAGGAAAAACAGGGTGGGGAAGGGGGGAAAAGGAGGCACAGGTAATGGATCTAGAGGTCCCAGGGGGTACTGGGCTGGGAAAGCAGGACACGGGCTGGGTGTGCACCCAGCCATGTTGGTACCTTGTGTGGTTTGCATCCCAGAGGGCTGAATGTAGGCACCAGATTTGCATCTGAGTCCAGAATAGTGGTAATCGATTGGAGGTGGTCATGCAAAGAATATGAAGAAATTGATGTATACATAGTCATGCAAAGAATATGATGAAACTGAGATCTATGCATCAAAGTATTGATGATATAAATAAAGGTTAAATAAAAGTTTGTGATGTATTTATGTAAATAAAGTATGCCAACTGTACACCCAAGGTTTGTGTGTGGTGTTAATTTTGATAGGGGAAACCCATAGCAAAGTATACATATTTACTGTCCCAAGAATACTTTTGCATTTGTGTTTGCATTTAACATCGGTATGCTTACAGTACTGTATATGCATTCATCTATTTCTTATTGATTAGCTTTCTCATACATAACATATGGTTGTCTGAACCTTAGTTATCAGTGATCAGGGGAGTAAAAACAAATCAAAGAGTAGGCTTACATTCAGAAATTGTTATTCATTAAAAAAGCCTAAGTATGCTTACATAGCATTGAACTGTGCAGCTTCTGTTATTTTAGCCCCTCAGTTTGTTGCTGTAGAATATCTAACTATCATTATAATAATTTTATGTATTTTCTGTGTCACTATTCTGATGAATCATTCGTGACATCTGGAAAAATTAACACGGTAAACCTACAGACTAATGGTAAGAAAATACAGTGTAATAGGCTGAGCGTGAAGGGCAACAATACAAACAGCCTTTATGAATAACATTTTTTTCCCTAATATTCTTTATTGGCATGCCTCATGAAATACGGTATTTACAACTATGCATGGTTCAAAATCAATTTCAATTTTCTAAATATCCATTTAAAAGTAACTACATTCCCTGCACCTGCCCAGACAATTAGAACTTATTTTTACCACTCTGTCTATACAAATGTCTCATACAGTTTAGTCAATGCCATCATACTTAGTATGCATTGCAAGTTGTTCCCCTAAGTAACTAAACTCATTCCCTGAGGAAGATAAATGCCACTTAAAGTGCCCGTTTATCAATAAAAATTGTTGCATTTATGTGGGTCCCTTTTCCAAGCCACTCAGGGTGCCAGCCAACATTAAACAATCGATCAACTATCAACATGCATTATACAATTTTATTTATTTATTTAAAATTGGAAGCCCGGAAAGGCACAAAGAGTTGAGGCTCATTTCTGGGTGCAACCCAGGAGGGGGTGGGGAAGGGAAATACAGAGAGAATAAAAATGACAATACAACAAATGGTTGTTAAATAGGCAGCATTACAGATGTAGGAGCATGTGGATACCACGTGTAAAAACAACAGCATGGTGAAAAGCAATAATAAATGGACACTCATAAGACAGCCAGTAAAGGTGCTCAGTGACTGATGGGGTAGGTGACAGTCCTACCGGTGTCCAAACACAGACCGAGGGTGGAGTCACAGTAGCAACAGTAATGGGTGGGACCGGGTAAGAGGGAAAAGGGTCAAGAGGAGGCTGGCAGGAACAGGAGGGAGAAGAAGGATGCCTTAGTTAGCATCTAAAAGCAGGAAGTGAGGGGATGAGGTGTAGGTCAGAGAGGAACTGGTTCCAGAGTGAAGAGAGGTGGTAGAAGAAAGCAGCTTGTCCAGCAGAGGAGTCAGGGTGGAGGATAGAGAAGGTACAGGAGTCCCTGGAATGGGCAGGGTAAGAAGAGGATGGGGCAGGTAAGATGATTGAGGAAAGGTAGGAGCAAAAGGACCCAAATCAGTATTGGCAATAAAGGAGGCACAGTGGGACTGTTCATGAAACAACAGCAGGAGGATGGAGTGGGAGGAATAGAGGAAGCAATGATGAGTGTGTGTGTGTGGGGGGGGCAGTTGATAGCAAAATGACAGAAGGCATTGAAGAGGGTATCCAGTCTGGCAAGGGAGGAAGAAGTGGTGGTGCCATAGACCACATCCACGTACTCGAAGACCAGGGAACCATTTTGGTTACCAGCTCCTGGCAGAACTGAAGAGAGAGGCAGTACTCACTACAGTACAGGGCAGAGTTTGGGCAAAGTTAGGTATGAATGGCATTGATGTGGGTGAGAAGTCAAGCCTGCAATTAAGCCTCACACCAAGGTACTTGAAGGCGGGGACAACCTCCAGAGGCGCCATCCAACATGGTGAAAATAGGGAGGGTGAGAGCCTGGCCAGTTTCTAGCTGGTGCCAAAGGTTATGGACTCAGTCTTCTTGGCATTGACCCAGAGTTTTTTGGTGTGAAACCAGCACAGTAGGTTGTGGAAGTCATGCTGGAGTGGACCCACCACAGCTGAGGCTGAAGGTGCAGAAGATTAAATGACTATGTCATCCACATACATGTGGATATGTGAGGAAACAAACACAGAGGGGAGGCTATTTAGGAAAACTGAAAACAGGATAGTACCCACGATAGAGTCCTGTTGGACCCCTGCTAGGATGGGGGAAGAACAGGACACCTCTGACTTGTACTGACTGTTGAAGCCCATGAGGTATGAGCTGAACCAGTCTACATCAGGTGCTGAGAGAGCAACTGAGCTAATTTTGTTAAGGAGGAGAGGGTGGGACACAGTCAAAGGTTTTGACTAGATCGATGAATATTGCTGCGGTGATATGTCCCAGATCCATCCCAGTGAGGATAGAGTCAGTTACTTGAAGCAGGGACAAGACGGTAGAGTGGTGCTTCCTAAAGCCGGACTGGAACAGAGAAAGAAATTTAGAAGAGTAAAGGAAGTTGGCAAGCCGATAGTAGACAACAGTCTCCTGCAACTTTTCAAGAGAGGGAAGGAGTGAGATTGGCCAGAAGTTGCCAGAGAAGGAGAGGTCAAAGTGCAGAGGCAAAACCTTTGCAACCTTCCAGGCCTGAGGGATGGCACTGAGGGAGAAGAAGAGATTCAGAATGTGAGCAAGTGGAGAAGCGATTACCAGAGCAGAGATATGTAGAAGTTTGGGGTCCACCCATCAGGGCTGGGCTTAGAAAGATTAAGTGAAGTGAGGATGAGGAAGACTTTGTGGGTAGAAACTGGAGGGAATTGGAAGTTTTCAGGGGTTGAGACATGGCAGAGATAGCTGGGAATAGGAGGGGGTGTGACCAGGTCGCATAGTTTCTAATGGGTAGGAGCCCATGCATAACTAACAAGCACTGGCCTGCCACACTCTGTTTTGGGCATGAAGGATACCACCCACTGAGATGTTGATTTCAGTTTCACCAACTGTGCATTGCTAGAGTAACACATGGTAAACACAAACAGAGGAGTCAGTTCAACAGACAGTATAAAGTAGTTTGATGCGCTATGCACAGGGAAACTTCAGTGCCACAGTGAGAGAATTTTTTTTTTTCACTTGTATCTTTCTCTCCTTCCCGACCGGCCCCCTTCCACCAGCCCCCCCCAGCCCAGTCACCCCAGTATCTAGTGGACTCACCTCTGGCTTCCATAAGGTGCCAGCTAGCCAGGTGCGGCACCTGCGAGGGACTGGCATCATCCCGTCGGTCAGGATTTTCCAATCCTTTTCATCCCATTTCCCAAGTGCAGTGTGCTGGTGTGCGAAGATGCCAATGGCCGAGCCACGCGCGCTTCCACATGCGGCACACCAAGCGTCTGCCCCACCTTCCACCCTCTACATCTATGGATCCACTGCACCATCCCCTAGCCACCACTAGGGGCCAGACAAGCAGCAGACTCCATCCCCACCCCTCCCCAGGAGAGAAGAGCTGTCCTCTGGATGCCCGATCCTCTCCCTCCCCGGCCAACCCCCCGGCAACCTGCTTGCACCACGAACATGGGTTGCCAGCGTGGCAGGAGGTAAGACATGGATGCCTCAGCCCTCCACACCACTGAGCATGCTACCACAGTGAGAGAACTGAAATTATCCATGTGGCCATGTGCTTCAGGAACACAACTCTGGTACAGCTGATAGTTCACTCTGTGAAGAGAAAGAGAGTCAGTGAACCAAGGCATTTCTAGTGTTTGATCCATGGCAGCTATAGGTAAGTGCCGTGAGTGTGCAAGAAGAGAGACAGACCATCAGTCTGAAAGAATCAACAAAAACCACAAATACGATTTTTATTATGTGGTACAAGTCAGTGTAAGCATAGTTTGTGAGTGTTGAAAACCATAGCGGAAGCATGTGTGTTGATAGCAATGGCTAACAACTCTCATTAAAGGTCTCTGTCCCGGAGCATGACTGCTGTACTGTTCATGGAACAGATCCATTCATGCCCCCTTTAGCATAACATTTTTTTAACTACTCTTAAATCAGTAGTATTCCATTAGGAAACCATGTGATGATCAGTGTGCACAGTTGGTGCAAGTAGCAAGTCATTCCATCTAGCAACTCAGTTGCCATGACAGGCCCCTGTTGTTTTCGATGGTGAGTCAATCATCAAGTGCTCACAGTCACCATCCCCAGCATACAGTGAGTGCCATGACAAGCTCAGCCCAAGCCACCTGCAGATCACCACTAATAGCCAGCAACTTCATCGCCTGAGGTGACTACCCTGCCACCTACACAGCTGTTTGCATTCATCCAGATGGGAAGATCCTGAGTATGCATGCCTTGCCCGGTGTGAGGGTAGTTTGCTTTTGTTTCCATTTGCCATCTAACCATTGTGCTGGATTACAGGTTGTGTTCTCAGTTATTTGGTTGCTGATGTTCTATCACTCAGAGTGGGTTTATGTTGCTGAATTATCTAAAGTGCATCAATGCAATATCCCAGGCAGCACAGATATTGCGCCTGCCATGTTTCTACCCTGGGTACCCTAACAGCATTGTAGCACGAATGGATCCCAATTTAATACTGGCACATAGAGTTGGGGCTGAGGTGTATAGCAGGCAGCCTGACCATACAGACAGACCTATACTAATGGGGCTGGTGAAAAGCTGATATTAGAACAACATTCAGTACTCAACAATTAGTGTATGATAAACCATTTTCCTCCCACACATGTTTATGTTATAATAATTGCTTG
Organism: Neoceratodus forsteri; assembly: GCA_016271365.2. Taxonomy (NCBI): domain Eukaryota; kingdom Metazoa; phylum Chordata; order Ceratodontiformes; family Ceratodontidae; genus Neoceratodus; species Neoceratodus forsteri. Next base: position 1,631,848,739 of record CM028130.1, on the reverse strand, counting down.
CGTTATTTATACTTTTGTTATGCAAAGCCATTATTAGCTGGGTGTGGAAAACTGCATTGTGAGAAGGTGAAAATTGCATGGGAAGTATCCTGAAGTGGATAGATTGGTTGGGACCGTATGTCAGTGATGGGACCCCACATTTGACAAGGCCCACTTTAATTTCTCTGGGTGGAGCCCCTATGTGTACATCATTATTAGTATCAGGATACAAGCCCTCATTTATCAAAGACTAATGACCCAGGCCCAATTCACTTTTATGAATCGTCAGGGTAGACATTTGTCATCACCTGACAGCACAGCGACCAGTTACACATGCAATTGGCGACCCAAATAAGATAAAAAAAATGGCTACACTTGCAGGCCTACTGGGGTCTCCTATTTACCAAATAGGATACCCACGTGACTTGCACATAGTTGCCCATTTAAAAGTTATTCCCTACCCCAGCTTACACTGTTTTCCAAAATTCACAACACGGCATTCCAAGAAATTGACAGAGGATACACAAGTACTTGAGTAGATTCCAAAAAATGTGTTACTGACTACTAATATTCCAGAGGGATGTAGCTTTACCAAGATTAATTATTTGCTAGAGGAGACCCTAAAGGGGTTAGATGACCAGAGAACACAAAATTACTTGTGTTGTTACCACCAAAATGGTCAGTGCAACCACTGAAAGTGAGAAAATAATTCCAACTTTGAACCTACCTAGCAGGTTCATGCCTAAACTAATAATAGCATTAAATAGTTTTATTCATTGAATGTGACTAAGGATATCACTATTGAGCTGAGGCTCATTGTCAGAGGTTTACACAATGAAATACAACACACTTTACAGAAATAAATACACAGTGTGATACAAAGCAAAAAAGGTTATACGATATGAAATGATAGTTATCAGCTATTACACATACCATAAGCCCAAATCTCCATCATCGTAAAGTAATATAGTGCAATATAACTTGCTTAATATTTAATGCCAGCTGTCATAACTGAGCAGCTATGAAAGGCCCAGGTTTCAAGTTAATATATTGCAGTAAGAAACGCTGCAAATGGGAACCCACATGAATATCAACCAGGATCATAATTTGGACAATGAGGAAGAGGCCTCACTACTTGGGATGCAATCTGTTTCTGCAATTTGCCAAGAATGACTGACCCACAACTGAATCTTTAATTTGAAGGAATAGAATTTCAGATATAATGGCCTGAGTAGAGTAAAGAGGCCCTACCTATGTTCAGGCGTATAGTAGTAATCGAGTAGTCAGCCCTCCTCAGCTGATTTTAGGTTCATCCTAGTTATTCTCCTTATTAGGTTACTTGAGTATCAGAGACCATGCCTTTATGATATTTACATGTAAAATTTTGCATATGAAGATGCCTGTGGTTCTATAATCTCAACCAGATCAGGTCAGAATATAGTAAGCTATCGTTCCTAGTATGGGGGACATCAAGGATGGTGCAGACAAAAGGGATTGATGAGGTAACTTGTTTAGTAAAGGGGAGACCACTTATGAGTTTCTCACCTCCTGCTGGATGAAAGGAGAAAATTAGTTTCTCTCTCAAGAGAGAAAGACTGAGATAGATTTGGTAGAGACTGTGCCCCAATGGGACGGTTTGATTCGGGTACTGCAAAAATACCTGGGAGTCGTAGACAAATGAGTGGACAAAGTTAACCAGACCCCATGAAGATATAAGGAGTATTACAAACTATGGCCTTTCTTGGGGATTAGAACAGTCCCCCACAGGAAGAAGATGCTGATGCATGGAGTGAGAAAGCCATCATAATGGTGCAGGATCTCCATTGCTCAGATGAAGAAAAATGGTTCATTTGGGAGAGGTCCTGTGAGAATCTGCAATGAACACAATTCAGTCATTGAAGGTGACTTACACAGAAGTGATACAAAAGGGCTACCTGACCATTCCTGAACAAATTTGATAGGGTACAGAAGCCCAGCATGATAATGATGCAGTTTGCATCAATAACTCAACATGAGGAGAATAACTTTCTGATTTTTTTTTGTGGGCCTAGAAAGCCTCATACAGGGATTACCATGTAGGATGCCTTGACACATCTGACATGAATTGTGTTTGACTTGAACAAGTACTTTAGGAGCAATATGCTCAAATCAGATACTTTTGAAATTGTGACTGAGAGAATGCATGGACACTTACCCAGTTATGGAGAATTAGTTGTAAAGATCCAAGACCTGAAAACACATCTATTGCCAGTCTTGAACTCCCATCAAGAGATAAACAGCACTGGTTGGGCAACCATGCAAAGCTTGCCTGTGCTGCCATAGAGGGGTTCTGATTACATCACACCTCGAGAAGGAAGCTCAAGAGGTCCAATGTAATCAGAAGCCCAAGGTAGCAGCATAGGCTGGCTGGGCATCTGGTTGCCTAGCCAGTATTTTTATAAAGTATAGTTTTTTAATTTTATTTGATCATTTAAAGGAAAGTGTTTTCACAGTGCTCTGAGACAGCGGTGAACTTGCAGAGAGTTTCAGAAATTAAACGGATTGCTGTGCATGTGGCAGCACTGTGAAAAACACCAGCTGTCTCGAGGATTTCCCATCAGCTGGAATGTTGGTGTACCACAGAAGGATACAGTTGGGTCCCATGACCACTGAACTGTGGTACCTCAAGGTTTCAGCTAGCATGGAAATCCATGCAGAACAAACCCTCGCTGGACACTATATGAAGATAATGCATAGCTTCATGGCTACTAGAGGGCCCTGTAACCGATCCTGTGGAACCCATCACTTGAGAACTGATAGAACCGATGAACAGTTCCACTGGCCCACTAATACATAATATCAAACCTCAATGTGAACCTTCCATGAACAGCCAGCCTGGAGCATCTGCAGCTTAATCTAGAGTGGCCTCTTCCCCTGATAAGAAACTAGGATCACCCAAAGGAACTGGAACGCTCAGATGTTTGCAACCATACTAAAATATAGTCTGCTACTGATGTGGAGAATTAGGGAACTGACAGTATGTTTGCCAGTGGCGTGAGAATTTGAGGAAGGAGTGTGAATAACTGCACCACAGGAAACAGAACCAGGAATACTGTGGATGGGAGCAGTAAAGGACCACACTAGAGCCCCGAATGAAAGATGTTAAAAGAATTGTTAGGTACAACCCCTTTCAGATCGACCCTCTAAAAGGACCCAAGTCCTGAGTTGAAGTATAAGAGGATGGCATCCCTACTTATGCCATACTCAGTAGTGGATCTCAAGTGGCCATACTGTTCAAACAATACTATAATCAACACCAGTCCTACTGACCATTGTAGCCTCTAGAAGTATTGAATGTATGCTGAATCTGCATACCCATACTTACAAATGCATCCAGTTTTGGATTGACGTCCCAACAGAGACATTTGGAGTTAATTAGCCCAATGAGATACTGGCTGTACAGTGCACTACAGTGGAAGTGTGCAGTCACGTTCATCTGCTCAAAGGTACCAACACCAACATGTTTAACAGACTGGGACAGCTTTACCGAGAAAGAAAAAGGCTAATAAAGGACTTACTGGTCAAACACATAAAAACAAATAACAACATATTCTGGGAGCAGCATGGGTTCACCTCTGCCCTTTCCTGAGTAATAGACATTTTACATTTTTATGAAAAGATAATCAGGCACCTTGACAATAAGGGATCAGCTGATGCCATACCATTAGATTTTTGCAAGGCCTTTGACACTGTCCCACATTGGGCAGTGGTTGAAAAAATGGTAAACTCAACATAAACAGCTGCTTGGCACAATGGGTAAAACGTTGGGTTACAAATCACACACAAAACTTATTTATAAATGGTTATTTATCATCTGAGGGTACAGTGTCCAGTGGGGTGCTCCAGGGGTTGGTCTAGAGCCCATTATATTTCAGATATTCAGTTCTGATACAAAGAATAATGTTGTAAACTGGGTTAAAAAAATATGCAGATTACATCAAACTTGGTGGACCATCTGACACCACAGATAATATAAGCAGTATTCAATCAGACCTAGATGAAATAACTAACTGGGTATATAAATGGGATGAGCACTTGAACCTAAACATATGTTGTGTCATTCACCTGAAGAAAAATGAAATATCTCACCAGTATATATTATGTAGCACAGTACTGAAAGCTAGTGGGATGAGAAAAGATGTAGGGCTCAATTTTCAAAGGGTGCTGCAGGGCTGGTGTCAACCCTTGCATCAAACCCATGTTGGCACAGCAGCGTCAAACACCTTTGATGCAACTGCACCCAATTTTAGTACATCAGGCGTAGTCGCGACAACTTCCACACTTTACAGCAGCCTGCATCAAAGATTTGGCACAAGCCCCATAAAAAGGGTCCCCCAAACGGTGCAAGTTAGACCAGGGAAAAGTTGGTCTAACATGCAGCATTTGGTGATCGGGATTAAAAATCCTGATCGCCAGCCAGGAGAATGCCGCAACACCACTGTGCCAAATGACTGGTGCACCAGGGCCTGCGGCATTCTCAGGGCTTTGAAAATCAAGCCCCTAGGCTTTATGATAAATAGCTCATTTGACCCAAAGGATCACTATATGAGAGCAGTGTCAGAAGCTAACAGGGTATAGAGAGCAAAGAGAGAAAATGTATTTAGTAGAAAGGCAAAGGTTATTGTGGCCTTGTACTGTTAATATGTAAGGCCACTGCTGGAATATGGCAGCCAAATATGGTGTCCATTAGAATGTTAATATAACCAGAAACATAGAAAAATAGACTTTGTCCACAGATAAGGACCGCTTGGCCCACCCAGTCTGCCAATTTCCCTACCTACTGAATAAGCAGTAGATCTTAGTTAACCAACAGCCTCCTTCCTCCAACCCCCCACAAGAATTGTTTTATGTCTATCCCATGCATTTTTGAATTCCTCCACTGTTTTTGACCCCACAGCCTCCTCTGGAAAGCCATTCCATGCATCCACTACCCTCTCTATGAAAAAATACTTCCTTACATTGTCCCTGAGTAGTTCCCCCTCTATCTTCAAATTGTGCCCCCTTGTTCTTGCACATCTCTTTTTCTGAAAGATGCTACCCTCTTGGACTTTATTGATTCTCTTGAGGTACTTAAATGTTTCTATTATGTCCCCCCTCTCCCTCCTTTCCTCAAGGGTATACATATTAAGCTCCTATAGTCTCTCTTCGTATGGCTTCTGGTGCAGACCCTGCACCATTTTAGTTGCCCTCCTCTGGAGTGCCTCTATCCTGTCTATGTCCTTGTGGAGATGAGGTATCCAGAACTGCATGCAGTATTCCAGATGGGGTGTCGCCAACTGTCTGCACAGAGGGATAACAACTTCCTGTTTTCTACTGGTGATGCCTCTCCCTGTGCATCCCAGTATCCCCCAGCCCTCCTTACTGCCTTCTCACATTGCTTGCCTAACTTTAAGTCATCTGATATGACTACCCCAGGTCCCTTTTCATTTTTGTTGTTGTTAGTACCTCCTCCCACGCTGTCTGCTCTTCTCCTGCGTTTTTATTTCCCAGGTGCATTACTTTGCACTTCTTTGCATTGAATCTGAGCTGCCATACTTCTGACCATTTCTCCAACTTTGCCAAGTCCCTTCTCATCCTTTACATCCCCTCCTGTGTATCAACCCTGTTGCTGATCTTTGTGTCATCTGCAAAGAAACATACTTTCCCTTCCAGTCCCACTGCAATGTCACCTATAAAGGCATTAAAGAGGACCAGTCCCAGTACTGAATGAACCCTGAGGTACCCCACTAGTAACTCCTTTTTTTCGGAGTGGATTCCATTTACTATTATCCTCTGTGTCATGTTGTCCAGCCAATGTTTTACCCAGGCTACAACCCTGGGACCCACTCCAAGGCTGACTAACTCATTCATTAATCTTTTATGTGGGACTGTGTCAAATGCCTTGCTAAAGTCTAAGTAGGCCATGTCCACAGCCCCTCCCTAGTCTACTACTTTGGTCACCCAGTCAAAGAAATTGATTAGATTCATCTGATATTACCTTCCCACTGTGAATCCATGTTGCCTTGGGTTTTATGTCCCACTGGCCTCTAGAATCTCAACAATTCTTTCCTTCAGAAGTGATTCCATCATTTTCCCTACCACTGAGGTCAAACTAACAGGTCTGTAGTTTCCTGCCTCTGTCTTGCTCCCACTTTTGTGAAGGGGAATCACATCCACCCTCCTCCAGTCCTCAGGTACCACACCATCCTCCCATGATTTGTTAAAAAGGGTAGTCAGTGGTGTCACTAGGTCTCCACTTACTTCTTTAAGAGTTCTGTGGTGACTCTCGTCAGACCCCATTGCTTTGTCCACCTTCAGTTTTAGGAGTTTCTTCTGTGAATGGACTGGAATCGACCACCCTATCCAGAGTACTTCTATTCTTTGGTTTAGGTATCTCCCCCTCCTCTTCTTTTTGAATACTGAGCACAAGTATTCATTCAGTATCCCTGCTTTTTTACTGTCACCCTCTGTCCACCCTCCCTTCCCTTTATTAAGCCTCACTATCCCTCCCTTGGTCTCTCTTTGCTCTCTAATGTACCTATAAAAGGTTTTATCCCCCTTCTTAATTGAGTTGGCTATCTTTTCTTCAGTTTGGGCCTTTGCTATTCTGACTGCCTTCCCCGCTTCTTTCTGCTTAAACTGGTACAGTTCTCTGTCCTGCTCCTTCTGTGTTTCCTTATACTTCCTGAATGCTATCTTTTTCTCCCTAATCTTCCCCACCACCTCTTTTGAGAACCATAGTGGTTTTTTCTTTCGTTTTGTTTTGTTGATTTGCTTCACACAAAGGCTTGTTGCCTCTGTGATGGCTGTTTTGATTTTTCCCCATTGTTCCTCCACCCCTCCTTTTTGCCTGTTTGCTAGTGCTTTTCTGAGGCACTCTCCCATTTTCCCAGCCAGCACTCCTAAAGTCCAATACTCTTGCTTTTGTATGGCTTGACTCTATGGCTGTGTTTATCGTGAACCATACTGTTTGGTGGTCGCTTGTTCCCAGATGGCTACCCACTTCCAAATCATAGATCCTCTCTCCATCCCCGTTTGAGAGTATCAGGTCTAGAATTGCTCCCTCCCGACTGGGTTCCAATACTAGTTGCCTGAGGCATGCCCCCTGTAGGGCATCGAGAATGACCCTGCTCTTGGATGTGGCTGCAGCAAAGATTCTCCTGTTAACATCTGGCACATTCAGGTCCCCCATCAACAATATCTTCCCCTTTTCTGCCATTCTAAGGATACCTTTTATCATTTTCTTGTCCACTGCCTACCCCTGAGATGGGGATCTGTATACAACCCCGTGCAGATTGTGGTGCCATTTCCTGTCTCTAGGGTGACCCACAGTGCCTCCTCTACATTTTAGTTCCATTGCTTTGATCCCTTCCCTTACTCAGAGAGCTACTCCTCCTCCTCTTTTACCCTCCCTGTCCCTCCTGTAAATTGTGTACCCTGGTATGTTGACATCCCAGTCAGAGCTGAAAAAGTTCAATGAAAAACAATTAAAATCGTAATGTGGTGTAATGATATGTCATATATGGAAAGACTACATCACCTGAACTTCTTTTCCTTAGAAGATTGGAGTAAAAGAGGTGACATTTTATTAATGTACAACATTGTGCAGGACTCATATTTATTAAATGAACTTTAATCTGACTTTCAAAGACACTCAAACAAATATCAGAGGTCATCCACTGAAAGTTAAAGAAAGAAGGTTCAGAAAAGATAAGAGAAAATTCTATTTTACTGAACATGTAATAAATCCCTGGACTAACCTCCCATAATACGTCATCATCAGAGAAACTAAAGACAAATTCAAATATAATTTAGACAAATTTATTATTGATGGTGGTAATCTGGAGTATATATATATATATATTTTTTTTTTCATTGCAAAAAACGTTGTTAATGCATCAGTTAGGGTTGCTTCAACAGCAACAAAAGCGAGGAAATTCGACATTAGGGGTTTCAACCCTAACTCCAAATCCCCCCCACACACACACACACCACACACACACACACACACACAACACACAACACACAACACACAACACACATACAAGCAGGGGACGGTACAAGGCAACACAACCAATCAGAAACAGACACCATAAGATAATAGAAAGAACATACAACTCTGTAAACATACCACAAGAGAGGCATCCGTCATCATGTTTCAACTACTGTATCACATCTGCTACCATCCCAGTGTCCTGGGGGTACACCCACATGCTGTGCAACCACATAAGATGGCTAATGCATGAATTGTATAACTCCATGCAGATAGTACAACAGTGTCCCTAAGTCATGGTAGGCCCACATGGTGAATTAGACCCTGTTCTTCCATCCTTCCATTGAGATAGAACAACACTCTACATATGTCATAGAGGGACCACAGGGTGCTATGTACCCTGCCCTATCATCCCTGCATTAGCATACTGCAACACTATCTATGTGTCACTGTGTCCATATGTCACAGTGTCATCTGATGGTTGTTCAGATACTGCACTCCCATCCCTCCATCAAGATATAAGTACAATACAATCTGTATTTCACACTATCCATATGTTACAGTGAGAGTACAGGGTGCTTCGCATACTGCTGTCCAATTCCTCCATTGTCATACTACAACACTATACATACATTATACTACCTATATGTCACAATGAGAAAAATGCAACATATGGATAGCATAGCACATGGATTGTGTTGTACTATTTCAATACAGGTATGGTAGTGTACGGTCCAAACAACCCTGTGTTCTCACTGTGACATATGTACAATGTGGATAGTGTTGCACTATCCTGATGTAGGACTAGGAGGGCAGGGTGCCACAGTGACACATGAACAGTGTGTTCTATGGATTCTGACATGATATGTCAATGTACGGATGACAGTGCATGGTCCAAAATACAGTGCACTCCCAGGCCCACATTGACATAATAGAACAGTGTCTTTATGAAATGTTGGGAACACTATTCCTCCATGTAGGTACTACAACAGTCTGCATAGATCAGGTTTGGAGTGTGGAGTTATTCACCGTACAGTCACATCCCTACATGCAGTCAGTAGAAGAGTGTACATAGCTAACAACAGAACCACATGATACTTCAAATCCTGCACTTCCATACCTCCATCCACACAAAAGAGCAGTATGTATAAGTCACAGTCACACAGTAGGTTGATTTACACCCTGCGTTCCTATCCCTCCACAGGTGGACATACACTGTGCATCCATCTGTGGAAATATAAGAGAGTGTGGCCCATATACTTCAAAGAATCAAGTTATGAGCAGGTGTAGCAAAATAGTATGAAATAGTCATAATCATCTCATTTAAAAAAACTTTCATCTAAAATGTTCTACATAGCCTTCTTAACACCTACCCGCATGTTTGCTCAGCATGTGGGTGTACCCCCCCAAGACACTTGGATGGCAAGCTGAAGTGATACAGTAGCTGAAAGATGATGATGGATGCCTCTTGAGGTATATTTACAGAGTTGTACGTTCTTTCTGTTACCTCATGGTGTCTGTTTCTGATTGGCTGTGTTGCCTTGTACTGTCCCCTGCTTGTATGTGTGTTGTGTGTGTGTGTGTGGGGAAGGGATTCAGAGTTAGGGTTGAAAACCCTAACGTCGAATTTCCTCACTTTAGTTGCTGTTGAAGCAACTCTAACTGATGCATTAATGAAGTTTTTTGCAATTATTTCTTTACTTTTGGAAAAAGTGTAATATAACTAGTAAATGGTATGTGCTGGTGGAAGCACAGGACCTGAAAAAGCTTTCCATTTGAGCATAATAATATGTGTGTGTGGGAGTGCGGGCCCTCCAGGTCTTGTGATCCCACTTACACATAACAACAGAGCCATACAGCAGCCCTACAGGGCAAGGAACACTTGTAACACAAAGTTGCCAATATCTCAGCAACCGTAGCAGCTATGAAAGAACTTCAAGTGCCATTGTAATCATGACAGTGAAGCCTTCACACAAGATAAAAGTCAACAACATCTGTATCTCGCATCCTTTCTGAGATATGGGCACCAAAAAGCATTGTGGGCGCCGTAATGTTGTCCTATGGGAAAAATCTCAACTTCATAATAGCATATCTATGGAATTGGTATAATTTGTTACACCTAAGCAGCATAAGTCACATCTCTGGGACATCCCCTTTATACCTGGCAAATTTCAAGCCAAAAGAACAAACCGTCTATTTATAGGGTAATGTACCTGATAACTGATATGTGTTGGTGGGAGCATGGGTCCTTCGGTTCCCCCGCTCCCACCAAACTGCCCATTTGTGCATAATGATATGTGTCTGTGGGAGCATGGGACATCAGGGCCCTGCACTCCCACTTACACGGAACAATGGAGTCATACAATAGCCCTATAGGTCTGAAAAGGAACCCTTGTAACACTAATCTGGCAATATCTCAGTAACCATACAACCTAGGAAAAAAATTCCAGTGTAGGTGTAAACTCTAACTTTGAAACTCCCTCGCATGCTTAAAATCCATATCTCACTTCATTTTCAAGATACAGGCGCCGAAAGGAACTGCAGGCACCGCAATGTTATCCCATGGGAAATTTCTCAACTTTAGAATGCTATAACAATGGGCCCATTGAATGTTTTAGGATCAAACCACCAAAAGGCACATCTGTGGGACCAGGGCTTGCTGCCCTGCAAATTTCAGCCCAAAAGCATTATCCAATTTGGCACAATGAAGTGACAAAGAAAACAACACATGGGACAATGTTGTGGCTTATTGTTGTTGAGGCAACAAAAATGCTTTTGCAACAACTAAAATGTTTTCATGATTCCCTATACCTTATAATGGGATGTTGTTGCGCATGAAAAAATGTTGTCGCGCACTAAAACATTTTGTCAAGCTAAAAAAATGTTTTCACAAAAGTTTTCACAATGCACATATACATTTTCCCATAGGCTATAATGGGACATAAAATAGGTAGGAAAAATGATCTCTGCTGGTTGGTTGAAATGCATCACCTGACCATGAGTATATCAGAGCACGACCACACACCTGCACTTTTACCCCCCCAAAAGAATTTTGACATTTTATAAGATAGATAACCCACTGTAGGGTATGCAATCATGCTCTGATATATGCACGCCTTGGGTGGTTGACTCATGAGGCCGCGTACACCAAGGTGTGCGTATATCAGATCAAAACTGCACACCTTAGAGTGGGTTATCTATTATATTAAAAACTTGAATAACTTTGGAACGGAGCAATATTTTTTCACCAAATCTTCAAAAGGCACCAGTTCAACCGAGGCCACATGTAGGCAAACAAATGTGAATCTACTGAAATGTATTCTCCAGTCCATCATGGCCGACTGAAGATATCCCCAAAAGTTGACCCTTTTACACATTTCGAATGCCCTACGGTTCCACAACCATACATTTGATCAGAATGACGCTTTCCAGCTCCAGAGATATATGGTTGGCGGTTGTGCATGCAAAATTTCAGGCAAATCAGATAAATGGTTCCAAAGTTATTGAAGTGCAAAATTTTGGATTTAACATAGAAATGCCTGTGCAACCCTAACTATACTGTGAGCCAGTATTTTATATATATATCTATATATATATATATAGATATATATATAGATAGATATAAAATACAGGAGGCAACAAAGAGCAAACAGTCTTTTCTGTTCCTCAGACTTCTGTAAACCTTTGTGAAAAGCAGTAGGGTGAAAACAGTGGTGGGGTTCAAAAATGCCTGGGATAGCCAAAAGATTGTAGGGGAAAGAAAAGGAGGTGAAGAGATAGTGCCCTCACTTAAGTAAAGGTCTGCAGGAAAAAAAGAAGGTTAAAAAAATGGACAGACTAGGTGGGCCCGACAGCCCTTACCTGCTGTCACATTCAAAGTTTCTGTGAAATACAAGCAGACAGTGATTCTGAACCTCTTCTCTTCATGCTTTTGTAAGGGTTGAACAAATACCTTTTCCTAATATTCAGCTGCATATTCAGTATTTAAGACCACAATATTTTGGATTTCGGTATTTGGGTGTTCATATTCGACTACATGGCAGCCAGTTGTGTGTTCGTCTAGACACTCCCTCCCCCCACCGGTAACCAGAGCTTGTTCCTTCGGCCACCTTCCAGCATTAAACAACTTTCCCACTCTCCACCCCCCAGCATAGTATACAGTGCATTGTAGACAGCAAAACATGTCTTCCAAAACCTCCCCATGTGGCCTCAAAACATAGTATAAACAAATACTCAAGGCAAAGCCGACAAGATGCCTAAAAACAGATCCGCAATCCTTGCTGGAGAGGATTCCATCCCAGCTAGTCAGTTCCCCTCACCCAGGAGAACCGTTCTCCCTCCAGATTCCTGATGACCCTCAGCTGAAGTTTCAGAAAAGCAAAAAGCTGGCACAGAAAGAGAGTCACAGCTGATGCATAAGTGATAAGGTGGTAAATGTATTAGATTGAGTGTGTGATAGGGAGGAAAGGTGCAGAGTGAAATGCATCATTGATGATGCTAAGCAGCCTGATTGGTTACAGTCTGCTTGGCATCACTAATGACACTTTTTGCTCTGCCCCCTCCCCACCCTGCACCCAATCTATTAAGTTTATAGACTTACCACTTATGTGTCAGCTGTGACTGTCTCTCCATGCTAACCTTCTGCTTTCTTGAAATTTCATCTGAGGGAGATCAGGGTCAGGAGGAAGACCACCTTTCTTGGGAAGGGCAGCTGACTAGCTGGGATTGAGTGCCCCCCACACACACAGCAAGGATTGGGGGTAAATTCCAGGCTTCCAGCAGCTTTGCCTTGTGTCATTTGTACAGGTATGTACACTGTGTTATGTGTTGAGGTCACATAGGGAGGTTCTCAGTTACAGAAGGGGTGCTCTGCTGTCTACAGCTCACTGTATACTATGCTGTCAGCCAGTAGTTAACTTTGTTCTTTATTTAAAACATTGTTCATGCTGGGGAATGAGGAGCAGGGTGGGAAAATTGTTTAATTTCATTTTTTCTCCCTTATCCTCTGAACACTAGTTCCCGAATACAAATAGTATGCCATTCGTTAGTCAGTTCCAAAAGCTCAGATAGATTTCTATTCATGGTATTCGGGAAACAAACAGTCAAGAACTTCACCACACTACAGCATCTCAGCCGCCTGCAAGCACCACGGTAGGAGGCAGCTAACCTCCACAAAAACACAGGTCCAGCAAAAAGTGGCACACAAAGAATACAAGGCACAGAAATGCTGTTTAACAATCTTATAGCAATTATATGTGTATGTTACAAATAGAGCAGGAGTTTAAAGTGGCTACCCCTAGTGCCTCAACTACACGAGTCTTCAAGGGGTTCACTCTAAACTCCTGCTCTATGTTTTTTTGTAACATGCACGTATGGTTTGCGCACCACTTTTTGCTGGACTTATATTCGAGAAACAATACTGGGACCATGCACAGACCCCATGTGATCAAGAACTACTCAGCAGACTGATGGTAAAACCCAGTGTATTCCTAGCGAGAGCACATGCATACCTCTGAAGGATCACAGTATAATTTTAGAACATCACAAATCATGAAATCACCATAAGAAAAGGATGGATCTTAGCTCAAGTCTGCTGTGTGGAAACCACCAATCAATCAAAGCCCAGGGAAGGAGGGGCACTGAACAGAACAGAAACAGTGCTCTTTGCCTTCAGTGAGTCTCCTCTGCCCACATTGTGGAAGGATCAGGTTCATCAGAATTTGCCTCAGTGGACTACTGTATTTTCAACCAGTGAGGGAGATCTGGGATGTGTCACACAAGAGGAATGTCACATGCATTTAAATGATAAAAGGCATTTCAAACAGCACTCAGGGTGACTTGCTCCAGCTAACATAGATGATATGAAAAAACATCTACAGGAGTTACTTGCCAGAAACCCTCATGCATTAGTAATCAGAGTTATATGAAAACAGAATGGCACTGTATGAATTGGTATCAATTCTCAAATTTTGAACAAGCGTGCCATTCACTATCAATATATGATGTCCCACATCCAGGACACTCTGAACTATTTGAATGGAAGCTGTTGGTTCTCATCCTTGACATGAGAAGCAATTACTATCAGATCCCTAGGGCCATCAAAAACTGAAAAGACTGCCTTCATTTGTGTTTTAGGGTTCTATGACTGTCTTCATATTCTGCAAGGTATCAGTGTAGTTCCTGCCACCTTCCGACGGATAAAGGAAAGAATTGTCAGTGATATGAATCTGCTTAAATACCTTGTAAACCTAGATGGCGCAATCATGTTTGACAAGACCCCAGAAGAACATCAGGGTCATATTCAATGCATTAGTTTGCTTAAAGGAATTTAGATTAAAGCTATCAACTAACACTTTCCACTTCAGTAATAGTAGATGGTATTTGGATGGAGACGGTGAAAGTGCAACTATCAATTACCTGGCTTAGATTTCAGTCAACAAAAGAGCTTCAGACACTAGTTGGTTTCTGTGCCTACTGCAGGTGTTTCATTAAAGATTACACCAAGATTATGAGACCATTGTTGGGCACGACATAGGGGTATCAACCAACTCAGATAAGATGACAGCTACCACAGGGGATGCAGTCCTTAAACATTACCTCAGTGCTGGACAACATTTAGGAGCCATTGGGATGGAATGGTGTGAGGCAGCATTCTGTGAGATAACATGACATCTTATCAGCACTCCAATGCTAGCATATGCCAGTCCTACCAAGTCATATACAGTCCGTACTAATGCAAGCCTTAGCCGTCTTAAAGCTGTATTGTAGCAAATATATCGATTATTGGAGTGGTGTGGTACTCAACCCATAAACTAGAGACAGATTCACCTGTGGTACATATTTATATTCTTTATTTACTTTGAAAATTCTTATTTTCTTCTTGTGATTTTCTTTATAATATAAAATTCCATATAGGTATTTCAGTTCCTTTGAAATAGATTCAGCCATCACTTCATATTTATTTAAGCTCTCTTGTAGTTTTTTAAATTGCGTTACATTTCAGGACCAATTGTCCCTTCATCAGACTCAAGAGTAGATTGAATTGGGCTGTAAATTTAAAGTAGACAAATCAATAATACCATCTCTCCTTTTAAAAAAAATAACAAATAATATATATATATATATATATATATATTTCAGTATCAAATATACACAGAAGGTCAGCAAGCTGGGGCATTCACCACCTGAAGGCTGACAGTGTCCAAAAAAAGAAATCCTGTGAGCAACAGTGGACCAGTTTCACAAATACCTGTATGGTACCTAAGGGATACTTATAACTGATAACAATCCATTGACCGACATGAAAACAACAGCTAGATGTCATGCTGCAGGACATTTGATGGTTGTTCGCACCTGCTACTTATGACTACTGTGCTGAATACCAACCAGGAAGGAAGCATATTCACGCTAACACTATATTGAGGTTACCACCCACCAAGACTACTTCTGAAACAGCAAATGATGAATTGTAACACATACCAGCAGATACAGCCTGAACATTGTGCGTTTGTGCAAGAAGTATGATGCCAACAAAAGAATATCGGCCACCAATTTACACTGATTGACTGACAGTTTATGTACACAACTGGTGAGTGTCTACCCATGGCCCATTGCAACATGGCACTGTTACACCATTCTCCTATCTAAACTGACATGATTTGTTACAGGAACAGAAGACTGATTTATTTTCAGGATATCTATCAGATATTGAAAGATGGAGGAAATGCTGTTCAAGTGACTTCAATACAAGCAGAAACCATTCTAGTTTTGTGAGTATGGCCTAAGTTAAAAGTTCAAGACAAGTGATCTTTCTTATGCGACCGAAGAGCCTCACCCCATCATGAAAAAACAAATGTTGCCTGGAAAACTTTGACGTACTGTGGTAAGAACACTGCATGATGACACTGAACACTCAGGTTGTAAATGATTGTAGAATTTGATCGGATCAAGATTTTTTGACCACACAAGGGGATGGACATAGACTACCATTGTAGACCAGCAGCCATTGCGTACAGAGAAAGATGTTAGGCAAATGTGCTGCACCTTTGATGCATATCTACAAGCTCACTTCTAGTAATTGCTTGTATATATTTTTTAAGCTTAGAAGCCAATAAATCTAGCAAAGAAAACATCCTAGTGGTTACCATCATTTTATTAGATATGCCAAAGAATTCTCAGTGAAGGAGCAGAAGGTGCCCACTGTAGCCAAATTATTTATGAAGAAGTTCTATGACCATGACAGTGCTCAGCTATAGCCAGATAGCTCAGGAGAGAAATTTGAAGAGTTTTTTTTTTGTGTAATGGAACTGCTGTTATTAAAGGGATTAGAAAATCCTGAATCATACTATATCATACAACAAGGAGACCCTCAGCCCAAGAAGTTTAATAGAACTCTTCTATTCTATTCTTTTCATCTTAAGATGCTTGAAATCTCAATAAAGTCAACAAGCTAGTGCCCTGGTTCATGCCTATATTTGCACAAAGAGTGATGCTACAGGACTATCCCACACTATCTCATGTTTAGTTGGGATGCCCAGTTACTGACTGACCTGGATTTTAGTGTGTCTGTTGATGGTGTCTGACCCAAGATGTATCTGTAATGTTTCCAACACCTGAAAGAACAGTTGATCAACTCTTAGCAGTTAGTGGGCATTGCAGCATGTGAATGAGGACCAGCCCACTATAACAGAATGGTGAGGATTCACAACATGGACTCTGGAAACTGGGTTCTGGTTCAAAACGTGGGACTGCCTGGAAAGCACAAGATTGCTGACAGATGGGGGAGAATCATCAATATGTCATAGCAGAGCAGCTGTACAATATGCAAGTACTGTCTCTTGGATATGACTGTGAAGAGACAAAGGAGGCAATCAGACCATGTGCTAAAGCCATCTACTACTGACCGGAGAGGTGAAACGTAGCTCAACAAAGGCCATTCTAGAACTGTTTCATCCTATGGAAACTATCTGCAGCATGCTGGAAAAGGAGAAGGAAGGCTCCATAGAAGGAATAACTGAGCCAGATCGCCACAAGAACATGGAATCACATGTCTCCAGAGACGTTGGTTGATGACAGTGTGCTAGTCAGCTATCACTCTGCTGAGCACATTCCCACATTTCTGGATGAAACTGATCCCATCACAAAGTACCCACTGAACTCAGAAGCAGAAAATTTAATGCCTAGGTATGTAAGTGAAAAAAGGAAGGTCAGTGGTGGGACTGTAAGGCTAAGGTTAAGAAGGGAAGGTGGGGCTGTGCAGAGGGGGAACAGGAAACATCCTAAACAAATACTTTTCTTCAGTGTTCACAGAGGTAAAGAACAGGGATGCTCCACAAAAAATTTAATGACAGCATTGGAGGGAGGGAGGGAGGCAGGAAAACACTAGTCTGTTTCTGAGGAGAGAGTCCAAAAGGGGCACACAAATCTGAAAGTGGACAAAGCAATTGGGCCAGACAGGGTCCACTCAAGTGTATTGAGGGAGCTCAGGAAGGTACTAGCTACACCTCTGATGGCTCCATTATATAGCTCATTGGAAACAGGACTGGTACCAGATGACTAGAGGAGAGGAGATGTAGTCCCACTTCACAAAAGTGGCAGCAGGGAAGAGGCTGGCAATTATAGGCCAATCAGCATGACTTTGGTGGTGGGAAAGTTAATGGAATCGCTGCTGAAAAAAAAGGATTGTGAAATATCTTGAATCTAGTGGGTTACAAGACCTGATGCAGCATGTATTCACCGGGGGGGGAGGGGAGAGGACATGTCAAACTAATCTGATAGTGTTCTTTGACTGGATGACCAAGGAACTAAATCTGGGTGGAGCGGTGGACATAGTCTACCTAGATTTCAGTAAGGCATTCAACACCATTCCACACAGGAGACTAGTACCAAGCTGGGTAGTTTAGGAATGGGTCCAAAGATGGTAAATTGAGTGAGAAATTGGTTAAGGGATAGATGGCAGAAGGTGGTGGTAAACAGAGCTCACTCAGAGGAAGGGAGGGTGACCAGTGGAGTGCCTCAGTGCTGGGAGCTGTCCTCTTTAATGTCTTTATAAGTGACATTGCAGAGGAGCTGGAAGGGAAGTTCTGCCTCTTTGCAAATGGCACCAAACTCTGCAATAGGGTGGACATGCCAGAGGGGGTGGAAAGGATGAGCAGCAACCTGAGAAAACTCAAGGGGTGGTCAAACATTTCACAGCTGGGTTTCAATGCAAAAACATGCAAAATAATGCACTTGGGGCACATGAACCCAGGGACAGAGTACAAAATGGAGGGGTGGTACTGACGACCACCAAGCAGAAATGAAGCCTCAGGATGATTATATTAGATGACCTAAAGGTGGCAGGGCAGTGTGACAAGACAGTTGAGAGGGCACGTGGGATGCTGGGGTGCATAGGGAGAGGTATCACCAGCAGAAAGACAACAGTGTTGTTGCCTCTGTATAGATCACTGGTAAGATCCCACCTAGAGTATTGTGTCCAGTTATAAAGTTCAGACTAAAGGACCTTAATATGTACAGTACACCCTGGAAGAGAGGAGGGTGGGATATGATAGAGACATTTAAATACCTCCTGGGGGTAAACAAGGTTCAATAAGGACAAGGGGGCATGATAAAAAGTTGGAGGAAAATAGATTCAGGACAGTTGTGAGAAAGTATGTCTTCACAGAAAGAGTGGTGGATTCCTGGAACAATCTTCCAGTGGAGGTGGTGGGATAAAAACAATGGTGAGGTTAAGAATGCATGGGACAGGTATAAGGGAATCTTACAGAAAGGGGAGGGGTTGAATGGGCCGGAGATCAATAAGGATCTGCAGTGATACTATAGGCAGGGAAAAATGGACAAACTAGGTGAGCCACACAGTCCTAATCTGATGGCAAGGTCAATGTTTCTGTAGACAAATAGTCAATAAAGGCCATGGTGAGCCACAGGAGAAGGCCCGACCAAAGGAGAATGATGAGATGGACTTACTCTCAACTGAGGATACTCACACAGTGCCCAATGAGGTGGGAGTCACTATCCCATTGCCCAAGGATGAGAGCATAGTGTCACTGTGACATTCTGAAAGAACTTCAAAGCCTGTTTTAAGACTCAATTATTACACCCAGGTGCCTTCACTAACCTACTCACATTCACTGTTCATAGATGTACATATGTTGCCCTAGGCCTTTGCCCCCTATAGAGTTATGTGGTGCCCCTGACTGATAGTTCAGTGACAGTGTGGAAAATAAATAACTTTGGTTACACTATGCGCTTGTCAGAATTCATTCATTTAGTTAGACCTATGCTTACATCATAATGCTAAACAGGTTTTATTTATTAGAATAAAACTGTTGACTCTTTCTGTGTTGCAGGAATTACCGGAGATATCAATTTGCTAACGGGGGAGAGTGTAACCCCATAGGGTCTTTCTGGCACACCCATTGGATTTGGGACTTTTATATACAGCGTTGTGTCTTGCTGTGTATCAGCCCTCAAGACATAGACTTTGAACAGTGCCATGTGTGTACAGTGTAAATAACAAAGTGCTGACACCAGCAGCGTGACTACTGCTGAACTGATTCTTTTTGGACCGAGCACCTGCTCATTGTGCATCACATTTCAACAAAGGGAGGCGGGAAGGAGGGTGAGGGCAGCTACAGCACTAACAGAGGAGAGGATGGCTAAGGAGGTCAGAAAAGGGGACGAGGCTTTTTTCAGGTATGTGGGGGAAAGAGGAAGACAAGGGGATGGACAGAGAGAATCAGGAAGGTGGGGGCTACACAGAGGAAGATCAAGAGAAAGCAGCAATACTAAATGATTACGTCTGCTCTGTCTTCATGGTAGAGGTTGGGGGATGGACCAGCATGCTGCAGTCAGCAACAGGGAGGGAATGGACACAAGTCTATTCTCAGTGAACTCAGTGGAGAGGGTCCAGAAGGGACTGGAAACCCTAGAGGAGAATAAGGTGGTAGGGCCAGATGGGATTCATCCAGGGGCCCAAAGGAACTCAGCATGGTGCTGGACACCCTCTGGCAGCACTTTTTAACACCTCAGTGGAGACGGGGGAAGTTTCACAGGACTGGAGGAGGGCCGATGTGGTCCCTCTGCACAAAAGCATCAGTATGGAGAGTGCTAGCAACCTCAAGACAGTCAGTCTCATATCAGTGGTGGGAACATTAATGGAGACACTACTGAAGGAGAGGCTCGTGGTGCACCAGGAGGCAAAATAGCTTCAGGACCACCTGCAGCAAGGTTTCACAGGGGGGGAGGTCATGTCAAACTAATATCATAGGATTCTTTGACTGGGTTACCAGGTAGATGGATCAGGGGAGAGCAGTGGACACTACCTACTGTATCTGGACTTTAGTAAGGCTTTCAACACTGTGCTGCACAGGAGGCTAGTTAAGAAACTAAGCAGCCTGGGGGTGGAAGTGAAAGTGATAGACTGGGTATCAAACTGGTTAAGGGATAGGGGGCAAAGGGTGGTGGTAAACAGTAACCACTCAGGTGATAGGAGAGTGACTAGTGGGGTATCACAGGGTTCATTGCTGAGACTGGTCCTCTTCACTGTCTCCATAAACAACACTGTGGAGGAGCTTGAGGGTAAGGTGTGTCTCTCTGCAGATGATAAACGTGCAACAGAGTTAACACTCAGGAAGGGATGGAGAGAATGCAAATGGATTTGAGGAAACTAGAAGAATGGTCTGGGGTGGCAGCTGAGTCTATATGCTAAAACATGCAAGGTTATGCACTTTGGGCTGCGGAACCCAGGAGCTGAGAATAAGATGGGGAAGTGGAACTTACACTCACCAAGCAAGAAACAGACCTGGGGTCATCATATCTGATGACCTCAGGGAAGCTGGGCAGTGTCACAAAGCAGTGGGAAAGGCTAGCAGGATTCTAAGGTGCATTGGAAGAGGGATTTCTAGCAGGAGGAGGGAGATGGTGTTGCCACTGTATCTCTCACTGGTGGGGCCCCACCTAGAGTAATCTGTCCAGTTCTGGAGGCCACACCGACAAGGACATTGAAAGGGTGGTGGTAGTATAGAAGAGGGCAGCCAAAATGGTGAGGGGGTTGCACAAGAAGCCATACAAGAAAAGGCCAAAGAAACTTAACATGTACTCCCTGGAAGAGAAGAGAGCAAGAGGGGACATGATTGAAACCTACAAGTACCTTATAGGCATGAACAAGGTGCAATTGGAGGGTCTATTCCAGAGAAAGGAAGGCACTAAAACAAGGGCTAAAGAAACTTAACATGTACTCTCTGGAAGAGAGGAGAACAAGAGGGGACATGATTGAAACCTACAAGTACCTTACAGGCATGAATAAGGTGCAATTGGAGGATCTATTTCAGAGAAAGGAAGGCACTAAAACAAGGGGGCATGAAATGAAGCTAAGAGGGAGAAAGTTTAGGAGAAATGTGTGGAAATACTTTTTCACAGAAAGGGTGGTGGATTACTGGAGCAGCCTGCCAGAGGAGGTAGTAGGAGCAGAGACTGTGGGGAGCTTCAAGCATGTGTGGGATAGGCACAGGGGCATTTAGGTAGAGGAACATGGTGGAGGGGGAGTGACACCTATGACCAACTAGGGTCAGTGGTGATAGAATAAGCAGGGACAAGAGGCAGAATGAATGGGCCTACATAGCCTTTTCTGCTGACAAAATCTGTTTCAGTGTTTCTATTTCACTTAGAGCAATGCTTTGTGACTTCAATGCTTCCAATGAAAGCTGAATCACCACCAGAACCTTTGCAGTGCAGGTAGGGCATTGTCTTACATGCACTGCCCTCAGTGACCTTCAATATCGGCTCCATGCAGCATGGACCAAGATAACCTACTTCAGGGCATAACTCGATCACACTACGCATTGCAACACTTTGATGTCTTTTAACATTAGGCACCAAAAGCCAAAGCCACTCCCCCAGAGAACTAGCACACCAGGGGGCTGGCAATTGGTTAGGGGTCACAAAGCTAAACCAAAGAACAGTCCCAAGGAGACCCCAAAACCAATCAAACAGGTTCTCTCCATTGCCATCCATGCCCACTACTGAGGCAGAAATTCCAGTGGAAGGGAAACTAAACTAATGTTAGGAAAGGCAAACCGAAGCAAATGTCACCAGTCGCAACAAAAAACACATACTAATAGTAGCAGACTCTGTAATATGAAGGGTACAGTCTCACATCCACCAAAGCGGCTGAACAGAGACTGCAGTCAGATATCTCCCGGGAACATCAGCATGGAGGGACATAGATCACATCATGTAGCCGTGAGCCTGATCCCTACCACTTCCCAGTTTAGAGACCCCCCCCACCACGCTCTCATGTTTTGTGGTGTTAATACTATGGAGAACATGAGGGCATGCTCCATATAGTTGTATACAGACCAGTTTTCAAGTCCTTTTTTTAACATTTTAGAGTGCCGATTTTGAGAAATCAAGGTTCCCACAAGTTTGATGAAGCAATTACATTTCTTGTGAATAACCTGATCTCTGGGAGTTCTATTAAACTGCACAATCATTTTTTGGTGCAGATGGAGAATAAGGTGATTGTTGTGACCTTTCCAACTCTGAAGTTGTGAACCTGATTTTTTTTTAAATGCTGTTAAGTTTCAATACGTTTTGATCCCATGAATCACATTTAATGATGCACTGTGTTTGTAACATTTTAAAGAATATTGAACTGTTTCTTTTACAATGTCTGTACATGTTAACAAACAAACACATTTTTGATGACTGTTTGCTCTTATAAATATTCATGTGATCACATATGTAACAGATGTTGTAGCAACTCTGCATCACCCCCTGATGAAGCTTTCCTGGCACTATGTAAGGGTGCTGAGCATTCAAATGTGAGCACCTTTATTTAATAAATTACTGTGAACAAATGAGTGTTCCATGGTGGTGTGTGTGCACCATTTTTTGTTTTTCTGGTTTAACCTAGAAGTAAAGGGAAGCACCTTTGATTGAAGAGGTGTGTGCAGTCTTGTCCATGTATCTCCTAGGAGGGTGAATCTTGGCAACCCTTCTGCATGGTAATTTTGGGGTTGCAGATAGCACCAATGCATCTTGCTGGGACAGTGATATTTGTAGGTGGGGGAGGATGTGACCACATAGGAGTGGTGGGAAGGTAAGGGTTAATGTTTAGGAGTTGGCAGTCTCCCTTGGCATATGGCAGGGAATAGGCTATACATGGGGAAGGAGTCACCTGTCCTCAGGACATTGTTGCATCTACTCAAACTGGGAAAGAGGGCATTGATTTGACAGCTTAGTAAACATAGCCCAGCACTAGAGCCAAAGATGAGGAGGGGATGAGCCTGCAGTTCCCAAGAGAGCAACACCTCATGGATGGAGAGGAGTTCTTCAGTTAAGGACAGCACACCAATAAAATTGAAGGAAATGAAGAAGACCCTCATTGGGTCCCGGGCCATTCACACTAAGGAATAAAGGTAAAGCCACAGTGACACCTTACGCTGTGCCATACCTTGGGATGGAGGTTACACAGGTATTTCATATTCTGTGGCAGAGTACTGCAAAAAATATATATAATAACAGTTCATAGCCATTACATTTTTAAAGACAGTCTTTCTCATCATTACAAGTAAAGTGTTTCCCCTTTCACATTGGTGGTGGTTTATTTGAACTGATGCCCTTTTTGCCTCCAAGTTCATTCAGCTATGTCCATTTCAGCTACAAAATCACTAAATTATGAATAATTTTTGGCAAACCTTTCAGACCTTAATAAGGCAACACTTTATTAACATGCACATGGAGCAATTAATATGGCTTTAGAAAACATATTCTCTTTAATCTCTAGATCTAAAACAAAGACAAGCTTCTGCAGGTGGGCATTATGAATACCCCTATCATCCCTGAAGTAATTAGAAGTACAAGCTAAGATGGAAGGAATATAATAAGAAGGAAATTAACTAACACTCTATGAGGGAATACAGAAGCCTGGCTTTGTCTAATTATAGCATTTAGAAGATATCAGAGGCTAATGAAGCATAATGTGCTAGGAGATCAATGAAAAACAGTACTGCTCTGCTAAGGCTCTCAATTTAGGTTTCTAAAGAAGATAATGCATGTGCAGAGAAAAGTTGGAAAAACTTAAATCACACATTCAATCTCTGATAAAATAGGTACTAATACATTTTCTCATATTCATTAATGTTAATGTAATTTAAGGGGAAAAACTGATGTTAATGCAATTATCTCTCATGTTTGTAGCTTGTTTGTTTAATAGCCATACCTTTAATAATTGATATCCTTTTGTGTGGCTCCTTTGATTGTGATTTAATCAACTATTCACCCCCCACCACCACCACCTGTTTATCATTAGTTCTTTTGCAATCCTCTTTTGCTATCGCACATACAAGTAAAGTGGCTATTATATATTTTCAGCATCTTTATATAGTTTGAAGGTCAATGGATTTGTTTTTTTAAGGACTGCAAATTTCCCAACCTCAGAGTCCAGTTTGTTAGGAACTAAACTATGAAATATTGGGTGTCAGTCGTTTTCAGCACTATTTCTTGGCACCTTAGAAACAAAATTTAATTAATAACATAAAAACATAAGAATTATGCCAGCAAATGAAGGTCTTACAGTCTATCAGGCCGCCCAGTGCAGACCCCATGCACCCCAGGTTACATGCTGCTCTACCCCACCTTCCCGGACACACTTACCTGCCCTATAACTTTATCCCAATGCCTCTTGAATCCATCCACATTTTTCTTGCTCACCACCTCTTCTGGTAGCCTGTTCCAACCCTTCACCATTTTCTCCACGAAGAAGGGCCTCCTTGCCTCCTTCTTGGATTTGCCCACAGCCAGTTTGTAACTGTTTACCTTTGTGTGTTTGTTTTAGTTGGTCTTGAAAAGTTCACTGAAGTCTACCTTGTTTATGCCATTAAGATACTTAAAGAGTTGTATGCTGTCCCCTTGTTCCCTTTTGTCCTCCAGTGAGTACATATTCAGTTTTCCAGCTTCTCCTTGTACAAAAGCTCCTGCAACTCCTGAAATATTTTTGTTGCCCTTCTCTGTACTGCCTCCAACTGTTTTATGTCCTTTTTGTGATACAGGTTTCAGAACTGTATACAGTATTCTAGAGGGGATTACACCATGGATGTGTACAGAGGTAGTACGACCTCTTCTGCTAGTGAACCTCCTGCTTAAGCAACCCAGCACCCTGTCAGCAATTCTTGCTTTGTTACTGCATTGCATAGAGAGCTTCAGGGTGCTAGTAATTTCAATTCCAGGACTTTCTCCTCTTCAGACAAAATGACAATACTCCTCCAGCCTGTACTCTACCTCTGGGTTCTTCCTCTCCCGTGTGCATGATTTTGCACTTCTTTGCAGTGAACCCCAGTTGTCATATTCTGGACCATTTCTCTAGCTTTTCTAGGTCTTCCCACATGTCCCTGACCCCCTCTTCAATGTCTACTTTTCCACAGAGGTTGGTGGCATCTATGAAAAGGCAGATTTTGCCCTTGATGCCATCACCAGTGTGATTTATGAACAAATTGAACAGCACCAGCCGAGCATAACCCCCATGGTATTCTGCTGGTAACTTCCCACATTTATGAGTATCCCTCCAACCACTACTCCCTGGGTCTTTCCCATTAACCAGTTTTCCACCCACCTAGGCATTTTTTCTCCCACTCAGAGGTCTTCCAACTTCTCAATTAATCTTTTATGGGGGACCAAGTCAAAGGCCTTGCTGAAATCCAGGTACACTTTATCTACTTGGTCCTTCTGTTTAGGCCTCAAGTGTCTACTGCCTGGTCCTTACCCAATGCCTTTGTAACCCAGTTGAAAAATATTAATCAGCTTCATTTGGCAGGAGCTCTCTGCCACAGATCTGTGCTGTATGTTGTCTTGAAGCTCATTTGCCTCAACAAACTCAACCAACATTTCCCATAGAATGGGTTTCATCAGTTTGCCAACAATGGATGTCAAGCTGACTGGCCTGTTGTTCCCTGGCTCATCCATCACCCCACTCTTATCCACTGGCCCCTCATCTCAAAAAAAAAAAAATCTCAGATAAGGTTCCTCACATAAGCACTCTTTTGAGAGCAGCTCTAGAGTTCATGGAAAAATTCAGATACCTGGGGGTCTGAATTGACTACAAATTGTCCTTCATTGATCACATTGATGAACTCACTAAGAAACTGTGTCAAAGGCTCTGTATTTTCTTCAGGATCAAGCACTCACTAACCCAGGAGGCTAGAAAACTTCTAGTCCAAGCTACCTTCTTGCCTCTCCTAGATTATGCGGACTTCCTATATGGCCATAGTACTAGCACAGCTCTCTCCAAGCTTGATACCCTAAACCACAGAGCCCATAGGTTCATTTTGGATGCCCCTTATGACACACCCCACTGCACCCTCTATTCTTCCATAGGCTGGACCTCCCTTAGCTTCAGGAGGCAAAAGAATGCTATTCTATGGACATACAAGGCAATTACTCATAAATTACCTCATTATCTCACAAGCTACCTAATTCCCTGCATCCCTAGTGCCTAGTCTCTCAGAAGTCTTACCATCTTATCTCTGACTATCCCTAAAGTTAAAACGCACTTTGTTAGAGCCTCAATAAGCTTCACTCTTCCTACACTCTGGAATAAGATCCAGAAAACCTTAAGGATGGCTACCCCTGTCACGTTCTCCCTCTTCAAATCCTTGTTCCTGAGGACCTTCTCCAAGGTCTGCCATTGTTTCAAGTCAAGGTCTTAACATCACGATTTGTTACTTCTTTAAATTCTGGACTTAAACCTCAACCATTGCTTGAGGTGTCATTTGAGTCCTCCCTCCTGTCATTGTCCACATTAAGGTCCCAACATCACGATCTGCCTTTGCTTCAAATATTGGACTTAAACCCCAACCACTGCCTGTGACATCTGTTGTGTTCTCCCTTTAAACAGTCCTTCCTCCCTAGGCCATCATGTCCAACCCTCTCCTATCTCGGCTGACCTTCCCTCCCCACTCCTTATACCCCCTTCCCCTTCCCCCCACTTGCCAGGACATGCCTACAGTACTTTTTAAAGAAGACTTACATCTCAGTCTTCTTCGCACTTTGAGGCTAGAGGAACTGCCACTCCTGCTCACTATGACTCCTCCAATGATGTTTACTGTATAAACTTCAGCTCATTACCTTAAGTCTATATATCTGTATCCATGCAATTGTATTTTAATGGCACTACCTCCTGTTGAACCTATTGCTATGTTCTGGTGCAAGTACCTTGTCACATGCAATGGTTATATGTTATTATATTATAATGTATGGTAGAACGCTGTTAACCTTAAGAAATCATCATTTCCTAAGGTTGTTATACCATCGATATGACATAGTAATGTTGTTAACCTATCGATGCTACGTCACATCGATAGGTTAACAACGGGGATCGGTCTACGCATGTAATTGCCTTTTTTTTTACACTCGGGAACTGACAGATGCGCGTGGTAAGAGGGAAGGACGAGCGACCATGGCGTGACTCTATTTCGTAAAGTGAGGCCATTTCCCTTTTTCTTGGGACTATACGCTATAAAAAACAATGTATGGTCCTTCTATTGGCAACCGGTTAATGTTAACCATCTCGAGGTTGCCATGGCAATGTACACCTCTCAAGCTTTGCTCTCGAGGTTTACACGGTCGCCCTGGCAACCTCTCGATGGTTAACAGACCGGTTACCGATAGAGGACCATACATTATCCTCTATGTTATTATTACTATGTAATTGTTATGTACATTCACTCAACCTGTGATATCTTAACCCTGTTGGCAATTGTTTTGTCCCAGGTCCATCTTGTAAATGAGCTTGTCTCAATGATGTTCTGCCTGGCAAAATAAACATTTTGATTGATTGATAGATTGAAATTGTTGACTTGTACTCTCCCGGGTCATGCCTGAAAATAGGCATTTCCTATGTCTAGTGCATTTACTCAGTTAACAAAAAGAAATAAATAAATAAAATCCCTTCCCTGACATTTAGTGCCACCCACCCTTCCTCTGCTGTATCCTTCCTATAAAGGGTGATTCCCAGGATGGAGAGATCCCAGTCATGGTTTGGAAATGTCCAGGTCTTACTGATTGCCACTGAATCCAAATGGCCCTCTGTCACCAAGGCCTGGAGGTCATCAACCATCTTTCCCAGGCTCCTAGCTTTAACAAAAACTAAAAAAAAATAAATAAATAAAAAATTGCAACTATCCTGCGTGATGCCTGACTTTACCTTTCTCCTTACACTTTCTGCTACAGTATTTCCCTCATCTCTTCACTGTTGACCCATATTCCCTCATGTGAGACCTACTAGAGCTTCTCCTTCTTCTCCCACTATCTCCTTCCCTCCTCTCATCAGCCTCCCCTGACCTAACTTTTTGCTCCCTGACCCACCCTTTCTCTCCCTTATATCCTCAGCCCCTCCCAACCAATTTGTCCATATTTTGGGAGAGCTGGTTGGCCAGCTCACTGCATGTTAAAACTTGGGATCCCTTGTCCCATAGTAGTCTCCCTCTTTGTTTAAATTTTGCCCTATAAACTTCCCCAGCCTGTCCCTTAGCACTCTAGTCCCCCTGCTGAGGTGTAGCCTGTCTGACAAGTACAAGGTTGTCTCCTCTCTAACTCTTCCCCAGCTCCCTATGTAACTGAAGTCTTCTTCCCTACACCACTATTTGAACCAGTTATTGAAGTCTGCAGTTCTCAACTTCTTAACCATGCTGGTTGTTGGCACCGGCAACACTTCTGAGATGGTGAATGTTTTTTCCCTCTTCTTGAGTTACTCCCTGAGCACCCTGAACCTGGTCTGAACTACAGTACCTCCACCCTGCATACTAAAAGGTTATTTGTACACTAGTGGATGATCACATGGGGTTTATCCCCTCTCCCTGAGTAAATGAGTATTATTTGTATGATTTTTTTCAGGAGGCAAACATCACTCCTTTTGTGCAGATATGTCTTTCCCCATGGCCATCCTGTTCCTCTTACTAAAGAGTCCTCTCAGTTTTCTCCCTCCCGTTTGCATCCTTTCCCACCCTTTCCCTACACACAGGTCTACCCCCAGATCAAGTACATAGTATCTACCCCAGTATCGCCTTGTCTTACCTGTTGTTGCTCTGCAGGTCCTTGCCTTCTACTACTCACCTGCTTGGAGGTGACCCCAGTTTAACTGGCAAGGTTCTCTGTTCACTTGCATCCTGCCCTGCAGGCACCCAGCACATGCCCTTGAACAGATGCCACACTCCTGCTTCATGGCACTCAGCAGACACGCCTAAACACAGGCCATAATCCTGCTTTGTGGCACTCATGCTTTAAGGTCACTTGGCCCTCAGTAAAAAAAAAATGCAGGACCACAGCCACATGATTGGCCAGCTGCAGCCACATGATCTGCCCCCCCTGCAATAGTGCCAAGATCAACTACCTTTAGTGCCACCCCCTTCCACAATGTCCCTCCATCCCTCTTCTCCATCCTTCCACACATTGCCCAAGTGATTCACATTAATGAAGAAAACAGTTGAAAAAAACACCAGTTATGCCACCCAAGACCTATGCTGCTTGGCAGCTGCAACAAGCTTCTTTCCTGTTGTGAAATATATGGTAGGCCTTTCTGGTTCTTGTCTAAGGGTACTAGGCAGATAGAGCAAAGCAAGTCATTAACAACCATTTAGGGTTATCATAGGATCAGTATGGAAATCAAGTACAGTGAAGAGGTAGTCAGTTGTGGTGACTGTGGGCAGGCCAGCCTTAGCTAAGTGCAAACTGTGCCCCTGCCCCTGCACCTTGGGGGCTCATACTTATTTATTTATTTATTTATTTATTTATCAAGTCTAGGATTACAAATACCTTTGAGCCATGGCTCTTTTACAAAGGTTCCACATCAGAGAAATACAAATTATGGGGAACATCAAGACAGACATTACAACAATGTGGACATTGCAAACAGAGTACAGATTAATACAGTTCAAGGGTAGCATTGTAACAAGGCAGCCAGCGGCATTTGTCAGAGAAAATAGACAACAGATAAGAAGTGCCAGAGTCATAGGGAGAGGGAAGGGGGAGAAGGCATGTAGGAAGGGTGGGAGAGGGTGAAAAGTGCAGCGTGGGTATACCAAGATGTGAGGTAGAATCCAGTGAGGAGGGGATGGGAGGGAACAAATAGAGCAGAAAGGCAAGTGGAGAAACAAGGTTAAGTTGGGCAGTCACAGGAGCTGTTGGTAGTGAGATAGTCCCGGAGCCTAGTTTTAAACATACCAATAGTTGGGGCAGAGGAGATGGTTGGGCTGAGGCCATTGAACCAGAGTGGCACTCGATAAGCAAAAGAGCGTTGTTCCTGTGAAGTGTGACAGTGGGGGACTTTCAGTAGCTGTAGCATGGATCTCCTAAGGCACCATTTGTTAATTCGGTGTTGTAACAGAGTTGAGACCCCAGAAGGTGCAAGGCCAAGGTAGATTTTTTTCACCATGGAGCAGGTGAGAAACTTTATGCAGTTTGATAGTTGGAGCCAGCCGGTCTGAAGTGTACAGGTCACATGTGTGGGTGAGACGGTGAGCACCAGTGATGAGCTGACATGCTTTATTTAAGGCAGTTGAGAGGCATCTAAGGGTTGTGGTTGTGGCTGAGTCATAAATGATGAGACCATAGTCTATTACAGAGATTACAGAGCTCAGGACTGCAACCTTCAAAGCTTCTGATGTGAGGTGTGGTCTGTGTTTGTAGAGGAACCAAGCTGTGTATTAGCAGCTCTAGCTACATTATCTACATGAAGTCCATAGGAGAGATTAGGGTCAAGCTGTATCCCTAAGTATTTGAAGGATTCCATCTGATCTAGAGTGTTCCCCTGGGTGGTGGAGATAGCCAAGCGGTGTAGCTTGTGTGGGTTATGAGAGCTGCAGAAGAGCATAGATTTGGTTTTCTTGTCATTGAGGACCAGTTTATGATTAAGAAACCATGTCTCTACAGAACTGAAACCAAGTTGAAGGTTGTGTGGAAGAGTTGTAGGATCTCTGTGAGTGTAGAATACAACAGCATCATCGGCATATACTATGATCTGCTCAGAGCAGTTGCAAGGGAGTGAGTTTAAGAAAAGGCTAAAAAGAAGGGGTCCCAGTATGGATCCCTGTGGGACACCCGAGGAAACAGGCAGGGTGTTAGAAAGAGCATCCACAATTTTTACTCTCTGTGACCGGTCTTCTAAGTAGCTTTAAACCAGAGAGAAGAGTCAGGTGATAGCCCGGCATTCAGTAGTTGGTGTATTAGTAGTCCATAGTGTACTGTATCGAAGGCCTTGGAGAGGTTAATGAAAACGGCCCCTGTGAGAAGGCCGTTGTCAAGGGATTTGTGCAAAGCTCCAGTGAACTCAAGAAGGGCTGTGGTGGTGCTGTGACCTTTCCAGAAGCCGTGTTGTTGTGGACACGGTATATTGTATTTTTCTTGAGGAAGCAAAAATAAGTTAAAACATTTAAAAATGCCTACATTTTGTTATAGATGAAAATGTCTACCAGCAAATCAAAGTGGAAGACAACTGACTCAGCTACTGTTACAAAAGGTGGGGACAACTTTGCTGCAATGGAAAAGATTAGGTTAAGTAAGTGCTAATGGTGTTAATGGCCATACTTTACAACTCCCAGGTTGACTGCTTTCACAAACAAAGTGCTACAGTATGTTGACAAGAGAACATGTTTGTAATCTGGACAGGTAGCTGAAACAATGAATGATATGACAAAATCTGTTTCAAAAGTATGTGAGACTGAGCACTCAAAATCAGGGGTCAATCTTAACATTGTTTTACTAGCCCAAACACTAGTGCAAATTGTCCAGGGCTAATGCAGCTCTCTACTTGTCCGCCTTGACTGGTGCAGGTTTTCATGGCTGTTAATGAAGTTAAAAAAAGTCTGTACTTTAGCAGGCTCTAGTCCTTGTGCTAATCTCTCTCAATGTTCCAGATGACCTGGTGTGGTTAACAGCTCAATAACAGCTGCAATTATCTGGCACTTGAAGAGGGGGTCCCACAAAAGACTCAATGTGAGTCATTATCACTCCACTGTTAGGACTTTCAGCTAGTGTCCAGGGTGTGATCAAGGGTAGAGTGCTATTAAGTCACTAGCTTCCAGGTTTCTGAATGTGTCTGTCTTAAAATTTGTCCCATATTATTAAGACCAGTGCCCCTCATTTCCCTACATTTTGAGTGTCTCTATCCAATATTTCAGTGACAAAATGTGAGGAGGTATACAGGGTCGGTCCTGCAAGTGGTGGTTTTTATCCCAGCCTCACCATAATTTCCCTCTCCCCTTCCAAATCTCTTAACTCTGTTCTTTCCCTGGACAGTACTGAAGACCAGACTCTGAAATGACCATCCACAGATCCATAGCTGCCATTACTGGCAAATGTAGGGGGTCCCCAGCTCTTCTAAATAGACCATGCCAGACATCACTGTCCATACAAGCCCACCCTTAACCCACCCAGCATGTCCTTTCATCCGAAAAACAAAACTTTGGCTCGTGTATGGTAGAAAAATGAACTTTAATAAAATACACAATTTGAAAGCATAAAATGGGCATTCCTGGGGAACACAGACCATCCTATATAAAAACAGAGATAGTATGGCATTGTGTCTGTGTACTGCTTCCCCATGGCTGATGAAAGCACAATGTTAAAGAAAATCTGTTATTGCTGGTGCAAAGCATATTAAAATCAATGCTTTTAAAATTAAAAATGTTATAGTTTTCTATTTCCCAAGCCCCTTAGGTTTGCGTAGTCCCCACCCCAAAGAAATCTGACATGTGCTCCTGGCTCACTTGAGACAGTACAAAAACTTCCAGAAATGCAGGTCTCCAGCTGACAATTGGGTGGGGGTTGAGGGTGTCTTACTCTGCCTGACTATGTTTATTGCCCTGTGGGTGGTGGTGACAATGTGGTGAGGTGTATGATGATGTCCTAGTGTGTGTGTGTGTGTGTGTGTGCAGAGCTAGGACTGCTTGATTGAACATTTGCTGTTGTGAGATCCACTGTAGTGTGTGTGTATGTGTACATGCATATGTGTGTGCACAGAAAGAGAAGAGGAAGAGAGGAGACCATGTTACAAAACAATGGGGGAGGCTCACTGTGTGTGATGGCATGCAGTCTTGTTTTTTTCTGCTTGGGAGCTGGAAGCAATGTGGGAGCTGGATAAATGTACAATCAGAGTATATCTTGGCTTGCATTGTTTCCTGTATAAGTGATCAAAATGTACCATTTTAATTGAGGGCTAGTGCAACCACCTACGGGCTAGTGCAATTTTGAATCAACTTGCCCTGCTGGCTAATGCAAACATTTTTTTATGGTTGACCCCTTCTCACAATGGCTCAAAAACCTGACCAGCACAGAGCAAAATCAGATTTCCTGATAGGGACCCTGAAAACCTGATCACCAGGTAAAAAAAAAACCTGACAGGTGGCAAACTTACAGGTGTTCCATGATTTTATTAATTTTTTTACCAAGAAAGACACACTATGCTTGTTTACAGGTGCAACCTGGGAGCACAAGGAAGTTAAGTGACTTGCTTAGGGTCACACAGTATGTAAGTACTTGAGGAGGTAGTATAGTGCAGTGGTTTAAGGCTCTGGGCCACAAATCTGAAGATCTGGGTTTGAATCCCACAGCCCCCACTTTCATACTGTGTGACCTTGAGCAAGTCACTTAACTTTCCTGTGCTTCCAGGTCACACCCGTAAACAAGCTTTCAGCTTAGTGTGTCTCTCCTGGTTAAAAAATTGGAGGGAAAAAGTGGGGCTGTGTGATTCAAACCCAGGTCTCCAGGTTTGCAGCTCAGAGCCTTAAACCACTGTGATATACTGCCTCATATGATAATCTCTATTCTCTCTCACACCTCCAGAAAAGTTAAGTTATTTAACTTGTTTGCAAATCAGAGAATCTGAGATGTGAGTGTCCAGTGATGATGTCCCTATCCTTACAGAAATGAATACCACAGTTGTATCATACTTACTTAAGTTCTGGCTCCAGGCTCAGTCAGATTCTTTTCCAATGGTGAAGTCAAATAATTCAATGCAGCCAATGGAACTAATTAAAAGATGCTGGTTAAACTAGTAGACCTGCTACTGCTTTATTAATATAGGACAGGAGGGTTAGTTAGGTGTAAATGCTGGATGTACTGGGGGGCCCACAGGGAATGGAGAGGTGAGGCCCAGCAGGGGGCTGCACAGGGGCCAAGAATGATTAAGGCCGGCCCTGACTGTGGGTGCTGTTCTCCAGGGTTATGCTCTGGAGAAGGGGGCTCTGTCCCATCTGAAGGACCTCTGTGGAGCTCAGGGGGCTAGAGGGTGGTGAGTAAGGGGAATGTAAAGGGTAGTAGAAGCAGCCACAAGGGGTTCAACCAATCTAATTCAGTTCAGACAGCAAATTGCTTTGCACCCCTGGAGGAGGCTCAGATACCTGACTCTCTTGGGGGAGAGGGGGAATCTGAGTCAGTCAGAGGAAATGGGTAGGACAATTTGGTGGCTCTCAGGGAGTGAGCAGGAAGAAGTCAGCAAGGAGATTCTTAGTGATTGGACAGTCAGTGATTAAGGGAATAGAGAGGGTGGTGGTAGGGGGAGAGAAAAGGAGTGAAATGATCCCTATTCACAAGAAGGGTAGCAAAGAAAATGTCAGTAATTATAGGCCCATATGCCTTACATCAGTTCCATGTAAGAAAATGAAGATTGTTGAAACATAAACTGGAGAGTAACATACAGGGTCTAGGGAGACAGGGCCCCACACAACATGGGTTTGTTCAAGAGAGATCCTGTACAACAAATTTAATTACCTTTATGAAAGGGTTAGCTCTAACATTGACCAAGGAATTCCTGTAGATGTCATATTCCTAGATTTCCAATAGGCATTTGATACTGTGCTCCATATCAAGTTAGTGTCAAAACTCAGAACATTGGGAATAAGCCCGGTTATGGTGAGGTGGATCGAAAAATGGCTAATGGATAGACTACAACAGGTGCGAGTTAGTGGGGAATTCTCCAGCGAAAAACTGATTACTGTGCTTGGACCTGTCCTGTTCAGGGTCTATATAGGGGATTTACATCAAAATGTAAGCAGTGATATAGTCAAGTTTGCTGACAACACTAAAATCAGTGCTGAAACAGATACAGAAGAAAAACATCTGTCCCTTGTCAATAATAAAAAAAAAAATGAATACTGGATGCAAAAAAAATAAAATGCGATTCAGTTTAGATAAATGCACAGTCTCACACCTTGGGAAACATAACCAAAGAAAACCCTATACCCTCGGTAACACTATAGTAAATACAGTATGTCATACGGTATGGGATAACAGATGGACGATCACAACCAGAGTAAGGTTTAACGCACCGTTGGCTTTGCATGAAGTTTATTTTTAAACAAACAAAATAAAAATTAAAGTAAATAAAGGCTGCACTTGTGAGCAAATCAAATAATACTGTTTTGCAAAATCACAAAATAATCTCTCACAACTGTGGCAAACTTGTATAGTCAGTTTCTACTAGGGTGCTAGGACTCCCCTCAGTCCTTCGCCTACCCAGGCCAGAAAGCACTGATCCTATCTATCTTCATGCTGAGCAGGTTATCCTTTTATACCCGCCCACCAGGTCATGAGTTAGCAGCATCACCAAAGCATTATAAACAATTTTATACAGCTCCTTTTAATTTATATAAAGCTATGGCGCTTTTATATACATTACTACAGTGTTTTAATGTCATGATATTTCATTTTGAACAAAAGAGAAATGATAGAAAATTGTACAGTTCTACCTCAGTCTTGATTGACAGCCTTTGCATTATAAAAATAGTCACTAGGGGCCACTGCCGCCCTATAGTGAGACCAGACAGAACAGCTGAGCAACGGACGGGGGAGCAGCTAAAAACTCCTGAAGGAGTTTTCCCTATTGAAATTCAGCCTTTAGCAGCTTGTACATTTCCCCTTTATAGTACATTCATATTTTAAAATAATAAAGCAGTTCCTGTTGCGCTTAAACTGTTTCCTTGTGGGAGGCAAACATTTATTTAGCCCCTTCCCGACGGCTTGTGTTTCAGCCAACAACTTGAGTGTTACTCTCACACTCTAATGGGGCTGTAACTCAGGATAGCCTCTCCAATTTTATTTCAGCAGGGGAATAACATTATTTTATTTAAATAACCCACCGCTTTGTCAGCAGGAGCACAAGTGGGTTGCTCGAGTTGAACATTAACAGACTCGAGAGGGAGGAGAGATGTAGCTCGCAGTGTCTACCCTGCAGGAGAATCTGCCACTCACAGACTCAAGCAGAGTGGGGATAGACTGTGAGCTTGTTGCAGTGCTACAGTCTCTTGGTGTGTCGGCGCAGAGCAGAGCTGCAGATAGGCAGCAAACACTTTCACAGGAGCACAGCTCCACTTGCAGCACAGAAAATGCTTTTAGCAGGACGTGCTTTGTAGTTTACATTAAAAACCTTCAGTCCCTTTCACTTTTGTGCTTGCAAGTGTGCGACATGGGAGGACAAGGCTCTGCATCAATTTAATCTAACTAATAAGGCAACATGGCAAACAGAAAATAAAATGTTGTACTTAAAGTGTATTAATAGAACTGTTGCCATTATTTCAACTTCGGCTATATTAACAATATCAAAACAACTACTCTGGGGCTTTGGAAATATACAATAACATTCCCCAGGCTATACAAAAACCAGTGTTTGTGGCATTTCTCTTGGAGCATACTATAAATGTGTAGCCATTATTAGAGCTTGTATACAGCATATCTAGTAGGACTTTGTTACTCTGCCTACCATAATTATTTATAATAATATTTACAATGCTGCATAATGCCAGGTAATGTTCTGACTAATGAAATGACCATTCAGTGGAACTCAGTGGAAAAGGAAATATAGCAGGGATAGATAAGAGTGAGGAGGGGGCACTCAGAGGTGACCAAACCTCAGAACGAGAGCTTAAAGGACAGCATAAAGGGAAAGGATAGAACTGTTGCAACTGAAGTTTTCTGGACAAAGAAGTAAAATAAGGTCTGCATCAAGGGACAGGGCTGATCTCTGTCACACTCTTCCCCACTTAAAAGGCAAACAGTACTCTTTATGGACTGTTTAACCACCTTCCCTAATCCTGGAAGGGGTTGGAGCTTCCGCCCACCCACTCCAGAATGCACCTTCCCAGGGTCCGTCATACAATAGCACTTTAATTCGGTGCTAATAAAGCATAAACACATTACTAATGCATTCACTAATTACCCTGGGATGTTTTTTCTATTGTTCCATTACACAATAGTACATAACATCTGCCAACATTTTTATGTCACAAGATTTCACTTTCAATACCTGTGCCATATCTGGACAGATAGTTAGCATTAAGGTGGGCAGTACCAGTTCTCTGGGAAACAGTGAAATGGTACGGTTGTAAGGATAAGTACCATTTCATGATTCAAGGATTTTTCTCCCTCATTTGCTGTAGCCAGCACAATGGGTTATGGTCTGTGATAACCTTAAATTTGGTTCTCCATAAGTAATATTTTAAAGATTCAATAGCCCACTTTAAGGCAAGGCATTCCTTTTCAATGGTTGCATATTTACGCTCCCTCTCGTGCAACTTTCTACCAATGTATACAATAGGGTACTCTTCTCCCTTGATTCTCTGTGTCAGTAAAGCACCAAGACCAACCTTTGATGCATCAGTATATACTTTGAATGGTTGTGTAAAGTCTGGGCTTTGCAGAACCGGTGCAGTACATAGGATGGCTTTTATTGTCCTAATGGCTTCATCACATGAAGGGGACCATTGTTTTTTATTTGGGCATCTCTTCTTAGTTAGATCTGTGAGGGGACAAGCTACAGAGGAGAATTTAGGTAAAAACCTCCAGTAAGATTCTGCTAGACCGAGAAAGGACCTCACCTGTTTCTTAGTGGTTGGTATAGGGCTATTAGCCATGGCAGTCACTTTCTCAATCTCAGGTTGGACCTTACCACCTCCAATAATGAATTCTAGATACCTAGTTTCAACATTTCCTAGAACACATTTGGCAGGATTTATAGTCACTCCTGATTCTCTGATGGACTGTAACACCTTCCATAAATGTTCTATATGGGATTCCCAATCAGGACTAAAAATCACCACATCATCCAAATATGCCTCACAGTATGCTTCATGGGGTCTAAGCATAATATCCATAAATATCTGAAAAGTAGCAGGGGCCCCATGAAGTCCAATTGGTATATTAACTAAATGGTACAAACCTACTGGGGTACTAAAAGCTGTCACTTTTTGTGATGCAGGAGACAGGGGTATTTGCCAATACCCTTTTGTTAAATCAAGGGTGGAGATATATTGTGCATTTCACAGGTGATCAATAATATCATCCACCCTTGGCATCGGGTACCCATCAAACAAAGAGATGTTGTTCATTTTCCAAAAATCCAGACGAAGGCAAATCCCACCTTCCTTTTTACTTACAGCTACCATGGGGGAGGACCACGGACAGTTAGATGGGACAATGATTCCCATTTTCTCCAGTTTTCTGATTTCTTGAATAACTTCATCTTGGACTTTCACAGGTAACCTGTAAGGTTTTTGGTGGATATGCTTATTTGAGTTAAATGGATCTCATGTGTAATCCCTTTAACTTTACCTGGTATGTTGGTAAAGCTACTGTCAAACTCCTTTAATAAGATGTTTAGTTCTTGCTATTGCTTTGGTTGTAATTCTGGACTGATGTAAATGTCTTTAATACTACTTGGTGCCTCTAAGTGTTGGTAAGCAATATCCAGTTCTGTTTCTTTGTTGTCTGTTTGGATACAGCACCCTGGGGTACATGGCTAATGCCACTTTTTAAACAAATTGGCATGGTAAATTTTCTTAGGAGATCTCCTCCCTGGTATCTCAATTTCATAATTCACTATCCCTGTTTGCCTTGTGACAGAATAGAGACATTGCCAGCGCATGAGTAACTTATTCTCTGTGCTAGACAGTAAAATAAGGACCTCATTTAACAGTTTGAAATGATTTAGTACCAGTTCCCTTATCATACTGTTTTTTCTGGGTAGTCTGTGTATGTTCCATGTTTTATGGGCCATTCTGTATCTACATATTTGACCAGCCTTTGTCTCAGATTGGTCATGTACTCTAGAATGTTTTGTTGCTCTACTGTCCTGTCTGCCTCCCAGTGTTCCTTGACTACATCAAGGGGACCCCTCGGATTTCATCTGTATAATAGGGAAAATGGGGAGAAACCAGTTGAAGCTTATGGGATCTCTCTATAGGCAAATAATAAGTAGGGTAAGTAATGTACTTATTCCAATCCTGTCCTTCCTCACTAACAAACTTGGTGAGCGTTCTCTTCAGGGTTTTATTAAATCGGTCTACCAGTCCGTCAGTTTGGGGATGGTAGGGAGATGTACATACTGCAGAAATGCCCAACACTCTGTACAATTCTTTCAGTAACGTTGCATTAAAATTAGTCCCTTGGTCTGTTAAAATTTCTTGGGGAATCCCTGTTCTACTGAACATTTTGGCCAGTTCTTCTGCCAAATGTGGAGCAGTAACACTTCTCATTGGTATTGCCTCAGGATTGCAGGTCACATAATCACATAAAACAAGAATAAAATATATTGCCTTTAGAACTTTTCTGTAAAGGACCCACTATGTCCATGGCAATAAGTTCAAATGATTGGCTCGCCAAAGGGATGGGTTGTAAAGGTACCATATCTTTTCTTCCTATCTGAGCTACAGTTTGACACTTAGGACAACATCTTACATACTCTGCTACCTGTTCATGTATATTTGGCCAGTAAAACCTGGTGAGAATATGTTGTAAAGTACTATCTCAACCAGCATGTCCTGCCAAAGGCATATCATGAGCCAAGTGTTTTATCTGTGTCCTGTATTTCTCAGGTACCACCAACTGAGTCACTAACTCCTGGGTTTTGGGATTGACACATTCTGTGTATAAAATACCTTCTCTTAACACATACTGGGAATGTCCCAGATCCATATCTTTCCCAACCTGTGAAAAACAAGAAGTTAGTGTCGAGTCAGACTGTTGTTCCATCTTAATGTCCATATCCTGCAAAACATGTCCCATTTTAAGAGTCTTATCAGCATGTTCTTCATGCCAGTCCTTTTTATATTTTCTTTTCTCCGATTTTGTCTTCCAGTTCTTCCCAGGACTGCTGTATAAATCATCATCAAAAGGAAAAATGTCTGACAAATGGCATTGCTTATCTTGGGCTCTTGTTGTAATCCCCACCGGTGGTTGTTGAAATGTCTGATTTTTGACTAGGGCAGGAAAATCGGGGTAAGCATGTCTGATTATAACTGGTATGGGCAAGTTAGGAACTAACCTGACCTTTAGGTTATGCTTGTGCCCATAGATGGTTAAGTCTATCGGGGTAGTAGGGTAGCAATGTATGTCACCATGAACACAAGTTACAGAAGTTGCTTTCCCTCTCTTGGGCTGGGATACCGAGTCTGCATGCACCAAAGTCTGTCAGCTGCCTGAATCAATTATGCCTAGCATTTGGTGGGCACCCAGTTCTACTGTGGCTACAAATGATCCCCAATTTGTTAAAGTCAGATTCCCAGGTCTTTCTTGATGTTTGGACAATTTCTAATAACACGTCCCTTCTTTTGACAGCCATGACAAACAATTTCTGATATTGGGATCTTTTCTTTCCTTTCTGCCCTCCAGTCTTTACTCCCAGTCTGCAAAGCAGTAGAAAAAGGAGGGTTTCTTACCACAGTGGTAGTTGGGTTTGTCTCTTGAGTACAGTGGTATCTCGAAGGCCTAGCTGCTAGGAAGTCCTCAGCCAGGGCAATAGTTTTCTCCACACCTTCGGGCTTGTGTTCTTTTACCAAGATTTGAGCATCAGATGGTAATATCTTTACAAATCGTTCAATAATAATGGCTTCCAGTAGCTGATGTATAGACTTACTGTCCAGTTGTAGCCATTTATAATACAAACCCTTTAAACGGGCTTCAATCTCCCTGGGTGTGTCAGTCAGTTGCATTTTTTAAAACTGGAATCTTTGGCAGCAAGTCTCTGGATTGATATCATATCATCTGAGGATTTTCTTCTTAACTTTTTCATAATTCTCAGCATCCCTGGTATCCATTCGACTATACATGATTTGGGCACAACCAGTCAATTGGGGGGCAAGACGCACCACCCACTGTTCTTGTGGCCATCCACAAGTCTGGGCTATCCTTTCAATGGTAGTGAGCTATGCTTCAATGTTATCTACATTGGACAACTTAGATAGCTTAATATCTCTAGGACCAGTCTCTCTTTCAGTGGTCCCAGCTTGGATATTTTGCAGTACCTGCATAGTATCGGCCCACTTGGCATCTTGTCTGTGGCAGTCCAGATCTCTCTCCTTCTCCATCTGGATCTATTTGATGCACAGCCATCTCAGGAGGTTACCTAAGTCTTCTGGAAGGGATGCCTCAGCTTCTTCCTCCATGGTCTCCTATCTGGGTTTCTCCACTCCCACCTCTGATTTAAAGTGTTGCTTGGGGTGGGTCACTAGGCCCAGGCCAGGCTGTAAAGAAATGCCTGTTTCTCAGTTATCTTCCTCATCTGGACACCTGCCTGAGACTCCACCACCATGTCCTGCAGCATGTCCACCTGGGATACCAGTCGGTATCTGCTGAAACCACGTCTCCCTTCCCAGCAAGACACAGCCAGCAGTTATCCCACCACTGCCACCATATGTCATAGGATGAGGGATAACAGATGGACAATTACAACCAGAGTAAGGTTAAACATACCATTGGCTTGGTGCAACGTTTAGTGTTGAACAAACAAAATAAAGATTAAAGTAAATAAAGGCTTCACTTGTGAGCAAATCAAATAATACTGTTTTGCAAAATAACAGAAAATCTCTCACAACCATGGCAATCTTGTATAATCAGTTTCCACTAGGGTGCCAGGATTCTCCTCAGTCCTTTGCCTACCCAGGCCATAAAGCACTGACCTTATCTATCTTCATGCTGAGCAGGTTATCCTTATATACCCACCCACCAGGTCATGTGTTATCAGCATCATCAAAGCATTAAAAACAATTTTATACAGCTCCTTTTAATTTATATAAAGCTATGGAGCTTTTATATACATTACTACTGTGCTTTAATATCATGATATTTCATTTTGAACAAAAGAGAACTGATAGAATATTGTGCAGTTCTACCTCAGTCTTGATTGACAGCCTTTGCATTATAAAAATAGACACTAGGGGCCACTGCCACCCTATAGTGAGACCAGACAGAACAGCTGAGTAAGAGAGGAGCAGCTAAAAACTCCTGAAAGAGTTTTCCCCATCGAAATTCAGCCTTTAGCAGCCTACAAGTTTCCCCTTTAAAATACATTCATATTTTAAAATAATAAAGCAGTTTCTGTTGTGCTTAAACTGTTTCCTTGTGGGAGGCAAACATTTATTTAGCCCCTTCCTGACAGCTTGTGTTTCAGCCAACAACTTGAGTGTTACTGTCACACTGTAATGGGGCTGCAACTCAGGATAGCCTCTCCTATTTCATTTCAGCAGGGGAATAGCATTATTTTATTTAAATAACCCGTCACTTTGTCAGCAGGAGCACAAGTGGGTTGCTCAAGTTGAACATTAACAGACTCGAGAGGGAGGAGAGACATAGCTCACAGTGTCTACCCTGCAGGAGAGTCTGCCACTCACAGACTCAAGCAGAGCAGGGGTAGACTGTGAGCTTGCTGCAGCACTACAGTCTCCTGGTGTGTCAGGGCAGAGCAGAGCTGCAGATAGGCAGCAAACACTTTCACAGGAGCACAGCTCCGTTTGCAGCACAGAAAAGCACTTTTAGCAGGACGTGCTTTGTAGTTTACATTAAAAACCTTCAGTCCTTTTCAGTTTTTTGCCTGCAAGCATGTGACATGGGAAGACAGGGCTCTGCATCAATTTACTCTATCTAATAAGGCAACATGGCAACAGAAAAAAAATGCTGTACACAAAGTGTATTAATAGAATTGTTGCCATTATTTCAACTTTGGCTATATTAACAATATCAAAACAACTGCTCTGGGGCTTTGGAAATATACAATAACATTGCCCAGGCTATACAAATATACCAGTGTTTGTGGCATTTCTCTTGGGGCATACTATAAATGTGTAGCCATTATTAGAGCTTGTATACAGCATGTCTAGTAGGACTTTGTTACACTGCCTACCATAATTATTTATAATAATATTTACAGTGCTGCATAATGCCAGGTCACATTCTGACCAATGAAATGACCTTTCAGTGGACCTCAGTGAAAAAAGAAATATAGCAGAGATAGATAACAGCAGGCGGGGGCACTTAGAGGTGACCAAACCTCTGAACGAGAGCTTAAAGGAGAGTATAAAGGGAAAGGATAGAACTGTTGCAACAGAAGTTTTCTGGACAAAGAAAGAAAATAAGGTCCACATCAAGGGACAGGCCTGATCTCTGTCACACAGTAGAACATGAAAGGGACCTAGGAGTCCTGATTACCGATAACCTTATGTCAGCTAGCCACTGTAGAACAATAATACAGATGGCAAATAGGTTATTGCGATGTATGAAAAGAGGCTTTGTATCCAGGACAGAACAATGTCTTGTCCCTATACAGGTCTTATGTCTGGCCCTACCTGGACTATGCCTCCCCATACTGATCCCCGCATCTGAGAAAGGACATTAAGACTTTAGAGGTAGTGCAGTGAAGGACAACAAGCTGATATCTAGACTCTCACATCTGCCCTATACAGATAAACTCCAAGAACTAAACCTTTTCAGCCTGGAAAGTAGAAGGAAAAGAAAAGACCTACCACTTTAACACAGGTTACTTAAAGATGATGACTTAAGCACACAACGTGGTTGTGTTTACAATTGTAGATCTATGAACCTTAGATCACATAGTAACCAATTAAGAATACCGAGGGCAAATACAAACAGGAGAGACCATTATTTTACTATAAGGGCACTAAAAGCTTGGAACTCTGTGCCTCAGTATTTGACAGAGATCAACAAATTTAATGAATTCAAAAGGGATCTGGACAAGTGTCTAGCAAATTCTTGTGCAACAACATGTACACCCACTGAGAGATGATGGGCCTAGAGCATTTTTCAGTCTCACAAACCAAGTAATACCAAGTAAATGGTCAGATGCTTTCCTGGTGCATCAGCTATTCAGGAAATAGATCAGATCGGGAGGATAGCAGAGAAGGGAAGGGGGAGCTGGGGTACTGGTGCACTTGAGTATCAATGATCTGGCAAACCAGCCTGTGGAGGCAGTGAAACAAAACCTTAAGAGGCTGGGGAAGATTGAAAAAACACTCAGCTTTCCTGACCTTTTCAGAGGTCTTCCCTGTGTTGAATTGGGGTAATGAGAATGGTAGAGTAAGGCAGGAAGGAAGAAACTGAGGAGTTTAACGGGTGGTTGAAGGGATGGTGTCTCTACCACTTTATGGAGAAATTGGAAGGGCTTATGGGACAAGAAACTCTTCAAGGGTGGTGGCCTTCACCTGACAAGAGAGGGGGCCAGAGCTATGGAACAGACGTTTGATGTCTACATTGGACAGTTAAACTGACTGTGGGTGAGACAGAGGCTAGAGGAGCCACTGAGAAGTGAGAGTAAGTGGAGAACCTAGCTAGGACTCCCCCTGAGCTGGGGACTAGCAGTAGCAAGGTGGGTAATTGTAAGGTTAAAGTTCAAATTAGGTTGGGGAAGAGGGCAAGGAGGAAGAACTGATAAAGT
This sequence comes from Neoceratodus forsteri, assembly GCA_016271365.2. Lineage (NCBI taxonomy): Eukaryota > Metazoa > Chordata > Ceratodontiformes > Ceratodontidae > Neoceratodus > Neoceratodus forsteri. The sequence goes on along the minus strand of CM028130.1, from coordinate 1,631,804,043 downwards.
CTACATTCAGCATATTTTTTTTTTTTTTAAATTAAGCAGACTAGAGAAGAATAAGGGATGAGGAATAGGAAAAAGCATGAGGGGATCAGCAGGCAGAAGGAGGGAATGGGGTCTGAATTAAAGCCAGGAGTCTGGGAAATAAAATTAGTGAGCTCCGTGCAATGGTGGCATACACTGTGATGGACCTAGCAGCCATCACAGAAACTTGGGCCACAGAGAGTAATGACTGGGACTTAACAGTCCTAGGTTACACCATATTTAGCTATGATAGAGGAAAAGGTAAGGGAGAAGGTGTGCTGTATATGTCAGGAAAGGTATAAAGGCAGTGTAGGATGGAAACATCAGAGAAGGTAATGGGGAAACAGAATCACTGTGGGTTCAGCTCATGGCATCCTCAGGCAACAAACTGCAGATGGGGGTGATCTATGGACCTCCAGGAGAGGGAATGAGAGAGATATAAGAAGCTAGAGGCAGAACTAGAAAGGGGATGGCTAAGGAGGAGGTGGTGGTGGTGGGAGATCTAAACCTGCCAGATATTGACTGGATCATTCCACAGGCCAGGAACTTCAGAAGTCAGGCGCTGCTGGAAATGTTGCAGGTCTGCCTGCTGATATAGCTGGTTAAGGAACCCACTAGGCAAGCTACCATTCTCAGTTAGGTAATCACCATCTCAGAAGTGGCAGGAGGGGTGAGGAAAGGGAGTCACTATGGTCCAGCGAACATAACTCTACATGGTTTGACCTAACCCTTGGGACAAGTAAGTCCTCATCAAAGGCTGAAGTCCTATATTTCAGAAGGGTAGATTTCAATCAGATGAGGGAGCTGGTCTGGGACAAGTTAGTTGACGTGGACAGCATCAGAGATGTGGAAGACAGGTGGGGGGGCATTCTTGAGGCAACAAGTATTACATGAGAATGGTAATCAAAAGAAACAGTTACAAGAGACCAATATGGCTCTGGAAAGGTCAGGGAAGCAGTGAGAGCCAAAAAGAAGGCCTTCACCAAGTACAAGGAAAAACAAGGAAAGGAAGAGTATCAAATGAGAATAAGGGAAGCCAAGAAGGGAGTCAGAGAAGGAAATACAGACACAGAGCTACATACTGTGGAGGGGAGGGTAAAGGGATGGTAAAAACAGTTATTTAGCTACATTAGGGGGAAAAAGAAAGAAGAGAGGAGGAAATTTTAGGCTAATAGAGGGAGGTAGGGTAATTGAGGAGGACTGGCAGAAAGCAGCCATTCTTAATGACTACTTCCACTCTGTATTCACAAGGGAAGAAAGAGGGCCTCTGCCAGACAGTGGCATTAAGGTAGCTGCAATGGGGATCCTGTGAGAGGAAGCAGCAAGTATTTCTCAGTGAAAAGGTTTGGAAAGGGCTAGTAGTTCTAAAGAGAGATAAGGCCTTGGGGCAAGATGGGATACATCCAAGGGTGCTCATGGAATTGTCAGTGGAACTAATTGAACCCCATGTAGGGCTATTCAGTGCTCAATTTAGACAAGGGTAGTTCCAAAAGACTGGAGGGTAGCAGATGTAGTCCTGCTTCATAAGTGGGGGGACAATGAGCAACTGGGTAACTACGGACCTATCAGTCTTATGTATATTGTGGATAAACTGAGGGAGAGACAAGTCAAAAAGGACCTCACTCACTATCTGGAGAGTACTAGACTCCAGGATAGAAAACAGTGTTCATGGCAGGGAGGTCTTGTCGGACCAACCTGATAGTATTCCTTGACTTGGTAATTAGGGTAGTGGATAAGGGCTGCATTATGGATTTACTCTACTTCAATTTCAGCAAGGCTTTCAACTCTGTGCCTCACAGAAGATTGTTGAAAAAGCTAGAGGATCTGGGTACAGCAAAAGACACAGTTAGATGGGTGAGAAGTTGGTTGGAAGTGAGACATCAGAGGGTTCTGGTTAACGGAGTCAAATCAGAAGAGAGGGACATCACCATTGGGGTGCCTCAAGCATCAGTACTGGGACCAATCCCTTTCAATATGTCCATCAGCAACGTGGGAAAAGAAATCCAGAGCAAAATGCATCTTTTCACAGATGATTCTGAGCTCTGTGACAGGGTAGGCAGTAAGAAGGGGGTTAGGGAGACACAGAGAGACTTGCAAAGACTGTAGAGGTGGTCAAAAGTGTCAGTGGCTCAGCAGGTAGCACACTCGCCTCTGAGGCTGGGAGATCAGAAGGCTGTGGTTCTATCCCCACATCAGGCACTTGGGTTAAAATCCTAATACTGACACTGTAGTGCAGCATGAGGAGGGTGCTGCACTCCTGAGGTGCCGTCTTTCGGATGAGACATTAAACTGGGGTCCCATCTGCCTGTTCTGGTGGTAGTTCAGGTGGAAGTTAAAGATCCCATGGCACTTTTCAAAAAGAGTAGGGGTAAATTGCTTCTTTATTGAAATAAAGCATGGAAAAAACACGTCAAGAAAAACAGCAGCAAAAAGCACAAAAGCATATACAAATCAACAAAGGAACTGAACAAAAAGCAATTGATACACAGTTATTTTTTAACAAAAAGCATAAAAGAAAAGAAAGTAATCCGTCATTTAAATTTTATCATATGCTGAAACCCCTTCCACCAGATTTGAACTTTCCTAGTCCCATAAATCTGAGCATCTTTTAGATATACTTTATTCAATTCACAAATAACATAGTGGCTGAAGCCTAAGAAAGTTGGCTTTTTTTGATACAAAACCCACTGGCATCTAACTTGCCATAAACAAAATCTAAGACATGCTAAGAAAATTTTACAGTTGCAGTATGAAATTTAGCAAGACATGGGGGTAAAGATCCCAAGACTAACAATTCATAAGAAATTTGTTTCAACCATGGGAAGTGCCAGATAGTTGCCAAATACACCCATAGTTTAGAGGCAAACGAACAATGAATAAAAAAATGTTCCATGGTTTCTTTTTGTGCCGTACACTCTAAATAAGGACAAAACCTTTCTTCTTTCATTTTATACTTAGCTGTCCCTCTAACTTGTAACTGACCATACATTATCAGCCATTCGTCTCCACATGTAAGGGGTAAGCGGGGTTATTTAATTGTGCTAACACAGATGGGTCATATTACCTGGGCAGTTTTAAATCGGGGAAGAGGATAGATTTGAGAAATAATAGTGGAATATAGTGTTTTTTGAGAATTAATAATTTGTGATTTGGACAATTGCCACATATATAATTTCCGAACAATCGGTTTAAAGAAAAGGGGAGTAGAAAAGGAAATATTAGGTTTTGGAGCCAATCCAATCCATTTCGATAAATACTTGGATAGTAAGAATCTCAACCAGCTAAATTCTGGAATATTGGGGGTTAAAGTACAGTTCCAAAAAGAAAAAGCAAGAAAAGGGAAGAACAGAAACCACAGGATCCACCATCCCGACCCTCCCTTGGCTTTATCCAGGTAAGTATAATACCTTTTAATGGATTTAACCTATTTCCCCCAAAAAACTGAAAACTAATACTGTACAGTTTCACTTCCAGGTTAGTTGGGACAGGGTACAGAAATGCCAAATATTGTAGACAAGGTAACAGGAATTGTTTAAAAATCTGAACTCTCTTCAGTTTCGAGAATTTATAATGTTTCCACCTCTGAACTTTATTATCCATTTTATTTAAAACTGCAAGCCAATTCTGCTCAGGTAAATTTTGGGAATCGAACAGAACCCCTAAAATGGAAATAAGTGTTGTAGTGAATGAAATAGTTCTGTGCACAAAGGGGGTTAATGTATTCGCTCCTATTAACAACCCTTTAGATTTTTGAAAATTAATTTTGGCATTTGATAAGGTCGCATACCTGTGAAATGACTTAAAGAAAACTTCCAGCTGGCCTTGTTGTTTAAAAAATAAACAGATGTCATCCACACAAACTTGTATATTTCTAAAGGAGTTAGAAAAGGGAATGTTTGGACCCTCCCAACCAGAAACCGACTGTAAATGTCTAATAAGGGGTTCTAAGGAGCAAATATATAATAAAGGGCTCAGCGGACAGCCCTGCCTGACACCAGCTTTTAGCGTCCAACCTTTCCCAATTTTCCCTTTAATAACTGGACAGATTATTGAATTAGAATATAAATTTTGTAAAATTGTAAGAATCTCAGGGGGCATTCCTAAAAAGGCCAAGGTTTGGAAAAGGACTGAATGATTAACCCTATCAAAGGCTTTTTCTAAGTCTAATGATAGTAGAATACCAGTTTGTTTGCTGTGATGTAATATTTCAATAAAATCTCTAATATAACAAAGTACCGAATGTATTCGTCTTTGAGAAACACCACAGAACTGAACTGGAGAAATCACTAGAGTAGCCCAAGATTGAAGTCTGTTATTAAGCAGCATCGCAAAGATTTTATAGTCAGAATTTAACAATGTGATAGGTCTCCAGTTTTTGATCTCACTTCTATCTCCTGTTTTTTTAAAGATATAAACTTGTAACCCTTTTGTGAATGCAGGATAGATCTGTCCTCCAGAAAGAAAGGAATTAAAAACACCAACTAAACAGGGAACCAGCTCATTTGCAAAAGTTTTATAAAAGGCATTAGATAACCCATCTACCCCAGGAGACACATTAAGCTTAAGTTTAGAAATAACATTCACAATTTCTTGCAAAGAAAAGGGTTCAGAAAGAACAGCTGCCATTGAGGCATCAATGACAGGGCCTGTTACACCTTTCAGAAAATCCTGAAAGACTTCAGTTTGTAAGTCAATATGAGGACCTAAATCTTGGAAATGTCGGAATATAATATGACTTATATCCAAGGGTCAGTATAATACTGTGAATTACTGACTAAACAATCTAGTGTAGAATTATCTAATGCGGTTTACACAAACTATAGGGGTCCCTATCACTGTTTTGGATGTGTAGTTGTTAATTAAGGCTTGCAGGATCTGGCTCTATCATATTGAAACTTCCTCATCTGTAATTTAACATGCTTAATTAAAGGAGATAAATCTTCTGAAGAAGTGTTAGCTCTAGTTAATAGAGACTGTAATTTTGAACGTAATGTGAGGTAATTAAGAAAATTATCGTTCTGCGATTTTTGTCCATAAGTTCTAAACCAATCCATACAGTCTAGTTTAGTTTCTTCCCACCAGATCCCTAAGTCCGAATATAAACACTGCACCAATAGTCGGGCAGTTAGAATTTTAACTATAGAACGTTTGACAAAGTCATTTTGTAAAGATGAGGTATTTAGTCGCCATCTACTTTTGTAGGGCTTATAATTCACTGGGATTTCTATTGCAATTTTAAGTAGGAGATGGTCTGAAAATTCAAAAGGCTGTCTAGAAAACTATGAAATATATATATTTTTGGAGGTGAAAAGGTAATCAATACAGGTACCAGTCTTCCCTTTATAAAATGTATTTTAAGGGGGGTTGGATTCCAAAGTATTGCAGTCTCTGAGGTCTGCCTCTCTAATAACAGATTGTAAAAAGTTAGCATCACAATACATTTTTTTTCCACTAGATCTCCTGTCAGTAAGAGAACAGTTGAAATCCCCACCCCACAGCACTGGCCTTGTAGTGAGCAGAAAAGGTTATATAGTTTTCATACACGTTATTCTGGCTGTTTTTACCTGTTGATTATAAATATTAATAAGTCTATATAGGACAGATTCAAGAAAACAGTCCACAATCAAAACCCTCCCTGGAATGCAATCTATTAAATTATGAAGTTTAAACTGGAAGGTGGAAAAAAGAATACCAATGCTGTCTGCTTTATCCTGACCAAATGACCAATATGAAGGGCCCCAAGGCCAATCCTTTTTAAAGGCAGTAACATGTTCTTTAGAGAACATCCAAGTTTCTTGTAAAAAGCAAACAGTAATTCTAGAATTATGCAGCATATGAAAATAGCCTTTCGTTTAGCTCCATTTAAAATGCTATGAACATTCAAAAAGCCCACAGAAAACCCATATGAGTACCAAAAATAGAAGGAATTTATTTTATTTTTTTCTTCTTTTCTTTTTCTTTTCCTTATAAGAACCTTGGGAGGGTTCCATGGGGTCTTGGGTAGAGATTTGGGAATCCGAATCCACAACATCCATTTCTGTATCCCCCCAAGAAGAAAGAAGGGAGAAAGGATTAGAAGTTTCCACTGAATCTGTAACTGCATCAGGTACTGATTTCACATTCCTCATGGACCTTCTAGGAGGCAGGGAGAGAGGGGTCAATTTGGGGGGTGGTTCTATGCTCTGATCTGAAGTCTTAGCAATACCACCCGATTTCACACTTGGGACAAGCAGAGGGTCCTGCAAAGCAGAACTATTAGGCTGTACAGGCCTTGACAATGATGAAGAGGAAGGGGGGAGAACTAAATTCATTGTCACAGGAGTTACAGGTTTTCTGACATCAAGAGGGTTCCCAGGAAAAGTGGGAGGCGAATGAGAGAGTAGGTCTTCCTGTGCTTTCTGTAAAAACTGTTCAGTACAATTCCCTGACACTTTGTTTTTGCAGCCCACGGACATGTGTTGAATGTTGAGAACTACCCTCGCATAAATCACATTTCGTTGGGTTAGAACATTGAATTAGTGAATGCCCAATTTCGCCACAATTGTCACATCTAGGACTATCACAAACATTAGACAAATGCGTCCGTGAGCCACATTTATAGCAGGCCCTTGGCTGACCACTATAAAAACAAACACCTCTATCACGGCCTAGTAAGAAGGAGTTTGGGATATGCACAAAACCATGTTCATTTTGTCGTAATTTGACCTTATATTTCCATCCACTTGTCCAAAAGCCCTCTAAGTCTAAAATAGGCTCTGGATCCCCCAGTACATCACATTTATTGGACAACCAATATGTAATATCATCCACTGACACCCCTTCATTTCGGAACATTACTGTAACAAACTTGATAGCAGGTTGAGAGAGGGGAATAATCACAAACGGGGACCAAAGGGGAGAGAACTTTACCTGGGAATACCTAATCCAAAATAATTCTAACAAGGCAGCTGATCTAAAACTGACATCATAATTATCCTCTCCTGAAATATTTATGATGGCAAACACAGGAGAAAAATGTAAGGATTCCTTAATTAAATGTCTCCCAACATAGTTTCTATCAGGCCTTTCAGCTATGCCCCCTTTATATCTAATGCGCACCGCATTCCACCTGGGAGCGGATTCACGTTTGTTTTTTGCAAATAAGTCAGATAGTAAAGGTCTTTTATCAGATACAGCATTATGAGACTCTACAGAAACATGACTAACAGTATCATTAGAGATATTATGAACCAAATCCCTAGAGTCCGAGCCCCCTTTTTCAGCAGATTGAACAGGCTTTTCTGGGTTCCACTTAGGGGAATGAGAGTGTATGTCAAATGCAGAATCCCAGGTTAAGTCAGCAGCCCAGTCTCCCGAAGGAGTTTGTTTCCACCCTGCTGCCATTAAAGCTGAAGCAGGAGTCCAGTCACTCTCATGTGTAGAAGAGGAAGCCAAAATATCAGAGTTAGGCATAATGGGCTGAGGAACAGAACTTTTAACCTGCTGCAAAGATGTAGAAGCATTCCCATATTTCGGTCACCAAAAGAAAAACAGTTGCTTCCTCCTGTTCATTTGGCTGTTTTGATAAATAATCTGAGCAGTGGAAGAAGAAAAAACAAACCCTGCTTGTTTAGTCAGTGTTGGAGCAGTTCCCACCACATAAGTTTCCCTGGTTTCAGTTTCTTTGTTTATCTTGCTGCAGTCCATTTTCCCCACTTCCAACAAATCCCCCAAACTATTTGAAACAAGTAGTGCTTCAGTGCTAGGCAGGGAGACCCCCAACTGACCTGTTTTTTGGGCTGGAGCGGAAATGTTTCAATCTTTGGTACTGCCATTGCTCCTGTAAACAGCAGAAACACCATTCTCAAGCTGAATCCCTTCCTTGTTCAGTAGCACGACATCATCCACAGGCAGTGCAGGTCTTAAAGGGGCAACACCATCTATAGGTTTTGTACAAGAAAGTAGCTGAACAGACCTTAAAGGCAGCGTTTTTACTTTTTCAGGCTCTGTAGGGCTTACAGGAACTTGTGAATCCTCAGAAGAAGATAAGGCATCCAGAAATAACTCTGCATCTTCTAGCTCTGCTGAAGGAAAATTAACCTTTGTAGAATCCTTGTCTATGGTCTCCTTCACATCTGCAGACTGAACCTGCTGTAGCTCCTCTACAGCGTCCATCTTGAAACTGACCAGCACTCCTGCTGGCGGCCATGCACCATCAGAGTAGAGGAATTTCCCCGGTGTCCTGGCCAAATTTCCCTCATTCACTAAAAATACCACCAACAGGTTAATCTGGTTCAAGGTCAGTTGGCATGCATCTGTATCCCCTTCCCCCAGGTCATGCCTGAAAATAGGCAGGACTTGTCTAGTGCACTTACCTGGTCAACAAAAATAAAATATATAAATAAAACACTTGGCAGTTGAAACGAAATGCCAAAAAGTGCAAGGTGATGTACATGGGGAACAAAACTCCAGGACAGAGTACTGGATGGGGGGGGGAGCTAGGCACAACCTCTGAGGAAAGAGACCTGGGTGTCATCAGTTACTCCCTAAAACAATTAAACCAGTGTAACAAGTACTATAGTGAGGCAAACAGGATGCTGGAATGCATGGGAAGGGGCATTGACAACAGAAGGAAGGGTATTGCTACCTCACTACAGATCACTGGTGAGGCCTCACCTAGAGTACAGTGCCCAGTTCTGAAGTCTTCACCTAAGTAAAGACAAGGACAGGCTAGAGACAGAGTAATGTAGGGTGACCAAAATGATTCAGGACCAGCAGGACAGATCTTACAAGAATCAGCTCAAGGCACTCAACGTGTACCTGTACTCACTGGAGGCCAGACAAAAGAGGGAAGATACGACAGAGACCTCCAAGTTTCTGAACTGAATGAACAAGGTTAACTGTGAGGAACTATTTAGCATAAGTAATGGATGAAGAACAAGGGGCATAAGAGGAAACTGACAAGAAGGAATTAAGAAAGTTTTATTTTATAGAAAAGGTGGTGGAGCCGTGAAAAATCTGCCTGCTAATGTGGTGGGTGCCAAAACTATGAATGGTTTCAAACATGCTGGGACAGAGTGAAGGGCTTAGTGGTGTTCAGAGTGGTAGTGGTAGAGTGTGGAGCTTGGGGAGTGGATAGTGTGGGTTAAAACCTTGAATGAACAATAGGTCCTAGATTTGTTAGGGTTTTATGGGGAGGCTGGAAGGAACAATGACCTTTTTCTGCTGTCATTGTCTATGTTTCTATGAAACTGCTGCACCCATCTCTCCTAACCAATGGTCATGCAACACTAGTGCATGCCCTTATCTCATCTTGGCTACATATTTTCAATACACTTTGTGCTGGCCTGCACAGAAGGTTGATCTAGCCTTTAAACCACTGGCATGTTACAATATTTTACCCTGTAACTACTGAGCATTTTTTTCTGGAAACTGTCACTTTTTGGGGACGAAGAAAGAATCTCAGATTTAGAGGTAGGTAGCCATCTGGGAACAAGCGACCACCAAACAGTGTGGTTCACGATAAATACAGCCATACAATCAAGCCATACAAAAGCAAGAGTATTGGACTTTAGGAGGGCTGACTTTGGGAAAATGAGAGAGTGCCTTAGAAAAGCACTAGCAAACAGGCAAGAAGGAGGCGTGGAGGAACAATGGGGAGTAATCAAAACAGCCATCACAGAGGCAACAAGCCTTTGTGTAAAGCAAATCAATAAAACACAACGAAGGAAAAAAACGCTATGGTTCTCAAAAGAGGTGGCAGGGAAGGTTAAGGAGAAAAGGATAGCATTCAGGAAACATAAGGAAACACAGAAGGAGCAGGACAGAGAACTTTATCAGTTAAAGCAGAAAGAGGCTGGGAAGGCAGTCAGAATAGCAAAGGCCCAAACGGAGGAAAGGACAGCCAATTCTGTTAAGAAGGGGGAAAAGACCTTTTATAGGTACATTAAGGAGTGAGGAAAGACCAAAGGAGGGATACTGAGGCTTAATAAAGGGGAGGGAATGTGGGTAGAGGGGACAATGAAAAAGCAGGGATACTGAATGAATATTTCTGCTCAGTATTCACAAAGGGAGAGGAGGGGGAGGTACCTAAACCAAACAAGAGAAACACTCTGAAGACGGGGGTTGATACCTGTCCATTTACAGAAGAAAGGGTTCTGAAAGAACTAATAAAATTGAAGGTGGACAAAGCAATGGGGCCTGATGGGATTCACCCAAGAATTCTAAAAGAACTAAGGGTAGAACTAGTGACACGGCTGACTACTCTCTTTAACAAATCATGGGAGGATGGGGTGGTACCTGAGGACTGGAGGAGGGTGGATGTGATTCCTCTTCACAAAAGTGGGAGTAGGACAGAGGCAGGAAACTACAGACCAGTTAGTTTGACCTCAGTGGTAGGAAAATGATGGAATCACTTCTGAAGGAAAGAATTGTTGAGTACCTAGAGGCCAGTGGGGCACAGGACCCAAGGCAGCATGGATTCATGATGGGAAGGTCGTGTCAGACAAATCTAATAGATTTCTTTGACTGGGTGACCAAAGTAGTAGACCAGGGAGGGGCTGTGGACATGGCCTACCTAGATTTTAGCAAGGCATTTGATACAGTCCCACACAAAAGATTAATACACAAGTTAGCCAGCCTTGGAGTGGGCCCCAAGGTGGTAGCCTGGATAAAAAATTGGCTAGACAACAGGACGCAAAGGGTAGTAGTAAATGGAGTACACAGTGGAGAAAAGAGGGTTACTAGCGGGGTACCACAGGGTTCAGTACTGGGACCGGTCCTTTTTAATGTCTTTGTAAGTGACATTGCATAGGAACTGGAAGGAAAGTATGTCTCTTTGCAGATGACACAAAGATCTGCAACAGGGTTGATACACAAGGTGGAGTGGAAAGGATGAGAAGGACTTGGCAAGGTTGGAGGAATGGTGAAATGTATGGCAGCTCAGATTCAATGCAAAGAAGTACAAGGTAATGCACATGGGAAACAAAAACCCAGGGGAAGAGTACACAATGGGGGGTAAGATACTGACAACAGTAAAAATGGAAAGGAACCCGGGGTTAATTATATCAGATGACCTAAAGGTGGGCAAGCAATGTGAGAAGGCAGTAAGTAAGGCTGGAGGGATACTGGGATGCATATGAAGAGGCATCAGTAGTAGAAAACAGGAAGTTGTTATCCCTCTGTACAGACAGTTGGTGAGACCCCATCGGGAGTACTGTGTGCAGTTCTGGAGACCACATCTTCGTAAAGACATAGACAGAGTGGAGGCTGTCCAGAGGAGGGCAACCAAAATGGTGCAGGGTCTGCACCAGAAGACATACGAAGAAAGACTAAAGGAGCTTAATATGTATACCCTTGAGGAAAGGAGGGAGAGACGGGACATGATATAAACTTTCAAGTACCTCAAGGGAATCAACAAAGTCCAAGAGGGTAGCATCTTTCAAAAAAAGAGATGTGCAAGAACAAGATGGCACAATTTGAAGGTAGAGGGGGGACAGCTGAGAGGTAATGTGAGGAAGTATTTTTTCATGGAGAGGGTTGTGGATACATGGAACAGTCTCCCTGAGGAGGTCGTAGAGTCAAGAACAGTGGGGGAATTCAAGAATGCATGGGACAGACATAAGGCAGTCCTAGTGAGGGGTAGGAGGAAGTAAGCTGTTGGTTAACTAGGATCTGCAGCTTATCTGTTAGGTAGGAAAATGGGCAGACTGGGTGGGCCAGGCATTCCTTATCTGCTGTCAAATTCTGTGTTTCTATGTTTTTAAAAATGGTCTGCAACATGACTGTAATTAAATTATATTTATGCAATAGGCATGAGTGGATTACCAGTTACATAAATTCACTAGTGTTGAATAAATGGTGGTTCTAACATTTATCCAACACCCTAACGTCAATCAACCACCATAAATTCAACACCCTACTATCAATCATCCCCCCCCCCGCTGGAACTACATCAATGAGCCCCCCGACCATTCCTCTTATTGTCTGTTTTTGCTTTCAAACATACACAACCCTTCACAAATGTTCATTCCCACCAAGCCATCCTCACCACGCAGTACCTTCACAGAGTTCTCCCCAGCTGCAAACAACAGCACTACCTTTTTTTTAAATCTTCCTCCAGGTTTCATTTGCTCATTTCACTCCACGGTCCACACAGGTTACCACACTATTCACTCTCTGCACACTCGAATGGTCCCCTCTCCCTCTAGCCACAAACCGCTGCTGATGCTGTGAAAAGCAGGATCAGCCAGATAAATCCCACAGCAAAAAAATATACTACCAAATGAAGAATCAAACAAATAAATCCCACTTTAAAAAAATACACAAAACTAACACATCAAAAACACTTTCTTGGTAATGGAGAACCAAAGCCGCCATGTTTCTTTTTCTGGAATGCCCACCCACATAACGGAAGCCTACCAATCATGCAAGACGTCAAAGCAATAATGTGACATGCTAACCCCCAGCTCCCTAGCAACCACCCTACCAACAGAAGACCCTAAATGTGCTACAGCACTTTTTTGAAAAATAAACCATAAAAGTTGAATACTGTTTCAAAAATAATAAAAGAAATAACATTAATTATCGCAACCCACAAGGTCCATGCCTATTGCATAAATGAAATACACAATAGGAACCTTGCGGAATAAGCTTATTTTCATGAGTGCATTTTGACCTTGGGCACATCACTCATGGCTTACACCACTCATGAGGTTACCCAAGGTCAAATAGCACTCGTGAAAATCAATAGTTTATTCCACAAGTCCCTGTTATGTATACCTTATATACTAAAGGTTAAATAAAATAAAGGTAAATTGAAGATACTGCAACTTACATTTTTTTTTATTGTCTAAGTATCTCTTTAAGGGTATATAATAACCCAAAAATTCCAGAAAAAATTACTGTTTTCAGATTTCTTGCAACTTAGCATGACCCCAGGGCAGTATTTTCATATTCTGAATGATATTCTTAAGATTTCAAAGTTCAACAAATAGAAGCTTAATTGTTTCTTGATCTAGTTGCTTTATTTCTTAGAACAGGTTTATTGATGATACTACAAAAACCAAAGACCATTGTTTTAAAATTTCTGCCTTTGAAAAATACATTTTTGATAAACTACAAATCTAAAAAAAATGCCCTAAAACCATGATAAATTTGGAACTCAAAATTGGTTTTAGCTATTCAGGGCCACATTCTCAGTGCAGACAGTTGTGTCATAGACCTATTAGTGATGTGCATCAGATAGTGCATGGCCAGCTTTGAAGCAATATCCGGACAGATATTACACTCCAACCAGAGTTTGCTTGCTGTATAAATATGGGTCTGTGCCAGCATAGCACACAGTGACTATTGACAGCATTCAAACAGCCCCCTACAGGAATATGGGCCACAGGAGGGAATGGATACAGCGGGTCCCAAATGGAATAGTGGCACTGCTCCTGTGAGCCGTATTGGACCATGGTCTGCTAATAAGCTGGTAGGGCATGCAAGGCACCAACTGGTCATTCGCATGGCATTATGAGCTTATCTGCATGCTCCACAATGCTGCCATACCATACATGACTGTATGGAGGCATTCTGAGGAGCTGTGCCAGCTTCCCCACCCCCTGATTACCAGAACTATGCCACATATACATGTTTCTATAACATCCCTAGTGTCTAGTGGTCAACTACTCCATGATCACTGTAAACATTCCTTCTTAAAATGTATTGGGGTATCTCAAGCATCTAGTGATTCCTCACTCCCAAATCACCAATAATATGCCTCTTAAATATGTATTAATAATATCCCTGATGTCTCATGGTTCTCCCCACCACTGGATCGCTGTGGAAACAACTAGATGCCATGGATGTTATAGAAACAAATAGATGGCATATTTGCGGCAATCGGAGGTGGAGTGGGGGGGGACGTTGGCAGGGACAAGCAGTCACTGATGTCAATCCTCTACCCAGCACTTGGCCAGGGGAGGTGGGGCTTTGCCCATACTGTGTGTAGTGATAACAGCAGGGCTCATAGGTCAGTGTTGCCAGCCAAGCAACTGTTTCTGCTACAATGGCATCACTGATTCATTCAGTGGGAAAGAATCAGTAATAGGAAAGGCTGGTTGCCATCCATTGCAGGGGATGGTTTTCCTTTTTACATGTCTTCTTTGACGAACTATGGATAGCATTTGGGTGATGGGGGAGGAGGGTGTTAGGAGCTAGTGGATGTGTGGGATAGTGGTTACTAATTTAATGGGACTGGGTAGATGGGGCCTGAGGTGGGAATATTGGAACTGTCAGTGTGGGGACTGGGGCAGGGGTTTCATATAGTAATACCATACACTGTATATACGTAATGTGGGGTAAAGGGGCAGGAACCTGCCAGGATGGAGAGGAGTCACTGGAAACTAAGGATGATTATCAAATGGTGATTCAGGGATCAGGTGAGGGGAAGAGGATTACTAGACATAAACATACCTCTCAAATACCATGAAGTTTGCATAGCGCTATGATTTTAACACTCAAATTTACCCTTGCTCCGCAAAAGTTTACTGATGTTCTTAATAATATTAGAGCTATTTCTGGACACGCAAAGTATTAAATTATTGAACTAACCTGAGAGAAACCTTCCTTAACACTACATCCATGGGGCACACTATTTGTAGACATAGCATTCTTTAAAATTAGAAACCGCTTCACATTCTGGCCATTTACTGTGAATTCTGAAGGCCAGTGCTATGATTTTCAATGTTGAGAGGTACAGACACAAAGGGTAATTATAAAACATTGATTTATGGATTAGGTGCAGGAGGGGCCCACTAAACACCAGGGAAGATTATTAAACAATGATTCGGGGACTGGGTGAGGGAAGGAAGAAGCACCACTAGATGCAAGCGATTGTTACTGAACAGTGATTTGGGACTAGGTGAAGGAGGGGAACACTACATTACAATTATGTCTGTAGATACAGGGTAGGGCTCCTGTGCTGTGTATTGTATCCTTTGTTGGACCAGCACCACTGCTGATGACAGGCTGCTCGTGCATCATTCAGCCAGCACCAGTTACGAGGTGTAAATAATTGATCCTCATTCTGTAATAAGGTTATATTGACCTGCAAATGTTCTGTTTGCCCCATCCATGGGCAAGGTGGTAATTTGGATATAATGGTTCCATTATGGGGCTGTCTGTCTCGGAAGCAAATAGTTTTGATTTGTGCAAAGACTTGATTGCTCCTGTGACTATAAGGCCTGCTTATGCCTTTCCACCAGTCATCCCTCCTTCCTAGGCCAACAGGGGGCTTTGGATGCACTTTGCTCCTTAATTGCCCTGTGCTCCCATGGGCTATAATGGAACATAATTACTTTGCATGGGCAAACTTGGCTCTGCACCTGTTCCATTATACCACTCTGCGCATGTCAGGCAACTTTGCTCACTGGTAGGGAACTTTGCCCTGAACTAGTTTGCTCCAGCTTTGAAAAAGCTGCCTAACACAGTAAGTTCCAGAGAACAAGGAAACCACCCAGTCCACTTTCTTTTTCATATTGTAACTGAAATATGAATACTCCTTGATGCAGTGTAAATAGTATAAACTGTTATCATGAAATGCAAAAACTGATGTTAGAACATATGCCATCTCTGTATATCCTGTACTTGGTGAGTTTTTCGCTATAAAATGCAATTTAAATCAAAGTACCAAAGGTACTGAAAGACACCAATTTGTGACCTCTTAGATGATGGCATGAATGGGAAGGGATTCTATTTCCGCAATCCAGGTAGCTGTCAGCCATAAAGCATACACACCCACACACACACACACACGCACACGCACACACCCAGTATAATGCTGTTCATCATAGCACTGTACCCCACCGCTACCACCACAGCACTGCCTCCTCCCAGACTGTCCCTTTCTCAACCAGAGTGCTTCCTCCCACCCAGGATCATTGGGGATGATTCCAATATACCTGGATAAAGGAGGCCAATGAAGTTTTTGCTGCCCATACATACTTCACTCTACTCTCTTCCCAGCAATGAGTGTAGGTCTTGTGGGTAATACAAAGGAAGACATTTCTATGTAACATTTTCTCCAGCGCACAGGTTCAGTTGCACAACTAGGTAATGAGTGGAGTGAAGGGGTATGCGTGGGAATCAAAATTCCATTGTTTTGTTTACTCAGGTATACAGTGTGTGAATCAACTTTAATTGAACTGTAGCACCCCATCCAACCTAGGTGCCGAGGACGTGTTGAGGTGGGGATCAGGAACAGTGCTACGGTAAGCATAGAGGACAATGCTGTGGTAAAGGAAGTGTACAAGGGGGACAGTGCTTGGTGACTGACCAGTTATCTGGAGCATGGAAATGAAGCTTCTCTTCTCCCATTCATACCATAAAGTAACACTTCACAAAACTGAGTTTGATGCCTTTCAGTACCCTTTGGTTATAACTTATGTTCCTTCTGCCAGCTGACTACATGCCTGTTGTGATCCTTGATCCACTTTGACAGTTGTTGCCCTGCCCAGTAGATCATAGGTCACAACGACAAATGCAGTGTTTTATGTTTCAAGATACTATTTCAAATAGTCACTTGTTTCTGTATGTGAGCATTCAGAATTACACTGACGGCAACATCATCTATGTCTCTCTAGGGACTGGCTATCTAATGATAGCTGCAGCCATCCCAGTCTGGCTGAGTGGTTGAAAATTCAAAGCGTAACCCACTGTAAGACCTTCTTAAGCTTTCAGTAACACTCACAGCTATTCAAACCTGAAGTACCTGGCTTTTTCAGTATCTCCTGAAGAGACATGGATGAAACACCAGATGGTGACTTTTAAGTGACTGAGGGTGTCAAAGAAAAATGTTATAGTCCTGTAGAAATGATATTGTTTACTGCAGTGTCAGCAGAACTCGGCTGATGGATGCTAACTTCAGTTCAGAGACAACACATTGCTTTCTTTTCCTTTAGAAATGGCTCTAATCAAAGCTGTGAAGATGTAAATGGAGGGGAGAAGTAAGCAGAACAAACAGGTGTCTCTATTTTAGATGCATATCAGTTTATGAAGCCATTAAAATTACTAGGTTTTTCCTCAATGTCCCCAGACTGCCCCTCACAAGACCACCCAAACAACTAAAGGCTGCTCCCAGTGTGCCACGCTGTGACGAAAAAGAAACAATCAGCAACCAGAAAAAGGATCAAACCAGCATGTACCAAAAGAGACATTTGCAATTTATTTAATGCAGATGCATACTGCACCATTTCCCAAACTAAAACAGGCAGTGTTACATTGGGTGGCTGCCAGCTTTTTGTCTGGGAAATGCTGTTGCAGCATCTGCATTAAATGAATTGGGGAACTACTCTCTAAATCTGAGTCTCTTCTTTTTGCGCATGCTGATGCAAACTTTTTCTTGTTTTTTGAACCCTCACAAGACCTGCCTAGGCACCCTTTCTAGCCCTAACAATTAAGTCCCTGATACCGCCCAATGACTTAACCTCCCTCGATGGAAGGGCCAGTGGAGGAAGAGGCCTAAAAGAAAATTGTGTTTGCCTGTAACTTTAATTAAAAACCACCCAAACACAAAGTTGTTTTCCATACATGATGTACTTATAAATCAACCATGAATGAAAACAATTGTGAGTGTTTTTTTTTTCCTCTTTCCAACACCGAGTGCCTAGTCTGGTGTCAGATACCCCTTCAAACACCTTTCCAACAATGGGTGACCAATCCTGGTGTTGGGTGCATGTACAAAATATTTTGTGGCCACCAGGTGCCAAACACTGGTGGCTCACTTACCACTCCCCAAAAATTTTAAAACAAACCCCTACCCACACCCACCCTCTGGGTCCCATTACACCCTCCTTCCCCCACACAGACATCCCCAGTGCACACTTTAAATGGCAGTCCCAGTTAGGTGGCCAGCACTGTCCTCCTTCCACCTCAGCTGGTCACCATCTCATTATCCACAATCTTCTACAAATCATGAATCTGTTAAAAAAGAGATAGAAAAACAGCCCGCCACTGTCACCCACCCTGTATCAGTCATGCCACTCTCTTCCTCCCAATGGCCAGCCAAGTTCAAACATGTAGGTCCCACGGTGAGTGACTGGCATAGTCCTCCCTCCAACTCAGCCAGTCACCATCTTCTTCTCTGCCATTTCCTACTGATTGCAAAACTGTAAAAAAGACAGAAAAAACAACCCCCCACCCACACTCACCCTCTGGTCCCCATTACACCCTCCTTCCCCCACACAGGCATCCTCAGTGCACACTTTAAGTGGCAGTCCCAGTTAAGTGGCCAGCACTGTCCTACTTCCACCTCAGCTGGTCATCATCTCATTCTCCACAATCCTCCACAAATCATGAACCTATAAAAATAAAAGATAGAAAAACAGCCCACCACTATCACCCACCTTCTAGTAGTCATGCCACTCTCTTCCCCCCCAATGGCCATCCCAATTCAAACATATAGGTCCCATGGTGAGTGACTGGCATAGCCCTCCCTCCAACTCAGACAGTCATCATCTTTTTTTCTGTCATTTCCTACTGATTGTAAAACTGTAAAAAAAGACAGAAAAAAACACACCCCACCCTCACACACTCTCTAGCACCCATGCCACCCTCCTCCCCCACTCCTATGTTGACAAAAATCCCCCTGCCCTCACTCACCCGTTAGCTCCCATGCCACATTTGTCTCCCCTATGGCCATCCCAGTACCTATAATTTTGACAGGACCATGTTAGGTGACTGATGTAGCACACCCTCTACCTCAGCTGGTCACAATCTTTTGCTTTTGTCTAATGCCATCGATCACCAACCTAAAATTAAAAAAAAAGCTTAAAACACCACGAGGACTTCATTTTTTTAAAGCAGAGAAAAACTTGCATTTGCTGTCCGCGAAAATATTTGTCAGGGCAAAATTCAAGCATCATGGTACTAAGGGAGGTTGTAAGCACCCCAACCTTCAAATCTGGCAAACAAATTAACAAATAAGTTATGGGTGACTGAAAAAACACCCCCAAAATTCCAAGTCCCTAAAAACATCAACAATGCAAAAGCAGGGACTTAGAATCTTTTTCACTGTTTTTTTTTTATATCACCCAGAACTTTATTTACATTTAAAGCCCACATTTTTGGGGTGGGTGTCTTATCACCACCCCTTATCACCACACGGTGGCAACTTTAGATCTACCTAACAGGTCTATTGCTTCCTATAAGACCAGCAGGACACTGTGAGAAGCATCCTGCACAGTCAGTACCATACCCCATGGGTCTATTGCTTCGCCTA
This sequence comes from Neoceratodus forsteri, assembly GCA_016271365.2. Lineage (NCBI taxonomy): Eukaryota > Metazoa > Chordata > Ceratodontiformes > Ceratodontidae > Neoceratodus > Neoceratodus forsteri. The sequence continues at coordinate 1,631,784,782 of CM028130.1, read as the reverse complement.
GGACCCATATAAAACAAGCTACAGCTCTGGTGTCATACCTGTTGGGTCTACTGTTTTGCACAGGGCCTGCAGGGCCTTGTGCAGGGCAAGCTACAAGTCTAGCACCATGCCCGATGGGTCTGCTGCTACGCACAGGGAATAAAGCTGAAGGTGTTGTACAGCTTTTCAAAATATATGAAAATAAATTGCAAAAACTATACTGATGCATCTGGTGGGCTTAACGTGCACAAAGTAGGAAAATCAAACATTAAGGGGAAAAGTCTCTGGAGCTGTGAAGAATCTGTGGTGTGCTTTTCCTCAGGGTTCACATGATCAGGCAATCTAGCATTGATGTTAACCTAGCTTTGGTACTGTCTTGTCAGATGAAGTAAAGTACTGACTCAAAATCATTGCATAGATGGTGTCAAAGTTAGGGTGACATCAACACTGCATAACATGATCATTAAAACCTCAAGAGCACACCACAGATTCTTCAAAGCTCCATGGGCTTTTCCCCTAAAATTTGATTTTTCCTGATTTGTGCTCTTTAACCACACAGATGAATTAATGTAGTTTTTTTTCCTACAGATATAGATTTAGATATAGATATTCATTGCAAAAAGCTTTGTTAATGCACCAATTAGGGTTCAACTTAATGTCACAAAAGTAGGGAAATATGGCGTGAGAGTTTCCCACCCTAACTCCCCACCCCCACTCCCCAAGCAGCAAAAGTAAAAATCATTAGGTTTTGGGGTCTCCAGAGTCTTAGCAAATCAGCGGTGGGGTCTTCATTGGGTTTTCCAGCTCTAATGCTCACCCTTCCCCCAGCCCATAACCGCCAGGTAGAAGCACGAAGTACAGCTCCAAGCCAGTGTCTCATAGTAATACTTTCTTCAAAGGTAGAGGATTATGTCTTGCCACATGTTGCCAACACAGTCTAGCGTAGCTTTCTTCACATCTGAAATTGTTTGCTAAGGGAACAGTGGAGGCATTAAGGTTGACAACCCCAATGAAGACCCCACCACTGATTCATCAACACTCTGGAGACCCAAAGACTTAATGTTTTTTTTCCTTTTGCTGCTCAGGGGATGGGGGGAAGGAGTTAGGGTTTCAAACACTAATGCCATATTTCATTACTTTTGTGGCACTAAGTTGAACCCTAAGTGGTGCATTAATGAAGTTTTTTGCAAATAATTTCCTTTTTGTTTGAGATAGTGGAAGCATATCCTTATTCACGCAGGTCCCTTTGGAACCTATGTGACCAGATGCAGATGTGCAGGATCCTTTGGGTCCTATGCCAAGGGAAGACTCCATCCACCTACTGAAGTGCAGCTATGGATGTCAAGAAGTCAGGGGGCTGTCTGGTAGGCTGTGGAAGTGCAGAGCCCTTTGGTCCCTGCACTTCCATTCTGCCACATATACAGATGCACAGGGCAAAGAGTCCATCTGTCAGCCAGTGCATAGGGCCCTCTGCCACCCACGGGTGCAGAGGTGTGAGGTTGTGTGCTAAAAGGACAGTTGTCCTCAATATATAGTACTTGGGCTCATCCAGACAACCCTGCAGCTTTCATTCCCTGGCAATGCGGGGGGGGGGGTGTCACATAACAGCACCATCCCCGCACCCTTACCCCATCCAGCTGGGCCACTAAGCTTGCCCCTGAACTCAGCTCACCGGCACAGGACCACAAAGCACACCTGCTGGGGTCAAGACTGGTACTACACACAAAATTTCTTAACAGTTATATATAGTATATATATTTTAATTTTGACACCTAATTTTTAAGATCGTCATTTTATGACTCCCCTTATAAGCACAGCATATAGCATTTACAGTATAATGGCCGAAATGTCATTTGGCACCAGAAGTGTGAAAACATGTCTCACCCAGGATGTAAAAAAATGACACATGTCACTTTTATGAGGTGGTGTGGAAAAATGGCTAAGTTGAAAATTTAGTCAAAATACTGAAAATTAGCAAAGTTATGAGTAAAGGCTAAAATACTTAAAACGAACTGTGTAAGCAATGTGTTTTCTAAATTTAAAAATTACAAAACTCTCCATGAAGCCACTCATAGAAACACAGAATAAGGACCACTTGGCCTACCTAGTCTGCTGTTTTTCTCTAACTACAGTATCATCGCAGACTCTATTTGATCTCTGACTTATTAGCCCCTTGTCTTATCACTAAGGTTCCCTTATGCCTACCCCATGCTTTCTTGAACTCCAATTCAGTTTTGTCCCCACCACCTCCACTGGGAGGCTGTTCCAGGCATCCACCACCCTCTCCGTGAGGAAGACTTCCTCACATCTCCCCTCAGTCTATCCCCTCCAGCTTCATAGCATGACCCCTAATCCATGAGAATTTTTTTTTTCTAAAAGATGCTTCCCTTTTGAACCATATTTATATCTGTGAGGTATTTGAACATTTCTATCATATCCCCTCTCTCGCTCCGCAAGTGTATACATATTAAGGCCCTTCAGTCTTTCCTCATAGGGCTTTTGATGCAAATCCTGCACCATTTTGGTTGCCCTCCTCTGGACCGCCTCCACTCTTTATATGTCCTTCCAGAGATGAGGTGTCCAGAACTGGACCCAGTACTCCAGGTGATGTCTCACCAATGAGCTATACAAGGGTAACACCACCTCCCTTTTTCTGCTGGTGATCCCCCTCCCTATGTACCCCAGCATCCCACTAGCTGTCCTGACTGTCTTGTCACACTGCCTAGCCACCTCTAGGTAATCAGATATGATAACTGTCAGATCTCTTTCCTGTTTGGTGGTCGTCAGTACCTCTCCTCCCATTTTGTACTCCTCCCCTGGGTTTCTGTGCCCCAAGTGCATGATTTTGCACTTTTTTACACTGAAGCCCAGTTGCCATACCCGTGACCATTTCTCTAACTTTTCCAGATCACCTCTCATTCCCCCCCCCCAAGTATCAACCCTGTTGCAGATATTAGTGTCATTCGTGAACAGGCAGAAGTTTTCCTCCAGCCCCTCTGCAATGTCACTAATAAAGACATTAATGAGGACCTGTCTCAGTACAGATCACTGAGGTACTCCACTGGTCACCCTCCCTTCCTCTGAGTGAATTATATTTACCACCACCCTATGTTTCCTATCCCATAGTCAATTTCTTATGAGGTTTACCACCTTTGGTCCCACTCCTAGGCTACCCAGCTTGCTTACTGATCTCCTATGTGGGATGGTGTTGAAGGCCTTGCTGAAATCCAGGTAGGCCACATCCACCACTCCTCCCTGATACAATTCCCTGGTCACCCAGTCAAAGGAATCTATTAGATTTGTTTGACAAGACCCCCTCCCCCAATGAATCCATGCTGTCTCGTGCCCTGTAGGGCACTGGATTCAAGATATTCCACTATCCTTTCCTTCAATAGTGATTACAGTAATTTCCCCACCACCAAAGTCAGGCTGACTGGCCTGTAGTTGCCAGCCTCCTCTCTACTACCACTTTTGTGAAGTAGGACTAGATCTGCCCTCCTCCAGTCCCCAGGAACCTCTCCCATCTCCAGTAAAAGGTTGAACAGGACTGCCAGCCAGCACCTCCCAGAGTTCCCTCAGTATCCTTGGATGGACCCCATCTGGCAGCATTGTCTTATCCACTTTCAGATTTGTGAGTTCCTGACGGACTCTCTCCTCTGCAAATGGACTAGCGTCCACCTCCTTTCCTTCGATGTTCCTGTCACTTTTCTGTGGCCCCTCTCCTTCTCTTTCTTCTGTGAACACTGAACAAAAGTATTTGTTCAAGATGTCTGCTTTTTCATGGTCCCCCTCCACACAATCCCCCCTTTCCTTCTGAGTCTTACTATCCCTCCCCTGGTCTTTCTCTTTCCGTTTACATACCTAAAAAATGTCTTGTCCCCTTTCTTTACTTCCTGGGCTATTTTCTCCTCTGTCTGTGCCTTTGCACTCCTAACAGATTTCCCTGCCTCCCTCTGTTTCTCCAGATACAGCTCCCTATTCTCCTCTTTCTCTGTCTTCCTATACCTCCTGAATGCTGACTTTTTGCCCTTACCTTCCCAGCCACCTCCTTAGAGAGCCATAGTGGTCTCTTTTTCCTTTTGGCTTTGCTTACTAGCTTGACACAGAGGTTTGTTGCCCTTCTCTATGCCCCCTTTTAGTTTCACCCAAAGTTCCTCCTGTCCTCCCAAATCCCTCCCCCCCCCCAGCCAAGGCATCCCTGAGGCATTCCCCCATCTTTTTAAAATCGACCCTGCTGAAGACCAGGACCCTTGCCTTTATGTGGCTCAGTTCTGCCCCAGTTCTTATACTGAACTACACAGTATGGTGATCACCGGTCCCCAGGTGACCACCCACCATGACGTCTGCAACACTGTCCCCCGTTAGTTCGTACAAGGTCCAGTATTGCCCCCTCATGAGTGGGCTCCCTAACAAGTTGCCTGAGGAATGCCCTCTGCAGGGAGTCCAGGATGTCCCTGCTCTTAGCTGTAGCTGCAGCTGGGATGTTCCAATCTACATCTGGCAGACTGAAGTCTCCCACCAGCAGTTCTTCCCCCTTCTCTGCCATCTTTTGGATGGCTTCCCCAAGAACCCATGAGGAGTTAGAAAAAAATTTATAGTACAATTTTTAACCAGTTCCAGAAGTGGTTCACACAGTTGAACATGGTGTTGAGTGCCAAGAAAACTCAGGTGACACTATTCAGACAAAAAAAGAGACAAGAATAAGGGGGAATCAAACCTGCATATTCTGGCATCTGATGGCCAGACGCTGACAATGGTATAACAGTACAAATACCTGGGAGCACTCATAGACAAATCACTAAACTTTAATTCCGACATCACCAGTTCTATCAAAAAGTTAAACAAAAGGTTGGGGGTGCTGAGGAGGAAGGCATTCTATATCCCAAAGGGGGCCAAAAAAAACAATAGCAAAACAACTTCTACTGCCATCCCTAGAATATGGGAACATGGTGTACCAATACGCAATTGGTCAACATTAAGTAAGCTAGACAAAGTATACAACAAAATGGCAAGATTCATGCTAAGGTACCCTTATGACAAATACCACTGTCATATGTACAGAGAATTAAACTGGCTCTCCCTATAGATCAGGAGGGGGAAAAACAAGGGCAATCACTGCTTTCAAACTATTTAAAGGCCTCATCGGCAACCCTGAGTTTGCCACTACTGAATCTCCTAAGCACATTCACAATTTGGGAGAGGTGTAGCATAGAGGATACACCATTCCAAAAATATCTAAATCCTATGGATGGTTTAAAACCAAATGGTGGGCAGGAAAAACATGGAACTCTCTCCCCAGGAGCTCAGAAAAGCACCAACAATTAACAGTTTTAAACGTGTGCTGAATAAAACCCTAACAGTCACATGTAACTGTGTTTGACCATTATCATGATTCCAGCACTGCAAGGGAGAACCACACACCAAACGATACTGCAAAAAACAGATATTAGGGATTGCATAAAACTTGCATGAAGTGGCTGTGAGACTAAAAAAAGTGCACACTTTGTATGTAATTGTATTGTATTCACTATTGCACTGCACATTGTACTGTTGCTCAGAACTGTCATTACATTAATTGTAATTGTAATGTTTGAAATAGTAATTTTTGAATCTGTATAACTCAGCTACGCACTTAGACCATACCTGCGCTTAGCAGGACAACTTTGTAAACAGGGCTGCCAAAGTCTTAACAGTTCAATCCTGTTTAGAAATAAAGAAAGAAAAAAGGAAAAAAATAAAATAAAGAACCATATCCACCCCATCACCCACCAACCCCACCCCCCCTAGAGGTTTGTAGATCACACCAGTGTGAATAATGGCTCAATATGCCATCTCTAGGGTGACCTATAGTACCTCTGCCCCTCCCTGCATTCACTGTGCCGTACCTCTGTTGCTTTTATGTTATCTCTCACATAAAGAGCAACTCCTCCCCTTTTTTTCACACTCCGTCCTTCCTGAACAGAGTATAGCCTGGTATATCTATAACCCAGTCATGGTTCTCAGTGCACCATGTTTCTGTAATGATGACAATGTCCAGGTCAGCTCTGCCATAATCGTCTCTAAATTCAGAATTTTATTTCCCAGCCTTCGAGCATTGGCACACATGGCCTTCCAGCTTCTAGTGCCACCCTGTTCATCAGCCCCCACCCCATTTTTCATTTTGCCTTCTCCTTACTGCCTCTGTTCTCATTCCCAGCTCTCTTCATTACTGCTAACTTGTTTTTCTTTCAATTAGGTACTCTTGGGGATTTGTCTCCCTTTGGGTTCTCCTTGCTGACTAATCCTGTTTGGGGGGAGGGGGCAGTTTATGTCTTCCAGCTTCCTTCCGCCGCCACCCCGGCTAGTTTAAATGTTCACCAATGTAACATTTAAACTGTTCACTGAGAACTACAGTCCCCATCCTGGATGGATGCAGGCCATCTCCCCTGTACAGGCCTTTATCCTTCCAGGTGTGACCCCAGTTCCCAATGTAGCTGAACCCCCTCCGATCTGCACCATTCCTTCAACCACTGGTTGAAGCTCCTGGCACAGAGTACCCTATCCTCCCCTCCCTTCCCCTCTATCATAGACAGGCAGCACCTCAGAAAAGGCCACTGAGCTTGCAACTTGCCTAAGACCCTTCCCCCACTTTCTGAACTCCTCCTGAACTATCCTTTCCCCATACCAAGCCAGGTCATTTGTCCCCAGGTAGACAATGTCATCTAGCTTCCCCGCCTGCCCTACTGCTCTAGGGATCTTCAGGATCTGCTTTCCATCCCTGTGAACTGTTCCATCGGGTAGGCTCCAAACCTCTCTCTCCCCCTCTCCTTCTCCCTCTCTCTTCCTGTACCCAAATCTATCCCTCTCATTATAGAGTCCCCCATTAGTAGTTGCTTCTTTCTCCTCTGGAGTCCTCTGCCACCCTCCTTGGGGTTTCCACTATGGAGGACCCCCAAATCCTCCCTGGTCACTACCTTGGATGCCTCCATCCCACCCCGCCAGAGTGGCATAGGAGTTGCGTAGTGTTGCCAGATGGGGGATGTGCCTCTGTTTCACTGCCTTCACCCTCCCTGAGCTCACCATAGTCCAGCTGCTCCTCCTCCTAGGCGTCTTCTGAGTTAGTGGGGGAGGAGGTTCCCCAAATCCTAGCCAACTAAGCCAGGAGACTAGCAACCTCCCTCCCCAGCCCAGAGAGGTATACATAGATGGGGTAGCACTGCAGTCTCCAAAAGGTCTCCCTGGAAACTGCCACTCCACAGCTTCTGCACTGTGCTACTCCCATCATACTTTCCTTCTACCCTGCCTGTTTTTCTTTTAAAACCCTTTTAAATACTTTCAGTCTTTTAAATCTCTTTATATTCCTATCCTAGATAGGGTGTTGTAGCTGTTCCCAGTTTTGGCCTACCCTTGATCTTCAACCCTTCCCAGTAGTGACTGTTACACAGTAGTGAATAGGTTCCTTGCCTTAGTCAACCGGCAGAGTCCTCCACTTCTCCACTTCCTTCTGCTGATGCCTATGATGCCAGTCATGTAGTCCACTCCTTCGCTGTTCCATTCACTCGCTGGACACGAACATGCTGGACACATTAGAAACATAGAAACATAGAAGCTGTTGGCAGATAAGGACATCTTGGCCCACCTAGTCTGCCCTATTTTCCCTACCTACTGTGCCACCACAGACCCTACTCAGTCTCCAGTCTTTACCCCCTGCCTTATGTCTAAGATCCCCCTGTGTCTATCCCATGCATTCTTGAATCCTGTTACCATTTCAGCACCCACCACTTCCACTGGGAGGCTACTTCCTCACATTTACTCTGAGCCTCCCTCCCTCCAGCTTCATAGTGTGACCTCTTTTCCTCAAGCATCTCTTTCCTTGGAAAATACTATCTTCTTGTACCTTGTTTATACCTCTGAGGTATTTGAACATTTCTATCATATCCTCCCTTTCCCTCCTTTCCCTAGGGAGTACATATTTAATTCTGTAAGCCTTTCTTTGTAGAGCTTCTGATGCAGGCCCGGCACCATTTTGGTTGCCCTCCTTTGTACCTCCTCCACCCTATCTAAGTCCTTCTCAAGATGGGGCCTCCAGAACTGGACACAGTACTCGGGGGAGGGTCTAACCAGTGATCTGTTCAAGGGTATTATTACCTCCCTCTTTCTGCTGGTGATACCCCTCTCTATGCATCTGAGCATCCTGCTAGCATCCCCACTGCCTTCTCACACTGTTAAGCTACATTCAGGTCATCAGAAATTATTACCCCAGTTCCTTTCCTCTTTTGTGGATGTTAATACCTCCCCACTCAGTTGGTATATTGCCCCCGAGTTTTATGACCCAAGTGCATGATTTTGCACTTTTCTACATTGAAATCCAGCTGTCAAACCCTTGACCATTCTTCCAGCTTTTTTGGATCATCATCCCTCATTCTTTCCACCTCTCCTCACCCCTGTGTGTCTACTCTGTTGCAGATTTTTTGTGTCAGGCATACTTTCCCTTCCAGTCCTTCCGCAATGTCACTAATAAAGAGTTAGAGTTCAAGTGCTTTTATATTACTGCAGTAAGAAGGCACTATGCCTCTGTCAGTTCCACTCCCTAATTATACACCTGATTCACGGGGCTTCCTGAAATCTACTCACCCCAAGATGAAGCTTCTGAGCTAGTTTCTCCCAACACCACCTGTCACAATATAAAACCCAAGTTTCAAGATACCCCAAACACTGCCTACTAAGATTCAAAGTTCCCCAAGCACTGCTTAGAGATATCTTCTTTTCTCCTCACTTACTCTGCTACTTTCAAAAGGGAGAGAAGTATAAATAGTATTAATATACCTGTAAGGCAGAGCTAGGTGCTTTCACTCCACTCTGTCAGCAAAGTCTGGTCTTCCACCTCAGGACTCCACCTCATCAAAGAACCATCCTCAGGCCAATTAACTAATCTAAAAATGTCAAGTTTCGTGAGCAAAACAGTCTATATATATATATATATATATATAGTCTATGCAAAAAACTGCGTTAATGCATCATTTAGGGTTAAAACACAAAAAGTCGGGAAATGAGACCTTTAGGGTTGCCCCTCCCCCCCATCCTCCCGAGATTGACAGACACTGGGGTGTGTCGTTGGGGTTGTGAGGCCTAAAGAATGCTAAAGAAGAGAATTTTATTTACTTCATTAACAGCCACGAATATTCCATATAACAGGAACTCCTTCAGTATCCTGTTAAATAGAGCTTGGGATGTATGCAGCTTGAGGAGTTCTCAATCTTCAGCTTCACTGATTGGTTGCTACAGAATCAAGTTCCTTCTGCCGTGTTTTGTCGATGCCCATTATCATTCCAGTCAGCTAATTCTCACTATATTTAACAATAGTTTCAGGCAGGCAGGCTAGTAAAATCGTGCTGCAGGGAGAGGAGAGAGTGCATAGTGTAAGCCTGAACTGAAAGCTGCAGGCTATGCAGCAGAAGCAAGGGGTATTTTTGTAAGATTTATTTTGCAAATAGTTTTTTACTGCGTGCTGGTGGTCTAAGGAGCCACAGAAATGTTTATTTTTTTTTTCTCAGCGGCAGCAGCAGGGCAAATTGAATTTAGCACAAATACTCACAAATACGGTATGCGTAACACGCTGCCATGGTGTGGATTTCTTTACCTGAAGCCGCTACGTTTAGTTCAACTATTAGTACTTTTTCTACTGCTGCTTATAATCAGTTCAAAAAACTGAATGTGTATACCTGTGCACAGTGATGTACTATTTGTTGTATGCAAAACTTGTTAAACTATGTGTAATTTCTGCTGTCAGTTTACATTTATGCCGATCGCAGCACATCTTTTGCTGTTTTGTTTGAAACACCGCATACATTATCTTTGCACTGCAGCGCATGTGGAATTGCACAGTGCATCCCTTCCTTTTGAATATGGCCCAGGGCATTTGAGATGTATAGCGCAGCTGGCGGAGATTGCGCGGGCGTCTCCTTTGAATATCTGGGCCTATATCTAATCAATCACAACTTCTCTACCAATTCCCCTTTAATGATACTTAGTCTTGGTGCCCAAAAGGCTTTTGGTAGAGTCTCATGGACATACTTATACCATTCACTGCTGAAATTTGGCTTTCCCAAGGAATTCCTGAAAAATATTATTGGCATATGCTCTAATCTGGAAGCCTCTGTTAAAGTAAATGGCTTCTGTTTCCCTAGATTTCAATTATTCCAAGGCATTAAATAGGGCTGCCCCCTCTCCATGTATTTATTCAGTTTGCACCCAGAGCCTATAGCCCAATTCCTGTGGCAATCCCCCAGGTTCAGGGGTATCAGGCGGTGGACCACCTACACAAAATAGCGTACTATGCTGATGATCTGTTGATATACTGTATATTACCAACCCTTATTCTTCGCTGAGAGCTTTAGAGAACTGCCTCAATACTATAGAAGTGGCTACCAGTTATATTGTAAAATAAACCCACAAAAAACAGAGGTTTTATTGATACGTTGTATTCCTTCTCCCTCAATACAGCAACAGTACCCATACATCTGGAACCGAACATCTATCAGATATTTGAGCATTCATTTAACCCCGGACCTCTCAAAGGTAATCTTGCAAAACTACGACCCTTTACTAGCTCAAGTGAAGCTTGACTTGCAGACATGGTCCCATCTACCCATTTCCTTAATTAATAGAGTGCAAACAATACAGATGAATATACTACCTCGCCTATTGTATTTTCGTCAAAATATCCCATATACTCCCCCAAAGGAGAGTTTTGTACATGGGACAGGCTTGTCTCCTCCTTCCTTTGGCAGGGGCTGTGTCAACAGGTTGCATATAAAAAGCTTCAGCTCCCTAAGAACAGGGGTAGTCTGGCTCTCCTCAATTTCCAAAATTATGCCCTTGTGGCCCTAATTAGCCATATCACATACTGGTTCTGCTCCTTGACCAGGGTACTGCTCTGGATACAGATAGAACACAACATGTCTTCATACTCCCAGATGAAACAATGGTGTTCCAACCCCACAGCGCAGACCCTATAGGGGAAGCATCTTACTACATGATGGATGTGCTACATCATTGCAAAGCCTTTTTGAACAGACCCATAAATCTCAGGGGGGTGTGATGGGTAGGAATCCCAGCCCCAGACCCGAGTTTTCTTCCAGCCAGGATGGATCACCGATTCAAACCTGGTTTCAGTATGACCTTATTCACAGCTATCACTTTTACCAAAATGGTGTCTTCAAGACTTTTTCACAACTGCAAATGGAATACATATTTACACATTCTGATTATCTGAGATATCTACAGATCTGCCACTTCTTGAACACTAACATAGGACTTGTAGTTAATCCCCGTGATATGGCCCCACTCTTTTACCTACTGACACAGTTACAACATGAGGATCCTCCGGCCCACCTCATTTCTAGATGTTACCATGCCCTTTCCAATTTTCCGTCACCCTTAATGGATGTAGTACACTCAAATTGGGAAGCGGAACTCTTAATAGAACTCACTCCTGAAGATTGGCAACACATTTGGGAATGACAACACAAAATGCAGGGCCATACAGCTGGCGAGAATACAGCTGGAAAGTGGTATTCAGATATTTTCGCACTCCACAAATCAATGCAAAATTTCATCTAACTAGAGATGCATCGTGCTTTAGATATTGTGGGTGCAAGATTTCCACACACATCCATATCTTCTGGTCCTACCCAGTGCTAGCCCCATCCTGGCAGTCAGTCGGTCTTGATATTGCAAATAATTTTCCAGACATAGGTCCCCTGATGCCTGAAATTGCAATTTGGAAAGTATCAAGGACATCGAAGTGGGATGCCATATGGGCAACAGCGACCATCGCATGGTAAGCTTTAAGGTAAACATAACACAGGACACCAGCCACTCAAAGATAAAGGTGCTAGATTTCAGAAAGGCTGACTTCCAAAAAATAAGGAACAACATAAGTATCCAGTTAATGGAAATAGAGGTTGAGGAGGTGAAGGTCATGCAGGGGAGACTCAAGAGAGCAATAAAGACTGCCACAGATCAATGTGCCAGACAGATCAGCAAAACAAAAAGAAAAAGAAATCCTCTATGGTTTTCCAAGGAAGTGGCTACCACAGTCCAAGAAAAAAAGAAGGCGTATGGCATGTACCAGGAAACCAAAACTGAGAAAGACTGGGAGTCGTACAAGGAAAAAAATGAGAGAGTCTAACAAACAAACAAATTAGAAAGGCAAAAGCCCAGATAGAGGAAAAGATAGCAGAAGGGCAAAGAGAGGAGGCAAATCATTTTTTAGATACATTAGGGAATGTAGGAAGGCAAAAGGGGGGATAGTAAGGATTGCTACTGAAGAAGGGATATGCACCAAACATGACCCAGAGAAAGCCGAAATCCTCAACAAATACTTCTGCTCAGTGTTTACCAAAGAGGACCCAGGGGATGGCCCACCCCTGAAAAAACACAACACCCCAGGACCAGGGGTACACATGAGTCCCTTTACAGAAGCCAAAGCACGGGAAGTGCTAAATAAACTAAAAGCAGACAAAGCCATGGGACCAGACGAGATGAACCCCAGAACCCTTAAGGAACTGGGGGCAGAATTAGCAGCCCCTCTGGCACTTCTATTCATGAAATCCTTGAAGAGTGGTGTGGTACCCAAAGACTGGAAAAAGGCAATAGTGGTTCCAAGTCACAAATCAGGTAGTTGCAAAAAGGCTAGTAATTACAGACTGGTGAGCCTCACGTCTATAGCAGGGAAACTATTGGAGACACTACTCAAACAGAGGATCATAGCATTCCTCAAGACTAGCGGCCAACAAGACCCTAAGCAGCATGGTTTCACAGCAGGTAGGTCATGCCAGACAAATCTACTCGAGTTTTTTGACTACGCTGCAAAAATAGTGGACAACGGTGGGGCAGTAGATGTGGTCTACCTAGACTTTAGTAAGGCCTTTGCCCCGGTTCCACACAGAAGGTTGGTAAAGAAGCTTTACCACACAGGGGTTGGTCCAGAAGTAGTCAGATGGGAACAAAACTGGTTACAAGGCAGAACCCAGAGGGAACAGGGTAATGGAACGCAATCGACAGAAGGCAGGGTGACCATCGGGGTGCCCCAGGGCTCAGTTCTGGGGTGCCCCAGAGCTCAGTTCTGGGGCCTCTGCTCTTCAGTGTTTTTATAGCAAGCATTGCTGATGGACTGGAAGGGAAGGTATGTCTGTTAGCAGATGACGTCAAAATATGTAACAGGGTGGACACCTCAGAAGGAGTGAGCAAGATGGAAGTTGACCTCAAGAAACTAGAAGAATGGTCTGGAGTGTGACAGCTGAGATTTAATGCCAAAAAGTGCAAGGTCATGCACATAGGAAAGAAAAATCCAAGAAAGGAGTATTACCTAGGAGGCAAAAGACTGGTGGCCTCAAACCAGGAACGAAATCTGGGAATCATAATCTCAGATGACTTGAAGGTTAGTAAGTAGTGTGAGAAGGCAACATTGAAGGCCAACAGAATGCTGGGCTGCATTGGGAGGGGAATCATGAGCAGGAGGAGGGAGGTGGTACTACCACTGTATAGATCGCTGGTCAGGCCTCACCTGGAATACGGAGTCCAGTTATGGAGGCCTCATCTCAGGAAGGACATTGACTGGGTGGAAACAGTACAGAGGAAAGCAGCAAAAATGATTCAGGGTCTGCAGTACATGTCCTACGTAGAAAGACTTAGGGAACTGAATATGTACTCCCTGGAGCAGAGAAGAGAGAGAGAGGGGACATGATTGAAACATTCAAGTACATAAAAGGCATTAACGAGGTACAGGCACAGGAACTCTTTCACTTCAAGAAGGGCTCCAGGACCAGGGGACATGACCTCAGGCTGCAAGGAGCAAGGAGGCAGGTTCTCTACTAACACCAGGAAGTTTTTCTTCATAGAAAGAGTGGTGGACGCCTGTAACAGCCTGCCCCAAGAGGTTGTGGGGGTCAACACTGTGGGGAGAGTCAAGAATGCACGGGATAGACACAAGGGAGCCCTGACTACAAAGGGCAACTAGAGTGTCAAAATAAGTCTAAAACAAATGGGCAGACTGGATAGACCTAGTGGTCTTCTTCTGCCAACAACATCTATGTTTCTATGTTTCTTTTACACTTCCCTCCCCACTTTGAACGAAAACACAAATTATATTTACTGGGTATTCTTTTGACGGCAGCCAAGAAGGTTCTGACCAGATTATGGTTACAATCTGCCCTACCCACGAAGCAACAATGGGAAGATATAATATACAGTATATACCAAATGAAAAATATGACTGCCAGACTACAAAATAAATTACCCTTGTTAATGAACAGATGGACTATCTGGTTATTATATATTTCCCATCAGAGACCAGATATTGTCCTGTAGTGGAAAAATGGGATTTTAGGGATAATTAACTGGTCCTAGCTGGTCTTCTTTGACCCATTTATAGAGATTGATATTTAAGGAAAATGGGCTTCCCTTGCCCCCCCTTTTCTTTTTTCTATAATGATCACACCCCATTTGAACATGGGGCTTCCGGTGAGCCCCCCCAGCCTCTTAACTATAACCACACAGAATAGCTTAATGATTTTCTATGCCTTGCAGCTCTGCAGAATTATTCAAAGTTTATTAATTGTATGTACCACTAAGAACATTTTTAATAAAAATAAAGTTTAAAAAAACCATGGGAGACCTGATTAAAAGCCTTCTCCTGGTAAAAGGTCAGGAGATATCCAATGTCAAGACCCTTCTTACCCACATGAACTACTTCCCACAGCAGTAAAAGATTATCTGCAGTGTGCCGACCCTTAATAGAACATGATTGTGTCTCTGATACCACTTGTGAGGAGACCAGGGATAACCTATTAGTATGAATTCTCATCAAGATCTTAAGATCCACGTTCAGGTGGCATAACGGTCTCCAATTGTTTAGATCCACCTCCCTCCCTTTTTTATAAAGTAGAATCTGTAAGGCTTCTGTAAACAAGAGAGTGACAGATCCATGTTGCAAAATCCAATTAAAGAATTCAACTAAGACAACCACCAATGTAGGCACTAGTCACTTATAGAATTCTGAGGTTAGCCCGTCAGAACCTGGAGCTACATTATTTCATAAACCAGAAATAGCTCTGGCGACCTCCTCAGAATTGATGGGTCACTCAAGATCAAGCTGGGATTGGTGGGAGAGGGTAGGGACTGTTACAGTGCTCAAAAAAGAACTACGGGAGGATGGAGGAGCTGAAGTGCCAAATAGTTGAAATAAAAGGGCGTGGACAGCAGACAGAGTGTTCACCATATCATAATGCTGTACATCATCTGGGGTTTCCACCCGCTGGAAGTGTCACCTATGCACCAGTGTCTTACAACTCTCAAATGGATCCCCTACACCTTTAGTTCCCTGAGTCTCACATTTATGTTCTAGGAGGAGGGAACGGACCTTGTCATATTCCAGCTGTCTCATTTTAGTCTTGATGTTCTCAACCTGGGTGAGGTAATTGTCATTGCCAGAATGGACCTTGGTTAAAACCCTGGTCAGCTGTAGACACAGGTCCAGGTACTTGAATATGTCAGTCGAGATTTGACCTTAGAGGTATGGAGAAAGAAACCCTTCAGTGCCCTTTTAGTGTCATCCCACCAGAGTCCCAAGTCATCCTCCATGCATGCCAGGGACTGAAAAGCTAGGAGGAGTTCCGTGGCTTTGTCAAACACCATGGGGTCATCTAAAAAGCTATTATTTAAGAACCAATAACCACTTCCAGTGGGACATGAATCTGACTCTCCAAAGGATTCTCCCAGAATGAGGTGATCCGACAATTTAATAGGGTTGACGCTAATGTCCTGTGTGCAAAGACGTGCAGAAATAAAAAGAAAGTCAATATGGGTGGCCAAACTCAACCTATTATAGGTAAAGCTGTCCATGGGGTAAATAGACCAACAGGCATCCTCTAAAGATGCTGATTTCAACATTTTAGAGAGAAAGTTAGCATCAAAATAGTTTAGAAATAGTGAGCACCCCTGTCTGCTAGTGCAGTACCACAGCTGAAATCACCCCCAACACAACATGTTGAAAGGTATGTAGAGAAGGCTAAATCATTTGGAAAAGATTCACCCTGACCCTCTTTGTTTGGGGCGCATAAACATTAATTAACCAAAAATGGGAACCTTGGTAATGGATGTCTAACAGAAGAGCCCTGCCTGGGTTTATGTCCACTAATCGGGATACAGAAAATGAGGATCCCTTAATCAGAATTCCCACCCCATCACAAGCCCTAGACCCCATAGACCAGAAAGAAGGTTCCCAACACCAGTGTTGTTGTGCCATGATCAAGTCTCTAGTGCAGGTGTGTCTAGTTTCTTGTAAAAAAACACACATCAAAAGCTACATCCTTCAGAAGGGAGAAAAGAAGAAGATGCCTGGAGACAGTCTTGATACTGTTCATGTTGATGGTGGCAATTCACAAGGTGGGAGCCTTTGGGAGATGTTAAGACAGGAATAGTCAAAAGTCATGGTTCACAGTTCAGGGATGTCTCAACAACACTCCTCATAACCATTTTAAGCTTCTAACACGCCATGGTTTTTGTTTGTGCAGATGTGGAGTCATCTTCCGTATCATTCATGACCAGGAGTTTCGAGGACTGATGGGACGAAGTCACTGAAGATTGTCTGACATCAGAATCAGGGTGGTCATCCTCCAAGATCTCATATCTGTTGTTCAAAGGAATGGAGCACCTATAGATGAAAACTTCGAGGGCAGAAAGTTTGGTTTATGTGAACGAAGAGATCTCTTGTGGCTCAGAACCGTCATATCAGGAGGTGGCATGTCAATGGCATCGGGGGTATGGAGGGTGCATGGTGGGGAGCTGACAATGGCTCAGGCAATGGGAGAGAGGTAGGGTCATCCAACAAGATAGCAGAGGAGTTAACGGCAGTGGAAAGCACTGGAACAGCAATAAGAGAAGAGTTTGGTGGAGCAGGGTCAACACAAGGAGCAACTGGAGGAAGATCAGAATCTGGAAGATGAGTCAAATGCATAGCCGCCACTTTATGATGCTTTTATTGTTGTACTTCTTGAGCTTTAGCTATATAGCCATCGTGTGGCTCAACCACCTCAGTATTGTGTGTCGCCGAAGGACAGGTCTGATAGGAGTGACCAGAGTCCCCAAAGAGATTACAACATTAAGCATTCGAACAGTGGGCACTAGTATGCCCCAAAGTCAAGCAAAGATTTCATCGGACCTGGTCGCAGGCATTACTGAGATGTGAGTCCGATTCACACTTAAAGCAGGTCTTCAGTTGACCTGGGTGAAAACACAGAGCTCTGTCTGTACTTAAGAAAAAGACACTTGGCAGATGTTGCAAGCCAGAGGTGGAATGTCTAAGTGATACCTTAAAACACCAATTGCCAGTTCAGAACAATTCATGATGCAGAATCAGCTCAGGATCGCCAATCACATCACAACACTGTGACATCCAATAGCATATGTCCTGGACACTCATGCCCTCATTTCGGAGCAGTACAGTCACTGTACGAACCGCAGGTTTCATCAGCGGAATTGCCTTAAACTGTAACTATAGTGGGGTATCCTTCAAAGATTTATACTGCGCCCAGAATCTATCCAGAAAAAATGCAGTTCAAAAGCTGAGATCAAAGTATGCTTCTGTGGGATGATGAAGCAGGATGTAAAGTTCCTAGGCGTACAGAGGAGGGAGTCTTTCAGTAAGACCCTACCAACGTAAGCCCTGTCCGGTGGGGGCTCCAGACCACAGGTATGCAGTAATAGAACCACATTCCTCCATTGTGCCAGAGCCAGGGAGGAAGAAAACACATCTGATTTCTGGAATGAAAACCATTTCTGAGCAGGGGTAGGTGCAGGGGGCAGTGAGTAGGGGGAGCATCCACTGCCACTTACGTTAAATCTGCAAGGTCAGCCCTGTCTGCTCAGAACAGGGAGGGCTGATTTGGTCAACCCCATCCATCCAGAACAAGGAGGGATGATTCTGTAAAGCAGTAGCAGGCAGGTCACCATGGATAGAAAGAGTGGTGGCATCAGCCAGGGGAACAAGATGGAGTAGGGGTACCGATAAGGGTGCCCAGTCTGGTCAGACCTAGGCTGTACATGAAGCAGAACCATAGAGGGGAGAACCCCCACCCTCAACAATGGTGAAGGAGCTGGCAGGGGATTAGAAGTGTCCACTGCAGGAGAGTCCACGTCATTCCAGAGGGGGGTCTCCAAAAGTATTGTCAAAGATGGAAATAGCGCAGCACCACTAGGGAGACCTCCACCAGGTTAATATGTTCATTGTCCAAAGGGTAGTCCTGTAGTGCTCCTTCATCCTGAAACATCTGTGTTGGTAACTGGGGGGGGGTGGGCATGCCACTGCCCTATGGCATCCCTTCACCACCCAGCTTCAGACAGTGCCCACACCGGAGACCAATCCTTGGGTGGGAAGGAGGATCAGATCATGCCAAAGTGTGCAGCTTCATCAAGAATCTTGGGACAGGTGGAGTTCGGGAATAGTGTTGCAGGACATGAAGATAATGCAGCCAGACAGGAAAAAGAAGCAGGGGTTACCGGCAGCTCAAACAACCATGTGGAAGCACCAAATGGTCCGACCTCTGAACCATCAGAAGGAGTAGCAAGGGGTGGTTTCCCAAAAATGTCAGCGCTCACTGTCATGTTCTCGGACACAACACTGGAGTAGAAAAGGCATGTGTCAGCCAAGAAAGACTGTTGTGACAATGTAGGAACAGACGTTGGCCCACTAAGGACCAAAATCATCGGCAGCTGCAACATGGCAACAGTCTCTTCAGACTTCAGCTCAGGTAGGGAGCACTGCTCTTTTGGAGGGATATTCCTCCATATCAATGACTGACCCCAGAAAAGCCCCAGAAATGGGGGCAAATTAAACAAATAAGTCAAAGGCCAGGTTACCTCAACTCTCGTCATGGACAAATAAGATAATGTCAACAGCATACACTGAGACTCTAACTTGGGCAGACCCATCACTAGTGGAGATACCTAGGGTCTGCGAATGATGCAGTAACTTACAGAGAATAGGGTCTATATAAAAGGTAAAGTAAGGGACTCATGGGGCACCCTTGCCAGACTCCCCGCGGCACAATAGAATACAAGTACCAACATGGCCATTAATGAGTGGTGTAACAGAGGCTGCAGTATACAAGGCCCACATCCAGGACACACATTTCAATGAAACATGATAGTGGGTCAAAACATCAAACAAGTAAGTGTGTACCACCCTAGCAAAAGCCTTCTCCTGGTCCAGTGTCAGGAGGTATCCAGAAGCAGCCAGCCCCCTCCCCAGCAGAGCTAACAACCTCTTGTAGCAAAATCAGATTGTCAGCAATCTGTCTGCCTGGGACTGCACAGGGTCTGGACCGAAGAAATCACCTCCAAGGCTAATGGGGCCAAGCGTCGGGTCAGGATTGTCATAAGGATCTTCAGGTCCGAATTTAAAAGGCAAAGTGGTCACCAGTTCACCAAATCTGTATCCCATCCCTTTTTATATAACAAAATCTGGGAAGCCAGTGTAAAAAGAGAGGATGGGTTCCCAGTTTCCTGAATTTCATTAAAAGCTGTCATCAGAATTTCCATCAAAGGGGTCTAGAAATTTTTGTAAAATTCCAAAGTAAGACCATTAGGGCCCGGAGCTGTATTTGAGTTCAGTTTTGCTATGACATCCGAGACATCCCCAGGGGAGATAAGAGTGTGTCAGACCCTGTGCCACTGAGTCCAAAATCAGGGGCATGTCCGGCAAGGTGAGGAAAGTATGAGCTGGACCCACCACCCCCAGAATCCCAAACCTATCAAGCAGGTATGATTGGGCCTGTGCTAGGATACCAGGGGTATCCTGAACAATCGTCCCAGTTGCTGATTCAAGTGTGGTAATAAGTCATCTCCAAACTCTCATCTTGCAACTCTCAAAAGGATCACCAAGACATTGGGCACCCTGGGGGCCAGCTTGATGTTCCAGCTGAAGAGAGGCACTACAATCATACTGGAGCCGTCTGATCTGCATCTTAAGGTTTGAAATATTCTTACTGTAATCCCTGTAAGTCTCATTCTGCAAGGAAATAGCCTTGAGGAGATGGGCACATAGGGAAAGATATTCCTTATAGGTCAATTTTCTGGACCGCCCAGTTAGGAACGTCAAGAATGAGAAGAAAGAGAACTTTGTAAAGTCCCTCCAGTCACTGAGGGAGTCCATCATACACGTCAAAGACTGTCGAGCTCTCAAGAAGTCAAGAATCCAGTCACAAGGGGCTGGCCCGGTGGCGCTAAGGGTTGAGGCACTGGACGCCACACCTCGCACCATGCCGGTGACCTGGGTTCGAGAATGAGCCCGGGCTGTCGGAGGTCAGCAGGGAAAGGAGAGGATTGAGCATCTGTTGGACTGCTCTCCTCTCCTGGCGGGGGAATCTGTCCCATGCAGACAGTGACACCCGGTGGAGACCGGGTGTACTACAGCCATCGGGACCACGTAAGGGGAAGACATCAGGCGGCTGTCTTCTGAGCATGAGCGGGAGCACGCACGCTACGGGCTGGATGGCACTGCATGACCCACATCAGGGAGGGAGTAAAAAGTAAGAAAAATTCCAGCCTCAGCTCGCAGAGATGAAGGGGGCTCCAGGGATGCAGCCCACATCCCAACATTGGCCCGACGCCTCAGAGGACTCCACGGCCAACCCGGCCACCAGGTAAGGCCTCTCTAATTCCAGATAGGCCATCGAGGGAGGACGGACCCGCCCTGGGGATGAGCCGGGGGAAAGGCCAACCTGGGTGGTCAGGGGAGTCCAGCCAAGTTATAGGGTTCAGACAGGGAGTAGAGGCTCCTGTCGAGAGGGCACAATGGAAAGGATGCCCGGGAAGAGGTGGTGCACAAATAGAGCTGAAAAAAAAAAGAATCTGGTCACGAATTCCGGTGCATAGAAAGGAGGGTATTATTGAACTTCCAAAACTCATGCCAGTTCTTGGGAACAGAGCAGTCAAAAAGGTACCATGCAAAAGAAGATGGTCCGAAGTTTCAAGGGGCAGTAAAGCAACTGCATCCACCTGAAAATGTGCAAACTGAAATATATAGTCAATTCTGGTGGCCAAAGAATTTCGATGATACGTCATGCCACCAGTAGGGTGACGTATCCATAAAACATCCACAAAGGACGCATCTGTCATAATCTTCTACAGGGAGTGTACATCACAATAAGTCTTTACCCCAGGGCATACCTTTTCCAGACTAACATTAAAATCCCCAGCAAAAATGGCAGGATGGAATGTCTGAAGGTAGGGTCAAATCTCCTGAAAGAGATCCACCCTCAACGTCTTGGTCTGGGGGGCGTACACATTAATACGTCAAAGGGGGGGAACCCTGATATAAAACATCCAGCAAGAGGGCATGACCAGGGCCTATATTCACTAAGGTCTGTAAAGTAAAATCGCACCCGCGAAAAAGGATCCCCGCTCCATCACAAGCATCAGTGCCCATTGACCAATAAGATGGGCCCCAGCACCAGTGTTTCTCGGCTTGTACAAGGTCGTTGTATGTAATAAACCTGGTTTCCTGTATAAAAACAATATCCAGGTCAAGGTCAAAAAGCATGGAAAACAACAAAGTGCACCGGAGTGCCACTTTTATACTGTTGGCATTGACAGTGGCCAAGTGAAAGCTAAGCGCCAGCATAAGAAATAATGGTAAAGAGCCCAGTGTCATGGCTAAGAAACCTCCATTGCTACATCCTTCTTAGCAGATCCCTTCCTAGTAAATGTCCAAAGTTTCTTGCGGGCTTGGTGGGGGGGCCACTTTAGGTAGTTCCAACTCCCCCTCTGTATCTGTAGTAGCTATAAGTTTGAATGATGGACAGGAGGAATAGTTCGATTCTTCCCTAGTGTCCCCTTCCTGGGACAGGGCAGCTAAAACATCAAACCTGTTGTCCAGGGGGACAGATGTACTCCCATCTGAGGGAGGGGTATATGCAACATGTTGTCTGTGGGAACATATAAAACATTTCCTATTTACTATTGGCGGGTCATTGATGCCCGAGTGGATTCCATTGGGGCAGGTGACTCCATCAATACAGAAGATAGAAGGGTGATACCACTGTCCATAGGTGACTCCCCTGATACAGAAATATCTCGATGAGAGTCCAGAGGTTGCACAGGGGTCAGTCCCTGTGGAAGGGGAATGTCCATGCTGTTGGCCTCTCGGTTGTCATCTTCTTGATAGGCCAAAGCAGCCACGAAGACTTTCCGTTGGTGTTGCTGAACTTGATGCCAGGTGTGATCCAAAAGCTTGTCCTGTGTGCAGTCCTTCTCTTTATTATGCATCGCCCACTGACACTGGTGATAAGTATGGCCAGTATCCTCACACAGATTTCAGCGTAGTTCGTTCGAGCACTGTGCGCCCGTGTGTCCCAGTGATAAAGAGAGGTTACAATGAAAGGTATCACACACATTGCTCAGGTGAGTCTGATCCACAACGAAAGCACGTCTTCAGTTGTCTGGGGTAGAAGCATTGCACCCTATCCTGACCTATGAAAAAGACACTTGGAATGTGCTGAAGACCAGAAGTCCCATGCTGAAGCTTAATCCGAAATCTCCAATGACCAGTCCAAAACCCCTCAGAATCCAATATAGGGTCTAGGTCCCCCAGGATATCACAGTGTTGACCAAGCCAGTAATAAACATCCTGCACCTGGACACCCTTGTTCTTTAACATCACCGTAAGTGTGCACACCACCAGCTTTGGGAAGGGAAAGGCCTGAAAAGGGAGCCACTGGGGAGAGTCCTTCACGGCATCATAATGAGCCCAAAAGTGATCCAAAAACACTGGTGTATGGAAACTCAAGTCAAAATACCCATCAGTAGGTACATGAAGCAAAGCATCAAGTTCATTTGGCATCACTTGCAGGGATTCCTTCAGTAACATCCTGACCACATAGGATAGATCCGAGGGGGTCCTCTAAACCCCCCTTATATGGGAGGCAGACAACGTTGTGATGCTGAGCAGGGGCTGGGGCCAAAGGAAAGGTGTCCAGCTTCCAAAACTGGGCCCACCATTGGGCTGAGGATGGAGGGGCTACTGTTGCCGTGAGCAGGACCTGCGTAGAGGGGATTGCTTCTGACATCTCGACCTGCTCAGCCCATGAGAGTGGAACAGAGACAGAGACCATCATTGAATCAAGGGGGAGGGGGCAATGGTACTGGCAGGGGGGGGGTGGTTCATCCCTACTACAAGGCAGATGGGCCCCACAGTTTCAGATAAGGTAGGAGACACAATCGAGCAAGGAACCGGACCAATCATCCCTATCTGTGTCGGGGGCAACTCAGGAGCAGATGTAGTGGACTCAACAATCACTGGCTCAGACACCAAGTGCTGGAGGACCTCATCAGTTGATGTAGGGGGAAGAGGGCAATGTGAGGAAGTAAACACTTCCCTGGGTAGCAAGTCCAGGACAAAAATAGGCACTGTAATAACTTGGAGGGACCACATGCCACTGTCCCACCCCACCTCAAGACCACCCCACCCCTGCCAAGGCTCGTACCGGAGACCAATCTGCTGGTGGATATGTGGCAGGAGAGGAGATGTAACTACGTCTCAGTGGACATTGACCTGACAGCTATGATATGGGCAGAGAGTTGCTCACCGGGCTATGTACAATATGTGCATCAGAATCTGAGAGCACCGTCCATGAAGAAGAGAATGGCAACCCGGGTGCAACATGTGGAGCCATACCAGAGCATTGTAAAGGGGGGGTAGTTTAACAGAAAGTAACAGGGGGTGACCGTCAGTATATCCTCCCTGATCCCCCATCCCAACAGTAAAGGAAGTCACTGGTGTTGGAGATCCAAAAAATAGCTGCCGGGCAACCGAAACAACAGAGTGCAGTGCAGCAGGTATTGCCATCTCACCTGCATCTGGCATTACCACATGGTGGAATCTGATCAGGGAAATGCTGTCCACGAGCCCACATCAGTTGCTCCTTCTGCTGGAAAGCCAATTCTTCTTGGCAATCAAGTCCATAAGGTAGTCCTTTTTCTGTTTTAGTGCATCTTGCAAATGACCCTCCACCTTCTGCTACGAAGGTAGATCCTGCGTCAGGTGTCCCATTCCAGAACCACCGGACAGCACATTCACATTCCACTGAGAAAGAAAGTCTTCAGACCCTAGCACAACCTAAGGGGGGAATCGGGGCCAGGCTTCCCACCTACTGACGCTGCTATCGGAGAACAGCACCACCTACCCAAAGAGTGGGGGACTTTCCCCAGTGTCCTGGTCAAATTTCCCCATTCACTAAAAATTCCACCACCAACAGCTTAATCTGTTTCAATTTCAGTTGGTTACCATCTGTATCTCCCCCCTCCCCGGGATGAGGCTGAAAATAGGTAGCATTGTCTAGCCCTCCTTTCCTGGTCAACAAAAACTAAAAAAAATAAATAAGTATGCACTGTCTGCCTTCCTACTGAGTTTGCTTGTTAACTCCCCTGTAGGCTAACCCTAGATAGGGAGTAACCGCGACACACTACTAACCTAGGTATGAACTCTATTCATCGGATTCATAGGATGGTTAACTGGTCAATTAGCGTGAGCCATGACAGACCAGCACTCGTTTACAGTATGAACTGAAAATGATGGTTACCATAGCGTATGTCTAGAGCAGTCTTGAACAATTGCATATTACTGAAGGATACCACCTCATGTGGCAATGCATTCCATTTTGATACCACCCTTTGTGAAAATTAATGTTCCTCCTGTCTTTTGATATCCAAGTCCCCCTTTAGTTGATACTGGTGTCCTCTATTTTGGTTTGTAGCAGTCCTATTTTGGAGGCCCAGACATTCCCAGAGATCAGGTTCATAAAAAGCCTGGTAAAACAGACACATGTCCCCTCTATGCCTACGGTACTGTAATGAATACAACCCCAATGCCCTCAGTCTCTCATCTTATGTCTTATCAATCAATTCCTGCAGCCATTTTGGTTGCCCTCCTCTGGACCACCTCCAATCCTCTCACATCTCCCCTCAAATAAGGTGACCAAAACGGCCCACAATACTTCAAGTGGGGACGGACCAGTGCTATATACAGAGGGAGCACCACCTCTCTAGTCCTATTTCTGATGTTCCGTTTGATGCATGCTAAAATTCCACCATACCCCTTTTTCGCCACCCCAGTGCAATTTTCTTTAAAATTTAGTGAGCTTGTAATCTGTACACCCAGATCTCTCTCATTTTCCGTGGTCTGTAGTTTAAACCTATTTATAAAATAGGTGTATTTTTTTATTTCTTTTACCAAGATGCATGATCTTGCATTTGTTTAAGTTAAATCTTAGTTTCTTTGCTTTAGCCGCCTGAACTAATGTATTGATGTTATCCTGGAAGAGTTCAGCATAGTGCACTGTGATAACCAGTGTTCCCATTTTAATATTGTCGTGAATTTCTCGCACCAAGCCCCCGTTTTAGATGTTAAGCTGGCTATCAAGATGTTAAATAATGTAGGGCCCAACACGGATCCCTGGGGGACTCCACTAGTCACCGGGACAAAGCCAGACAAATGCCCTTTAATCGCTACTCTCTGCCAACGTGAGATTAGCCATGCAGCTATCCATCTAATGGTACAGCCATTAATTTTCATTTCTTTAAGTACCTTAATTAATTTATAGTGCAAGACACTGTCGAATGCCTTTTCGAAGTCAGCATATAAAATGTCAACTGGGATGTTCTTTTCTAAGGCTTCACTAGCAGGGTCATAGAAATGTACCAGATTTGTTAAACAAGATCTCCTTTCTCTGAAAGCCGTGCTGATGTATGTCCCTGAACCCCAGTTCTTGGATATGTTGTTCTAGCTTCCTTAATTAATCCCTCCAGGACTTTGCCCAAAATACTGGTCAGGCTAATTGGTCTATAATTGGCACATGATATTCTGTGCCCTTTTTTATAGATGGGAACTATATATTGCTATAGTCCAATCTACCGAGACTGAACCAGTATCCAAAGATTTCTGAAAAATGACCAGTAGGGGTTCACATATCACTGGTGCTAGTTCCTTTAGTAACCTGGGATGTAGTCTCTCTTGGTTGCTAGCATCAACATCTGCAGCCTTATCAAAAAGCTTGATCTCCTTACTGCCTGGACTACCCAGCACAGCCCTGATGTTCTATCACTAGTTGAGACATGGTTGTAACCAAGTATCCCTGACACCGCTGTGGCAATACCTGGGTATACCATCTTCAGGCTGGACAGACTATCCAAAAAAGGAGGTGGCTGTGCCCTATATCTGATGGATTCTCTCATGGGCCATGCCCTGACCCTACCTTTGGCTGGTGATGAACTATAGGTCCTAGCCATTAATAATTCTTGGAGCCCACAACCAAGCTCTGATGATAGCATCGGTCTATATCCCACCCAAACTGACAACAGCAAGTCTGAACCCACTTATAACCTGCATCAGCAACTTAAAGCTCAACTCAGAAGTTATTCTGCTTGGAGATTTTAATGTCAATTGGCTTTCCCCCAGTGCAAGCAAATACAAGGATGCCTTGGCAGCAGCAAACTTTACCCAGCTTCTTACCTCACTCACTAGGATCAACTATAAAACTGGGACCAGTACCTCGCTGGACTGGGTACTCTCAAATCGCCAAGATCATATTGTCCACACTGCAGTCCTCCCTGACTCCATTAGTGACCACTCTCCTGTCCAGTGCTTATGGTCTAATAAATTTACCAAACCCCCAGTGAAAACTGTCAACAGTTGGATTCTTATCACGGGACACCTTGCACCACTCAGGTCACTTCTGCAACAACAAGACTGGTCCCTGATTTGACACTGCTCCTGATGTGGCTACAGCACTACAATACTTTATCTCACAGTTCAGTGCTGCTTGTGACATTCATGCCCTCTTTAAGAGACGTAAAATTAAGGGCCTTGACAATCAATGGATTACTGGTAAACTCCTAGAACAACCGAAAGCACGGGACCTCCTGTGGGCCTGAGCCAGAGCCTCTGGGAGTCAGGCAGATACCCAGGCCTACAGAGCCACAAGGAACACCTGTACCAGAGTCATTTGCTCTGAAAAAGCTAGCTACTATAGGAGCATTCTTTCAAACACATGGCCAGGTGGAAGGAAATTCTGGAAAAACCTTTCGGAAGTTAGAGGGAAAGAGTCCAAAACAACACCTAATATGCTAAAAGTAGATGGCAGCACTACCCTGGACCCAGCCAAAATTGCCAGTACCTTCAATCTGGCTTTCACCGACCTCAGTCATGTGCTTCCCACTAACTTCTTTGACACCAACCTCTCCGAGGCCTCCCAGCTTCAACCAAATAAGGATCTAAATCATCCGCATTTCTTCTTCAAGTCAGTTACAAAAAGGGATGCCAAGAAATACCTTGTCAAGGTACTTGGAAAAAACAGACTAAGTGGGGACACTCTTGACATGAAGCTCATCATCCTCACCCTTGATGCTGTTCTGCCCCCCCTTACCAAGATTATAAACCAATCCCTTGTGCTCTCCCAATTTCCTCTCATGTGGAAATCCGCTCTGGTGACCCCAATAAACAAATCGGGGGATAGGGCAATACACAGTAATTACAGGCCCATCTCCATCCTACCCCCTTTATCCAAAGCACTTGAAAAAATTGTTGTACACCAACTGGTGGAGTATATGGAGAAATACAACCTGCAATGCCCACAGCAACACAGTTTCTGCAAAGGCCATAGCACCACCTCTGATCTCCTTAAATTTATGGGTCACATTCACCGCGCACTTGACCAAGGATAACTTGCTGGTGCCACCTATATAGACCTCTCAAAGGCCTTTGATACGGTAAACCATCCATTACTACTTGAACAACTTGGGAACCTAGGGCTGTTACATGGTACCCTAAAATGGTTTCACAGCTACCTCTCAGATCGGTCACAACAGGTTAAGATTGGTGATACCCTCTCCTCCAAACTACTTGTCCGGGCTGGTGTTCCCCAAGGGTCAATACTAGGGCCCCTACTCTTCCTGACTAATCTCCCCTCTGCCTGTGATGAACATATAATCCTGTATGCTGATGATGTGGTGATTCTCTCTCTCTATGAACTCCGATCCCTCCCTTTTGGAGAAACAACTGCAGGAAAGTTTCTCATGAACTGATTCCTGGTTTAGCTCTCAGAAATTAGTACTGAATTACAAAGAAAAAACAAAGACAATGCTATTCCATGGCACACATAGCAAACATAAACACCAACAGTTGGCTGTCAAGGATTGCTCGGGGGAGACTCTTGACCAAACGCAAACTTTCAAATACCTTGGTGTGACCTTGGACGCTATGCTATCCTTCTCCAGCCATATCGATTTGGTTGCAAAATCTGAAAATATCTGCATTGGCCGTCTCTACAAACATAGGCACTGCCTGACCCCCGACGCACTTAAACTTGCAATACATAGCTCTGTTGTCTCCATCATTGACGATAGGCTCGTTGTCTATGGAGCAGCCACAGCTACTGCACTATGACAAATTGCTATAGCACTGAATAAGAAATGCAGGCTCCTTACCGGTGCTGCCCACCGCACACACACACCGGTGACCTCTATGAGCAGGCTAATTGGCTACAACTGCAGGCAATAATTGCTTATCAAACCTGCCTTGTAGTAAAAAATGCATTGATGGGTCTCATGCCCCGTGGGGTACAGACTCTACTTAACCCAGAAAACTGCTCCAGCAACACCAGAAGCACTGACAACCAAGTACTATCTGTCCCCTGCTGTCGCACCTCCCAAGGCTAGTGGTTGTTCATAGGTAGAGCCCCTAAGATGTTCAACTCTCTGGGCAGTGAAATCACCAACTTAAGCACCCTCAGCTCCTTCAAACACAATCTTTGGCAAACACTTGTGACCAAGGCCATCTGTGACTGCTTCTCTTAATTCCCCTGATGGTCGCTCTTGCTTTCCCTCCTCTCTTCCCTCCCATTGCGCTTCCCCCCACCCACCTCTTCACCACCCTTACCCTCTCCTCTACATCTCTCTCTCTCTTCTCTCTCTCTCTCTCTCTCTCTCTCTCTCTGCCATCATCACCTCCTTCTCCTTTCTTCCCCTTTTTGGGCTGCTCTCCCTTATCACTTGCTGTACCGTCCCAACCCTTGTCTTCCACCCCTCTCCTTTCTACCTCCTTCCCAATCCTTCCTCCCCATCCCCCTCCCCCATCCATCTCCCGTTTCCACTTTCCTAACTCTACCAGTCACTGCTGGCTATTTTTCTTCCCTTTCACTTACCCTCTCTTCTTTCTCCCACTCCCCCTCAGGCCCCCACAGGGGCCTAGCCCTCACTGTTCTATCTCCCTCTATCTAGACCTGGGACAATTTCTTTTTTTTTTTTTTTCCCCTCCTCTCCCCTGCAGTCCCCCTCTCTTCGGGAGACACTCTACGGCCTTTTCAGCCCTCGCTCACCTGCCTGTAGACCAGAGCAGTCCATCCCCCACGGAGCCTTGGTTTACCCCCCAGGCGGGGTACGGGGTGGGGGCCCTACACCCCGAGACACACTGGAATTTCGTCGGGATGCTGTCTCTGGGCAGGCAGGGGCTTTGAGGGTCGGGGTCTAGTGCTCCGTCTACCGGGGGACCGCAAGGTGCTTTTTCCGGTGTTCTCTTTTACTCACGACGTGCCGTGTCCCCTGACGTCAAGGCGCTAAGCGCCGACGTCTGGCACATCGCCCCCCCCTTCTTTCCTGCCATCGGCCTTGCTGCGCCTCAGGTCTCCACCTGGGGACAGTCAAGTGCCGGGCTCTGGATCCCCCTCACCCCCGGAGAGGACGAGGAGTCCCTGGGACGATCCATCACCCAGTCCAGGAAGCAGGCTAAAGTTCTCCCTGTCCTCAAAGGGGGTGACCCTTCTTCCACAGGTATCTATTGGTTTATCTCCCTCCTCCCTGCTCAAGGTGCAGGAAAGACTTGTTCTCTTCCAGCTATCCACCTACCTTTCATTTTTTTAACTAAATGTATTTTATTGATTTCATCAAAAACATTGAACAGCAGAAAAACAACAAAGACATATATCTTTTCACCTACTTTGACTCCTCTTCTTTCTTCTACCCTTTTCAATCTAGCTTCTGCAAGAACCACTCCACCATCTCCTCCCTCCTCAGGTTCACAGTCATTGAGTTGAAAGACATGGGCCAGGGCCTGTTCACTTCAGCAATGTTCCATAGACCTCACAAAGGCTTTTGATACAGTGGCACACCCCTTTCTCTTGCATAAATTACATGTTGCAGGTCTATCCAACCTGGCAGTCAGATGATTCTGCTCCTACCTCTCAGATTAGTTCCAGTCAGTCCAAGCTGGTGATGCCCTGTCAACCTCCCTGCCTCTCAAATCTGGTGTTCCCCAGGGGTCCATTTTTGGCCCAGTCATTTTCTCCATCTTCTTAAATGGCCTTCCCTCCACCTGTGTACCTTTCTTCATGCATATGTATGCAATATGACACAGCTCTACTTGATCAGGTGTCTCGGTTCCTGAGCTGGAGTCCAAACTCCAATATGACTTTGAGTATGTCCAGTGTTGGTTCCATTTAAACCAGCTCTCACTAAACACCAAAAAAACTGTCTCTGTTACATTTGGCACTAGACAGAGATTAGCAAGGCTCCAAAGTACACATGTCTTCTCAACTCTAGATGGCAACCTGCTTGAACAAGTACCCCATTTCAAGTATTCAGAGGTGTGACTGAAACAAATCATGCCTTCCCTTCCTGGTCCACCGGGAGATCATCCTTGGAATAATCTTGCCAGTGTATGACTATGCAGATGTAGTCTACAGTGCTACTCCAATGTCTACACTTGCCGGGCTGGACCACCATTTTCATTCCTTCTCCTACTTTTCCCTTAGTACTCCATCTCTCAGCCATCACTGCTCTCCATATGCTATTCTCTCTTTCTGCTCTGTTCAGGCCTGATGTCTCTCACACTGTTCCTGCTTTATGGCCAAATGATGACTTACCTCAGTTCCCACTTACCTCTCCTCTCCCTTAATCCTGCCATCCCCTTCTTCTACTCCATCCATTCATCTGCTGCTTGTTCCTTTCATGTCCCTCACAGTAAATCTGTAGCATGCTATTGAATTTCTCTCTCCAACTTCCTACACTTTGGAATAGTCTCTCTCTCTACCCATCTGTATCTCTTCTTTCCTCCACTCTCTCAGACCACTCTCACTGACATACCTGCCCAAAAAATACACATCCAGCTAAGCTAGGATTCTTCATCTTCTCTCTGCACTACAACCATCCATGCCCTATCCATCCCCCTCTGCTATTTTTGCCTACTCAGTTGTATAGCCTACAACTGAATGTACTCTGTAATCTGAATGTTATGCCTCATTGGTTCTGTATGAATGTCTTCCCTACATTGGCAGCATTATCCCTTACTGTAGCACTCAGTCTCACTAATTCATAACCAGCATTCATGTACATTGTTTTTGTCTTTCTCCGAAATGTATTTGCCCTATGATTTCATTGTACATGTTCATGCCCCTACTGTTGTCACTTTGTTCTTGCAGTTTGGCTCCCTGTTGTATTCCCTTCCCTGGGATTTCACCTGGAAACGAGCCCTGGTACAGTGTGTCTACCCAGTCAACACATTTTAAATGATTAAAATGCAATAAATTAATTACTCTTGCTATTTCTGTATAATGCTGAAACATATTTTTATAAATAAAATATGTCTTACAAAAAGGGCCATTCCTTAGATGTTTGGAATGCTTTTCTTTGAGGGGTTCCTCTTTGCATTCAGTTTTTCACACTGAATTAAAATATAACTCGGTAAAATTGTAACAGGACTAAGCTGTGGTGGATACTAAAAAAAACATTCAACTGCTAGGATTTCTTTCAGTTTTAGGGCCAGATGACATATTCAAGCATGGTAACTGTTCACAGTTTACTCGGTGCAAAAGGACTAGAGTCCTTTACAAAAAAAATGCCCTCTATTAACTTTGGATGGAACCAAGACACATTTGAGAAATAATGTTACTGTTTCAATCTCAGGACTGTTTACTGTTCAGGTTAAAACTACACAATTCAATTTCAAAATCAAAACTGTTTTAGCATCCTGTTTATTGAGGGGTTAGTTGCTTATCTTCTGCATACATGTTTCCTATAAAACAGTTGGAGGAACTGGATAAAATGGGTACAGACCAAATCAATATGAGGACTAGTTTATATTTGTGTGCACTCTATAAGGTGCCATTGCTAATAATTGCTTATATTTTTTGCTTTTTCAACTGCTAATAAATTCAGTGAAACTTAAGAGTACCATACACAATCTGAATATTTGTCTGTCATAGGGTTCATGTAATTGGGCTCACAAAAGAGACTGTTCATGGGAGCCATGATAGTGAGCACCAAACAGTAATATAGACTCTGGGTGGGGTACGAAAATAAACACCAGCAGTAATCAAAAACAAAAACGTATTGCATGTATATGAAAGACACAGGGGAACCAGTTAGGAGAAACCTGTCCAGCCTGAGGGGCTAGGTACCGTCACCCTGAATTGTTGTCTGCTGATGTCAGGATACTCGGTAAATAAATGCAAACAAAAATGTTTACATTTGGGTAAGTGGATCTGTCTTTTCAGCACCTGCTTTGGTGATATTTGGTTGACTTGCATTGGAACAAACTACTCCCTGATAGAGTTTTTTAATTTTTGTTTTGCTCTTACGGAACTGGACACTGATTAATCCTTTGCTAGATTTCTTATACTAAGGCACACAGCTATGCAGCTTAGATGGAGAGGACTTCACGGCACAATGATGGTTTACCTCACATGGCTCAGATTTAAAATTCTTGTGATCTTTTGATTTAAATTAGGTGTCTTGAAGGAAGATCTGCAGTAACATAATGCAAGTTATTTTAGAAAACCATCCTGAAATTACTTATAGATATATTATGTGCACCCGTGGAGCATTATAGTTTAGAACAACAAGCAGTTTAAAACAGTTTGTACTTAATTGTGTTTGAACTAGTACTAATATGTACAATAGACTTTCATGGCATTTTATGAAGAACTTTGCAGTTTACCCCAGTGTGACATTCTAATAGGTGTGGATAATATAAATGAGACTATGCAGGATTTTCATGATCCCTAGCACATAATTTGCCCCATGCAGACTATGAATACATAAATCCATCCTTTTTTCAACAATAATGAGACTCAAAGAGCAGACACCTGCTGGGTCTCTGAAAAACTTTTCTAAAGAAAAATACACATAATTATTAAGGAACTGTGAACATGTCTGATTTATCACTAAAAATATGCTCTGTAGACATTAATTGCCTTCTTAGTTTCTTTCTGAGCAATCATAAACACACAAAATATATTAGAATAAACAGCAACTGGAAGCCCAGAAAATGTGCACACGCTCTTCAGTTTCTTAGTAGACTTATGCAGTCAATTTGTAAGAGCAATAAAGAAAACTAAGGTGATCTCGTATAAATCAGCAAGGTTAACTTATCCCATTTAGGTTTCTGTACCATAGGGACTACATCATCCTGTTAAACATGCTAGGTGACTCTTAATCAATGATAAATTGTATTTTTCAGACACAGCAATACATAAATTAGGTAACTAAACTTAAATTTGTTTCACAAGTACTAATAGTAACCACATTATTGAAACAGTAAATTCTGTTTTATCAGACTATGTTTTGTTTAAGCAATAATAACCAAACAGCTGCTCATTTCTTGGCAATTAATGATCGGCTGGGGTGAGGGCCAACCCCACCCAGCCAATCAATCACCAGAAAATGACCGGCTGTGAGATCATTATTGCAATTATAAGTCTAATTGCAATAATCGCTTTTTTGTTTATATTTATTTGACAGCAGTGCTGAAAACAGTTCTTGTTTTGGCACTGCTGCTGTCAGTGTAGAGTGCATGATGAGCTAAGTGTTGCTGCTGTGCTGAGCATATCTAAGAGATTTCAGACCAGCACAGCAGCCAATCAGTGACCTAGTTTAGCTCATGAATAATTAATTATACTTATTATTAAATATATATGACAAGAAGGACCTTGGGGACAGTTACAGAAGAATATTAATCTAAAAAGTTTCAACATAACAAGAAACATTTCAGAAACTTTTCTATTTATAACATGATACAATACATATCTATTTGGTTAGGAAATTCTAAGTAGGTTTGCATTAGATAAGTTAGAACACCATGGAAAGAAAGAACTGAGAGACTGGAAGGTAGTAAGGAAA
Organism: Neoceratodus forsteri; assembly: GCA_016271365.2. Lineage (NCBI taxonomy): Eukaryota > Metazoa > Chordata > Ceratodontiformes > Ceratodontidae > Neoceratodus > Neoceratodus forsteri. The sequence continues at coordinate 1,631,750,597 of CM028130.1, read as the reverse complement.
TTGTGTATAGGTGTTGTGAGCTAGTAAGCAGGTGCAATGAGTAGGTACAGTAATTAATTGTGCATAACACATTTGAGAATTGCATATTGTTGGGTCCTTATAGCAAAGAATGGAATTCCAGTTGTATGTTAATACTTGGTCATGGTACAGTGCCCAGACCTGTAGATCTCAAAACAGAACTATTAGTAGCTCCATCCATAGAGCAATACTATACATACTCCCATGGCTGTTCCCCACCTCATACGGCAGACTTGGAACTGGTCAGGAGGTTGTGGGATGCGCCTCTAGTGGTACTCGATTCAATACGCCAGACCCCCAAAACTATAGACCTATAAGTATCACATCGGTGGCAGGAAAATAATGAAAAAAATTGCTAAAGGATATAATCTTAGTAGAATGCAACTCACTAGGTATCGTAGACAAATTGCGACATGGTTTCAGAAAAGGAAGGTCATGCAACATAAATTTAATTAGTTTATATGAGCTGGTTCATAAAACCTTGGATAAAGGCAACATAGTGGACGTACAGTAATATTCTTAAATCTAAACAAAGATTTAAGTTCCGGAGGGGTTTAAACAATGGTGACAAAGAAAAACTAAAGAGGATACAAATGAAAGGCAACTAAAATAATGGGAGGCATGGAGAATATATCATATGATGAGAGATTAGCAAAAACTATTGCTATATAGATATCACAGGAGGCAAATTAAACATAATGTTCTGAACTGAAACACATCATACTAGATGCTATATGAAGCAAGTGCAAAATACTAACTTCAAAACAAATAACAGGAATATGTTTTATACACAAAGAATCATACAACTATGGAACTTATTACTATGTGAAGTAATTACCGGCAATAATATTGACATTTTTAAAAGTAGATTACATGCCTTTATGGATTGTGGTCACTTTTGTTTGTTTATTTATTTATTTAAACTTGCGTAACAGGGAAAGGCACACTGAGCCAAGGCTTGTTTCCAGGTGTGACCTGGAGGATGGGGTACAATAAAAGAAATATGCAACAGGAGAGTGACATATAAATAAAAATACAATAAAATACAATCAAATGTTCATAGTTTGCAATGCAGTTATACAAACACACTAGGATAATTACAGTAGTATAAGTGTAAAATAAAAACTTGAGCTCAGCTAGATTAGGGCTAAGTTTGGGAAGGTAGCTAGGAGCAGAGGCATGGAGAAATAGGAGTATATCTAAGCAGGCACTTGAATGTTAGGACTGAAGTGGCTTGCTGGAGGGAGGGAGGGAAGGAGGGAGGGAGGGAGGAAGGAGGGAGGAAGGGAGGAGGTTGGTTCCAGAAGGAAGGTAGATGGAAGGAGAAGGCAGACTGACTAGCCATGGAGTGAGGGTGAGGATGTGATAAGGAGCGGATTGCCCTCAAACAGAGAGGGTATGGGGACAGACTGGCTGGAGATAGGAGGGAGGAGAGATAGGAGGGGAGAAGACCAAACCAGATTTTGGCAATAAAGGCTAAGGAATGGGCCTGTCAGCAGTGGGAGAGGGGAAGGGAAAGAAAGAGAAGAATAGAGGTAGCAGTAGTGAGTGTGGAAAAGGGAATTTTTGTGGCAAAATGGCAAAAGGCATTTAGTAGGGTGTCTAGTTTGGTGCGGGAAGTGGTTGGAGCCGTGCTGTAGATGATGTCTGCATAGTCGAGCACAGGGAGAATTATTTAAGTGACCAACTCCCAGTGCATGGTCCAAAAGATGCATTCCTTGTTGCAGTACATTACTCCAAGTTTTGGATGGAGTTTTGCATGCAAGGTGTCTATATGTACTGAGAAATCAAGCTTGTTGTCTAGCCATACCCCCAGGTATTTGAAGGCAGAGACAACTTCGAGGGGGGAGCCATCTGGAGTGGAGAATACGGGGGAGGGACAGGAGTGTAGAGAGTTTTTGTCTTGACCTGAAGGTCATAGAGACTATTTTCTTTGTGTTTACCCTCAGTTTATTGGCCTGGAACCAGTTTAGAACACTGTTAAAATCATGCTGGAGAAGGGCCTCTAAATCAGGGGTTGAGAGACCAGAAAAGTAAATGACCATATCATCAGTGTACATGTGGATTTGTGCATGCGAGCAAACTGAGGGGAGGTTGTTGATGAAGAGGGAGAACAGGACGGGGCCCAGGATGGAGCCTTGGGGGACTCCTACAATGATAGGGAGGGGAGATGATTGGATGGAGCCCACCTGAAATGACTGACTCCAATTCATGAGGTACAATCTGAACCAGTTCACTAGTGGTGTTGTTAGGCCAGCTGAGTACAGCTTGTCTAGCAGGAGTGAGTGGGACACTGAGCTGATTGCCTTTGCCAGGTGGATGAAGATAGCGGCCATGATGTGACCCAGATCCATCCCTGAGAGAATGGAATCTGTGACCCACAGAAGGGAGGAGGTAGTAGAGTGGTTCCTCCTAAAGCCAGCTTGGAGCAGGGAGAGAGTGTTAGAGACAGTGAGAAAATCAGCAACCCTCGTGTAGACTACGGACTCCTGGAGTTTGGCAAGGGAGGGGAGGAGGGATATGGGGTGGTAGTTTCCTGGGCAGCCAAGGTCACCTGCTTTGTGGAGGGGTAGGACTTTAGCCATTTTCCAGGCCAAAGGGACTATGCCTGAAGAGAGGGAGAGATTGAGTAGGTGTGTAGGGGGGACAATGGCAGGAGCGAAGATATGAAGGAGCTTGGGGTCACTGCCATCAGGGATACTGTTAGCAGGGTTAAGTGACAGTAGAGCATGGTAGACCTCCTGTTGGGAGATGAAGGGAAATGGTAGCCACTCGTAGAGTGTTGAGTGAGGGTCTGGGTGGGACATTGTAGGAAGGTCAGGAAGCACTCATGAGAGAAAGTATTTGTTTAGAGCATCAGCTACCAAGGAAGGGTTAGTGACAGAGGAACTGTCTATGGTGAGGACGGGGGGGTGACTGACTGGGAGGGGGGCTTAATGAGAGAGTGAATGGTTTTGGAGAAATTTGAGGGACAGCCATGAATAAAGTGGAGTAGGTTCTTGAAATATTCTACCTTGGCTGCCCGGATAGACTTCATACACGCATTTCTTAGTGTCCTGTAAGCTTGGAGGTTAGCCAGGGACAGAGAGGATTTATAGATGGCCCATGCATGATCGCGTTTACGATGGACAATTAGGCTGGTATTTATCCAGGGGTGGTGGAGTCACTTTACACAAACCTTTATGGGGTGCATGAGCATCCCAGACACATGTGAAATTTCTGATAAAAGAGCACTTAAATGATTGTTTTAATTAATTTTAAAAGATAGTGGCAAATGGACATTTATCGTCTTCTACTAGCTTCAGAACTCTAAGTGTAAACTCCAAATATAATAAGTGACCATAGTCCTTTCTATGATCTAAAACTGTTCAGCCTCTTCCAACAATCAAAACATATAAGTGATTTCTCTAAACCTAATATTGACCCTTTTTAAATGACATATGGCTTATTGACAGGTCCCATCTTTACAACATTTATGATGTTAATCAGATATTTGACAGATTTATTCCAAAATGTTCCCAAATATGGGATAAGCATGCATTTACATGTTTAAGAGAAGGTTACAAGGAACATCTACTGCTCATATCAGGAGTGATCTCCTCTATCTAATGATTACCAGAGATAATCTTTGGCTTCAGTTCAGAACTACTAAATCTATTAGTGATCTTCCCAAATACAAGAAACTTTGATATTGCTGCAAGAGCTTGATACATAATAATAATAATAATAGTGATTTTTGTAAAAAAAAAAAAAAAGCAGCTAAACCAATCTGTTGCTAACTAAAAACAATTTTGGAGCTCTATCAAGGGTATCTTGGGAGTTGAACCTAAGACGGAGATTGGTGAGGTTACTGTTGATAGAACACTTGTGTCTGATCATACTGATGTTTTCATTGCCTTCAGCATGAAAACTGATAGGGATCTAACTCTTTATTGTAGTGAATTTTCTTTTCTTGCAGAATTTCCCTGGTCTTCCTGTTGACATCGATACTTCCAGGCCTGTTTTTAATTTTAGACAAATAACTTCTAGTGACGTTTCTTTAAGTTACCATAAGTCCTTGCTGCATCTAAAAACCAGGATGTGACAGGCTGGAGCCCAGACTTTTGAAATTAGCCTCTAATTTCATAAAGGCTTCTCTAACTCATTTTTTAAATGTATCCTTCACACCTAGAATTGTCCCTGATATTTGGAAGTTAGCTGATGTGGCCTTAGTCCTTAGACAACTACAGGCCAATTTCTATTCTCTCCTGTCTTGAGAAAAATTATAGCATGTCTATCTAGGATCAACAAGTTGGACATGTTTCTAAATATGACCTAGTTTCACCTGACTAGTATGTCTTTAGAGCATGTCATGAGACCACATCCATAGCTCTCAACTGCTATTCATTCTGCATTGTGCTATGAATTTTGTACAGAAATTTACCCTTTCTCTGCAAAGATTTACTGATCCTCCTCATAATGTTAAAGCTATTTATGGACACAAAAACTACAGTATTAAAAATGTAAACTAAGGTGATAGAAACGTTACTTAATACTAAACACATGGTGCTCACCATTCTTGAACTTATTATTCCTTTAAAATAGAAATGTGCTATGCATTCTGGCCTTCCTTTAGCTCTGCATTTTAAAGGTAAGGCTACACATTGGATTTTTGGTTCTAAGTCCAAAGTACGTTTTGTCTGGCAAACCTTATCTGGCTAGATGTCTGGATGGTTTGCCTTTAGAAGAGTAGAGCATTTAAAATATCTTGGGGTGTTTCTTGATCCCCTGTTGGATTTTTCTTTACATACTACAGAGGTTTGCTGTTTAGTCAATTGAATGTTGAGTATTGCCTATGGAGTATAGCAACAGCTGACCACTAAAGCCAGGTATGTAATGGCTAGGGGTCTGCTGTTTCCTAAACATCTCAGCAAAAATCAGATGTATCTGGAAGTTGGATGCATGGATGAACAGAACAGTATATAAACATAGCAAATGGCTTTTAACATCAAGCATGTCCCAGCTTCTAGCCTGCACACCACTTTAGAATGTGTAATTGAATGCCGTTTTCTGCTAAACAATCTGCATTGCTGTTAAGTTAGCCTTTCTGCACAGAAACTGTGAGCCATACCTGTGAGCCAACCCTTTCCAGTCCAGCTCTCTGATTGAGCGCCTGATGCTATACTGAGCCACTACATCAGTCTTCAGTCCACCTGTATCCCAGTAAGCGGGGGAGGGGGGGCTACCAGGGGAGAAGGCAGTCCCGGCAAAGATGTTATTGGAGGCATGTGCTGACATCTGCTTAAAGGAGCAGTGGTTCCTGCCATTACAAAGTGGCTTTTGATATCAAGCTTGCTCCACCATCCAGCCTGTACTCTGCTTCAGACTGTGTAATTGACTGCTGTTTTCTGCTAAACAGTTTGCACTACTGATAATGTTGCTGTTTTGCTCAGAAACTGTGAACCATACCTGTCCAGCCTGACTCTTTAACTGAGCACATGATGCCATATCAAAGCGCTATATAAACCTTCAGCCCACCTGTATCCCGATAAGTGAGGGGGACTACCGGAGGTGGAGCTGGTTCCAGTGGAGACGTCACTGGAGGAGGATGCGAAACTTGATTAAAAGAGCAGCCATTCTAGTTCTACCTGTGTCAGTCATGCAGGAGTGGCATGCATCACCATTGGTGAGTCCACCTGGTAGAGGCCATTGGGAGGATATTTAAACTTTTTTTTTCTTTTCTCATGTTCTGTTTTTTAAGTTCTTCCTTAGTGCAAACCTAAGATTTCTTAAAGGGGTAGAGTATTACATTAAAAACTTTTGGGGCTGGAGTCACAAAACTTCTGAAATTCCTGCAGCTGTGGGAAAAACCCAGTGCAAGTGGGTTGCCACTTGTGGATCTGCATGTTTCTATAGTTTTCTCACAGTTGCAGGTATTCATAAAGGTAGAGCAAGATTACAACTGGCTCCACGATATAAAGCAGCTTGTGGGTGGTGTTGCAAGGGAAATTCCCGCAGCTGCAGAAAACAGTTACGACTGGTGGAACCAGCCAAAACATTGTCTGCAACTGCTATGGCTGTGCATAGCAATCTCCATAGCTGCAGAGATTTGGGTCTGCAACTGGAGTTGTGGTGTGGGACTTAGTCCCCAAATGGTTTGTGACTCCAGCCCTTGGTTTTCTTCAGTTTGGGGGGATAAATGGGGTTGCCTGATTAAAGACAGCCTGGCTTGTCAGGGGTTCCCCTGACAAAATGCCAAGGGGTGCAGGCAGCAGAGGGAGAAGAGAGGAAGAGAATTGGGGCAGGGGTGAGAATAGGGTGAGTCATAGATTGAGTCACCATGTGGGGGAGGAAGGGGATTGGGCAGAGGGCAGGCTAAGGTGAGGGTTTCAGGGGGAAATATAAGGGGCTGTTTTAGGGGAAAAGGCCCTTCTTTTTGCTAGACTTTGATTTTGCTAGCACATCAATTGGCAGTTGAAATTTCATGGAGGGCATGTTCAATGAGATGAGGCAGAGGTGGTTTTTGGGCTCGGCCTCCAGCATGGGAGGTGACAGATTGGTTAGGAGGCCTAATAATGTGTTGGAGCTGGCATTTAAAAAAAGAAAAAAAAGAAGATAGGGTTGTTTGAAAGGGTTTGGCATAGCTTCCAGTGGTGTTTGGGTTTTAAATCAGAAATCAGGTTGTTGGGTGTTTGTTGGTAATGAGGTGGAGAGAGGAGGAATGAAAAGAACAGTGCAGGGTGAAAGGTGGGTCAAAGTGGAGCTGTACAGAGTTCCCTGCAGTGCATGAATCCACCGGTCACGTGGCCGTGACTGGCTCGGTGAGGTTTTTGGGTTTGGTATTGACCGGGGAAGAAGGCTGTGTTTGTTGGGAATGACAGGGCTGGAGGCCCGTGGGTTGGGCGATGCTGGAATCAGGCTCATGGAGTCCAGGAGGGACACACAAGCAGACGTTTTTTGGTCTGTGGTTGGTCAGGTCAGTATTTGGGAGCTTGGAGGCAGTGCAATTGCAGAGAGAGGTGTAAGCTGGAGGCAGACTGGTGTGAGAGTTGTGGACACCAGATAGTTTTAAACCAAGCTGAACAAATGGTCAGTTTTTAAAAGGAAATAAAAGAGTTAAATTTTAAAGCGGCGGGGAATATGGGAGGCAGAGGTGGGCAAGCAGATGCAGGAAGCCACAAGAGTGAGCACAGGAGGCAGTTACGGCTGAGCGGGCATAAATAAAAAAAAAAATTATGTATATATATATGTATATATATACTGTATATATATATATTATGGTAACATGGTAGTGTTACCATAGTTAGGGTTGAGTACCCCTTTTAAGGTTAAATGGTGAAACTTTGCACCTTATTAACTTTGCCACTGTTCAACAGATTTGCCTGATATTTGGCAGGCTTGGGGCATAGCCATAGATCTTGGGATCTGGCAACTTTCGTACCGGTCGGATGTACGGCTGCGGAGTCATTAAGTGACATTCGATGCATGCAATTACGTTTTTGCACATTCTTTGCTCAAGGCTCACAGGTCGCATGGTTTGCGCGACTGGTCCAAAACATCAGGGAATGTGTGGTCGGGTCTCTGATGTGCCTTTGAAGACTTCATGAAAAAATATTGAACGGTTCAAAAGTTATTCAAAAAACAAGTTCCCATTATAAGTCAATGGGAAAAGTTAACAAAAAGTTCGAAAGTGTCGCAAATGCACTTTTTAGTGTAGCAAATGGCCCTAGTAGTGTCTCAAATCTGCCATTTTGTTTTCAGTTACTGATCAGAAAAATGCTTAGTGTTTAAAATTGGGACCCCCTAGGAACACAATTATTTTTGTGTTCACCTAGTTGGACCCTAAGGATGCTAGCCATGTCTTTATTTTGGGGTAAAACACCCCAGAAATATGTTTTTCAAATTTGTGGGAAAAGTAGTGTCACAAAGTAGTGTCGCACTTGTGACACTTTCACAAATTTTTGTGAAAGGTGTCGCAAATCACGACACTACTTTTCTAGACTACGGCAAAATGACAGGAATTCTTTGCTACCCTGCTGCAAAAGAACGGTTTGGTCTTTTGGGCTGAAATTTGAAGGGAAAGCAGCCAACATCTGAAAGATGTGCCTTTTGGTGATTTGGTGAAAAACTATTGCATAGAACCAAAGTTACAGTACTCCAAAGTTGATGCTTTTTCCCATAGACTAACATGGTGGCATCTGCCGCGCCTTTTGGGGCTCAAATCTTGGAAACGGTGCGAGATACGGAATTTCCGTCCCAAAAGGGGATATGCATTTAGTGAAAATGTAGCCAGGAAAGTCATGAATCATGTGAATTTTTTTTTTCTACATCGTACGGTTACTGAGATATTAGCAATTTAGTATTATAACTGTTCATTTTCTGCTACGAGGCCCATTATTATGCATACATTCTTTGTTGTCACTGTGTTTCTCAATGGAGCTTTAGGGGAAAAATAGGGTGTGCATGCCACTTACTGTTACATGTAGTCTTTACACTTCTCTTTTCATGCCCATTTGCGTTAGCGTTCAAGTGTACGCCACCATGTGCGTTACCCTTTGCGTTTTCGTTTGTGCTTGCGTTTGCATTACTGTTACCATTTGCGTCTCCACTACTGTTTGTCTTTGCTTTTCAGTTTGCGTCACCATGCACATTGCAATTTACATTTCCAGCCACCCTTCCATTTGCATTTCTCTTTCATTTAGCATCATCATTGCTGTTACCGTTACCATTTACGTTTCTAATTGCGTTACCGTGCCCATGCGTATTACGGTTTGCTTTTCCGTATGCGCTTGCGTTTCTGTTTCTGTTTCCTTTGGTGTTGCTGTTGCTCTTACCATTACCATTTGCATTTTGCATTGTGGTACTGTGGCCGTGTACGTTACGGTTTGCATTTCTGTACGCCCTTGCGTTTGCGTTTCCGTTTCTGTTCTCTTTGGCATTATTCTTGCTGTTACCATTACCATTTGTGTTTACAATTGCGGTACCATGACCGTGCATGTTACCACTTGCATTTCTGTACACAATTGTATTTGTGTCTCCGTTTGCATTACTGTTCGCTTTGGCATCACTTTGCGCTTGCGTTTCTGTTACCGTTTGTGTTATGATTTATGTTTCCATCACCATGTGTGTTACCATTTGTGCTTGCATTTCCCTTGTGGTTACCGTTACTATTTCACTACAAATCACGTGGTGGGAGCATGGGGCCCGAAGGGCCTGCACTCCCACCACCACATTTCATTCACTATTTATAGTCCTCATTCTCAAAAAGAAGGGAAATTCATGGCAAAAAAACACTGTTTAATGCATCAGTTAGGGTTGTTCCACAGTGACAAAAGTGAGGAAATTCGATTTTAGGATTGAAAACTCCCCCTTGGACCCACAGCCCCCAGCTGGCATCGGGTGTGCATTGGGGTCGTCGGTACTAACTCTCACCCCATTCTCCTATAGTTCACCACCTCAGCTTCTTTATACATGTGATGGGGTGAGAGTTAGGGCTGACAACCCTAACACACATCCCGATGTCGGCTGGGGGGGGTAGGGTGGAGGTGGGTCCAAGCGGGGGTTCAACCCTAACATCGAATTTCCTCACTTTTGTCACTGTGGAACAACCCTAACTGATGCATTAAATGGAGTCAGGGTACTAAGGTGATTTTGAAGAGAAGCCAGGGAGTGGGTTGGTGCATAGTGAAGGCACTGGAAGAGTACAAAGGGATCAGGCCATCCATTGCAGGCAGGTTGTTAGTGCATGGGGATGGATCCCCGGTCACCTGCTTTCAGATCACGGGCATGTTGAAGAAGGGAATGGAGTTTTATGGGGAGGATGCAGAAAAGCTTTCATCCCATTTATTCCGGATAGGTGCAGTATCAGAGGTGGCCACAAGGGGTGGATCAGAAGAGGAAATTAAGGAGGTGGCAGATGGAAGTCTGGTTGGTACAAAAGATGTATCAGGAAACTGTGATACTAATGTGGATTTTATTTTTCCACTGATGCAGGGCACAGGAAAAAGGTGTGGATCATGGGCATTAATTCATGTACTGGACAGAGAGGCATGCTGCAACAAGGCCCAGAGGGAGACAGCTCCTGTGGGAGGCTGAGGACATCCAAGTGCAGTGGAAAGGGGTCTGGGGGATACATTGGGTGCAGTTGTTAACCCTAGTGGAAGAGTTAAAACTAAAGTGGCCTAGGCCCTACTTGATATTCTTGCATCTGGGAGAAAATGATCTAGGAGAAAGGCCATGGGGTGACTTATTTCAGGAGATAAAGAAAGATGTGGAGACCATCAGAAATTGGTGGTCCAGGGTCACAGTGGGGTTGTCAGAAATTAAACCAAGAGGGGTCTGGCAGCAGGCAAGGGGCATCAGGGCAATGGGGGAAGGCAAGAAAGAGGTTGAATAGGAGGGTAGTGGGGCCTATGCCTGAAGTAGGGGGGAGATATGTTTCACATGGAGAAATCTCATATGGCTGCATGGGTTATTATAGGCATGATGGGGTGCACTTATCGGAAGTGGCCATGGCATTCTTTATATTGTACCTGGAAGGGGCACTGGAAGATTAGGAAGTAGAGGAGTCCGGGTTGTGGGGGGATCCACCATCTGTCACAGGAGTGGGAGATGGGCTGGTGGAAGGAAGAGAGAAGGTGGGGGAGGGGAGGGGAGGAGGGGAGAAGAGGCACAAGGAGGGGATGTAGAAGGCCCGGAGGGGAGGAGACAAGGTGGTAAAAATAATCTGGCACGGGCTGGGTTGACATCCAGCCATGTCGGGCACCTTGTGGGGTTTATGGCATCCAAGAGGGTGGGAACTGGGAGTTGGGTTGGCATTCAAGCCCAGAAAGACAAGGAAAGGAAGAACTGGTTTACATGAAAGGGAGTGTCGGGTTACACATCCGAGCTGTGGGAAAGCAAAATATGGTGAATTGAAGGGTTTTGGAGAAGCGGAAGGTAGAGAGTGTGAATATGTAATATATCTTGCAATTATATAATAAAGTGTAAATAAATGTAAATGGAAATATAATGTCGGAAAGTTTATGAAGGATAAAATGTGATGTATATAGTAAAATTATAATAAAATTGACTGCCAACTGAGTACCCAAAGAAGCTGTACAGTGTCTAATTTTGTAGGGAAATCCCGTTGATAAGTACTGAGCTTGTTAATAATGTCATGATTTTCCAGTTGGAAGTGATCTTCAACATGAAGGCTGACTGGACTTGGCTGGTTGGTGACTCAGATATCTATAGGTTTTTACTTATGTTTCAATTTTAGTATTTTCTCTTTTTATTTATTTTTTTTTTAATTGATGACCCAGCCTTCTGAGTCTAGAAGACCCCTGGTTTGCAGCTGACTCATACGTCTCTAAAACTGCTGAGATTTTAATTCTGTTTAATAAAGGAATAATCTGGGTAGGGATATTTCTACTTAGCTGGGGAAGAGTTGCTGAATTCTGTGATAAATAACTAATGAACAGGAGACATATACTAAGTGGTTTGTAGTGAAACATGAATCTATGTGTCTGTGAATATCTATGTATCTTGAATGCATTCCAAAAAAGAAACTTTCACTATGGGACACATACGATTTAACAAATTATGTTGACTCTTCATATTACTATATGGAGGCATTCTTCCAAACCCACATCCACTTGATGCATTTTTAGTGACAGATGGAATTTTGCATGGAAAGGCTTTGGTGTTGTGCACTTTAATACAAGAAGTTTATTAAATATGTTAGATCAGGTTAGTGGATGGATTGCATCTTACAAGCCTGATATAGTTGCAATTACTGAATGCTGGTGAAATTGTAAGATTTTTGACTCACAGGTTGATGTACAAAATTATTAAGCATGGCAAAGTAAAAGAAATAAGAACGAAGGGGGTATATTAATTTACAGGAAGTCAGGATTGTTAGGGACTGATATTGAGATCAGAAGAGAAATGGGAGGGTTAGAGGGGTTAGCTTTGGAGGTAAAATTGCTGTTTTCCAACCCTGTCTTAATAAAAGGTGTGTATCAACCACCTAAGGTAAACTTAAGGATGCTCCTTGGTGTTTCAGCAACCCCATGTCAAATTAATGATTTTTTTGCCCAGTGCATGATGGCCAGCTAAGCTTTTGAAATCTACAACAAAAATAATATGGGTTACCATGCTTGCATTTAAGATACATGGTGAGACTTAATCCCTTTTTGTGAAAAATACCCATATTGGGTCAGATCAACATATGTTGCTGTAACATCAATGTTTTAGGTGTTAACACAAGTGTGAAAGAAAAAATGAAACAAGAACACATCATTTGTCATGATGTTTGCTTCACTGGTTCCACAAATGCAACAATAAAGATTAAATTATTTTATGCACAAAACCATTTCAACCCCATGTCATTTTCATAAAACTTTTTGATAGCTGTAGAATATGGCTGTGAATATGGAGAAAGAAAGAAAGAAAGAAAGAAAGAAAGAAAGAAAGAAAGAAAGAAAGAAAGAAAGAAAGAAAGAAAGAAAGAAAGAAAGAAAGAAAGGGGTTTCCATGCTTCCGTCAGTTATATCTGCTTTCAAAGTTGAGTTTCAGAGGTGGTCAGCTCAGTACAAAAGTAACTGAAAAACAAAGCTGTGAGAAAGCTACTCAAACAATTCAAAAGTACACACAGAATAAGGACTTTTGAATACAGTATATAAGAAACAGAGTAACCAAAGACAGACTGACATGCAGGTAAAGTACCTTGAATAATGCCAAAGGCTACAACTGTGGAAGTTAAATTTCTCACTGCCATCCTGTATATATATTCTTAGCTAGACATGGCATAATATGATAAACAAGGTGGTGATTAAAGTAATGAAATTCCATTTTCAAGATTTGAAATTCTGGGAATTGCACCAGTGATTGTAAGTCTAATTTCTGGATTTAACTGGGATTCTACTGCCGTTCTTTTAGTATGTATATAAATAATCAGAATAAAGGAAGGCTTAATATACAGAGCATCAAATAAAGCAAATTGAAAATAGTACATGAAGCAATTATAAGAAAAATACAAGTTCTGTAGATATAAAATGCCAAATTCCATTAAATTATTTTTTTTTACCAGTGTACAGGCAGTCCAAATTCCGGAATTTTACCGGGTTTTCTGGTAAACACTGAAAACCAGTGGTCTTGAAGAGAAATCATTAAAGCAATAATACTTCTATATATATTTAGGAATGTAATTGTGCCATTAAACAGCTTTTAAAAGTTTTTCGGGTGCATCAGAAACCTGGGAATTTGAAATACCAGGGAAGGTCTTTAAATGTTTTGATAATTTGCAGGATTTTTTATTTGATTTCTGGGACACTAGCAAGTTTCTAGTGCTAGGGGACTTTAACATAAATTGGTATACAATAGGTGGAGTCCAAAGTTTAGTGGAGCTCCAGGTGAATTAAGGAGTAACACAGTTAATGATTCAAATGGAATCAGCCCAAAAGATCCTAAGGCCTCAGCATTACTGGACCTTATTTTTACTAATTGCCCATTAAAATATGGGACAAGTGGAGTTTTTATGAACTACTCAGACCATCAAGTAACTTTTTGCCTGCAAAATAAACAACAGACTTTGGGCAATGAAAAAATGTGTTAAATGGAGGTGTTGTGAAAATGTTGATTGTGAAGCTCTCTTGTTAGACTTAGAAGGTAAATTATAGGAAATAATTGATTTAATTCCAATGGCCAGTGATGCATGAATCTTTTTTTTACAGGGAATGTATGGGTATCTGCGACAACATGTGCCAATGAAATACAAAAAATTGCAAAATTCAAATGCCATCTGCTACAAATTGGATTTAAAAACATTTAGTGAAGCAAGAGATAAAGCATGGTCTAAAGGTAAAAGAAGTGATTTTGAAATTACTTTGATAGGTATAGACATGCACAAAACAAATATGCCTGGAAAATAATACTAGCTTAACAGAATTTCCATAAACAAAAGTTTGATGGTAGTATTAAACATGACTTAGATTTCACAGAGATAAGATTTTGGGAAAATGAGGTCTAGTCTTTTAAACTTGAGGGATAATGGAATATGATGACTGATGGACAGATAAAATGCCTGGACAAGAATGTTCCTGGAAAACATAATAATTACTTTGTTAAGATGGGTTTGGAGGCATTAGGAAAGAAACTGTCAAGTTATGTTGTGGAATCCACAAGTATTGACTGCTTTAAAAGTAATCTTGATAAACACATGGATAACTGAGAACATATATGGACTATCGTTGTATAGTGGGAAGTGGGCTAGAAACACTTTAGTGTACATCTACCCCTTAAATACCAAAGTAGCAAAGTAACACATCTCAAAATTCACAGCACAATGGTTGTAAAGATCAATTTCCACCTGGGAAGAGTTTGAGTTCTCCAATGTCTCAGCAGAAGATATAAGGGAGGAACTACTAAAAACTGATCTTACTAAGACCATTGGCCTCTAAATTATTCCACCTACAGTAGGTTGTTAAAAGATGCAGCCCCTGTGATAGCTTTTCCTTTGGTGAAACTTTTTAATCTCTACCTCAAAATGGAGAATTCCCAGAGGCATGGGAATGTGCCAAAGTTACCCCACTTCATAAATCAGGCTCTAGGTTAGAGATTGAAAACTACCATCCTACAGTATAGCACTACTTTACCAAGTATCTATAATGTTTGAAAAACTGATTTGTAATCAGTTAAAAGTGTATCTCGAAACTTATGATAGGTCAGATAGTTTTCAGTTGGGATTTAGGTCAAACCACTGTACAAATTCTGTCCTAGGAAAAGTAGTAAGCAATATCCAGCTCACTCTGGACAAGAGGCTATCAGCTATCACCATCTTTATTGATTTGTCAAAAGCTTTTGACATCTTGGACGACAATACCCTCCCATTCGGTTGACCTTGATGGGCGTGGCCAGAGGCTGTACTGAGTGCTTTGGATCTTATTTGAAGGGATGTCAGCAATCAGTTGTACTTAATATACATAAATCAAGTGTTGTTTCTATTATAATCAGAATTCTCCAGGGTTCTATATAACTCCTGCAGATACCTTGGTTTTTACTTGATGATATACTGAAGTAGGATGTACACACAGAAAAAATATTAGGAAACTTGGGTAGGCAGTTGGGCATGCTGTATCATTTGAAATCATGTATGACTGAAGAGACTTGTAGATACATGGGAAACTAAATGTTACTTACAGTTTTAGACGATGGTGATATTCTACATGCTGGGGCATTGGGGAGGGAGCCAGCAAGACTGGATGTGTATTAACATAGGCTTGCCTGCTTCATTCGTGATGCCCACATGAGACCCATCATTGGCAGCTGTGCACAGACAGTCATTGCGGTTAAGCGAATATAGAGTGTTCATATTTTGACCCATATGCATAAATGCTTTAAGGGTTAATTACCAGATTGTATTTTGGAAAGTATTAGTAAAAGATCTGTGAAATAAGGTCTAGATCTGTGTTGGGACTGGACTTTATAGTCCTGTCTAGCAAATTAGAAGTAGGTAGGTCCTCTTTTTATTATCTGGGACCAGTATTATTGAATTCTGTTCCTCATTCTGTTAGACCTGCTAGTAGAAATACTAGCCTGGATAAGACTAAAAATTGGATATTTTCTGAAGCAAATAAACCAATGCTTTGCTGTTAAGCTTTGAAAATGCCTTGTCTGGGGTTCTATCTAGAGGGAATAAAAAACATTTTTCTTCTGCTGGGCTCTCAATCATGTTAGTTTGTAGCATGGTGGTCTGAGTCAAACATGGTAAATGATCACTTATTTTTCAGAACTGACTGATTAATGTAACGTTACTATAATCATGTACAAACAACTGTTTAAACATTATTTACTTCAAATGTACATAACTACGTGTTTATGTAATGTTAGTCACCTTCCACTCTTTCTTATGTAATGCAAACTGTGACCTCATTGCAAATGAGCTGTGACTCAACTGACTCTTATCCCTGTTCACACTTTGTGTTCATACTTTGATATGAATACAGTTTTACCTACCTACCTAAATCCAGTACTCACCCAGCTTTATGTCGTGCACTTCTTGTCTCGATCTTCAGGATCCAGACCAGAAGCTCATGATCTAGACCTGGTTGGGTGCTGGATTTTGCTTTGTTTACATGTTGTTTAAACTTACCTACTGTTCCACAGTGTAAATAATGCCTTGGTTACTGATCTACGTAGACTGTATGTTGCATACCATAGTTTGTAGATTTGTCCCACAGCTCAGCTATCAAGTGCATCATTGTAACCTGTGCAAGGATGTATCGTGGTTTTCCCCCAGTCCCAGGCATTCAATTGATCTTGGACTCTCTTCATACAGTGGTAATAGTGCTAAAGTATCCCATTGCCATGCAATGCGCATCATTGCGTGGCAGCAGTATACATGGTATTCAGTGGTACCTCGCATTTGCATGGTAGCAGTATACCACGCTACCGAGAAACTTTTGTGCGATTACCACTGTATAATGCTTTGCAAAATCAGTCTCCAAAGTGTTTAGTTTACCATTTGCAACCTGTTCCTATAACATGCCATCTTTGTTCAAATGAAAAGAATTTATTTATTGTAAAATATTTTGAAAGTCAAAAGGGTCAATGGACTTTTTCTTATACTGGTCCTCATTTTGGGAATTTATTATACATTAAAGTCAAATTATTGGCTACTAAGTTCAATTTTAAAGCCATTTGAAAAGCACTTATTCACTTTGTCCAGCTGCACATGCAAATAATCAGCCTTATTATTTATGTTAGTTGTTTATTCATAATTTTGGTTATTTTAGCTTGTTGCATTTTATTGTCTATTATCACCACACTAAGCTGTAGCTGCTTTTCCCAAGGTGAGTTTCTACAGTTACTTTCTCAACATGATCCTGGTTTAAAAGCACCAGGTCCAGTCTGGCTCCCTCTCTGGTTGATTCTTTGACGCAGTGGTAGATGAAGCAGTCCTGAAGGATATCAATCAGTGTTTGACTCCTAGCATTCCTTGCCCCTGGAATGCTCCAATCTACATCAGGCAAATTTAGGTCCCTGACTAGAAATGCATTTCCTAGTGCTGTGGACTTCATACTTTCCAGCCCAAGGATCCTGTCCAGATTCAGATCCCTGGGTATGTCAGAGACTACTGCGGAATGGTTTAAAAACTACCTGGGTGGTAGATCACAATTAGTCACTATCAATGATTGTTCCTCCAGTCTGAAATGAGTGTTCTCTGGTGTACCCCAGGGATCAATTATGGGGCCTATTCTTTACAACATATACATGAATGATTTCCATGTGTCCATCCCTGATGTGAAGTATCATTTATATGTGGATGATACTATAATTTATTATGGGGGACCTTCGGATGCCTTGATTCAAATATCCCTACAGAAAGCGTTTGACGAATTACAATCTTTTTCTTAAATCTTGTCTGGTCTTAAACACAAAAAAATCACAATCAATGCTTTTTACTAGAAACAATCCTAAGAATTCGGGGGAAAGAAAAATTGGACTGGAAACTTTTTCTGGTCATAAATCAGAGTGTGTTAATTCGTACAAATACTCAGGTGTCCACTTGGAAAATCAACTGAAATGGAAGGTACATATTGAGACAACAATAAAGAAAATTGGAAAGTATTTGGGGCTTCTGTATAAAATCAGATATTGTCTGCTGGAAGGAATAAGAAATTACGTTATTAACCTTACAGTTTTGCCCATTATTGAATATGGTGACATAGTGTACGCGGGAGCTTCTCAGACATGGTTTATTTTAAATGTACCAATCAGAGCCCCAAGGAGAGATATGTATCATAAATTGCAGTGGCTGCCTTTAAACAAAAGAAGAATCCTGCACATTGTATCTTACATGTTTAAATGTCTTAAGGGCAAAGTCCCAGATTATATTATGAACAAGATGTATGTTAAGCCACCAAAACAAGGTCTTAGATCAGCAAAAGGGCTAGAATGTCTGTTACCAAAACATAGATCTGAAATAGGCAGAAGTAGCTTTATATATATATATATATAGTGTATATATATATATATATATATATATATATATATATATATATATATATATATATATATATATATATATATATATATAGGGCCTATAGCCTGGAATAAACTTCCAGTTTATCTGAGAAGTACTGGTACGAAATTACACCTTGGTGAACTAAGTTACTGGTACTGTATATTGACAATGAAAAATGTGACTCTTGAATTAGAGTGAAGTAAAGTGTTTTGACAGTATGTAAGATTTGATGCATTTTAATATATGTATCTGTATGTTTTTATCTGTGTATGCTAGTTGATTGACTGATTAATGTGTCTTTATATGTAAAAGGAACTGGAACCCTACATTAGATTTCACTGGAAATGAGCTTCTGCATAGCTGAGATGTCCAAATTCATGTAAGAATGAATAAAAGATTTTACTATTATTTTACCATGACTACTAAGGGTCATATACCCTTCCTCTGATTGATTTGAGGCCCTATAAACTGCCCCTATTTAATGTTCCTTCCTCCATCCACGATCAGCTGCACCCACACTGATTACACTCTTGCCTCTTTCCCTCCAAATGTTTAATCTGCTACCTTTATCCCCTCCCTGATATACACGGCCCCCGCCACCCACCTTCCCTAGATTCCCAGTGAATTCAGCGCTGACATAAGAGCATGGTAGAAAGAAGAAATTAACTTCATACTTACCGTAATTTCCTTTTCTGATAGCTCCAACATTGTCAATGGGTAATCATTACAAATGGGTATAGTGTACCCCTCCCAGGGGAATGGCACAGCCCACAATTTAGAATGTTCGGCAGCTAAGGATTTCCTGCACTAACGGGCAACTCCCCAGTTACTACTTAGCAGTGCCATGAGAGCTACACACAGATGCAATCAAAAAAAAAAATCACGTATTTACAACAATAAAAAATTCCCTTACCTTCCTATACAATATTCGGAAAAGGGGTGTATTTCATGGACCAAAAAGGACTCCTGAAGTATTCAGCTCTTGAAGTCGCAAGATGCTTCACAGGTGCCACACGTCTCACAGGAGTCATCCATCTGTGAACGGAAGCTAGTATACAATGAGACCTATGCTTTTTGTCGTATTTTTTTTTTTTTAGAAGGCAGAGAACTAAACTGCAACAAGAAACTCACCTTAGTTAACTAACAAAACCTGTCAACCTGCGGTCGCAGATAATTGATAAATCAGCATATAAAATCAGTGTAATCAATAAATCAGCATATAATTATACATATCAGAGTACAATGCAGCAGAAAAGAGAGAGAGAGATCCACGTAGGGGATTTTACTGAAAAGTAGACCTCTCTCCTAGTATGCAGGATAAGATTCTCCCTCCAGAGATGTGCTCCTGAGCAGGTCCCATTGACAATGTTGGAGCTAACAAAAAAGGAACTTACGGTAAGTGTGAAGTTAATTTCTTCTTTCTGTAGTGCTCCACATTGTCAATGGGTAATCATTACAAATGGGTTCTAAGAAGCAGTACCCAGAGAAAAAATGGGAGGGGGGAGAAGATTATCCCATACACCAGATGCTTCAGAATTACTTGTGAACTGCTACCTGCAACACTCTGTGACCAAAAACTGTGTCAGCAGAACTCTGAACATTCCAATTTATGTTTCAAGATTATGTGGACTGAGGACCACGTAGCTGCTTTGCATAGTTCTGAAACTGTGGCATCACCCCTCTCCGCCCAGGAAGTTGCCAGTGCCCTGGTGGAGAGAGCCTTGATAAGAGACGCAGGCATCTTCTTTCTTGCCACATAGGCCTTAGTAACACAGGCCCATACTAACCTAGCTAGGGTGGGTTTAGATGCCTTTTGTCCTGTCTTGACTGCCCAAAAAAGCTCAAACAGCCTATCTGACTTACAAAATTCCAATGTACGTTTAAGGTAGATCCTAACTGCCTGCCTCAGGTCCAGTTTATGCAACTCCTCCTTGGGGTGAGAAGGGTGCAGACAGAAGGATGGAAGGCAAATCTCTGGTTCACGTGAAAAGCTGTGGACACTTTTGGGATGAAGGATGGAACAGTCTTAAGCACCACCTTGTCCTTATGCATGATAAGGTAAGGCTCCTTATGAGACAAGGCTTGGAGTTTCCCCACTCTCCTGGCTGAACACATGGCCACTAAAAAGCAGACCTTGTAGGACAAAACATCCAGTGACACAGATGACAACAGTTCAAAAAGCTCAACACAGAGAGCATTCAGAACCAAGTTAAGATCCCACGAGGGAACCGGGGATGGAAACAGTGGTCAGCTCCTGCCAGCTGCATGCAAAAAATAAACAACCTCTCTATTTGTTCCTAGGGAGAACCCCAAGGAAGCTCTGAGTGCAGAAACCTGCCCTCTCAGCGTTTTAAATGCCAGCACCTTATCTGAGCAATGTAGATCTTCAAAGGCATAATTCCTTTGTCTCTGGCCCAAGAAGAAAATATACAGTGAAGTCCACCAGGGTGAAGCACAGTGTGATAGGTTTACTGCATGACAAAAGGGATTAACTCCCACTGAAATTACATTGTTTACTGCAGTAACTGTACTGCAGAATTCTGCAGTGCTGCGCTTCATCCTGGTGGGCTTCACTGTAGTCCAAACTCAGGCATAAGCAGCTGAAGTAAGGTTTTTTCATGCCGCAAGCAAGGTTTCTACTACCCTTGGGGGGGAACCTAGTCTTAAGAGTCTCCTCCTTTCAGGAGCCAGGCCGTGAGTTGCATTGTGCCTGGGTTCAAGTGGAGAATGGGGCCTTGCAGCAGGAAGTCCCTTCATACTAGAAGGTGAAAGGGAGCTTGCTAGGCTAGGTTCACTAGATCTGAGAACCACGGTCTTCTTGGCCACTCCAGGGCTATCAGAAGAAAGTTTCTGCTTGAGTGTCTTATTTTCCTTAAGACTTTCTGGAGGAGAGGCAGTGGAGGAAAAACATATTCTCTGCAGGACCACCACACCTGAGTCAGGGCATCCACTGCCTCTGTGTGAGGACACCGATACCAACTGAAGAACCTGTGGGTCTGAGCATTGAGGCTTGAAGCAAACAGATTTATCTGCAGTTTCCCAAATTGATTGCTTGGTAGTGCAAACACCTCTGGGTTCAACTGCCACTCTCTGTGGTGAACATCTTTGCAGCGTAGCCAGTCTGCTTGAATGTTCAATTTACCCACCAGATGTACTGCCAACAGAGAGAGAAGATTCTCCTCTGCCCAGCTCAGTAGGGTGGAAGCCTCCCAAAGCATTGCCCTGCTTTTTGTGCCTCCTTGGTTGTTTATGTAAGCCACTGTGACAGCGTTGTCTGACCACACCTTTACTGTGGTGTTCCACAGCCTGGACTGAAAAAGAAGCAGATCTAGGTGAACTGCCCACATCTCCAGGACATTTATGTGGAGACACCATTCTTGTACTGACCAAATCCCCTGAATGGGAAGTTGGTCCAGGACTGCCCCCCACTCGTGCAGGCTTGCATCCGTTGTGAGACTCGCCTCTGGTGGGAGTTCCAATGGAACCCCCTTGTTGAGATTCTTCACATTCAGCCACCAACCCAGGGAGTGACAAAGCTGATGGGTGAGGAGGATCTTGGCTTGATAGTCCTCTGATGATGGGTCCCAGGCCATCAGCAGCCCCATCTGAAGATGCCACATGTGAAAGTGGGCCAGGGGAACTAAGTCTATTGCTGCTGCCATGAGGCCCAGAATCCACAGCAGAGTGTGGGCCAATGCTGAAGACTGAAGTCTGAGCCACCATATCTCCAACAGCAACATCTCCTCCCAGGAAGGTGATAGGAACACCCTCCCTACTTTAATGTCAAAGATTGCCCCCAAGTGCTCCAAGGACTGTGATGGCTCTAAGGAGCTCTTCTCCCAGTTCACCATCCAGCCATGTGATTCCAGGATCTCCAGGATCCAGGACACCGGTCTCTTCACAAGCAGCGTTGGTGCTCAAATGAGCAGGTTGTCCAGATAAGGGCAGACATGATGACCCTCCTGCCATAGTTCAGCCATCAAGACAATCAATACCTTCAACAAAAACTCGAGGGGTTATTGCAAGGCCAAACAGTAGAGCCCTGTACTGGAAGTGTTGGCCCAGAATCGAGAACCTGAGGTACCTCTGGTAAGACTGATGGATGAGGATGTGAAGGTATGCATCCATCAGATCTATTGAGGCTAAGAAATCCCCCAGTTGAACAACCTGGATTATTGTCCTCAGAGACTCCATCTTGAATGTTCAGATGCTGCAGATCCAAAATGAGCCTGAACCCCCAGGACTTCTTGGGAACTACGAAGCAGAGGGAATAGAACCCTTGACCCTGCTCATTTGGGGGAACCAGAACTACTGTACTGATTTGAATGAGATGGGTCAGAGTGTCTGACACCACCTGGCATTTTGCCAATTGCTTTGAAACTGGAGACGGCAGAAAATGTCCCCTTGAAGGAACCTTTGAAAATTCTATGGTATAGCATAGGTGAAGGATTTCCAGAACTCAGGTGTCTGATGTTATTTTGGGCCCATCTTACAAGAAATTCCTGAAGTCTTCCACCAAGGTGAAGGGGGCAGGGATGGGCCCACATTCCATCATTGTAAGGTACCAGGCCTTTGTGATGGTCTTCCTCCGCAGCACCTGAGAAAGGAGCCTTTGTTGCCATATCCTCAATTGCCTGAATCGGTACCTCTGTTTCTTTGGATACCGAAGTTCTGAAAGGGACGAAATGCTCCCCAAGACTGTCTGCACTGATGATCACCCTGGCCTCGTTGAGGAGCTGTGGCCTTGTGTTGCTGTTTTGACACTGGAAGGCGGCCCTTTTTATCCTGCATGTCTTGCAGGATAGAGTTCAGACCAGAACCAAACAATAAACTTCCTTCAAAAGGAAGACTAAACAGTTTCATCTTTGAAGACTGATCAGCAGACCAATGTCTGAGCCACACGGCCCTCATGGCCAATGCAGTGTGGTAGGCTGAGGGGGCTGACAAGCGTAAATGGTGCACTGTGGAATCCCCAAGGAAAGAGGATGCCATGGCTACCAACTGAAAAATACTCACACCCTTCTGACTCAGGAGGGATGTAGTTGGTCAGCGTGGTGACCCAGAGGTACAAGGCTCTGGCAACAATAAATGAAGTGTAGGTGGTATGAATGTTTGCACCTGAAGCGGTGAAAGCCCTCATTCATGAGGAATCCATCCTGTGAATCTAATAGTGCCAGAGCCCCCTCCATTGGAATGGTAGTGTGTTTTATAGAACTATAAACAGCCTTGTCTGCCGGGGGGGGGGTTCCCACTTGTGAGACCTTTCCTCTGAAAAAGGATAATTCCTAGTGCTTGGTTTTGGGAGATTTCTTCCCTCATTCACACCTGCCCTTTCCTGTTCAATAATTTGGTCACAGTGGAGAAAACTTGGGAAACATTTTGGAACAGAAGAAGATGCCGACAACATTGGATTAACCTCCAGTGACTCCACAGACTGCTCCTCCTTGAGCTGTAAAGATCTACGTGCCTCTGCGATCAAAAAGGACAAGGACTTATCAAAAAGGGCTGGAATCGGTATCCTGGTCTTGGGTTAAGTTCACTCTCCTTCCTTTATCTCCTCCTCAAAGAGGATGTCCTCCTCATCTGAAAGTAATTTTTTAAGGTCAGGCATTTCCCCAAGATCCCCATAATCATCATCCTTGCCTTTGTTATGCGAGGTACCCACATTCTAATTGGATACCTACTATGCACCTTAGACAATACATATAAATGTTAGGCTACCTAATGCACTAACATAAAGGGTGTTGGCACTTAGAGTAAGTAGCCAGGAGTATAATTGTAATCTATATGCTATTTTTGCTATTAAACATGCTACTAGCAATGAGTCAAGATACACTTGTGTCTTTTTTATCTTCCAAGAAGTTATTGTACAGCCTACACTGCCACACTGCCACTATGCAGATTTATGTAATACTGCACTACATCCTGTATCTTGCATGAGTTCTCTGTTCTTTTCAGCTGACTTTACAAATAATGTATAACAATAGATAACACCATGGAGCTACCTAACTTTTGGTCAATAGGGCCTATTTTATGTATCTAGTCCTTTGCTAGCTATAGTAACACTCAGAAACATATGACCTATTGTCTTACATATTCCCCTCGAGACCATCTTCTCTCCTAGGGGTATTTGGGAAACTTCGGCTCCCAGTGTCTAATGGTCAGACCTGATTTAGGGCGACTGCTAACTTTTTGTGTAATAAACAAGTTTATTACCAAATATGCTACTAGTCTGTGTCTCTTTTGCATTTCTAAGACTGCCAAGAATCTAACCAGGGCTAAACACCCTAACATATTGGCAACCATGGCAGGTGGTCTGGATTTGCAAAGTTTCTTGACTTGTTGGCATCCCCTTCCTTGTGGGTAGTAAGTAGGTGTACACATCTATACCACCTCACCCGTACTTTTTACTCCGTAGCATCTTGTAAAGTCTGGCTGCTTACTGGTTAAGGCCAATGCCATCTCACCTTGTTCAATGGCAGTTTTCAATTGCAGGATTGCGAGAGTACAGTAGCCCGACCATCTGTTGGTTTACCCAGTGTGGATCAATACACAGCTGGGTCCCCACTGATGGGTTAAGTTTTGTGTTTCACAAACTGTTTGCTGATACCACTATGTCTATGTCCAATATCTGCGCAGACTTGAGACTCTACATCTCTAACTTCCTAACCTCTCATGGAGACTGGAGCGATTTCACACTGGATGCAAATCGATCTGAAAACCCCGTGCTTGGGATCTCAACCCAGTACTCTGAGGTGAAGCAAACAGCCAAAAAGTGCGATGCTAAGGGGCTGTTGGTCGGTGCTTTCTATGCTGCTCTAGAAGCCCCCGAATTGAGGTTTCATTCCCTCAAACTGCAACTCTCATCTCTTAAGAAAGAGATGGGATTGCAGATGTCAGAAAGTTTGAAAATGGAGCAGCAGCTTAAAGCAGAACTTCAGTCATTGCGTAGTAAGAACAAGACTCTTTTGCACTGTTCTGTACAGGGTAATGATCAAGTGTTATGTATTTTGACAGATTAATGTGATAGCTTAAGACAGGACAAGAAACAGGTGTTACAGATGAATGATTTGTTGAGTGATATGAGTGATACTTTGCGTGAGGAGCTTGATGAGATAAGAGATGACATGAAACGGGTAAGTGAAGAGTTGGATAGGGAGCTTAGGGACAACTGCAAGTTAAGCGTCATGTATAGAGTGTTACAGAAAGAAGTTGCGAAAGGTGTTGAGCAAAACATTGCAAAAGTCAGTCACAAGGCATGTAGACTCAAGATGGCAAAACTGCACTATCAGCGAAAAGAGTTGGCTGGTCACATCAAAGCACTGGGTGGGTTTCACTACACACTCATTCACCTTATATCATTCGGCGATGGTGATTCTGATGATCACAACTGCCAAGATGGCACCCAGCCACTCCCTCATTGTGGCCCAGTGCCCTCCCACCATGCACAGGATGGCAGATCCCCATGCTATGACTGCACAAACCTACATCATCAGCAGAATGATGACTATCCTGTGCGATGCCAAGATGGCTACCCCCATGATAGGTGGGGAGATCAAAGCCTAGGTACTGCCTCTCCGATTGCCACTTTGACTAAAGGCTACAGGTTGGAGAATGACCAAACGATCAAGACTGCCCTCTCTCAGATGGAGATATCAGAGGAAAGCAAGCAGATCTTCAGACAGCACTTAGATGCGATGATGAAGGAAGCTGCTGCCCAGCCATCTGTTCACTCTGTGGTCACCGCCTTAGTGGAGGCCACCCTTCACAGAGCACAAAACTTCCCTGACTATTCAACAATACAGAATAATCCCCTTCAGATGGCCTACTCTGTACAGCAGATTGCTGAAAGTATAGGCCGCATTAACCCTTGCAACAATCTCAGTTGCCATTTGGAAAAGGTTCATTCCAAATGTGAGATGCTCAGTTTACGGATGAACTTCCAGGTACAGAATCTTCAGCAGACCATTGACCCCGGCCTCTGGTTGAAACTCCCAGAGGCAGCTCGCCAATCCACAAATGTGACCTTTGACGACACTGCAGCAGAACTCATTTCTGCACACACCCCAGGCGTGGTTGGCATTATGTTGGCCTACCCCATAAAGCAAACTGCCAAGGAGAGCCCAGCATCATATCATCAGAGGCTATGGCTGGCCTACTGTACTGGCAAGGTGCAGTTGGATGAAGTTGCAAACACTGACTAAACTGAGTACAAAAACTTGTACCTTTGGAACATGCTTCCGGCTATCCGTGAAAAAGTCGAGCCCACAATTTTTCCCAGGATGGACAAATTTGCAGACATTCTCTGGAAAACTGAGTTTAACAGCTCTACAGTACCTCTGAGATCTGAATTATGGCTTGAAAAAGGTGGCCACGGTACAATCTACCAGCAAGCCCACAACCTACGATGCAGTGGAGGACAAGGCCCAAGACAAAAAGGCTGCGTTCTCAGATAACAAACTGCACTACCAGTCTGGAAGTGGAAACCAGAACCACAATAGGAATAACAAGAGGAATTGGAACAACTCTAATTCCAACAGAGGCAATTGAAATCATCAATCAGGCCCTTCTTACCAAGAGATAGCGGAGGAGAACAACCACCTCCGTAACCTTCTCGGGCAAGTCCAATCAGTAGTGGACTCGATTCCGATGCATACCATTGCAGTACTAGCTCTGGTATACCAGGCCTCATTGGGCTGCAGTGGGCCTGAACCCTGAAGCCGCACCCTTCATCTCAGCTATGCAAGACCACCAGGAAGAGGACTGGCAAGAACAGGTTGGCCTATTTCTTCAGGAACTGCCTGGTAGTACTTCGGATTGACTACTACAGGCCCCAGTCCATATTGTGAACAAGCTCACCCTTGACACAAATGGAAGACCTTGTACAAAGGCCATGGTCTGGGGCCTCCAACTGACTATTTTGCTAGATACAGGCATGGCTGTGTCTGTACTACATGATGAGGATCCAGCAAATTCCTCTTGGTCCACCACATGGAGGACCAGTACAAAGGTGTGGCTGGCACAAAGCTATACACCTATCATTCTATCATACTTCCTGTGGTGATAGGCAATCTTGAGGCAAACCACACTTTCGAGCTTATGGTATTACATGATCACCACAACATTCTGGGAATTGATTTTCTTGCACTACACGGCTGTGTGGTGGATCTGGCCAACAGGATCCTGATCCAGATCAGGGGACAATATCATACAGTCATGATTTCTGATTCGCATGTGTTTGCAGTGATCACCCCAAACAACAAGTAACATGCCATCATAGCTCTATTCCAGACCCACAAGCTTTTCAAGAAACTCTTACCCAAACTGCAGAAGCATTTGGATGCTTTTTCCATACACAAACATGACTGTGGGAGAATGCAAACAGTCATCGGAATTCCAGGCCCAGCACATGACAAGCAAAGGCAATACCCTTTCCTGCTGAGGCCTCACCATCGCTCAGAGAAACCATTCAGTCACTACTTAGACAAGGTGTGATCAGGCCCTGTGTCTTGACTGCTAATTCACTCATTTGGCCAGTGAAAAAGCCCACAGGATCCTGGAGACTCACTATTGATTACAGGAGACTTAACCAAGTCACTCTTAGCTGCTGTCCTACTGTAGCATCAGCACCAGATGTGCTCAAGCTGCTAACACCAGATCGTACATGGTTCAATGCAATTTACATCTCCAATGGCTTTTGGTCACTGCCCCTAGCTCAGGAAAGTCAATACTAAGTCTGCCTTTACCTTTGAGGGTCGACGGTACACATGGACCTGCTTACCCCAGGGGTTTCATAACAGCCCCTCTCTTTTCCATCTACACATGATGGATGCCCTGCAGGGTTTCTCTGCCCCACAATGTCTTCTGCAGTATGTGGATGATCTACTGCTATCAACTGCTACCAAAGAGCAACATCTTGACCTTCTTGATGAACTCCTGATCCACTTACAGAGGGCAGGCCTCAAAAGTAATCCTGTGAAAGCACAACTGTGCCAGAAGGAGGTCATCTTTCTTGGCCTGTGCATAACAGAACAGAGCAGAAACCTGGCCTGGAAGAAGATCCAAGGCCTACAAGGCTTGCCATTACCCACCAGTGTGGCAACACTCAGATGTTTCCTGGGAATGGTAAAACTATCCCAAGGACTTTATTTGTGATTTTGCACAGAAGGCTGCCCCTCTGTATGATCTCCTGAAAAAGGATGTTCACTGAACTTGGGGTCCAATTCACACTCAAGCTGTGACACTTCTGAAACAGGCCTTGGCCTCTGCTCCAGCTTTAGTGAACCCCAATCCAGCTCTACCTTTTCATTTGGAATCAGCTACTTCAGACATTGCCATGTCCGCAGTCCTTGTTCAGAAAGTGAATGATACCTTGAGACCTATTGCTTATGCATCCCAAATGCTGTGACCAGTGGAACAGAAGTACAGTCTTTGTGAAAGAAACCTTCTGTCCACCTATTGGGCCATCAAGCATTTTCTGTATATCATTGGGTACTCACTATCATTCTGAACAAAAACCACACCCCAACAACTTTCTTGCTATCAAACAGAGTAAAGGATGGATCAGTATCCAACACCAGACTGACTCACTGGTCTCTTCTTCTCCAGGACTGTGACATACAGGTCTACCCTACCAAAATGCCTTCTATTTTAGCCCATGGTCTTTTATACCAAGGGGCCCCACATGATTGCGCACTACAACCCCCTGATTTGCCTGATCCAGGCCCTTTTCGTCTTGCTACTCCAAACTTCCTTGCTGACACCTCCCTGTGTCATGTCTTTATTGATAGCTCTGCCTCACACTATCAAAGAGAACAGGTAGCTGGTTTTGGAGTGCTCATCATGTATCCTAACGGTAACATGGTTCATGCTTCTAAACACTGCAGTGTTGCATCATCTCAGTATGCAGAATTGGCAGCTGTGGCCTGTGCCCTCGACCTCATACTAAATGGTGTCGAGAACACCATCATTTTTACAGACTCCATCTGGGTCTGCTGCTCTCTGACTGAATTTTTACCTTTCTGACAGAAGAACTCCTTTGCATCTTCTGGTGGCACCCCAGTGAAGTACAAAGCACTCTTTGTATACATTCACAAACTGACCCAACACTTTAAGCATAAACTGTTCATTCATAAAGTGAAGACCCACTCAAAATTGGATCCTTACCATTCTTTCAATGATTGAGCAGACACTCTTGTAAAAGAGGATGCTCAAGGGCGGGAGACATGGGAGATGGCTCACCCCGATGCTCTAGCAGCCATACAAATAGCTGCCATGAAGAAGAAACCTGAACCTTTTGTGCCACTGGACTTGTCCACAGCTCAGAAGTCTGATCCTCAGTTGAGAGACGTGTTCAGATTCCTTGATAAAGGAATTGTACAAGTATTGCCTACTCATAGCCCTTACAAGAGGCATGCAAACCAACTGCATTTGTCCCAGGATAACAAATTGATCTGGTATCAGTCTGATGACTCAACTATAAGCTGTGGGTAGTCCCTGAATCCTTGAGATCTGAGTTTATTCATCAGGTCCATGATACCCCTACTGGTGGACACCAGGAGGTAGAAAACACACTCCAGATACTCAAATCTGTTGGTTGGTGGCCTGGCATCACAAAGGATGTCAAGCACTACATAGAAAATTGCCTGATTTGTGCTCAGAACAATCCGGCCCCAACTAAGTGAAATGTCAAACTACTGTACTTCCCCGGAGACAATCTGGTCCTTGGCACGTGATCCAAATTGACTTTATTGGTCCACTGACCAATACCAGCAGGAACAAGTATGCACTTGTGTCTACTGACCTATTCTCCAAGTGGGTTCAGGCTTTCCCCACTCAGAGATGTACAGCCAAGGTGACTGCAAAAGTCCTGGCAGAAAAACTGTTCTCCAGGTGGGGCCTGCCTCTCAAGGTAGACTCTGACAAAGGAACCAGTTTTATAGGTGAGTTGATGCAAGAAACATAGAAGTTGACGGTAGATAAGGACTGCAAGGCCCATCCAGTCTGCCCATTTTTTCTACCTTATGAATGTGCCATAGGCCTTTACACTGGAACTTCTTGGGGTACACCGGAAGTTCCACATACACTATCACCCTCAATCATCAGGTCAGGTAGAAACAGCCAACAGACAGATTAAGCAAATGCTTTCCCAAATTTATCAAGGACAATCCCAAGGACTGGGATTTCATTTTGCTTTTACTCCTTATGGCAATTAAGGGTACTCCTTCAGCCACTTCCCAGTTGACACCCTTTGAGGTGATGATTGGTAGGACCATGAGACTACCTGAACACTTGTTGTTTGCCCTAAACACACCCACTGCAGACAAAGTGTCTGTGGACAAATATGTTGCAAAACTCAAAGATGACATTGTTAAGACCCACATGTATGCAGCACACCCCCATGAGCAAGGCCCAACAATAGTCCAAGATCCAGTTTGACAAACATGCACAAGAAGTGGGTTGGCAAGTCGGAGATCAGGTAATGGTTCTCAGATTTGCTCACCCTACACACTCCTTCTCCAATAAATGGGAAGGACTCTACCCCATTGTCAACAAACTCAGTCCTGCAGTCTATCAAGTTAGACTCCTTCAGCAAAAGAAACTTACTGAGAAATGGTTGCATGCAAACCAGTTAAATCTTTATAAAGAAGTATAATTACTTTTCCGAACCACATTAGGCAGAATTGTACCTACTGGCCTTTTCTTTTTCCTTACAAGTATTCCTGCAAGATGTCTATCTTGCATCTGGCCCTCCTGATATTAGGAGCACTCCCCATTGTCTATGGCAAGGATATGAAAACTATATCCGAAAGCAGCCAACGTCTAAGGCAACTCCTTCCACTACTAGATCATCTTCAGGGAAGATACATGACCCCAGCAGACAAACCAACCACAATCCCTGAAGGAGTTAGCATAGATGTTCCCAACAAATTAATTACTGTTCAGGATGGCAAGGATGCCTACCTCACCGCCTCAGTTGTGGGTCCTGACAAATCTTCCCTCCAAATTGAATGGCAGACTAACAACAATGGACACACACTCCCTGTTGCCTGCCTTGCCAAAGGCACTTTCCAAGGTTGGCCCAACACCAATATTGACCCTAACGGTACCCTGTCCATTCGCCAAGCTAATCACAGACATTCTGGTTTATATAATCTTACTGCTCTAATTGACCCTGCCTTTTGTGAGAGGTCCCCACATGGCTCCACAAAAGACTTTTGTAACCATCATTATAAAGCTACAGCAGCTATGTTTTTGGCTGTAGTCCATCCTACTGAAGCTGAATTGACTGCTTGTCTCCCACAGGAACCTGGCCCAGCCAGTGGTCTTACTGACACCTCCCTTCCAGGTACCCTTGTTAACAATGTGCAATACATGCATGTCCCAGTTATTTGTAATTTTGCTTATTGGAATATGGCTGAATTTGGTATGTGTCATAATACAAATACCTCTACGTTTTTCAGTACTATGTTATTAGACAGTCTTGCTGCTTACCAGACACGCACACAAGACCCCATGGCTGGTACACACACTATTGAACATCTACGTTTATTTAGGCCTAGACTAAACCTTGATGATAAGAAAAAGGCCAAATCTTCCTCTACCCACAGGAAGTGTGACACTGCTGATGTCACTAGTGCCACTGGCACAATTTCCAGTCTCTTCAGAACTGGCATGTCAATCTGGAACAGAGCAGATATGCCTCAATCTCTAGTCAAATTGCCAAATTCCAGGATGGCATGATAAATAATATACTACCATCCTCATTGCATGGTGTGGGTGGGCTTAGTCAGGAAGAGTGCTTTACCGTGTGTAACATGCACAATATTACCAAGAGTTTTACAGATACTATGTATAAAATTTATGAACTTGTTGCTCAGAATAACATGGAGGCAGACAACCACAATATATATAAAATATTGCCAGGGAACTTTTGTGCTCTGCTTATAGCTCTTATGTCATAACCACTGTCAATAATCTCTTCCGTGATCTGGAATATGAACATATTCCTGATATTATTCATGACAGGAGACTTGCTAAATAGAACTGTCCACATTATAAATCTACTACTTGCATCACTATGTGCATTTCTAGGTCACTATCCATCCCCATGTCAACTGTACGTAACTTAGGTTACTTCACCTGTCATCCCAATAGGGGACCATGTTATGATGCTAATCGCTGTACCATTAGAAACACCATGTTTGTCACATTTACTGTATCTTTAACATGTTCTGATCCCACTACAGCTCTTTTTAATCAATTAGCCTCCATTCACTCCATTGGGCACCTTGATGAGGATATCTACAGGGAACGCATCGACCTTCCACTTCTTCTGGTTTATCAACCCACCCTTGAAGCATGGGTGGTGCCTCACACGAACTGTTGTGCCAAGAAGGGATATCACTACTTGTGTCACTGTGATTTTTTTCGACTTCATCAAGCTGGTGTGTGGCTATTCACTGGACAGCATTAACTGGTCCTTTACCATGGACTTGGACATTAATTCAAATGAAACTGATAGACCCAGGGCACCATCAACAGCATCACCAGTGAGCAACACTGGATGTCTTTACAACAAATATGCTGAAGAGGTTCATTGCCTGACTACAAGTCTTATGAATCAATCATTCACCTGCCCAATTCAACTGCAAAAATAGAGGATTCCTTCTGTTAAAATGTCTTATAACACTGATGGTCAGTACTGTATTAAGACAAATTATAAAACCTTTGTATATGGCCTCAAGACTTGAGATGTGAAATTTCCTAATTTTTGCTTTATTCCTCATCAAACAACCCTTATTGATTATACAGTGATTACTCCTATTCCTATTGCGGAACCAGATGTTATTGACAATGACCCTGAATATATTATTGCTCTCTCTCAGTATTTACCAATATTTAATGTCCACATTGACCCATTGACATTAACATTGCAGTCCCTTTTAGATAGAAAAGACACGCATATCATCTACTGTACATCAGCAATAATATCGCCAAGGCTGGAGATTACCTCAATGCTCTTATTCATGATGGTGATTTCAGTGCTGCACTCTCCAATACTTGGTTAGAATTAATGTTGAAAGGTTTTGTTATTATTCAAGCATTTTTAATTGTGTTTTTGATACTAACACTTTGCTGTTTAAGGCACATGCTCAAACAACATTGTAAGCAACTCAAGTTCCTTTACAAGGCTCATGCATCGGGTCTGTAAATGATGGAGATTGCTCCCACTACTTTCCCATAGTGTTGTTGCCTTTTCGGTAAGGCAACAAAGGGAGGAATGTTATGTGAGGTCCCCACATTCTAATTGGATAACCATTGTGCACCTTAGACAATACATACAGATATATGTTAGGCTACCTAATGCACTAACATATAGGGCATTGACACTTACTGTATAAGAGTAAGTAGCCAGGAGTATAATTGTAATCTATATGCTGCTTTTGCTGTGAAACATGCTACAAGCAATGTGCCAAGACACACTTGTGTCTTCGTTTATCTTCCGAGAAGTTATTGTACAGCCTACACTGCCACTATGCAGATTTATGCAATATTGCACTACATCCTGTATCTTGTATGAGTCCTTTGTTCTATATTTCTAGCTGACTTTACAAATAATGTATAACAATAGATAACACTGTGGAGCCACCTAACGTTTGGCCAATAGGGGCTTATTTTATGTATCTAGTCCTTTGCTAGCTATAGTAACAATCAGAAGTATATAACCTATTGTCTTACATATTCCCCTCGAGACCATCTTCACTGCTAGGGGTATTTGGGAAACTTCGGCTCCCAGTGTCTAATGGTAAAGACCTGATTTAGGGCACCTGCTAACTTTTTGTGTAATAAACAAGTTTATTACTGAATTTGCCACAAGTCCATGTCTCTTTTGCATCTCTAAGACTGCCAAGAATCTGACCAGAGCTAAACACCCTAACACCTTCCAATGGGTCAGGATCAGGATCTGCCTGCAACTCTGATTCCATAGCCTGCTCCTGCTGCATTACACCTGGACGTGCCTCTGTGGGTCCCCCTGACCTGAGGGGCCTGGTTTGGGGACAGTGTATTTGCTGGGATGTACTGTGAGATACTGGGGCTCAAAAGCTCACTGAGGAGCAGCCAGAGACTTTTACACAATTCTGCTTTGCCACTGCCAAGCGATGGACCAGATCCCCCCTCAGCTTGGAGGACCAGCTGGGGGGGCCATGAGAGAAATATCATGCTGGACAATACAATGAGGACAGTATGTACTCACGGGAGAGGGCCTCATCACCCTTCTGTAGGTCTTACATTGTTTCATAATGTATGGTCTCCTGAAAGCCATGGTGCCAAAAACAGAAATAACTGTGACAGAAAAACTTAGATTTATAACTGTACTGTGAGAAAAACTGCCAGCCAACAGTAAAAAACCATTCCAGCAGCTTGAAAGCTGTAACTGAAAGTGAGCTCACCTCTAGGCTTGTGGATGTGTGAGGATGTGTGTGTGTGTGAGCATGCACAAACATTGCGTTCCTCCACCTACTGGTGAGAAGCTGTAATGATAAAGATGCACATGCCCAGTTCAAATGGTGGCCATACAACTGTAGAAAATGATGCTGAGGTGAGAAAATACAAACAAAAAAACTCACAAGTTGGCAAGACAAAAACTTTTTAGGGCAGACAACACAGAAAACTCTAAAAACCTCAAGCTGGGGGGGGCAAGGAGTCGATGCTATAGACAAGTGACCAATCAGAGCCCCTACACTCTCAATAAATAAATCCATACCTACCTGAGGCACCTTTTTTCATTTTTAAGGAATTCTAACATGAGACCATAGAAAACACCCTAGTGAGGCATAAGTGGCTCCCAGTCCACACAAGGAGTGAGAAAAAAAGGCAGGTTATTCAATTATAAAGCTGCAACCTAACAGGCACGATTTAAATTTAGGGGTGCTCCCTGAAACAGGTAGCCCCACCCTGCAGAGCAGAATTACAGTCCCAACTAAAGTCTTGAAATTTGAAATTCTTCAGAGAAGAGAAAGTAGGCGTAGCTCTGTCCCCTTCGAATGGCAAAGTACAACTGGGGGGTTGCTATTAGTGCAAGGAATCCTCAGATGCCCAACATTCTAAATCTTTGGCTGTGCCATTTCCCTGGTAGGAGTGCACTATACTCATTTTTAATGATTACCTATTGACAATGTGGAGCACTACAGAAATCCACACGGAGAGAAGTGTGAAAAGCATCTAGATTAGAGCGTGATGCATGTTAGTGCTGTCTACAGAAGTCGCTTGTCTGAGGTCACACACTGAGTATTTAACTGTAGCAGGGTATGAGTCTGCAATCTCCATTTCCCAGTCACAACCACCAGGCCACATTACATCCCACTTCTCATTAGTTACTGGTGGAAGGACAATGATAATACAACATACATATTCCCTTCTACAGACCTGACATATAATAAGGACTATATTCTGTAGTTCACCTATGACATGCACAGTGGAATCTAAACACATGCCGTGCATGCCTATGTATGTATGTAGGTGAGAAATGTGTGTGTATGTATGTATGTATGAAATCAGGTACAAGAACAAGTGATGTATAACATGAGGTATTTTGTCCGAAACATCTGTTCACCAGCACAGATAAGCTGAACAAATCTCTATGCTTCTGGGAAACACTTGGACCTTGGGGAAGATATGGACTGACTGGAGGAGGAATTAGGTTTGTTTACTTAACATCAACTGTTCAGGTGACCTTCGGAAATATGTAACTTTGGGTAGTGCCAGTGAACAGATGTTTCAGACAAAACACCTCATTTTATACACCACTCATTCTTGTACCCAATTCCATACATACATACATGCACCTGGTGGTTGTGACTGGGACATGGAGATTGCAGGCTCATGCCCTGCTAGAGCTACTTACTCACTGCGTGACCTCAGACCAGCAACTTCTATAGATAGCATTAATATGCATCGCACTCTAATCCAGGTGCTTTTCACACTTCTCTCTGCGCAGATTTCTACTGCACTATTATGCCAGCGCTGAGTTCACTAGGAACCGTCTCGACTAAAGTCTGCCTCTCAGTCAGTTGAAATGCCTAGTTATAAAGGTATCAAATTCTGGGGCAAATGCCTTGGTACATTAAGTTGTAGGATGTAGACGGCCCCCTTTATTCAGCTTTCTGTCCTTCTAAAGGTAACCACAATCATCAACTAAGCCAAACCCCTGCTCCTTGTACCACTCCTTCAACCAAGGAATTGAAATGGTTTATCAAGAGAATACCGGCCTCCCTTTGCCCAAGACTGGAAGAACTTCAGAAAATGCAACTGAGGTACCCCCCTGCTTATGGCACTCAGGGCCAGAGTTGAATCCCTGGATACTACAGCACGTCACCAGTCTGGTGCTTCCTCAAAGGAGTGGGGATTCAGGATCAGACTTCCACTTTTAAAGGCTGGAATCAATGGTTCATAGAAGGCACATGTCCCAGGATTGTCTAACAATTAATTAATGTCCTGAAGACAGCCAATTATGCTAAACTTTGTGAAACTTCATTTGCTAAAATGACTTCCTAGAATAAATGGCTACTAGATGGCAAGAACTCAAGGTTCATCTAGCAATTTCAGAACTTAGACTGCTACAGGAGCCACAAGCTTATTACTGAGGCACACAGGGCATATAGCTGTGTGCTTGTCCACCTACATAACTGTCAAGCAGGGAAGCGGGTGTGTTGTGGACCACTGCTAGGCAACGCACTTGGCCCTAGCAAACCACACAAGCCAAGTGTCTATTTGGACAAAGGGGTTGTGAGCAGCCTTAGTAATGGCCAGGCACAGTCTGTATCCATGCAGGAGACTTTTAGGACTGAAACCTATTTTAAATGGGAAAAGAAGTTTCATTTAATTTTAGTAGGCTCACGTGGGACTGGAAGTTGATTCCTCCTTACTTCTGTGATAGTGTAGAACATCGGGTACACGTAGGACCTACACTATTAGCATAGAGTTCAAGTTATGCTGTTTGGTGCAGTCACCTGTTCCTTTATTTTAGTTTATTTCAGTTGAGGTTCACCCCCACACCACCCTGTAAAACCAAAACAAGGGAGGTGTGGGGTGCGAGGCCCCCCAACTTAAATAAACTGACAACCAAGTAAGGCAGGTGACTAAAGCAGAGGCTGTATTCAGGAAGCTTTTATGGCAAGCTTCCTAGGTGTATCCAATATTCTACACTATAACCCTTACTTCCAGGAGACTGGTTCTTTCATTTGCTCTTGCTTTAAAGAGCATCTCTTTCAAAGTATCCAAATCTTAACCCATTGGATAAATTGCATCTTTAATTCTCTAGAACATTTCACAAAGTCAATGTCTTCAGAAAAAATGGTATCTAACACATAGGAATTGTCTTTGTGGGGCTGATTTAATCAGGGACCTGGGTAGGCTCATTTGGCATTTAACACTGAGTTTGTTGCTATCTCTTCTTGATAGCCCATGGAGATCACCTACCATGGACACATAAAGTCATGTGTCTCCTCTGGTGTCCCCCGCCAAACATTACCAAGATGCCCTATTGCCTGTGGGGTGGCATCACTTACCCATAACCCAGCAAACTGTATTGTATTTTTTCTGCAGGATAGGGTACTTACCCTTCAATCCCACCTCTGAGACACCATGGAAAGCTTGAAAAAATCTAAGGATTTCAAATGGGAGCCAGATTTTTGGCTGTCTTAGTACAGACATTGAGTCACTGTACACTTCAGTCAAGCACAGTGCTTGCTTAACCATTATCTGTAGATATATTTGTTTGCTGCTGTAACCAGAATGGAAAATAAATCATTTCTATACTTTATATAAATAATCTATCTTTGGGAACAGCTCTGAGGAAAGGATTATCTGGAAAACTGTCTATTCCAAGACATAAATTCTTCCCAGTATCTTCACCAGCTCCTCCCACTATTCTAGTATAGGAAAAGCAGTTTGGATATGTTTAAAATATCTGCAATTTTCTGAAAAGGTGAGCCTCACCAGGTCATTTTCTCAGATTCTAAAAGCATCTGATTAGTGTTTTAAAATATTGGTCTCGAGACTCAGTATATTCCTCCAGCAGAACTTTTCACATAATTAAAGGTGTGTAGGAAACAAAAGAAAAAAAAAACATAAAAATGGCTAGTACTGGAGAAAGGATCCAAAGAGTCAAGTCTGTACAATACAGTTCTGTTCACAGTGGCATTATACAAATATGTGTGAAACAGTAAACAGTGACATTTCACTAAGCATTTTAGCACCACTATAAGATGTTTTTACGATATTTTCCTTCACTGTCAATACTACTGTACAGTATACTGTATAAGCAAAAGTTAAGTAAAACAACAGTTTTTGTGTTTCACATCTTTAAAAATCCTAAAGGTTCTGATAAGGCTCAGATAAGTAACATAACTTTTCACTGTTTATCAGAACCTTCTGTGACTCTCTCCTCTCTATTTCCTTACGACGTGTCCCAAATAAGTGTGCAATCATTTTCTTTTGCAGCACAAGTTCTACAGCATTTCAAAAAAAACATATTTTAGCACACTTTCTCTGTAGAACCAATATTTGAGAAAATAAAGTCACAACTTTCCAAGCAGGCTCCTTCTAGGAGTACAAATATGTAACATGAGGAAAATCAGTCCTCATTTGTTTCTGCTGTTCATTGAGAAGTAATTTTGGTGGCTCATTAGTGTGGTGTTTCTTAGGATTGTTAAACCTAATGCCCACCCTTCCCCCCAGCCCATAGCCTCCTGTCTGAAGCACAGTGTACATGGAAACATAAAAACTTGCCAGCAAAAATGGACTGCTTGGCCCACCCAGTCTACCCAGATGTTCCCCACCTAATCTGTCAACACACACCCTAAGTGATCTCTGCTGACCTTCTCCCCCCTCCCTGCCTTTTTATTAATATTCACATCTTTCCCATGCATGTTTGAAGCCTCCCACTGTTTTCACCTTCACCACTTCTGCTGGCAATCTGTTCCAGGCATCTACCACCCTTTCTGTGAAGTAGTACTTCCTCCCATAGCTCTTAAACTCCCTGGCCCCCCAGCTCAATTGCATGTCCCTAGTCCTGGTGCCCTTTCACATTTGAAGAAGACTCCTTGCTGCACCCAGGTCACCCCTGTGAGGTACTTGTAGGTCTCTTTCAATTCGTTTCTCACTCTCCTGTACTCCAAGGCATACATGTTGAAAATCTCTTAGTCTCTCTTTGTATGGCTTCTTGTGCAACCCCTGCATTAGGTGCCCTCCTCTGGTCTGCCTCCATCTGTCTATGTTCTTTCTGAGATGCAGCCTTTAAAACTGGACACAGTACTCCAGGTGGAGTCTCACCAGTAAGTAATACAGTGGCAACATCACCTCCCTCCCTCCTCCTCCTGCTGGCAGTACTCCTTCCCGTGCACCACAGCATCCCACTAGCCCTGCCCAGTGCTTTGTCACACTGTCCTGCCACCTGCCACAATGAGGTTATCAGTTATGATAACTCCAAGGTCTATTTCCTGCTTAGTTACTGTCAGTACCTCCCCCATCCTATATTCCACTCTTGGGTTCCTATGCCCTAGGTGCATGATTTTGCATTTTTTGGCATCAAACTCCAACTGCCATGCTCTTGACTACTACTCAAGTTTCCCAAGATCCCTTCACAGTCTCCCTAACCCCTCCTGAGTGACCACCCTATCATAGATTTTGGTATTATCTAAAAAAGCATACATTCCCTTCCAGTTCTTCTGCAATGTCGCTAATGAAGACATTGAACATGACCAATCCCAGTACTGACTCTAGCAGCACCCCGCTAGTTACTCTCCCATCTTAGAGTGAGGGCCGTTATCCACCATCCTCTCTCGTCTATCCGCTAACCAGTTTCTAACCCAGTTCACCACTTTGGATCCCACCACTAGGCTTCTCAATTTCTTTGTCAGTCTCCTGTGCGGCACAGTGTCCAAGGACTTGCTGAAGTTCAGATATGCTAAGTCCTCTGCCCTTCCCTGATCTATTTCCCTGTTCACCCAGTGCAAGAAATCAATAAGATTTATCTGGCATGACCTTCACCCCACAATAAATACATGCTGCCTGTGGTCTTGCAGCTCATGGTATTCAAGATACTCTACCAGCCTTTCTTCAAGCAGGGTTTCCATTAATTTCCCCACCACTGAAATGAGACTGGCAGGCCTACAGTTGCTAGCCTCCTCTCAGCTATTACTGTTTCATAGAGGAACCACATCTGGGCTTCTCTAGTCTGGAACCATGTCTGTTTCTTGTTAACTGTTGAATAAGGCCATCAGTGGGGCAGCTTGTATCTCCCTGAGTTCCTTTAACACCCTTGGGTGTATCTTGTTGGTCCCATGGCCTTGTCCAAATTCAGAGCTGCAAGTCCCTTTAGAACTCTTTCCTCTGAAAATGGACTTGTGTCCACCTCACCCCCCCCCCCACACACACACACTTTGTTCTTGCTAATCCCTGGTGGTTCATCCTCCCCCACTCCATTGTGAAGACTGAGCAGAAGTACCTGTTCAGGATGGCAGTTTTTCCTTGGTCCTCTGCTGTACAGTCTCCCCCTGCTGTCCTCCTCTCCCTCCCCTTGTTTTCCTCTTCTCAGTTATGTATCTGAAGAAAGTCCTAAACCCTTTATTTACCTTTTGACTATCCTTTCCTCTGTCCATGCCGTTGCTCCCCTCACTGCCTTACCTGCTTCTGTCTGTTTTACTAGGTTCACCTCCCTGTCCTACTCCCTCCATTTTTCCTTTTACCTCCTAAATGCCACTTTTCCTTCACCGCCTTAGCCATTTCCCTAAAAAAACAATAACAGTCACATTTTCCTTTTACTCAGTTCCTTCATGGTGAGGCTGGTTGTTTTAATTATCCTGTCCCTTACTGTTCCCCACTGTGCCTCTACCCCCCCCAGCCAATCCCCCCTCAAGGGGCAGTTTTGGAGGCTGTCTCCCATTTCTTTAAAATGTGCCCTCTTGAAGTCCAGGACCATCGTCCTCATGTGGTTCGCCTCTGCTCCTGTCGCTATGTTAAACCACACTGTACAGTGATCACTGGTACCTAGAGGACTGCTCTCTGTGACGTCTGCTATGATGTCCCTATTTGTAAGCACCAGATCCAGCACTACCTCATCCATAACAGGTTCTTTCAATAGTTACACAAAAGAGCCCCTTGTAGGGAGTTAAGGATGGCCCTGCTCCTAGCTGAAGCCACCGTTGCGAGGCTCCACTCCATGTCTGGCAGACTGAAGTCACAAACTAGCAGCACCTCCCCCTTACTTGCCATTCTGATGATGGCACCATACCTCTCAACCTCTCAGCATTTAAAATCATAGCACTGGCCTTCAAAAATCATAGCAAAGGGGGCGGCCCGCCGGCGCAGCAGTTGGATTTCCACTTGCGACGCCAGCGACCCGGGTTCAGGGAACGAGCCCGAGAAGCTGGAGGCCGGGCTGGGAGAGGGCTTGAGGCGCCCTAAGGACAGCCTGCCCCTCCGGGGAGGGGTATCAGGAGCTCGCTTTGTCTGACCCCGGTGGAGACCCGAGGTGTAACAAGACCAAGACTGACAAGGGAGGCGACGTGCCAAACATCAGCATTTAAGCGCCTTGACATCAGGGGACACGGCACGTCGCAAAGAGGAACACCGGAAAAAGCAACTTGCGGCCTCCCAGTAGACAGAGCACTAGGCCCCGACCCTCAATGCCCCTGCCTGCCCAGAGACAGCATCCCGACGAAGCACAGTGTGTCTC
The DNA here is from genome assembly GCA_016271365.2 of Neoceratodus forsteri. NCBI lineage: Eukaryota > Metazoa > Chordata > Ceratodontiformes > Ceratodontidae > Neoceratodus > Neoceratodus forsteri. The sequence goes on along the minus strand of CM028130.1, from coordinate 1,631,708,853 downwards.
GGGGTGAATGGGCCCCCACCCCATACCCCGCCTGGGGGGATAACCAAGGCTCCATGGGGGATGGACTGCTCTGGTCCACAGGCAGGTAAGCGAGGGCTGAAAAGGCCGTTGGGTGTCTCCCGAAGAGAGGGGGGCCACAGGGGAGGGGGAGTAAAAAAAAAAAATCATAGCAAAGGGCCAGAATGTGTAGCACTTTCTTATTTTAAACAACAATATGTCTACAGATAGTGGGTCCCATATAGTTAGTGATAAGGAATGCTTCTGTCAACTTGTTCAATGATTTAATAGTTTGTGTGTCCAGAAATAGCTTTAACATTATGAGGAACATCAGTAAACCTGTGTGGAACATGAGTCAATTTAAATGTAAAAATCATAGTGTTATGCAGAATTCATAGCAGTTGAGAGGTATGGATGGCACCCTCAAGTGCCTTTCCCAACTCCTCTCCCTGTGCTGGAGGTCTATACACTACCTCGGTATGGACAGTGACCTCAGAGCCTGTCTCTAGGATGATCCAATGCACCTCCAGCTCTTCCTTTTTCCTCCAGGTGCCTATGTATCTCCATGGCCGTGATTCCTTCCCACACATATAGTGCAACACCTCCTCCCCTTCAAGACTGTGCCTCGCAGGTATATTCTCTTTGGAGGTAGAGACATACAGCTCACCCTATGTGGCCAGCAGAATCAGTCATAACTTTCTTCACACAGATCTGGAGAGGGGGTGGGTAGTAGTGTTCACAACCCCAAGGAACACCGCACCACAGATCTGCCAAGACTTCCGAGTCTCCAAACCCTAATGTTTTTCTTTTCCTTACTTTGCCAGATTCTAAAAGCATCTGATTAGTGTTTTAAAATATTGGTCTTGAAACTCAATATACTCCTCCAGGAGGTCTTTACCCACATTGAAGGTTAGTAGCAAAAAAACAGCATGAAAATGGCTAGTGTTGGAGAAAGGACCCAAAGGGGCAGGTCTGTACAAGGTGGTTCTATTCACACTGGCATTATACAATATGTGTAGAGCAGTGTGGAGCAGTAAATAGTGACATCACTAAACATTTTAGTACCACTATAAAATGTTTTGACATTATTTTCATTCATTGTCAACTGTCAATAGTGTTGTACAGTGCATTGTATTTTTATTTTTTTATTTATTAAGTTCCCGGATTACAATACCTATGAATCTGAGACTCTTTTACATAGGTTCCACGTCGATTTTGAACAACAAATACACACAGAGAAATAATGTGATGAAAATAACATTGTAGACAAGCATATGTGTTACAAGCTAGAAGGTTAAACAGTAAACAACTACTTGAGGTAGGTAGTATAAGCAGAAATTAAGTAAAAAACACTTTTTGTGTTTTACATCTTTAAAGATCCTAAAGGTTCTGATAAGGCTCGGATAAGTAACATAACTCCTCACTGCTTATCAGAACCTTTCAGAACCATTTGTGATTCTCGTATCTCTACTTCCTTATGACTTGCCCAAATAAGTGTGTAATCATTTTCTTCTGCAGCACAATTTCTACAGCATTTCCCAAAATATATTTTAGCACACTTTCTCTGTAGAACCAATATTTGAGAAAATCAAGCCATAACTTTCCAAGCAGGCTCCTTCTAGGAGTCCAGATATGTAGCATGAGAAAAATCAGTCCTAGTGTGTTTCTGCAATTCATCAGGAAGTAATTTTGGTGAATCGTTGGTGTAGCCTTCCTTGTCATTGTCAGCCCTAATGCCCAACCTTCCCTCTAGCCTCCAGCCTCCTGCCTGAAGCACACAGTACATAGAAACATAGAAATCTGTCAGCAGAAAAGGAAAACTTGGCCCACCCAGTCTGCCCACATGTTTCCTGCCTAATCTGTCACCATAGACCCTAACTGGTCTCCAGTGACAACCCCCCCATTAAGTAATAGTCACCTATGTCTATCCCATGCATGCATGAATCCCCCATTGTTTTCACCTTCAGCACTTCTGCTGGCACTCTGTTCCAGTGCTACCATCCTTTCAGTGAAGTAGTACTTCCTCCCATCCCTTATGACTCCCTCCAGCTTCATTGCATGCCCCCTGGTCCTGGTGCTCTTCCTCATTTGAAAGAGACTTCCTCCTGCATCCAGTTCACACCTGTGAGGTACTCATCATAGGATCATAGGATGTTACGTGTTAAGGGGACCAATGGTCCATAAGAAACTCGCCACCTATACAGGTGGAGCACTTAACTTATAAAAGATGTCTTTCTTTGACCCATACGATAGTCAAGCTTATTTTTAAAAATAACCATGCTATCACTGTTGACAACATTGGAAGACAATGTGTTCCAGACAGGAATCATTCTCTGGACGAACCAGTTATTACGCTTGTTAGTTCTGTTAGTATTCTCTTTTAATTTTAAATTAGGAGATCTTGTGTTGAAGGTGCCAGTATATCTAACCAGCCCAAGTGTTTCCATAAGATAATAACCTTTAATAGCTTTAAAAGTGAAGCATAGATCTCCCCTGATTTGTCTGTATTGTAAAGAATACAATCCCAAATGTTCAAGTCTTTGATCATAACTCAGATTTTGAACAGTATTAATGTGTTTTGTAATTCTTCGTTGTACACCCTCCACTAATTTTTTACTTCTGACTGTTGTTGGTGCACATAATGGAGCACAGTATTTGAGGTAGGGACGTACTAGAGTTGAATAAAGAGGTATTATGACCTTAGGATCTTTGCTTTTAATGTTTTTTTAAGATGCAATTGATAATTCTATGACATTTTTCAACAATGTTTTATTATGCAGCTCAAAGGTTAGTTTGTTGTTAATTATCACTCCAAGGTCAGTTTCATTATCAGTTTCTTGTAATTGCATATTATTTATCCTGTAAATATTTTTAATATTATTGTGCCCTAAGTGCATAACTTTACATTTTTTAATGTTAAAGCTCATTTTATTATTATGTGCCCAAAGTACTAGATGATTTAGGTTATTTTGCAGATCAACTGCAGACAGTAAATTATTTACTACACAACCTAATTTACAATCATCTGCATACTTGACTGATCAGGTCTCACCAGTAGTTTACATGGATGAAATCAAAATTTTAAATAATGTGGGCCCCAGTAACAAGCCCTGAGGTACACCGCTTTTAATAGGTCCCCAATTGGAGAGGTATCCTCTTATGGCTACTCTCTGCCTCCTGTTGGTAAGCCATGAGGCAATCCAATTCACTATATTATTTTGCAGATTAATTTTAAGTAGTTGTTCAAACACAATCTTGTGTGAAACCGTGTCAAATGCCTTGGAATAATCAAGGTATATGACATCCACTGGTAAACCTTAATCAAGAGCTGCACTCACTGATTCAAAGAAATGAATCAGATTGGTTAAACAGGATCTACCAGGTTGAAAACCATGCTGGTTAACATCTGTTAGATTATTTTGGAGGCTATGTATCTCTACCCATTTCTGAATGAGTTTCTCTAACATTTTGTAAATGACCGATTTTAGGCTTATAGGCCAATAGTTGTTAACATATTTTTCATTGCCAGCTTTAAAAACAGGGGTCACTATGGCCTCTTTCTGGATTGAAACAGTTTTCCCTTCTTTCAAAGAAGTATTAAACAGTAAGGTGAAAGGACCTTTTAATTCCAGACTCAGCTCTTTAATTAATTTAGGGTGTATCCTGTCTGGACCAGGTGAACCATTACATATTAAGGTCTTTATCATGTTGCTTCGCACTCTCCTATCTTACATGGTGCACATATTGAGATCCCTCACTCTCTCCTTGTAAGGCTTTTCGTGCAACCCTTGGATTAGCTGCCCTCCTCTGGACTGCTTCCACCCTATGTAGGTCCTTTCTGAGGTGAGGCCTCTAGAACGGGACACAGTACTCCGGGGGGGGGGTCTCACCAGCAAGCAATACAGTGGCAACACCATCTCCCGCCTCCTGCTGAAGATACCCCTCCCTATGCTCCCCAGCGTCCCACTACTTTGTCATACTATCCAATGACTTTGATGTAATTGGCTATGATAACTTCAAGGTCTCTTTCCTGTTTATTTACTGTCAGTACCTCCCTCCCGCCTATATTCCACTCATGGATTCCTGTGCCATAGGTGCATGATTTTACATTTTTTGACATCAAACCCAAACTGCCATACTCTTGACCACTCCTTGTGCTTCCCAAGATCCTTATACATTCTCTCTGTCCCCTTCTGAGTGACCACCCTATTATAGATTTTGATTAGGGATGGGCTACCCGTCGGGTAGCTGGACCAGGTAGGTCGGGTATTGGCAATTTTTGGCCAGGTAGGATAGTTTGGGTAATGTACTACCCTACCTGACATAACAGTGTATTCCATGGGTTGGTTACTTTTGACAAGGGTAACGGGTCGAGTAGTGGGTAATGTTTTTTAAACAGGCATTACAGACAGCCTGTGGGTCCTGGGACTGTTCCCTGGCTGGAACAGGCATGAAAGGGCAGCCTGCAGGGTCCTTCATGAGCTAACAGCAGAGTTTGGAGCACATGACACCGTGCTGACAATCTGATTGGTCAGTGGTGTCTGTGCTCCATCTGCTGAGCTCATTGCACAGATAGCAGCCAGAGTGTAAAGGAATCAGGTACTAGCTCTGCATTTTCATCACATTGTGGTGAAAACATAAAACAAAAACCACACACACAAAACTAAACCCTCCATGAAGGAACAAGGGGTTGGGGACTGAAACAATCTCAGGAGGGAGGGAGTAATTGGGGGATCATCTGATGGTGCAGTGCTGGGGAGAGAAGGAGCAGGGGTGGGGGAAGGCACTGGCAGCTGGTTTGTGTCTCTGCAGCATACTGAAAGCCATTTAGACTGTCAGTTTACACAGTTTGTGTTAGGTGTCCTGAGCCCTGTCATTTTATTACTGTGACACAGCTGTGTATCTCTGCAGCATAGTGAAAGCCATTTGGGCTGTATTACACTGTCTGTTAGGTGCCCCAAGCTCTGTCTGTGACATTAGCTTCACTGTGTGTCTCTCTGCAGCATAGTGAAAGACATTTAGGCTGTATTACACTGTCTGTTAGGTGCCCCAAGCCCTGTCTGTGACATTAGCTACACTGTGTGTGTCTCTGCAGCATACTAAAAAACCATTTAGGCTACATTACACTGTCTGTTAGGTGCCCCGAGCCCTGTCTGTGACATTAGCTACACTGTGTGTGTCTCTACAGCATAGTGAAAGTCATTTAGACTATATTACATTGTCTGTTAGGTGCCCCAAGCCCTGTCATTTATTACTATGACATAGCTACACTGTGTGTGACCTCTCTGCAACATAGTGAAAGCCATTTAGGCTTTATTACAGTGTCTGTTAGGTGCCCCGAGGCCTGTCTGTGACATTAGTTACACTGTGTACTTCTCTGCAGCATAGTGAAAGCAATTTAGGCTGTATTACACTGTCTGTTAGGTGCCCCAGGCCCTATCATTACTGTGACATAGCTACACTGTGTGTGATGGCTCTCTGCAGCATAGCAAAAGCCATTTAGGCTGTATTACACTGTCTGTTAAGTGCCCCGAGCTCTGTCATTTATTACTGTCTGTGACATAGTTAGCTACACTGTCTGTCTCTGCAACAGTTAATGAAACAATATCCATTCCTTTTATGGCTGTGTCTACTATGTCTTGTATTTCCCAGTCTAAGTCTACTAAAAGGATGTACAGTGCTGCTGCACGTGCAACTGTTAATAATATGGACAATATGAATCATAGCACTAATAAAGAACATAGCGACAATAATAATATTACCAGAGCTGGCACTAAATCACCAAAAAAGTATGTTAACAATGAAACGATAGTAGAGTTTCAGAAAGAACTGATTGGAGTTATTTGTAGAGGTACTAAACATTTTGCCACATATGCCAGGATACTTCAAAGTGCTGAAGCAGCATGCAAGGGCAAGGCGGCATCCTCCTCAGATATAAGCTCAGATCCTAAGGCAGTGAATGCTGACAATGATGGTGGTGATGGGGGGGGCTAGGAATGGGATAGCCCAGGCTATGTCCCACATGATGACGATGGCACTTCCAGTCCTTCTGAATTTTGTGGCAATAAGGTCGGTACATTCAATGAGGGAGTAGAAGAAGATGTTGCTATAAGTCATGAGAGGCAAGTGCAGGAAAAAAAATCATATACTAAACATAAGAATAAGAAGCTGAGCATGAATGAGAACAATTCATGTCAACAAGGAAATCGTAGTGTAGGGTTTCCTCCAAGTCCCTTGACTGTACAAGAAATAGTGCCAGGCACCATGGTACAAAGCACAAAAGGGAAATCTTTAGTGTGGAATTTGTTAAATAATGACCCTGCAGACAACTCACGAGCTGTACACAATTTGTGCAAAAAGAGCATCAGTTGTGGTGGAAAAGTGGGAAATTTTGAAACAGCAGTAATGATACGACATACAAAGGCAAAAATACCCAACTGAGTGAGGCAGGGCAAGGAACAGTGTGGTTGGTATGGGCGGTAGTGGAGGCGGGTGTAGCTGTGACCATAGTGACAATGAACTGGAAGCAGGAACTGACAATGAATCACTTGATGCATCCTTGTAGTCTTCTGAGACAAACATAGATTGTTTTCTTCTGACACCATCAAGTACTGCAAAATCCCAAAAGTACAGTAGTACTCAATGTGAATAAGGCGTGAAAAATACAATCCCCAAAAAATTTAAAATATCTTATAATTCTCATCAATTAACTTTAAAAGAAAGTGTTGTGAGGACATCAAAATTTACCCACATGCATCCAACATGCTAGCTGTTAAATAGAGCCATTGCAAAGATGTTGGCCGATTGTCAACTCTCTTTTGCTTTTGTTGCCCAAAAAGGTTTCCTCAAGTTCATGAACTGGAGTGAACCACAGTACATTGTTCTGTATCAAACATGTTTCTCGAAAAAGGCTGTTCCACAGTTGTATGACTTGGTGTGTTCTGCAGTCATTAAGCAGTTGAAACTCTCTGAGGTTAAGCAGGTTCACATAATGATATATGGACCAGCAACCAAACAATTGACTACATGACTGTTACAGCTCATCGAACAAGTTTTCAGTCAGAAAATAATAATCTCCACTATACTGTAAGCAGTAGGAAGCAGGTTGTATTATGTATCACCACTTTTGAGGAAAACCACACTGCTGTGAAAATTTTATAGGAGCTGCAAAATCAATTCCAGAAATGTCTTACTCTGCATTCCTTATCTCCAGGGTTCATAGTGTCAGATAATGGTGCCAACATAGTCAAAGCTGTTAGAGATGGCAACTACCAACACATACCTTGTTTTGCACATTGTTTAAATCTTCTCATCCATAGTTTCTTAAATGGAAACAGAGCTGATGAAAACCTGCAAAGTCTCACTAGGAAAATATGTGGTGATTTCAGCCACTTTATGAAAGCACAAAAAATCCTGAAGGAGCTACAGAGGTCAAACTTACCACTGCATACATTAAAGCAGGAAATTCCAATCCACTGGAATTCAACATTTTACATGTTGGAAAGGCTTCTTAAACAGAAAAATGCTGTACATGACTACAACATGCAGAATAAAATAGATAAAGAGACATCATTCTCAGTTCCAGCAACTGGACACTTCTTGAATCTTTGGTCACCTTATTGGAGCCATTTGATGCTGCTACACATGATGTCAGTGTGGACAGTGCAACTCTGAGTCAAATTCTTCCTCAAATAAGATTTCTTCACATTTTCTTTAATAACATAAAGAAAGACTTTTAATCAAAGAAAGTCACCAATGCTGTTGTGCTGGCATATGACTTGAGCCTCAGACTGTTGACCGATCGCAGAATAAATGCCATGTTTAAGAATGACACCTGTGTGCTGGCTACAGTGCTAGATCACCACTTTAAGTGGAACACTGAAGCCATCCTTCCTGCAGGGGAAGACACTAAGTATTGGAGAAATCTTCTGCTAACCAAATGTCACATTGCTCCACCAACACCATTAACTGTCTCTAACCATTAACAGTGTATCAGTTGGAATTATGTTAACATATTAGCTGCAGTTATGTAATTACTGTTACTTTCTCCAGGAACATTAATTTTCTGTGGTGAAATCCTAATGTACGTAATGTATTGTCTTATAATCAGTGTCACCTCCCATCATGAATTTTGTGTACCCAGGGAGATCTTTATGTACATTATGTAATATCATGTAATTCTTTTAAAGCACTTGACTGTATGTCTGTCTCAGGACCTCCTTGTGAATGAGCTTGCTCAATGGAGTTTTCCTGCAATAAACTTGAACTTGAACTGATGTACACCAGTCAAACCCTGCCAAACCATCAGAGTGCACCTCTGTTGCAGACAATAGCATGTCTATCAATTCTTCATTATCGTCACTGTCATCAGTGAGGAAAAGGACATCTACAGCTACTTCTTGAGCATCTTATGTTCAGGATCAGAAAGGCAAATCACTTGAGTCACCTGCAACAACATGGACTGGTATCTGTAAAGAAAGTACAGTTGGTTCATCTGCCAGACTGGTAACCGCCTCACATAGCACAATGACCCAGGAGTATTTTGTAGACCATACTGTGATTGGTCTCGAGGAACAGCCATTACTCTACTGGAAAGAAAAGAGAACAATATGGCCTGATCTAGCAAATCTTGCAATAATATACTTCAGTTTTCCACCTTCAAGTGTATATTCAGAATGCATATTTAGTGCAGCTGGAGGAATAGTCACTGACCACAGAACACTGCTAAGTCCTGTAAATACGGAACGGCTTACATTTCTCAAAATGAATGCTGACAATTTCCCAGTTGTCCCAAACACTGAATTATGTGATTCTGACCATGAACATGAACAACAGCCTGCAAACACTGATACTGAATATGATGACTAGATTGTGTACGAAACTAATAGGACCATCACCACTGCCACCAAGCCAGCCACATGTGCCACACTACTCTTATTTTTCTTTTGTCAGTCATCAGTTTTATATTATGTAACTTTGATGCCCACCATGGGCATAATTTCTGGAAACAGCAGCAGCCTCACTCAGAGCAGTTGCATCTCTCATACCTACCTCAGCGATGCCCGCCATGTGTATAATTTTTGGAAACAGCAGCCAGCTCACTCACAGCAGCTGCACCTCTTGCAACTACCTCAGCAATGCCCACCATGGGTATAATTTTAGGAAACAGCAGCAAGCTCAATCAGAGCAGCTGTGCTTCTCATGCTTGCCTCAGCAATGCCTGCCATGGATAGAATTTTTGGAAAAAGCAGCAGGCTCACTAACAGCTGCTGCATCTGTCATACCTGCCTGAACAATGCCAGCCATGGGGAATAATTTTTGGACACAGCAGCAGGCTCATTAAGACCAGCTGTGCCTCTTGTACCTGCCTCAGCAATGCTCGCCATGGATATCATTTTTGGAAACAGCAGCAGGTTCAATCAGAGCAGCTACACCTCTCATACTTACCTCAGCAATGCCCACCATAGGTGTAATTTTTGGAAACAGCAGCAGGCTCACTAAAAGCTGCTGCACCTCTCATACCTGCCTCAGTAATGCCCACCATGGGTATCATTTTTGGAAACAGCAGCAGGCTCCCTAAGAGCTGCTGCATCTTCATACCTGCCTCAGCAATGCACACCATGGGTATAATTTTTGGAAACAGCAGCAGGCTCACTAAGAACTGCTATACCTCTTGTACCTGCCTGAGCAATGTCCGCCATGGGTATGATTTTAGGAAACAGCAGCAGCCTCAGTCAGAGCAGCTGTACCTCTAGTACCCACCTCAGCAATGCCTGCATTGGGTATAATTTTTGGAAACAGCAGCAGGCTCACTAAGAGCATCTGCACCTCTCATACCTGCCTCAGCTATCCCCCCCCCCCATGGTATAATGACTCAGGGCACCTAACAAACAGTGTAATAGTCCAAAAAAAACCGTCTTTCACATGGTTTTTGTTATGGTCAGGGTTGGGTAATCGAGTAGTAGAATGGGTCAGGTAGTTACTACCCGACCAGACCTAACTACTCATTTTTCATCTGGGTATTTTAGGGCACTTTAGAGGTACCCATGGGTAGTCTTGAGGGTCAGGTATTTTAGTACCTGTTCATTCCTAATTTTTGTATAATCTGCAAAAAGGCATACCTTTCTTTCCAGTTCTTCTGCAATGTCACTAATGAAGACATTAAAGAGAACCTGTCCCAGTACTGAGCCCTACAGTACCCCACTGGTCATTCTCCCATGACTGGAGTGAGTGCCAATAGCCACCACCCTCTGATGTCTATCTGATAATCAGTTTCTAACCCAATTCACCACTTTGAGTCCCACTACAAGGCTTCTCAACTTCTTTATCAGTCTCCTGTATGACACAGTATCCATCTGCTGCACTCTCCTGATCTATTTTCCTGTTCACCAAGCCAAAGGAATCAATCAGATTCATCTAGCATGGCCTTCACCCTCCCATGCATCCATGCTGCCTGTGGTCTCACAGTCTATTGTATTCTAGATACTCTAGTAGCCTTTCCTCAAGCAAGATGTCCATTAATCCCCCCCCACTGAAGTGAGATTGGCCAGTCTATAGTTGCTAGCCTCATCCCAGTTGTCACAGTTATGTTGAGGAACCACATCTGCTCTTCTCCAGTCCTCTTGAACCATGTCTGTTTCCATTAAACTGTTGAATAAGGCCATCAGTGGGGCAGCTAGCACCTCTCCGAGTTCCTTTAGTACACTTGGATGTATCCAGGGTGCACAATTCCTATATCTTATGTGCCTTAGAGAAGGTACTTTTGTCTAAGGGCACCTACAGATCCACAGTGCCTGCCTCCTGGGCACTTAAGGCATTTGAGCTGGTGATGCACTTTTCCTACCTACCTGTTTCATTTTTTTCCACCTGCTTCCTCTGTGCAACCGTGCAGCATCTGGGTCATGCAACTAAATGCAGGAATACTTGTTTTTGCATCCAGGAACAGAGCAGCATAATGAAAACTGCAGTCAGAGCTCATCACGTGACTCATCACATAAGTCTGAGAATTGTGCTGACTCAGTTGCACAGCTGCAGTCAAATGACGGGCTCTGAATCACCAAAAGGCATTACGGAGTGGCTTTGGCATGCAACTGATCCCTCCCTCATGAAGCAATGCTGGTCAAGTGCCGTTCAGCCCACCAGAACGCGTTGTGGGAGTCAAATCAGTCACAGCAGAAATGGGCAAAAACAAGAACAAAGGTAAAAGTCCTCTTCAGGGCTAACATACTAAAAAAATAAATTTCACAGCCCTTATAATGATTACTGATCAGGGACTAGTGGCAACATTAAAAGCTTTTTTAAGGGCTTTGAGGATAAGTCCTACTAAGGACTTGTGAAGGCACATAGGTAGGCACTTAAATCATTAAAAAAATGCCCTTTTCAGGGCTTGAGGGGCTTCAGAGTCATTTTTAAGAACTTAGGGGTAAGCAGGGAAACAAGAGAAAAATATTTTAAAATAAAAAAAAGACCCTTTAAAGGCTTGGGAATAAGGACTTGGGGAGTGCAGGCAGGAAGGAAAAGGAAAAACATTGTAAAAGGCCCTTTTCAGGGATGTGTGGTATAGTACCACTGCAGTTAAGACAGACAGGTGATTGGGAATACAGTTTTAAAAAGATCACTTTACAGGGACGCTTGGGCTACAGACACAGCAGGGGATGAAATTAAGTTTCTGATTTGATGATTATGTTACTGTCTGCCATAGTATATTATATGGTACTGTTATCTATACTAGTGGTTCTTAACTGTAGTAATTATGTTCTGTGTACATTTTTTATGCTAGTTGTGAATGTTTGTATGACGTAATTGTGTTGTATTATGACATGTTCCTGTAACTATTAGTTGGTCTTGTTATTGCAATTGTCATACCTGTATGGTTTCCTGTGTCAACTATTGCACTTTCAATGCACTTTACTCACCGGGTCACCACTGAAAAAGGGACTGTCTTGTCTCAGTGGGCCTACCTGGTTACCAAAATTCAATAAATAAATAAAATAGGTTTTGCAGCCACTAGCCAGCAGGGCTTAGTGGCTGGGAAAATTCATAGACCCCACTGTCTTCCATTTGTCCAACTAGTTTGTCTAATGATATGTTACCTTTTCTAATACAAATCAGCAGGGCTAGTGGAAGGAAAATGTTACTGGCCCATTACAAAATCTACCAGCACTTGGCTAGTGAGCAGGTGTCAGTTTCGACACCCGGAACAGGTGCATCCTACTCCCCAGGGCAGGCAGGCAAAAATAAGTCATCAATCTTTTTCAGGGCTTGGTGGCTAGCAGTAAAGTCGTTTAAAGGATTTAGGGCAGAATGCAGAAAACACAATATTTTTGAAGCCCTTTTATGGGCTGGTCACTCAGGGTGGTAAGCAGGGTGAAATGGGCAGGGGCAGCAGTCAGAAAATAAGGTGCAAGTAGAAGAGAGGAAGAGTGCCAAGTTTAACAAGTCCTTCTGAACAAAGCAGCATCTCCCTCAGCAAGCAGGCATAAGGTGTTTACCACAGTTTAGGCCTAAGGCCAGGGCTTGTGCCAGGTTGGTGACACAACACAGGACCAGTTCCTGCAATTTAATAACTCAATTCCAGACATTAGGGGAGGGGCAGACATGTTAATAAGCTGTTGGGCACGTATTTTTACTACTTACATGCCCAAGTGGGCAGGTACTTTTTTTCCTTGAATTTCATTCCCTGGATGTAACCAGTCAGTCCCATAGTCTTGACAATTATTGGAACTGCAAGTCCCTTTAACACTCTTTCCTTTGAAAATTGACTTGTGTCCATTCACCCTCCCCCCTTGTTCCTGCTGCTCCCTGGTGGTCCACCCCCCCCCACTCCACTGTGAAGACTGAACAGAAGTGCCTGTTCAGGATAGCAGCTTTTTCTTCATCTCTGCTGCACAGTCTCCCCCTGCTGTCCTCCTCTCCCTCCCCTTGGTTTCATCTTCTCACTTACATATCTGAAGAAAGTCTTATCCCCTTTAACTACCCCTTTGGCTATCCTTTCCTCTGGCTGTGCCTTTGCTCTCCTCACTGCCTTACCCACTTTCCTCTGTTTTACTTGGTATACCTCTCTGTCCTCTTCCCTCTGTTTTTCATTAAACCTCCTGAATCCCACTTTTCCTTCACCACCTTAGCCACTTCCCTAAAGAACCATAACAGTCTCTTTTTCCTTTCATTCAGTCCCTCTGTGACCCCACCCCGCAAGGCAGTTTCTGAGGCAGTCTCCCATATTTTTTTAAATCCACCGTCATAGTGCAGGACCACTGTCCTAATGTGGATTGCCTCTGCTCCTGTTATTATGTTAAACTACACTGTACAATGATCACTGGTACCTAGAGGATTGCCCACTGTGACATCTGCTATGATGTCACTCTTTGTAAGCACCAAGTCCGGCACTGTCCCACATCTAGTGGGCTCTTTGACTAGTTGTATTAGAAAATCTCCTTGTAGGGCATCAAGACTGGCCCTGCTTCTTGCAGAAGTTGCCGTTTGAAGGCTCCACTCTGCGTCTGGCAGACTGAAGTTAGGAACTAGCCGCAGCTCCCCCTTACTTGACATTCTGACGTTGGCTTCTCCAAGTGCCTTATTAAACTCCTCTCCCTGTGCTGGAGGTCTGTATACTACCCCAGTACAGATAGTGGCCTCAGAGTCTGTCTCTAGGATGACCCAAAGCACCCCCAGTCCTTCTTTTTCTTCCAGGTGCCCCTGTACCTCAATGGCTTTGATTCCCACATGCACATATAGTGAAACCCCTCCTCCCCTCCAAGACAGTGCATCACATGTATATACTCTGGAGGTACAGAAGTATGGGTTGCCCCATGTGGCCAACAGAATTAGTCATAACTTTCTTCATGCAGGGCCCTGTGGGCCTTGCATGAAACAAGAGATCATGTATAAGTTTATTTGCTCAGGGGAAGGGGTGGGCATTAGTGATGACTAGGAACCCCACACCACCAAATCACCAAGACCTCCGGGACTCCAAACCCTAATGTTTTTCTTTTTCTTACTTTGTCCACTTTCTGTTCTTTAACCCTAATGTTTGAGGTAATGTAGTTGGTTTTGGGTTTTTTTGCAATGAATTTCATTTTTGGGGGGATAGTGGAATCATATTTTCAATGACGTAGGTTCATTTGGGACTTAGGTGAACATATGCAAATGCACATGGCTCTCTGGGCCCTGCACCAAGGGAAGAGACAAGAATCTGTGGGGCTGCAGAACCTCAGTAACCAAGTATAAAAGTAACCGAAGCCTCATAAAGAGCAGGTGAGGGGCTCCTGGTGGTGACTGAAGGGGGTGGGGTTCTGTTGCCTAAAAGGTTGTGCTCAACGTGAGCAGTGGCCAGTGGTGGAACAAGAACCATATAGAGATACCCTAATAGTCTGCCAGGTCATGACAGCACTGAACTACACATAACTGTCTAAATGCTCCTGTGTGTGAGTTTGTGACAAACCAATGACAGATGTGTTGAGCGTTCGTCTAATAGACATATAAACATAGTAATTTAAGGTCACCATGTATTCTAGGCCCATCATATCCACCTTTTGCTTCAAAAATATGGATAAATTACACGTATGCTGTGAAAACCCAAACCGCTTTATAAGTGTTACCTACCCACTTTACTGCCTAGAGTGCCAAGTAGTTCTCTAAGTAAGCAGAAAATCATACAGACTTACTTTAAGCCTGTACTGTCATTATGTCCACTGTCTGTGCTGGGCAGCTGTTTCATACATTCACCATCACATGATCCCTAGATTTAACAGCCCTGACCTTCAGAATGTGCCCCTTCATCCTGCTGCGGAACATCAGAGCAAACATCTCCAACTGTTCTATCTCACTGATACTCTTGTGTATGTCAAAGGCTGGGATCATGTCCACCTCTCAACCTCCTCTTCCCTAGAGTAAACACATTAAGGGCTTCAGCCTCTCCTCATAGCTTTTGTCACCCATACCACTGACACTATGGAGGCCCTGTGGTGTACCATCTTGAGTACCTCAATTTTCTCGATGTCCTTTTGGAATATGGGAGCCCATAACAGTACTACAGGTGATGCCTGAGCAAGGACTTGTAAAGTGTTAGAAATATTTGTCTGCTCAGCTCACACAAACACACACACACACACACACACCTGTTTTTGATGTGCCCCAGCATTTTGCTTGACCCTCTGGACAGTGGCCATGCACTGCTTGTACTGCTTCAGTCTCTCATCTATTATGACAGCAGGTCCTTCTCCTCCTTCACTGCGGCAAGGAGAGTCCCAAACAGTGAAGACATCCTATCTCTGATTTCCTCCCCAGATGTAGCACCTTGCAATTGACTTCATTTAATCTGAGGCTTCAGGAATCAGACAAATCCCTCAGCTTATTCAGGTCCTGCTAAAAGTTGTCCTTATTGTCAAGGGAGTGCACCACACTAGCCAGCTTAGTGTCATCCGTGAACGTACGCATCCTGCTGGAGGTCCCAGCTTCTAGATGATTGATAAAGGTATTAAAGAGACACAGCTAACCCTTTTTGTATCATGTTATTTCAAGTCAAAAACCCATATTTTATGATTGCTTACCATCTCTAAAATTCTTTAGTGTTGCTAGCTATTTTACTTTCTTCCTTTCTTAGCAGAACTGAAATGTATGCTAATGGCATAGCCATACTCAACCTTGTTTTGTTTCAAATCCTTACTCTACTCTTATAGCCTACTCCCTGAACATTTGGAACACCCCCCAACAGTGCAGCCACCCATGATGCCGTATTCTCCTCTCTTCACATGGCATCATGAGGGGTCAGACAGTGTTGGGGAGTTCACAAGTCCAGGGCAGATGCAGTAGGAGTTAATCCAGGACTGTAAACAAACAAAGGTTTTGTGCGGTAACACCAGTACTGTGCGCAGTCATGGACTGGAATCAAACCACCAACTACATCAACAATCTCTACAGAATGTGACCAATCATACAATGTAGTTCTTTGAACTATAGATACTTTTAGGCCTTAAAGGGTTGACAGTGTCCCATTTAGGAGCAGTGGTCCCAGCATCTGTCCCAAATGGATGCCTCTTAGAACTCCTCTCCACTCAAAGAAGGGACCATCCCCTACCACCCTCTGCGTCTCTGCTTCCTGACCCCAAGACAGTTAGCAATCCACCTATTGTATATCTAGTGTGCACTGGTTTATTTGCCCAGAAGCTTGTCATGCCACACAGTAACAAAGACCTTGCTGAAGTCCTGATAGACTACTTTCCCTGCCCTGACCCTGTCAGTCTCCCTAGTCACCTTTTTGAAGAAGGTGATCAGATAGTCTTGGCATGATTTTCCCACAATAAAACTATACTGAGAGGGGGGTAAGAACTTTATCCTCAACCACATGTGCCATTATTCTGTCCTTGATAATGGCCTTCAGGACCTTGCTCAGCACTGAGGTCCGACTGACTGATTATTGCAAGGAGCACTGCCAGTAGCTCTGCTGTGATCCTGGGGTACATTCCACCTGCCTCTTGTTACTTACCTGGCTTGATCTGTGCTAGGTAGTCAGTTATTAGGGCAGGACTTGTGACCATTTGCTGTATTGTGGCTTCCCCTGATGTTATGGGGCTTCCCAATGAGCCCCCATCCCCCTTCCATGAACCTCTTGGTAAATACTGAAGTAAAGTAAGCAATAATATACAATGGGGTGTCTGTAGTTGTGCCACCACTGGCTGCCCAAGGAAGTAGTAAGGTACATAAGGTTATAGAAAATTGTTCAGCACCTTGATTTTTTGAAAGGTGCTATACAAATAAAATTATTGTTATTATTATTATAGGTATAGTGCCTTCAGCCCTTGGATGTATGTAAGGGAGGCCACTGTTACAACCAAAAGAGTGGTCTCGGGGGTGGTATTAATATATAACCGATCGAGATCGAGCAATAATAATTTATTAAAAATCCTTGCCAGAATGTGCCCGTGTTCAGGGCAGCTGTATGTGAGACACTCTTCACAGAATAAGAGTGTCTCACGCACAGAAAAAAGGAGTGCTCCACTTGGTCAGGAGCGCTCCCTCAGTCTGTAATGTGCAATAGTGACACAACTATCAGCAAGTTGGGGTGTTGTATTGTACTTATAAGACACTGCAAGGCATCTTATTTCAGTCATAAAATGAGTTTAAGAACAATGAAAAATATGTCAAAAATATGAACACTTTGAAATAAGAAAGACATACTGTATTGCTTACTATGTTTTCAGTAATTTAAAATTGTTCCTGCACCACTAGGGAGTGCTGCAGAGGCTATGCTGTATATTATGCTGTGTCAGGCTGTTCTATGGGTGCCCTGGATACAGGTAATATTTTTAATGAAATTCATTATGTTAGGTATTTTGTTAGTTTGCCACCATAGTTTCTGACTATACCATGATGAAGGTTTGGTTCAAGTTTGAATTTTAAAATGTGTTGCATGGTGTGTGCTCAACCATGATCTGCGCAGGGAGACACAGCCTGAGACCGCAACATGGGTAGTAACCGTGCTGAGCCAGCAGTAAGCTTGCACCTGTGATAGTGCTAATGAAGTAAGCAGTGCTGGTCTATGTAAGTAGCTCGCGATCATAAGCCATGTTTACATGGCTGACTTCGCTCCTTCTGTGGAGTGCTGAAACACTGCCCCATACAAAAAGACACTTGGCTTCTGCATCTACACAGCCCCTCTCAGCGCTGATGCAAGACGTGCTGGAGAGGGGCTGTGAGCCATGGGGCAGTCAGCTAATGAAAGGCAAAAGATGCCCACAGGGTCTGGTGCGTGGGAGTGAGTGGTGCAACGTGTCCACATGGCCACTTAAACCGCTTGCCGTGAACATGTTCCAAGATTTGCTGCGACTGCAGGAGCAGAGTAACAACTGACTTACTGTGTTCCGATAAGTGTCCACAGGGGGCATCTGCACTGCAGCAACCCAAGCGTTAGGGTTACTGCAGTGCAAATGCCATCGTGTAAACATGGCTACAGTTGTTTTTGTGGAAGAGGCATATTTTTAAAAAAGAATGTGGTATTCATAGGAGTTACAAACAATACTGAATAAAAGTGATATGTTAGTGGGTGATGGAGTAAGATGGCACTATGAGGGAGTAAGTGAGTGCATAAGTTGCTGGCTAGGATGTCAGATGATAAGGCAAACAGAACAATGTATGGTGTTAAAAAGAAACATAACAGAAAATGTAAAAGATTAACTACAAACAAGGGCCGCAATTCTAGAAGCACCCCTACGCATGTCGCAAGCTGCAACATGAGAGGGTTGCAGTTGCGCCAAGGACCCTGCGCCTGATTCTGTAATGGGCAGGGTCCCTGCAGCTAAGTCCTGTGACTTGCAAAATGTGTACAGCTATGCCAAATGCAGGTGAACCCAGAGGCATGTCGCAGTCACATCCTCTGGCTGGCGGAAGCATGTGCCTCCCCACCCAGAAAGCCCCTCAGGGCTGCTGTGTCCTCAGCCCCCAGTCCCCAAACCTGTCAAAGCCCTGCAGGCTCTTTCCACCCAGCCCCAATCCCTCAAACTATAATTGCATACAGGGCTGCTCCTCCACCCAGTCCCCGAGCCCCCCACAATGGTAATAGTCCACAGGTAGCTCTGTCCCCCTCCAGGACCCGTTCCATTCTCGACCCCAAAACCCAGGTCCCTGCAGTGCTACAAAGAGGAAAAAATAACAACTCTCCAATATCATTGGCAGCTTAGTGGCCCCCCACCCAGCAGTGCCAGTCCACAATGCACCTTCCAACCCGTCCCCAGCTGGTGACTGGCACAGCCCACCACTCACCACCACGGCCAGCCACCGACTGAGCTCCATAGGGGCACGAACTGTATATACATGCCCAATGAATAATTGGGCACATACTGGGCTGGGGATGGGTTGGGGGTGCAGTGTGGACTGGTACTGCTGGGTGGGGGGTGACTAGACTACCAGGGATATTGGGGAGTTGTTATTTTTTCACACTTAGCGGCAATGCAGGGACCTGGGTTTCGGGGTCGGGAACAGGTCCTGAGGGGGGGACAGAGCTTCCCTGCATGGCTATTACCATTGTGGGGGTTCAGGAGCTGGGGGGAGTGAGCAGCCCTGAGGGGCATTTACAGTGTGGGGGATCAGGGGCTGAGGAGGGACAATGCTGCCCTGTGGGGCATATACTGTGGTTGTTCTGGGCATGGGGGGAGGGCACATGTATTGGGAGCTGGCCCAGTGGCAGATCTGCACAATCCCTAGAGGGTGTAAGTACACTTACACCAGCTAAATGCTGGTGTAACTGTACTTTGACAGATGTCCTCTGGGGGTTGTTCTAGAATAGCAGATCTGGGGACTGTGTTGTTGCCATTCCAGACTAGGGTTCAACAGCTGCCGTAACCCCCCTAGCACCATGTCGCAGGGGGTTTAGGGTGTAACTGGGGGCGTAAGTCCATTTTGGTGCAAGCAGCCTGCAACATGTCACAGGCTGCTTTGCTGAATACCGAATGACGCAACTGCAGGCGTAACTTGCTTCTTGCACCATTTTTTATGGCACAAGTCAAGTTACACCAGGTGCATCCCTTCTAGAATCGAGCCCAAGCTTCTTTTTAAAAATATTTTGTGTGTGTTAGTGAAGCATCATTAAAATGAGGTAACAACTCTGTTGTCTGTGCAGTATGTGGGAAAATTGCTTCAAGTGGAAACGAGCATTTTTTAAATCTGGCAAAACAATTTATTTTCTGTACTGTGTCCTGATTTCCAGCACTTTTTTTTTCCAGTGGATATTTGCCTTGCCATACACAGCTGCTGAGCAGTCAGAATGCAATATTGTCCCTGTCCATTTTATAAGTATTCATCAAATGAAAGGGACACTGTCAGGTTTTGACTTTTTGTATCCCATATTCATAGACATTCTTGCACTCCCCGATGCCTTCTAAATGGCCATATAATGTATATACCTGCACAGGATGTCTCAAAATAACATATATATTTTTTAATTTTAATGTAGATTGCAATCCTGGCAATCTGCTCTTATCTGTGGCTGCCCGATGTTGGAGTGAGCTCACACATGGAAATAGTGCTGAAGCGCTGGCAGGTTCATCCATGGATGAGTTTTATCAAGGTATGCCGTGTGAATAAAACACTGATCTCGATAATACAAAGCTGATGCGCATGGCTGGTGTTACGGCTTGACTTTCAAATGCAGTTTCACATGTATTACACCATTCATTTTTGATAAATACATAGAGAATAATGCATATGTAGGGAGTTGATATTGAGTTTTTTCACACACCCAAGTTGTGTGATAATATGTAAACCTCCAGAGTGAAGCTCGAGAGGTTTTACTATTATCACACAATGAGGGTGTGTGAAAAAACTCCATTTCTACCCCCTACATATGTTTTATTTTTTATAATAACTGGCACTAAAAAAAAATTCCATAGAAGAATTACCACTCCAAGGAGACGCGAGGCCAAAACGCTCATACTTCCTTACTAGTAGGCACTCTCCATGCTATTCAAGGACTGACATCACATAATGTGCTAGCGTGGGGGCGTGCTTTCCAGTAAGGAAGTACGAGCATTTTGGCTGCGGGTCTCTGTGTTGGTTTTCCGAAATAAATAAATAAATGCTGCACACATACAGATCTCTAAACCGGAGGGTAAGCTACAGAATTAATTCAAAATGATTACACTTTCTCATTTGGATCTGTAAGTTATGGAGGTTATGCTCTGAGTTTGAATCTGTTTACTCTGGAATGCGCGTGCTGCAGGCTTCTTGGCGCGAGACTGTAAAAGTCGTATCAACCCGACTTTTTACAGTACTCGAAAATGGGTTGATAACAGGGATCACCAGTTATTATAGTTCAGCACAGATCAGTGTATAACTCATGGCTCAAACTTGATAAAACTTGTCCATGGATGAGCCTGCCAAGGCTTAGCGCTATCTGCATATGTAAGCGTGTTTCACTATCGGGCAGTGACAGATAAGAGTAGATCACCAGGGTTACAATCTCTATTAAAATTAAAAATACATATGTTATTTTGAGACATCCTGTGCAGGTATATACATTTCATGGCCATTTAGAAGGATGCAGGCAGTGTAGGCACTTTTGTGAACATGGGGTTAAAAAGTCGGTCAAAAGCTGACCGTCTCCTTTTCAGCTCCTCCTGCTATCCTGGCTTTCAACCCTTTCTTTGCTGTCTTAATTGTAGTTTTACAGTCCCTCAGTGTAGCTCTGTACTACTTCAAGGTCTGCAAGAAACCCACCTCTTTTCAGTGGTCATAGACCTTTTTGTTCAGAATTTGTTGCCTGAGGTCTGTGTTGAGTCACAGATGCCCACATTTGGCCCATGTTCCCTTATTACTTACAGGAATACAAACATTGCTTCTAGTCCTTTTGTCCATGAGCACCAGATGTGCTCTACATTACCGGCTTCATGTAGCCACTCCAGTCCACTGGACACCAGGGCATCATTTTCAAAGGGCCCGGCATGATGACCCAGGGACTAAGTCTTCATTCACAACTTGCTGGTGCTGGGGAAAATCCTCACAACACAAAAAACTGTTTATTTTTACCATTTTTTGTGCAGGGGTTGCAGTTTCATTTTTTGTGCAGCAGTGCAAAAAAAATTATGCGCTACCCAAAAAATGTGGAAAAAGTTGTAAAACAGCAACTTTTTAGAAACTGCCTGCATGCAGGAATAATTGCAGTTGTGCACGTGAACTCCCCTTACGCAACTGTTTTGCTGCACAAGCACAATTTTTCTGCTTTTGAAAATCCAGCCAAAGTCCTTCATCGTGGCAAAGTCTGCCTTTCTAAAGTTTCTGGGCCCAGTGGCTGAGTCTGGCTACGTCTCCCCGTCACCAGGGAGAAGGTAACATGGTAGTGGTCACTGCCTCCCACCAGTTCCTTGACTTTTTTGAAGATGACCCCATCCTCATTGCTGGGTACAAGATTAGGGGAGGCCTCAAACCTAGCACCCTGTTGGCCATACTATAGTAGTAAGCACTCCTTGAAGGTGATCCGAAATTTGATCTTAGCGCTGCCATTGGCATCCAATTTGGCTGCTGTTATCATTTAAAGAGAGTAAGCTCCACTCTGTTGCGTCAGCTCCTCTGAAGTCCCATATTTTTGCCTTGGAATGGGATGATTTTATTCTAGTGGCCAAATTGGACCATACCATGTGATGGTCACAGGCCCCCAGGTGACCTTCTACCTGGAGATCTGTGATCCTTTCCCTGTTAGTCAGTACTAGATCTAGGATAGCCCTGTCTCTTGTGGGTTGTTGTACCAGTTGTTTGGGACCCTCCCACTGCAGGGAATCCACCATGTGTCTAGTTCTGGCAGATGTTTCTGCTGGTATTGACCAATCTGTATACGGCATGTTGAAGTCTCCCATTATCAGAACCTCCCCTTTAGCTGTCATGTTTTGTATATCTTCTAACAGCAACATGTCTATGTCCTCCCCCTGGTCTGGAGGCCTGTACACAACCCCAGTTCGTATGGCTGTCCCATTTCCTGTTTCCAGGGTGACCCACAGTTCTTCTGGCTCCTTATGTGTATTCTGAATTTCTGTAGCTTTGATACTTTCATTGACATAAAGGGCCACTCCCCCCTTTTTGCACCTCGGTCTCTTCTGAACAGTACATAGCCAGGTACTGAAGTCTCCCAAGTGTGGCTACTGGTAAACCATGTCTTGCTAATGGCTACTATGTCCAGTTTAGCCTCTGTCATTATTGCTCTGCAGGTCTGGGATCTTGTTTTCCCAGACTGTGAGCATTGTGTACATGATTTTCCATTGGTCATATTGGTGTGTGTTAGTTGGGCAGGTCAGCTGCTTTCCCTGTGCATCGATGGAGCTGGACCTTTTCTTTTGCACCTCAGGATGCAAATGAACTACAAACATGCTGAACTCCTGTTTGACCACTAGCTGAAGGGGGAGGGGTGTTGTTCCGATTCGATGTTTCGGGTGCTGCACCCCTATCCCCATTTGCTAGTTTAAATATTCTGCAAAGACGTCACACTTCTGCCCCAATGCACTGACTGCCTTCCTGTCCCTTCTCCCAGCCTTTTCCTTCATCGTCCTCCTCCTTGGCAGGTTGGGTATCCTGTTACCAGGTCTGCCTCCACCAACCCATATCACCTGTTGGCTCTCCTCAATCTGACCAACCAGAAGCCGATACCTTTTGTTGGTATACATTGACCATGCCTTCTACCTCCCTTTTCCACTCTGATCTATCACCCATTTCTACTACTAGAGATCACAGTCCCTGCCATACTGCTCCTTACTTCCCTGTCTCTGCCTCCAGGCCTAGTGTCCACCTCTGTAGCCTCTTCCATCCTCCTCAGCTGCTTTCTCACCTCACCTCCCCACACCCCTGAGGTGCCTCTAACTACCACTCCATTCTGGCAAAGGGCCTACTGAAAGTATCAACTACCCCACAGTGGCTGCCCATATTTCCCCCCTACCCTCCATATTCAGGGTGGTGTACATCACACAGTTCTGACAGCTCACTAGATATGCTTCCTTTCCAGTGTCATGCTAGCCTCTGCCCCACTTCTGCTCTCTCCAAGCTGCCAACACTCTTCTCCATGCACCAATCACATAGCCCATTGTCATTTCAGACTGGCAATATGCCTCTCCAGAGCAACAGCCAGCATACAGCAGCTGAAACTGCATCCCCCTTGACCTCCGCAGGTAGGATGATGTGCATCTTGCTTCCCTGGCAGTGCTCCAAGTGTGTTTCTATCCTCCCTGGGAACCTTTACTTTTAGAAGCAGTTGTTAGCCCCCTAGCCCACTCCCCTTCAGCCCAAATCCCACTTCAGTCAACTCCACTTGCCTATAAACTCTTCACCATTTGGACCACTTTCTGCTGTGAAATTCCTTTTATTTGCTTCACAGACTTACTCTTCATAATACTGGCTGCTCTACAGGACATCAAACAGTTCAAACTGTGGAAGAGTATGCTGCAGGATGAAGTTATTGGGGTGTCGGGGGGGGGGTAACCAAGACAACTATCCCAGGCCCAGGGGACCACAAAGTTACACATATATATTTTATTTAGTTGTTTAACCAGGTATAGCACACTAAGCTGAAAGTTTTTTTACAGGAGCGACCTGGGAGCACAAGGAGGTTAAGTGACTTGCTCAGGGTCACACAGTATGCAGGTGGAAGCTGTGGGATTCAAACCCAGGTCTGGTCTGCTGGATGTCACCAGATTTGCAGCTCAGAGTCTTAGACCACTGCGCTATACTGCCTCCATAGCTCAGTATATATGTCTTTGGGATGGAAGGAGGGGGCCCTGACCTAAAGGCCTGGAAATTTCTACTGGCATCCCTAGAAACTCCTCACCATTTGGACCACTCCCCACTGTAAAATTCCTTTTATTTGCTACTGGCTGCACTACATGATATCAAACAGTTCAACTGTTGCTGTGGAAGGGTATGCTGCGAGATGAAGGTATGTCAAAATAAAACGACTCTATCCAATTCATGCCTGAAGTGCACGATAAAGTAACAAAATCCCAGGTGGCCTTACTTTCTCTGAAATTTCCAGACTGTGTATTTTAATCAAGAAAATCCAGTTTCAAGCACAGTCGTTACACAGCAATGTCCATGTGCCAAATGTTGAGGCACTGATTCTTATCAGTCTTCAAAGTACTGGCCTCCCCTTCAGTAATTATTAGACATTTGCATACAAATGTTGCTGGATTTAAACTTCTAGTTCTTTTTTCTTTCATTCAAGTGGAGAGATGTATAAATTAAAATCAGAAAAATAAACCTTGAAATGCAATGGAAAAGCTTCTAATTTTATATAGACTATGCTGCAACTGTAACAGCAATGATAATAAGCACAGCTTGGTGCGTAATTTCAGTATTTGTAAAAGTAATCATTTACCCAGAAAACCTCAGGACTTTGGGTCATTCCTATTGTTACCATATATACCCAAGCACTATGAAAAATGCCGATTGAATGGATGATCACAATTACAGAAAAATAGAGCAGCTTTAGGGAGAGTATAAGTGACGAGGAATCCTGCTGTGGATAGGGAACATGACAGATGGTATAAGATATTACAGTGTGTACAATAACAACATTCTAAGAACAACCTAGGAGAAATTCAAAAGCAATTGATCTTTTCCAAGGTAGAAACAAATCTGACATGCACCAAAACATGGTCTTTAACAATACCACTCAAAATGAGAGGCACAAATTAGCCATTCTACTGAGAAGCTACTTGTTTGTAGTGTTTCGATTACCCAACTGAGGGCCATTATGTGCATTTGGAAGTAAGAACTGCAGCAGCTTCATGGACTGAACTGACATGATGAAATAATGTTCTTTTCTATTCCGTATATCTTAACTGTATTCAAAAATGTATTATAAGCACAATAACAACTTTGGAGCAATGGCTGTATTATATATAGAATAATGCACAGGAAAAAGTGTATTATAAGTGTTTTTTTACACATTCAAGTTGTGTGATATCCATAAACCTCAAGAGCAAACCATAAGCGGTTTAGGCAGGTATCACGCACTGAAGGTTTGTATAAAAAAAAAAGAAAAAAGAATTGTAACTACTTCCCATATTTTATTGTTTTAATGACTGTTTATTGTGTTCCCACCCCATCGGCACACATGATCTCCACTGTTTAAAAGGATTCATATTAGCATTGTGCTCCCAGCGTGTGTCACCACCAAACCCTCCACCTCCCAAACCACTTCACCTATTCTTTATTTACTGTACTTATCTGGTTGCTACTGCCATGTCTGTGACGCTTTTGATTCTACAATAAGCAGGTACTTACTGTCTGGTTGAGTAAATGTGAAACCAGCAGAAATGGAGCATAGCTCAGCACTGTGAGTTGCTGTTTATTTTAAATGCAGAAGCATGGTAGAAATGGCAGGATCAACCAGATAAATAAAAAAATTAAGTGGTATGGGGGTTAGAGGGTTCATCAATGACATACACAGAGTAACGAGGGTGAACAGGGTATTATGAAATAACCACAATACATTTTTTGTGATGTCACAACCACGAATTATGGCATTTCAAGAGTGCTGGTTTTAAGATGATATAGAGGGCTACCAGTAATTGGAGGGCTTGGCCCGTGGTTCAAGTGGATGGAATAACTTGTCCCCAACACTATTTAGCACACCTCCAAAACTCACACAGCACTTAGTTTGTTTTGGACTAGCTGCTGTGTGGTTTTAGTTTGATGAATCTGTTGTTGTTTTCTCTCTGTCCTGCAATTCCTTGTTCTCCCCCAAGCTTCCCCGCTTTGGTCCTGTCCTGCACTTTTTCTTTTCCACCTTTTTTTTTCCCGCAGGTTTTCAGCTGCCTGAGGCCACCTCCTGCCCCTTTTTCTCCTTGCTCTGCTGTTCTTCCCCTTTGACCTCTGTCTCTAGTCCCCCCATCCACTTCCTTCCTTTGCTCTTTTCCTGGGATGCTGCTTTGCAGCCACTCACCCCATTCTCCCCCCCCTCACCTTTCCTTGCCCTTCTTTGCCCCTGTTCTTTCTCCCATCTTCTTTTGGGGGAGTTTCCTCATTTCTATTGCCGCAGCTGCCCAACTGATTCCCTGCTGCGCTCCTCTTACCTTCTCTTCCGGTGGTACGTCCTGCCAGCTCCACCCAGACATCTTCCTTGCTTCCCTTGCTCTCTCTCTCCTTTACATTTTCTCACAGCAACCACTCATCCACAGTCAGCAACTTTCCGTTCCCAGGAGGACCTCCCTGCTGTTTCACTCCATTTTTCATCCTGTCTACCAGCGTCTGCCTCCAGCTCACCTTAAACTGCCATTTCAGACTACTCCCTTGCTCAGCACAGAATCTGTTGGCTGGTTCCCATCTTAAAGGCACAGTACTCTATTTTCATACATTCTGTTCAGCGACTTGGGCTAAAGACAGCCTTATTTCGACTGGACTAATTTTCATTCAGCCCTACCTTCCATATCTCATTAATTATTGCTTCAACTTCTGAGATTATATACTGAGCTAGTATTCCACCTAGGTATACTGCCCTGCAATTATGCCCCAGCTGGCATTCCCATTCTCCCTCAGTGAACCCTATAATTACTGACGGATATCCATTCCTCTGCCGAACCTTCACTACTAATGGAGAGCTCTAGGCTCATTAATCTTCACCCCCGTCAGCAGAGTCACCTTCCTGCCATGGACTCGGCTGCCCCCGAGAAGGGCACGTCATCACCTCCTCCATTACAAGACTCGCCAGCTCTTAGACAAAGGCCTTCTAAGCCTCACTACTCCTTGAAGGATTGGACCATCACTTGTCTCATAACTGAACTCAAGAGACTGGGAGTTCTCTATTCTCCTTCTGCTAAAAAGCAAAAATTATTTAATTTGCTCCTCATGGCCGATGCTGGACCTGACACTACTCCTTCTCACAATACCTTGCTGCCCCAGCCTGCACCTGACTTCTATGCTGAAATACATACTATCTTGACTCCCTTGGCTTCTTCCCTCTCTGACTTGCAGACTTGCCTTGCATCCTTGGAAACCTGTCTCTCTTCATCAGCTGCCCAGTCCTGCACTGACAGACCTGCAGGAGCCCCTTTCAGCTCTCAAAGCCTGAGTCAGTACTCAGCCTAGCCTCTGCATATCTGGACTACCTTCTGCATTGCTAACTAATCTCTCCAGTACTTTAGAAGGGTTACCTTTTGCTTCTCCCCCATCCATGGCTCTGACAGCTTCAGCTTCTCAGACTACCTTGGATCCTACATCGTCCAGCTCAGTCACTCCTCTTCCTGCGATATCTACAATGCATCCGGTCCTGATTCAGCTGCACAGAGATGTCATCGATGGCAAGGACATTAACCTTACTTCTCCTCCTGATTTCCTTCCACGATACTCTAGAAACCAGAGTCGCCTCCTGCGACAACATCTCAGTGGTGCTGAAATACAAAGACCCTCGACCTGCCAAAAAGTTGACCATCCCTGAATTTGTGCTTGCATTTAGCTTATACAGGGGCATTGTCTGTTCTGATTTTTCTTCCCACCACCAGTAACTTGATTCTCACTTGTATCTCTTGGTAGACCTGGGGGCCAGATACAGAGGCATGCTGTTCTATGATTACCACTGCTCCTTCTCTGCCAAGGCAGCAGCCACCTTAGCTCACTTTCATACCAAGAAAGACTGGTCTACCCTGGACAATGAATTATTTTGCAGCCACTTTGCTGGCCAACAAGCCTTATCCTGCCAGCTGTGTGTAGCCTATGCCCATTTCGCTTCACTTTGCCCACTTTCTGTAAATCAGTCAACAGATCCTCTGCAAGACTCTTGCCCAAAAACTCTACTCCTGCCACAACTAGCCTCATATGCACCATACCTAACCCAAGGGTACTTCCTCACTTCAGTCATTATAACAGAGGTCGACCACTTACCTTCATAAGAAATCAATCAATTTGTAACAATTACAGTTCCTCCAGCTGTTTTGCCTATTTGTGTCACAACCTTCACATCTGCACCTTCTGTAGTGGAGCCCATCCTAGGACTGCCTCTCCATGCCTACTTCACTAATGGCGCTTTGCTTATATCTTATCTACCATCCTTTTCCTGGTGGCTTTCTGGTCCAGCAGTCTCCGGCTAACTTCATTCAAATTTCCAGCTGCTATGGCAGATTTACATAGAGGTCTTGCTATACTTGGCCTGGCCTACACAGAGGCCTTTATTCATAACTGATCACACCTTACCTACTGGAGCACCTACATGGAGGTCATACCATCCTCGATCTGGCCTATGGGGAAGGCCTTTCTCCTGATTTGATCATTTTGATCTCTACTGTAGTGAATATCCTACTCAATGGTGGACCCATGTGGGAGTCCCACCATCCCTACTTGCTCCTCAAGGGGACCCAACTCACTGTTCATACATCCCTCAATCTAAGCACAGGCAGACCCACATGGGGGTCTTGCTCATTCCTCAACCATTCCATACAAGCTAAATGGCAGACCACATGGGGGTCACACCATTCCTTCATGCCCGCAAAGGCACCAACTCCCTGCTCATACATTCTTCAATCTCACTGAAAGCAGACCCACGTAGGGATCTTATTCATATTATACCTCGATCATTCCATATATGCTAGATGGCAAACCCACATGGGGTCCCACCATCCCTACCATGTCCTGCGAAAGGGCCTTACTCACAACTCAAACATCCTACAACCTGGCTAATGGAAGATTCATGTGAAGGTCTTGCCATCTCCAGCTTTGGCCGCATGGAAGCCTGCCAATAGCGCATTCATCCTCGACTCCATCTACAGCAGTATCACATGGGGTTCTACTGTCCCTAGCTGGCTCATATGGAAACATAACCTGCAACTGCAGAATTCCCACTCGAGGTGGACCTACACATAAGTCCTGTCCTTCCAGCCAATTACAGCGATCATACTCTTCTGTAATGCATTTCTTGAAATCTTCTTTTGGCAGTATTACTTTGGAGTACAGCCAATACCAACTTGTCCTACAATTTTAACAAACAGTACATCAACTCTCAAGTCCTTCCTCGGCTGTCTCTACAGACATTATTTCCAGCTCAGCCCCAACAGGCCCAAAACTCAGTAACACTCTTAAGAACTTCTGCTACATAGTTCATCAAGCATCCATGGACAAGGACCTGTTTCTTCTTAAAATGCTCCTGGACAACTTTCACCTACACCTCTTGGATTAAGATCATCCCTACAATGAAGAAGAAAGCTCCTGAGAAGAAGACATCCTGGACAGTCTCCATCCTTCACTCCTTAATTACAATTTAGTATAAGATTGCCTAGTATGCCCAGAGGAAGAGCAGTTCGGGAGCCATGGTTCCTCAGAGGTTTCCCCAACGGGGGGGGTTCTCTCCTGCATGCTGCCATTCACACTCTTTGAGTTGGAGGAGGTATTCACGATACTTCTTTTTGGGCTTTAAAATTCCAATTTGGCCTCTCAATAAAAAGGGGTGAGAACGAGTAAAGCCACAATAATGCATAATCATAAGTTCACACAAGCATGTTATTCCCTCACATTCAATTGGAGGGATTGGCTCGTGGTTCAAGGGGAGGGAATAATTCCTCCACCTAACACTATTTAGCACACCTCCAAAACTCACACAGCACTTAGTTCATTTTGGACACCCTCCATCCTCCCCACCTCCTCCTTTTCGGCACTCTTCTAACCCCTTCTCCGGGCTTTAAAATTTCAATACAGCCTCTCGATAAAAAGGGGTGAGAACGAGTAAAGCCACAATAATGCACAATCATAAGTTCACACAAGCATGTTATTCCCTCACATTGAATTATATATACTGAATGCAATGGGTGTGAGAGTGGAAATAGTTTTTCAGATAACATTGTCACTGTGATTCTCAGTGTGATTCAGTTGTAGCCCACTTACAGTATGTTGGGTCAAGAAAGATTTGGGTTTAAGTCAAGTACAGGGGGACTTGAACTCAGACACTACACTGACACTACAGTGCAGTGCTAGGGATGTCCTGACCTCTGGGAGGTCCTCTTGGATTCCATTCTGTAAATTTATTTTTGCTATCCAAGTGAAGGTATAATATTTCAAGGCATTTTTCAGAAGGAGTAGGGACCCCTACCCCCTACCCCCAATTGTCCAGGCCAACATTAGTAACAAAGTATTGGATGGAGGGGGTCAAGGTAAAGCAGTCTTAGGAACACTGCCCAATGAAAAAAGGTATTTGGGAAAGCCAGCAGCATGCATAGGCAGGGCCTTTTGTAGCAGAAGAAAGGAAATTATTTTGCCCCACTACAGGTCACTAGTGAGGCCGCACATGGAGTACTGCACAGCGTTCTGGAACCCTCACCCTACAATGGACAAGGCACTCTTAGAATTCATTCAGAGGAAGGCAACCAAAATAATCCTTGGGCAACAGGGGAAGACCTATGAGGCGAGACTGACTACTCTGAACATGTATTCACTAGAGGCCAGAAGGGAAAGGAAGTACATGCCAGAAGCATTCAAATACCTAGAGGGAATAAACATGATGGACTACCAACAGATATTTAGACATTGCAAGGGATCTACAAAAAGCAGGCACAACTATAAAGTCTTGAGGAAGAAATTCAGGAGGGACATTAGGAAGTACTTCCTGATGGAGAGGGTGGTAGAGTGGTGGAACTGTCTACTCAGAGATGTGGTTAACACAAAGTTGATGACAGACTTTAAAGAGCACCTGTCCAAGTGCTTAATGTAATATCCATAAAAGAAACTTACCTGCCCCATAGTTCATTGGTGAATAACATTTAATTGTTTGGTTGTTGTAATTAGGGAGGGAAAGGATCATATTTTGGTTCCCTGGAGCCAAGAGCCCAATCCCTTCCACTTCCCAATTCAGGGACATGCCCCGAAACTCTCAGATTTTGTGATGCAATAGTATGGAAAGTATGTTGGCACACTGTGTAGATTGTAAGGGGTACATTTTTACGTACTATTTGTAATACTTTAGAATAGCATTTTCAACAAATCAAGGCACTGCTCAACTAACAATACCCTTGTTAGTTGAGCAGTGGCCTTGATCTGTTGAAAGTGGCACTCTAAAATGTTAAAAATGACACTTAAAAACAGACCCCTATACAAGGCTATGGAGTGCGCCCCCACACACTGAATAGTATTACATCACAAAACGTGAGAGCACAGGGGCATTCCTGAATAAAAAAGTGGAAGGCATTGAGCACTTGGCTCCACAAACCCAAAATACAATCCCTTCCCGCCCCAGTTACAGCCACTAAAAAAAATTAAAAGTTATGCACCAACAAGCTTTGAGGCAGGTAGGGCTCCACTGGAGTTTCTGGGGGGAAATTTATAAAAGAGCAGGAAAGGTGCAAGACAGGGTGGGATAGGCACATGGTATTGGTGACAACAGTGGTGCAGATGAGAGTTGTGAGGGGTTCACACAGCATACAAAGCAGACATACTAACAGGAAGTCCTGCCTAGATAGGCCCAACCTGTAGCAGACTTGATGGACTGCAGATCTTGTTCTGC
The DNA here is from genome assembly GCA_016271365.2 of Neoceratodus forsteri. NCBI lineage: Eukaryota > Metazoa > Chordata > Ceratodontiformes > Ceratodontidae > Neoceratodus > Neoceratodus forsteri. The sequence continues at coordinate 1,631,676,908 of CM028130.1, read as the reverse complement.
CTGTTTCTATGTTTTAATATTCCCAATCAAAATAAAAAAGGTCTCATTCTATTCTTTCTGCTGGATAAGTACCTTTGACTAAAGCATGGCAAATGATTTGATCATGGCTAAGTGCTAAAGTGTTGATATCAATATTACCTTCACTACAAACAGAGAAGCTACAAAGTATTACAGCAGCTGGTCATTTGTCTGGGGCCCTCCCACCCTGGACCTGGGGGAAGGGAGAAAGGCAGGGCCGGATTAAGGCATAGGCAACATAGGCACAGGTCTAGGGCCCTTGCTTGCCCCCCAGCAATCCTCATTTTACATTTACTATACTTCATTTTCTTTCTGCTTGAGCTGCATTTTTTGCTTTTTGTGAAGAACTCGGCCAGAGAGTAATCTGAACAAGGCAGGAGCTGAACTGTGACATGACTCTCACCTCCCTGATTGGGTGTTAAGTACAGCTGAATGCTTCAGGGGGCCCCAGCCAGGCTGTCCTTTGAGGTGCGACTAGGCCAATTTCCTTTGCTTTGTCTCCCACCCCCATTTGGAATTCTCACTTAGAATCAAGTCTCACTATTAAATATAAATGATTAACAGTGCAATTAAGTATGTATGCGTTACATTTAATCTCAATTGTAAAATTAAGAAATTGACAATGTGTTTCAATGGTTTACTTAAAAATGTTACTTTTTTTTTATAATTCCTCTCCTCATCTCACTCCTGTTGAAGTTCTGACCCTTATATAGCTCCATTTTCAGGATGAGCAAATGAACATATTTCCAGATTCCCATCAGTAAATCATGCCATTTATTGATCCTGGTTTACTTATCAATAACAGAAATGTTTGATCCTGGGAATGATTTCGTCCAACAATCAGTTGCTTTGTAATATAATCTCTAAAGTTCATGACTCCTCTAGTAAATCATCATTTTAACTCCTACACCACCCAGGACCTAGCCTCTTTTAGAGATGGGGCCATACCCTACAAAACAAAACTCCCATGTCCTGGTTCATACTACCTGACTGGACAAGATGATAACACCCAGACTCCGTGTGCACACGTGTGCTGGGGTGGGGGGAGCATTTGGAGAAGTGCAAATCATGACATTTCACACCCCAAAAATTATTTTTACCAGGTCAAATTAGTAATTATTTTCTCTAAATGATCAAAACTCAGACTACTGTTATTTTTCCATGCTGATATTACTAGTTTCATTAATTTTGAAGCATTTTAGGTTATTTATGTTTTATGCCACTTTTTAGGAACAGAACAAATTTTTTTTTCAAGTTTCAGACCCGAAGTGCAATGCCCAAAAGAGTTGCGGTCATGGTAAAGGGGCATAGTGGTGGTGAAGGGGCATGTTTGCTGAGGGGCGCCCCAAGTTTCTCATGGGCCTAGGGCCCCAGGTTGCCTTAATCTGGCCTTGGAGAAAGAGCCTCCTCTTGGGAGAGATAGGATATGGTAACACCCTAGGAGGAGGTACCATTGAGGCAGTTATAGGGCAAGAAGCATTCAGTGGGAGGCAGAGAAAGAGAGGGGTTTAATTGAGCTGAGGGCCAGCAGCTCCCCCTCATTCTCCTCCTGTCTTCGGATCAGCAAGCACAGCAGCAGAGCTCCTGCAGTTGCAAGACTTCATACCATCTCTATAACGAGGTAGGAGCTGCAGGGATAATAGTTATTAATAGGAATTCAGACCAGGCAGGCTTTTACACTTCTGGACTGTTGATACTAACCTGTTTACTTTCTTACTAATTTGCCTTGGACCTCAGTCTGGCTTGTGCGGAGCCACGCGGTCGTTGGGACAGGAATCTGGGAAATACCTCTACAGGCTGGTTCTCTAGCTTTCTGCTTCCATTAGTAGCCAGAAAGGTGTGGGTGCTTGGGGTTCAGATAGTCATGGAGACAGGGTGAACTGCAGCTCAGTGGCACAAATGGCATAGTGTTGGCTTAGCAAGTGGAAAACTTAGGTTCAGGCCAGCAGGAGCTTAAAACACTCCTTAGAGTGCACAGCCACACTCCCAGTCAGGGTAAAACCAGCCAGAGTGTTGAGGAGCTCACATGCTCCATCTTAGAATAATTGTCATTAACCCTGTCCCACCCCCACCCCACTTTTGTGGAAAGTCTGATTCCGCCCCTTCGGAAGACCAATGGCATACTATGGATTATCTTCTCGGTTGCAGGGTTGAGTGATCCTTTCCATCCCACAATCAGCAACCAGTCCATGGTCCAGGAGCAGGGGCAACGGGAATGAGTATGCTATATCCCTCGATAACTTCCCGGCGGGGTACACGCATTCGTGAAGGGGGTGGGAGAGGGACATTCCGGGACTTATAGTGGGCTATTCAAAAAAATTAAAAAATGATGCCTGCAGTTCGCATCATAGTGGGAGCCACTTCATTGGCAGTCCAGCGGCTCCCTTTGTCGCTAGGGGTGGTCAGCTTTCTTATTAGCCGACCATGTCATAAAATCACAGGGGGTTGGTTGGCAGAGTTAAAGTGCTTTTGCATCGGTTTTTGTTCAATGGAAAAATATCATTTGGGGCCGTGCCTGTGCATTCGGGCCATGGCACAATATTGGACAGGGTCATGCAGTGCACTGCCGCCATCTTGGTAAGGGATTGCCCACATCAGAGCTTGTCCTGATAGGGCAGCCGTCTTTTCTGTTCCCCCCATGTGTACCTCACTGTGTAAGTGGTTGGAGCTGCCACTGCTTCAGCCATTTGATGCTGCTCTAAGGAAGGCAGGAGCCACTGGTAGCGGGCAGCCAGCCTAGTGAGCCGACACTGTTAAAAAAAAAAAAAACAAAGTTTAGTTCCCGGGGCATGAGGTTGGCTCGAGTCCAAGGATGTATGTAGATATACTTGTCTGAGTGTCTTTCTGGACACAGGGAGGCTATGTAGCATGGTGACTAGGCCAACGAATAGTGGTCTGGCAGTACAGCCTGGAGGTTAGAGTAAGGAGCCATGAACAAGAGTGGTACAGCCAACAGACCTGGGTTTGCTTCACACAACCTCTACTTGCAAACTGTCTGATGCTGAGCAAGTTATATAACCTACCCGGTGCCCCTGGGTCACCCCTGATAACAAGCACATGTGTCTAACCAAGAAAAAAAAGTATATAATTAAATAACAAGCTTTATCCAAAAGTCTCTGCCTCCTTGGCTTCTCAGTCTGGGTATCGTTGTAGACAGCCATATAGTTAAGCTTCACCAAAGGCACCATCTCCACAGAGTGAGGGTATGGCCACATACAGAAATAAAATTTAACCCGCGGGGTTTAATGTGGAAATATATTACTGGACTAGTGGCAAGGGGAGAGGTTGGGGGATCAGGGGGAGCAACAACAGGGGTCAGGTTGGGTAGCATGTGTCACCCCTCTGGGTCATTTTGGCAACACAAGCCCACATCGGAAGTGCTCCCCCCCTCCCCAAGTCTGGTTTTGGGGCCTGGGAGCTCCTTTTCAAATTGTCAGGCTGTTGAGCCTAGCCAGCTTACTTAGTTATAAAAGAGCTGAAACCAGAATTTTGCAGGGCAATACAGCCTGGAGGTAGGAGGTTGCGGATAAGGTAGGTGGGACAGTAGTAGATATTCCAGGGTTGTCTCCCGCAACCTTCAGTGGTGTATCATGCTGAAAGGAGCTAGTCACAAAACTCTGCCCCAAGGTCCTGGGTTATGCCTAGAAACAAGGGTGAATTTGCAGCAGTAATTAGTCAGGCTGATTGTCAAACAAAATAAAAAAAAGGCAGATTGGTACAGACAGGGCTGTACATCGATCAATAAGTTAGTCACGCCCCTTTAATTTGGCTGTTATTATCCTGCACTGCTCTTCAGTTCAGGGGACAGTGCCATCCTGCAGTCGGGTTCACCATCCCTTCATTCAAACATAATATGGAAGGCAGTGTTACAGTGAGGATGTGTGTCAGCTAGGGCACTAGAGAGCATAGCTTAGGTGGTGAAGGGGGGATGGCGGCCAGATTCAGAGGGTGAGCCAGCACTTCCCCTTACCTCTGGGGTGACCACTCAGCAAGCTTTCCATGGTTGGAAGGTGGTAGCTGTTGCTGCAGGTCAAGATGCCTGGCCAATGGCGGCAACCAGCAGTGAAAACATCGGCAGGTCGGGGTTCCTTGACAAAGGTACCAGCGCAGAGATAGCAGGGCCATTCAGGAAGCCCCTGCAAAACAAAAATATACATATATACTGTATAAGCATCAGGCAAGACTGATAAGAGCTACTCTCCCTCCCCCTCCAAGGTACCCAAGAATCCACAAGCAGGTACGGTAAGATCCAATGCTCAGATGAGTACTGTCGAACTGATTGGGATGATGGTTATTACGTCTTGGGGGAGAGTTCAATGCTAGGGGGGTGCCTAAGATAGGGGGCTCAAATAGAGAATGGCTGGATTGATCCAAGGGGCATGGATTCGATCTCCTGGGAGGAATTAGTGGATGAACCACTAGAGGGGTCACGCCTGGTGGAGATGAGCCATGGGGGATAGGGCATATGAACAGTAGAATACGTTTTTGGAATTGTATAAAGGCTAAACTAGATCCCTTACTAGGGTTTCAAGACAGCTTCACTCCAGAGTTATGTTTGTTGGGTCTTGGAATAAAGGGCTTGATGGGTGTTTGGATATTCCACATAGCTTTGGTAGCTGCAATGGCTAAACTATTAATTTTACATCACTGGTTATCTGATCTTCCGTCGTCTTGTAAGGAGTGTCACACTGAAATGTTAATAGCTCTTCACATGCAAAAAACTATAGCTAATTTACGACATTGTGCCACATCCTACAAAACTCGATGGGAAACATCAGAAGTGTTATTACAAGTATGCTGAGTTTATTGATAACATATGTGGATTCTCTGGCTCTCTCCCTTCTTCCAACTATGCTACCCTGACAATATGCCCTATTGTTTATATAAGGATCTCTGTATTCCAACCCTAACCACTTCCTTGGTTCCTCGCTTATACGGGTAACAGGTCAACCCTGTGGCACTGTAGTATTCTATTGTATCATCTTTTATAACTTGCTGGGTATTAAGCCCTGCTTATTGGTTTTTTTTTTTGTTTTTTTTTTTGCAACCTCGATTGCTATGTACCCCCTTGCCTTGATTCTGCTATGCTTTTTATTTTTACCTTATACTGATTGTAACAGATGATATAATCCCCTGCATTGTACTTTCTGTTTATCCATTTCTCTTGCTCACATTTTTAATTTACAGTTTGTATTTTATCTGAAATACCTTTAATAAAGTATAGTTAGTTAAAAAAAAATAAGAATCCCCCATAGGATGGCCATGCCACACTAGCAGGGGTTTCCCACCCAGGTGTGCTGCATATACAATGGGGCTGGTCAGCCTCAAGCCCTACATGGACCAGTACTGAGATGGAGTGTCCAGGGGCCACTCCATGCCAGGAGGGGACAGGGAGTACCCCACTCAGGTATATTACACAGAAAATGAAGGCGGAGGCAGTCAGGTTAATCCTTGCATGGACCAGTCCCCAGACAGAGAGTCTGCCCACCAGTAGGAGGGTTGACTGGGTTAAGTGGGAAGCAGATTAAGGTAGCCCATCAAGAATGTCCCCCCACACAAGTGGGTCAAAATAAACAGCTTACACCGAAAGTCTGATTTGCGACCAGTCACTCAGCCAGGCCTTTTCAAAACCATTTATAGTGCTCTATCAACCAATTCTTGGGGCAGTGGTTCCAGGCTTTTATGGAGCACACTGCAAAGGAATGGTCCCTCATTGATGTATTTTCCCATGGGACTACTTCTTATTATAGAATCATAAATTATTGTTCCTGGGGTTCTGTTTTACCCACATGGGGTAGCCATTTCAGTAGTATTTCAGATTTAGACATTGATAGCAGGTTGCCCCACCCTTGCCTTATCTCCCATAGAGAGAATAAACATGCCTCAAGCGCTCAGATCCCAGACTCATACCCTTAGAAAGGAAATGAAACAGAGGAATTTGAGGTCCATGTGGGACCATCCTTTAAAGGGTGAGTGAGTGGCACAGATGTTGCTCCTCCATAGCCCAAAATGAGAGTATCAACAGTGGGGTCAAGAAGAGGTCACAGGAGACTTCATATTATTAGCCATTTGACTTACCCTGGAGGGGATCCTGTATCTTGTCCAGTTTGGTCCTTGGTATGCGGAGGTACAACAAGAGTCATTCGATAGGCAGGACCTTAGGCCAGTTGGGCCATAGCGGACATGGAGGTGGTATGTGCCTGTGAAGGGGTATTGGCTGACCTGCACAAGCAGATCACTTGGGGTGTCCTTCCCAGTGTAGGTAGCATTGGGGGCACTGGGCCCCCTAGGACGCTGGACCATGAGAGATAGTTCCGGTCTGGGAACATGGGCTGTAGTTATGCATGCCATCAAGCCCAACTGGACGCAGGCATTGGGAGACTTGAAGAGGTACCCAGGTGGGCACGTTCTTTCACCAACAGGTCTGGGGGTGATCAAGTAAGAACTAGAAGGCCCAGAGTGATGGGTGCTACAGGTATTCTAGCCATGAGGTCTGGGTGCCTGCAAGTGAGAACAAGATGGACCACAGTGGTGGGTGCTGCTGATGTCCTGGGAGGGTCTGATCAGGCTCCAGCAGGTTTTGGAGAGGGTAATGGCCTGCATAGCCCTTGGCATGGAATTCACTAGCCAGTGGCAGTCGAGCAATGTCAACATAACTAGAGTATGGCTATCAGATAGGTGGGGCTGGACTCTCAGGAGTTAGCAGCTAGATGAAACAGCCGTGGCTGGCAGGGACAGGGTTGCAGGTGGAAGCACAGCAAAGGGCAGATGTGCAGCTGTCCAGGAGAAAGGGATACATATGGTGGGCCAGGACAGTCACAGATAGCCTGAGGAAGAAGTTCAGGCATGGTGGGTAGTCCTGCATTGTTTACATAGAAACATAGAATTTGATGGCAGATAAGGACCGCTTGGCCCACCTAGTCTGCCCATTTTCCTACCTAACAGATAAGCTGCAGATCCTAGTTAACCAACAGCTTACTTCCTACTACCCCCCACTAGGACTGCCTTATACCTGTCCCATACATTCTTGAATTCCCCCACTGTTCTTGACTCCGCAACCTCCTCAGGGAGGCTGTTCCATGCATCCACAACCCTCTCTGTGAAAAAATACTTCCTCACATTACCTCTGAGCCGTTCCCCCTCTATCTTCAAATTGTGCCCTCTTGTTCTTGCACATCTCTTTTTCTGAAAGATGCTACCCTCTTGGACTTTGTTGATTCCCTTGAAGCACTTGAAAGTTTCTATCATGTCCCCTCTCTCCCTTCTTTCCTCAAGGGTATACATATTAAGCTCCTTTAGTCTTTCTTCATATGTCTTCTGGTGCAGACCCTGCACCATTTTAGTTGCCCTCCTCTGGACAGCCTCCACTCTGTCTATGTCTTTGCGGAGATGGGGTCTCCAGAACTGCACACAGTACACCAGATGGAGTCTCACCAACTGTCTGTACAGAGGGATAACAACTTCCTGTTTTCTACTATTGACGCCTCTTCCCATGCATCCCAGTATCCCCCAGCCTTCCTTACTGCTTTCTCACATTGCTTGCCCACCTTTAGGTCATCTGATATAATTACCCACAGGTCCCTTTCCATTTTTACTGTTTTCAGTATCTCACCCCCATTGTGTACGCTTCCTCTGGGTTTTGTTTCCATGTGCATTACCTTGCACTTCTTTGCATTGAATCTGAGCTGCCATACATTTGACCATCATCTCTCCAACCTTGCCAAATCCTTCTCATCCTTTCCACTCCATCTTGTGTATCAACCCTGTAGCAGATCTTTGTGTCGTCTGCAAAGAGACATACTTTTCCTTCCAGTTCCTCTGCAATGTCACTTATAAAGACATTAAAAAGGACCAGTCCCAGTACTGAACCCTGCGGTACCCCGCTAGTAACCCTCCTTCTTCACTGTGTACTCCATTTACTACTACCCTTTGCATCCAGTTGTCTAGCCAATTTTTTATCCAGGCTACCACCTTGGGACCCACTCCAAGGCTGGCTAACTTGTGTATTAATCTTTTGTGTGGGACTGTGTCAAATGCCTTGCTAAAATCTAGGTAAGCCATGTCCACAGCCCCTCCCTGGTCTACTACTTTGGTCTCCCAGTCAAAGAAATCTATTAGATTCATCTGACACAACCTTCCCATTGTGAATCCGTGCTGCCTTGGGTCCTGTGGCCCACTGGCCTCTAGGTACTCAACAATTCTTTCCTTCAGAAGTGATTCCATCATTTTCCCTACCACTGAGTTCAAACTAACTGGTCTGTAGTTTCCTGCCTCTGTCCTGCTCCCACTTTTGTGAAGAGGAATTACATCTGCCCTCCTCTAGTCCTCGGGTACCACCCCATCCTCCCATGATTTGTTAAAGACAGTAGTCAGCGGTGTCTCTAGTTCTACCCTTAGTTCTTTCAGAATTCTTGGGTGAATCCCATCAGGCCCCATTGCTTTGTCCACCTTCAATTTTATTAGTTCTTTCAGAACCCTTTCTTCTGTAAATGGACTGGTATCGACCCCCGTCTTCAAAGTGTTTCTTTTGTTTGGTTTAGGCACCTCCCCCTCCTCTTCCTTTGTGAATCCTGAGCAGAAATATTCGTTCAGTATCCCTGCTTTTTCACTGTCACCCTCTACCCACATTCCTTCCCCTTTATTAAGCCTTAGTATCCCTCCTTTGGTCTTTCTTCACCCCCTAATGTACCTATAAAAGGTCTTATCCCCCTTCTTAACAGAATTGGCTATCCTTTCCTCGGTTTGGGCCTTTGCTATTCTGACTGCCTTCCTAGCTCTTTCTGCTTTAACTGATAAAGTTCTCTGTCCTGCTCCTTCTGCGTTTCCTTATATTTCCTGAATGCTGTCCTTTTCTCCTTAGCCTTCCCTGCCACCTCTTTTGAAAACCATAGCGTTTTTGTTCCTTCATTGTGTTTTATTGATTTGCTTTACACAAAGGCTTGTTGCCTCTGTGATGGCTGTTTTGATTACTCCCCATTGTTCCTCCACCCCTCCTTTGTGCCTGTTTGCTAGTGCTTTTCTGAGGCACTCTCTCATTTTCCCAAAGTCATCCCTCCTAAAGTCCAATACTCTTGCTTTTGTGTGGCTTGTTTGTATGGCTGTGTTTATCGTGAACCACACTGTTTGGTGGTCACTTGTCCCCAGATGGCTACCCACTTCTAAATCTGAGATTCTTTCTCCGTCCCCATTTGAGAGTACCAGTTCTAAGATTGCTCCTTCCCGAGTGGGTTCCAATACTAGCTGTCTGAGGCATGCCCCCGTAGGGCATCAAGAATGTCCCTGCTCTTGGTTGTACCTGCAGCAAAGGTGCTCCAGTTAACATCTGGCATATTCAGGTCCCCTATCAGCAATATCTCCCCTTTTTCTGCCATTCTAAGAAAGCCTTCGATCATTTCCTTGTCCATTCCCTCCCCCTGAGATGGGGGTCTGTATACAACCCCCATGCAGATTGCGGTGCCATTTTCTGTCTCCAGGGTGACCCAGAGTGCCTCATCTGCTCCCTGTTTACTCTTTAGTTCTGTTGCTTTGATCCCTTCCTTTACATAGAGAACTACTCCTCCTCCTCCTCCTCTTTTACCCTCCCTTTCCCTCCTGTAGATTGTGTATCCTGGTATGTTGACAACCCAGTCATGGTTCTTTGTGTACCATGTTTCTGTGACTGCCACAATATCCAGACAACCCTTTTCCTTCAAGGCCACTAGTTCAGGGAGCTTATTACACAGACTACGGGCATTGGAACTCATCACCCTCCACTTTTTGATAGCCTTTCCCCTTTTAGCCCCATTCCTGTCCTTACTGCCTTTGCCTTTTTTTACATTTACCTCTGTTCTGCTCCCTAATAATTTCTCTACCTTGGTGTTTACCTCACTAATCACCATGTTTTGCGGGGGGAGGCTGGGATTTCCCTGCTCCTTTTCAGTGCCTCCCTCCCTTGGCTAGTTTAAATGCTTGCCAGTGAAGCATTTAAACCACTCAGGTGCCTTGGTAGTAATTTTCTGTTTTCTCTTACAGCTTCCCACGATGGCGCAAGGAGCATGTGTTGGGGGTCACACCTTCATCTACAGGGCAGTGGAATGAGCAGCCAGCCCACCTAGAGGAAGCGACTAGTTATACTTCTTTGCACAGTGTAAATTTTGTTATCAAAGAATGAAGTCCAGGCACTGGAAAGAAGTGGTTCCATGGGTAGATGGAAGAGACTTGCACACAGTAGAACCCAGTCATTCTGTGGATCACCTTAGGGGTGAGGATGGGGGACCTCTGAGAGGTACAGACTGGTCAATGCTGATGAAGAAGGACCTACACTCCAAGATGCAGGAGGCACCATGTGGCTCTCATTTGTTCACACCTGTGTAGCACAAGCACTGGCCACATGCGAGGGTCAGCGGTTTATTGCAGCATGCACTGGGATTAGGTGCAGAATGAGAGCTGATATAGAATGATGCAGGAAACTATGGCAAGACAGGGCCTAAGCTGCACCTCCCACCAGCACCTGTAGGACAGCAAGGAAGAGTATGGCGGGATACAGGAATAAAATTGACAGCAAAGGTGGGTAACTGCCTTTAGGTGCAGTGGGTCCTGCTGGGTCAAGCACAGTGTTGCAGTTTCCCTGCATAACAAAAGGGATTACCTCCCATTGAAATTGCATGGTTCCCTACCGTATTGCTACTGCAGAATTTTGCAGAGTTGGGCTTGGTCCTGGCAAGCTTCACTGTAGGTCTTGGAGACACAATTGGAGCGAGCTGCCCGGGGGGTCAGATTGCATCTGTCCTGTGGCAGTTCAGAAGGATTGTAAAGAGGGAAACTGGAGGGAAGAGTCATATTCTTCTAAATAGCTCACCTTTTCTGGTTGGTATGAGGCCAGGAGACTGTAATGACCTAGCTCTGGAGGGGGTCCACCCTCATCAGGATTGTCCTGCAAAGGCAGCAAAGTCAGAAGTGGTGGCCTCAGGCTCCTTGGCCACATGACCTCCCCCTCCTAGTGGTGGGTTCCTAATCCAGGAGGTACATCAGCCAAACAGGCATGCACTAGTGTTGGCCCAGTAAATGGAGAACAGAGATGTGGGATGCCTAAAGTGGCTGCATGTCCTCCTGGCTACACACACTGTTATAAATGTGTAGGTGCTTATATTTCAATAAATGCATGACTGCGATCTTCCTCCAAGACTGGTGTCTGTGAGTGTCATTTCAGAGAAAGGGTAGTGGAGGGGGCTACCAGAACAACAGAGAAGCTGCAAAGCATTGTAACAGCTGGTCATTTGTCTGGGGCCCTCCCACCCTGGACCTGGTGGAAGGGAGAAAGGGCCTCCTTTTGGGAGGGATAGGATATGGCAACACCCTAGGAGGAGGTGCCAATGAGGCAGCCCATAGGGCGGGAGGCAGACAGAGGGGTTTAATTGAGCTGAGGGCCAGCAGTTGCCCTCTTTCTCCTCATGTCTTCAGATCTCACCCACCCACCCTATAAAAGCAGGGCAGGGTGGCTAGATCAGGTAGGGCCCCCTTTGACCCAGTATGGGCAACTGAGCAAGGGGTCAGGGAGTGACGTTTCCCAGTTTTCCCTTGAATGAAGGTTTTTTTTGGTTTTTTTTGCCTCCTCCAAAGGGTTCCAAAACATAGAAAGCTGAAAACAATCAGAATGCAATTAAACTGTTTCAGCCATGTGAGCGGCTCAGGAGGACTGCACACCAATGGTACAGAGGGAAAATGGGAGGATGAGTCTAATTCTTCTGAAGGGCTTGTCTCTTCTGGTCAGTACGAGGTCAGAGAACTGCACAACCTGGCTCCAGATGGGGGGGTGCATGGTCCACCCTCATCAGCATTATCCTACAAGGATGGCAGAACTGGCAGGGGTGGCTGCAGGCTCCTTGGCTACATGACCTCCTTCTCCTGGTGGTGGGTTCTCGATCCAGGAGGTACTGCACATGAGCCAGACAGGCACACACTAGCGTTGGCACGAGAATGGAGAACAGAGGTGTGGGATGCCTAAAGTGGCTGCATATCCTCCCGGCTGCGCACACTGCTCCAAATGTGTGTGCACTTACATTTCAATAAATGCATGGCTGTGAACATTTCTTCCAAGACCAGTGTCTGTGACTGTTATTTTAGGGAAAGGGTAGTGGAGGGCTACCAGAACAATAGCTGAGCTAAGACAAATTTGTCAATGAAATACAGCCTACTAGTTAAGCGTTTCTTTACTTTCAATGCTATGGATGCCTAAGGCTAACATTTCAAATGTATTTCCAGGTAATATTATACCTAAACACCTAATTCATTCCTTTCAATATACCTTAAAACTTCAAAAATTAACATTAAGCCAAAGTCTTGATACAGTTTTCATCTCATAATGTTTTACAACCTTTGACAATGTGTGCAAACTGAAATATGTCCATCACATGAAATAAAAGGGCTCTGGGTTTCTACTGTTATCACAGAGCTAAAATAAGCTATTAGCATTCCTCTCCTCTCAGATTATGACTATAATCACTTACTGTGCTTCACATAGCTAGTATTTGATGTTTGTTGAACAGTGATAACTTTAGTATAGCTCTTCTTCTTCCCCTTTTTTACCCTGAAACCATGTCAAAGTATTATACTTTTGTGATAAATCTGTTTTCTACTGTATTATAATTTTACATGAAACATCAAACACTTTTATCTTAAAAAGCGAAATATACTTGTAGGTTTCATAGCATTCCAAAATAAGATCAAAAAGACTGCCATGACAAGAAATTTGCCTTTGGCCAAAAAGAATCTACTGCTCTTTGGGTATAAGAAAGGAGCTATAATTTGTACTTGTCTGTATCTTTGTCTTCTGTAAAGCACAAATACCCTTTTCTGACTTGCAAATATGACAACCTCCTTAAGAAAATTCTAAAATTTAATTCTGTATATTTTGAGAATACTGTTACCCACAGAGCACATATTCTGCTCAAAATATGTAAAGCAAAAATATGTTTGGAAGTTCTGGACTTGCTGTTTGGTATTTATAATTGCGTTTGTATAACTGTTCAAATGCTCCTAAACCCTGGCTATCATGGCAACAACCAATATTAGCCACAATTCTGAAATACATTGCATCTTTCTTTTTAGCATACATTATCTTTTCCCCCAGCCAAGAACTGCTGAGTGCCACAGCTGGTATTCGTAGTTATAGAACCATTAATATAATTCACTCATGATTTATGGTTCTAAAAGCAGTGTGTAGATCCAGTAGAAAGATTTATAACTATGACAGCTTGGGGAAATTACAGACTTTTGAAACCTTTGTCAAACAGCAGGGAAGCCAGCCACAAAGCAGCTGACATTCTAACTTGCTTTACACAAGGTGGCAATGGGTAGACATACAAAGAAGTACTGTAACAGTGACCCAGACACTGAAGGACTCTCTGGGTAGGTCCAGCTTATTTGTTAATATGGACTTCTTTAATTCCATTTCTACTGTGGTCTCCCCATGGCTCAAAGTGCCTTAAAAAGTTTACCTAGGTCCATATGTAACAAGAAACATTAAAATAGTAATAATTATTTTTTAATTTTTATTTATTTGGTATTCTGAAAATAACCTTTGAACCAAGGCTCTTTTACAGAGGTTCCACATCATGTGAACAGAATATAGACATTCAATCATGAAGGTTACAGAGTTTTAGGACATTTGAGACACTGAACAGCACAACAATCAGGAAAAGATTACAGAGTTTCTTAGTCATTTAAAACATTATACAGCATATGGCCATCAACTTTAGCTGATTACAAGTGCAGGTAAGGTACAGAGGTACTAGAGGGTAGGTTAGGCTGGGCAGAGTGTCAGTAAGGACAGGATGTTGGTAGGGGAGGAGGGGGGCCTCTAGTAAAAGTGGTCAAGGAGGCAGGGCTGAGGGCACAGAGGCAGAGACCCATCCTAGCGTGCAGTCAGGGAGAGGGGGGTGAGGGGTATACAGGAACAGCCCCTTAGAGTGATTCAGAGGCATTGTCAAGGAACGTGTGGGAGGGTGGCTTCTGTCTTGTGCTGAGAATAGTTGCTGTTAGCAAAGCCAGGCCTAATTACTAGTTAGCTTTTTTAATATACACATAAACATGGCATAATAGGCTGGAAGTTAGAGCAATAAGCTGTAAATGACTTTTTCCGACCAGCTGGCAGAATCTTGGGTGGGCGGTGATGTCATTTAAGCAAGAATGACATCATTTTCCTCAAGGTCCTGGCAGCTTACTACACACACAGTGCGTCAGATTATGAAATGGCAAAAATCAGCTGTCATTTCTGTGACAGAAATGGGAAAGAAGGAGTTAATGTGTGGATTCTTCAAGCAGACAAGTTTTTAGCAGTTTGAAAAAAAAACACACAGACTGGAATTGGGCTGGAATTCCACTGTCCAGCAGCAACACACAGGCTAGAATTCCACTGTCCAGCAGCAACAGACAGGCTGCAATTCCACTGTTCATCAGCATCTGACTAGGTGGGCCATAAATTACATCCGCACAGACTCATAGTTTAAAGGGATTGGTTCACTCAAATATAAACTTAAGGTTAAAAGGGAATATGACCGGTCACTGATAGGTGTTCAATCTGATTGGGACAATTAAATACATACATGGTAGATGATTGGTGCATTCAAAGGGGGAATAGGAATTACCTAATCTCAAAAGAGAATATAAGATGCTGAAAGACAGTTAGGAGGGAAGTTACTCTTGGAGCTGGAGGGAGAAACATAAGCTTGGAGCATACCATTCTAGCTATGTCTGTGGGAGCTGGCAGATAGCATAGGGTCCAGGGTCTTTTGAAAGAATACGGAAGGGTAAGTTTAATACTACCATATCTCAGTAATAGCCTTTTTCATTTGCCATCTGTTATTTAAAAACATTTGTTTACTTTTCTTGCATCTGTGTTATTCTCTTGTGTCGAATCTAGATATCCTGTAATGCTTATTTTCACTTTCAGTAAAGTAAAAAGCTATTTATTTACTCAACAGTTGTGACTGTGATGTCATTTTTTCTAAGGTAATACATGGTTTCCACTGGCTAAGGTAAACTCATCCTGGAAACACACTGTAGTCCTTCCTCTCCACAAGGGTGATAACACATCCACTCCTGGCAACTATCGCCCCATTTCCCTCCTTCCTACCCTTGCCAAACTTCAAGAACATTTAGTTCTCTCTCAGTTATCATCCTTCCTCTCTGATTTCTCTTTTTCACCCCCTTCCAATCTGGTTTTCAGAAAAAAACACTCAACAACCACCTCCCTCCTCAGGCTTACTGACTCCATGCTTTCAGGGATGGACAATGGCCTGATCACCTTGGCCATCTTTGTCGACCTAGCCAAAGCTTTTGACACCGTTTCCCATCCCCTGCTTCTTAATTCACTTTCCTCAGCTGGCCTTGCTCCATCAGCCACCAACTGGTTTAAATCCTACCTCATTGGTAGGACCCAATCGGTGAGAATCCTTGATTCCATCCCCCCCCGACTCCCCAACAACACTGGTGTCCCTCAGGGCTCAGTGCTTGGTCCTCTACTCTTCTCCATTTTCCTTAATGATCTTTCCACAGCCTGCTCATCCTCTTCTATCCACATGTATGCTAACGATTCTGTTTTGTACAGTTCTGGCAAAAACTCTGCTGCTGTGCAAACCAGCTTACAGCATGACTTCAACCAAGTTCAGCTCTGGTTTGCTTCTCACCAGCTTTTTCTAAACACCAAGAAGACAGTCTCAATGATCTTTGGCACCAGGCAGAGACTCTATAGGTTCCCTGCCCTACCCACCTTCCACACCCTTGATGGGACTATCTTGGAGGACACCTCCTCATTTAGATATCTGGGGGGTTGGCTGGACCAGCATCTCAACTTCTTTGTGCATATCAATGCTATCCTGAAGAAACTGTGCCCCAAGCTTGGTGCTCTGTACAGGAATCATAGTTGCATCCCGCTGACTGCGAGGCGCAAAATTGTCCAGAAGATGATACTCCCCATCTTTGACTACTGTGATGTAATCTACGGTGCTGCTCCCAAATCTTCCCTGACCAAGTTAGACACTCTCTTTAACTCCTTCTGCCACTTTGTATCGACTCTCCTTCCCTCTCCCACCACTTTGAACTCTATCGCTCTCTAACCTTCCTTCCACTATCTCACAGACACATCTCTCACTGTGCCAAACTAACCTCCAAATTCTGGTTCGTTGGGCTCACCCTCCTTTCTCTCATCCTGTCTCTCCACTCCACCTCCCCCCACCCACTCTCTCAGATCAAATGATGCCCGCACCTTGATGGTCCCTTGCCGCTCCACCCTCATCAGTCAGACTGGTTTCGCCCATCAATTCCATAAAATCTAGAATTCCCTCCCCCCTGAAATATGACACTCCTCCTCCAATTACTCCCTTACCTCTGCCCTACACAATTACCTTTCCCTCAGCTGTTCCTGCTTTAACCCACCTTAATACCAATCCCCAGTTTCTGCCTTTCTACCATGACCCCCGACAGGGTTCTCAACATCCTGAAGCGGGGAATCAGGAAATTGCTTCCCCTTCTCCTCATATTCAGTTCTTGCCTCTCCCCCTCTCTTCTCCACCTGCTTTTGTGGATCACCAGTGTGCACAGCCTACCCATCCTTTTTTACTCCAACAGCACTTGCGAACTACCTCGAGTCTGCTCCTGGTACACTCATGCACTATAAATGGTTCTATCGCATTATTACTGTTTTGTATGTTTACATCTTCTTTTGTATGATTTTGAACATGCATTGTAATTTACCCAATGTTCCACTATTGTTTATCGTACAATAACTTGTGTTCTAACTGTTGCACAATCTTACAATGTTGTATTGTTTGTACTACCCACATACTATTGTAACTGATCATCCATCACAACCCTATGTAACCCCTCCCCCCAGGTCGCACTGTGAGACAAGCAACGTGTTGTTCAGTGTGTCCTCCTGGCGAAACATTTCAATAAATAAATAAAAAATAAATAAAACTCTGTTTAGCATCCACCATCCGAGAAAGACACAATACCAGACTTTGATCTGTGCAATTGAACTTTTGACCACCCAGTTTTGTAAACTTAGGAGGCTGGTGCTGGGGTCAAACCCAGTCAGTTGCAGCAAATACCCAAGGACAGACACCTCTCTAAAAGCTGCTCCAGCCCAGAGAGAGAGGTAGGTTGTCACAACTTCAAACAGTATTGCACAATCTATAGGGACACCATTGCAAATGAGCTTGCCTCAATGGATAACTCCCTAAATAAAACTGAGTAAAAATTAAATATTTTATTTATTTATTTATTGAAACGTTTCACCAGGAAGGGCACACTGAACAAGTTGATCATCTCACAGTGCATCCTGGAGGGAAGGGTCATAGGGAGAAACATATGATTTACAATAAATCCAACGAGCAGCATTAAACAATTTGCAATACAGTCCTGAAGAAAACAAATTCAACAATGCAAACAATACAGCTTACAATATGTACATCAAATACATCGAACAGCATTAAATGTAGGTACACAATATAATGCAATAATAAGATTAACAGTTAAAAATAAAGGAAGTCTGTACATAGACGTGCTGTTAAGAGAGGAAGACAATTGATGTAATTATGCAACTAGTATAGCTAAGTGTGACCTGCAAGTGAATAACAAGCAGAACAGGAGACGGAAGCAGCGTGCCACATGGCACTGGAGGGGGTAGTGACTTAGCCGCAGGAACAGTTTACTGCAAGAAAGTTTTGGAGGGCTAATGAGATCAATTTTAGGGGGGGGAGGAGGAGGAGTGATGAATCTGAGTAGGGAGGGCATTCCATAACTTGAGTAGGCGATTCAAGAAGGTTATCTGTCCTACCAAAGTAGACTGACGAGGAACTACTAGTAGCTGAGAGTCATATGACCCAAATGAATGGTCTGGAAGGGAGAGACTAGATAAGGAGGAGGTAAGATATGGGGTGAGTGAACCAAAACAAAATTTAGATGTAAATTTGGCACAGTGGAGGCGGCGGCGATTTTCCAGGGAGGAGAAAGCCAAGGAATGATAAAGAGAACAATAGTGTGTGAGAGGGGAGGCATCTAGAGCAAAGCAACAGAAGGAGTTAAAAAGTGGATCCAACCTGGTTAGGGAGGACTTGGGAGTGGCACTGTAGGCTACATTGCAGTAGTCAAAAATAGGTAGGATCATCTTCTGGACTAGTTCATGCCTGGCCATTAGCAGGAGGCAGCTACAGTTCCTGTATAATGCGTTGAGTTTGGGGTGCAGCTTCTTCACGATAGCGTCAACATGCCCAAAGAAGTTGAGGTGTCATCGAGCCAAACCCCCTGTGAAAGGGTGTTATGTCCTGAAGAGCCCTCTCTTTTATATTAAAGCCTGTTGCAACAGCACTTATTTCCTGCTGTCTTTTTCTGTCCCTTTTGTTTCCCCATCTACAGGCAGGCCACCTGTAGAATGATCTAATTCTATCTACCTTTTTTTTCACTTCAGGGTCTCTCCAGGAATCCTATTACAGCACTCTCCCTTTCCCATATTAATTACGCTATGGCACGAATGTGCACACTGCCTGCTGCACAAAAGTGTGCACATTCCTTCACGAATGTGCAAAGTACAGAGAGAGAGTCGCACTCACTGAAAAGTCTCAAAAGTAGGGCACAATCTTGTAAATAGGCTGTAAGAACAGCCTAATAGTGTTTCTTGTTGCTTTAGTGATACAGGGTAGGCAGGATTACTAGAAACAGGAGGTCACTTGCTGCAGCTTGTTGCGCACTTCTAGACTGCACTGTCTGCAGCACGACCATGCCAGTTAGACATTTTACATTTAAGACAGGCAGATAAAAATAAGGAAAAGGTGGAGAACCTGTTAAAAAGAATGATTACAAAGACAGCAGTCCTGTTCCTAACATACTGAAAACTTGTTACCCTTAGGTTTAAAGGGTAAACTGCAGTTACAGTTACAGCTTGTACTAGTCTCAGAATTAAGCAAACAATATATATCTTGAACAAAGCCAGGTTTTAGGAAATAGTGATTGTTAATGTGTTTCCATGATGGTACAGGGTTACAGAAATATTGACAATAAAGTACCTGTTTTATGCCTGTGTCTAGACAAGTTTGGGGAGTGGTCCTGTTGTTTCTACACTCTCTTATGCCTCAGTCTCCTATAGAGCCAGCCAGCCTCTTGTTTCTTGCTATACTGGAATAAGGACTTGTGGGAGGAGCTAGAACATCAGAGACCCACTCAAAATAGTACAATATCTGTGTAGAATGATTGAAATTTGGTTACAGTGTTAGTATGAGACAGACCATAATATATCGGTGAGAACTTTATGTTTTTCAATTAATTATATTGTATTTCTGTTAAAAAATTATGTATTTTCATAAAAGGGGCAGAGCTTAGCAGCACCACCTGATGGTAGCCCTATTTAGAGAACGGCCTTAGAAGAGAAAGATCAGATGAGGGCTCAGTAGAGCACTAGAGCCAGCCATGAGCAGATATTAGGGCTCAGAAAAGGGGCTGACCCTACTTCGGACCCTAGTGCCTTCTAGCAGCCGAATGTTGTATTACAACTAGATTTTTATTTCATTTGTTAGTTTAACCCGCTTTATTTTTTGGTCGTTATACAGTTCGCTGTTTTATTTTATTTCTTTTTACTGAATAAAAGCTGATTTGAGTTCTATATCCTGGTGTCTGCCTCCATCTATTCCCACCCCTTCTACACCCTCAACTACCTAAAGGAAGAGGTAGCCTCGAGGACTGTCCTGTCCAGGGTGTGGAAGGAGGGTAGGGAGGGGAGCCAAGATAGTCTCTGCCTAGTGGCAGAGATCATTGAGACTGTCTTCTTGGATTGAGTGAGAGTTGGTGGGAGCTAAACCAGAGCTGAACTTGAATGAAGTCATGCTGAAGTCTGGATTCCACATCCTTAGGGGATTGGCCTGAGGCGAAGAGAACTGTATCATCGGTGTACATGTGGATAGAGGTGGATGAACAGACTCAGGAAAGGTCATTTAGAAAAATGGAGAAAAGGAAAGAGCTCAGCATGGACCCCTGAGGTATGCCAGTGTTGATAGGGAGAGGAGGAGATACAGTATTGGCTATTCTGACTGCCTGGGTCCTACAATACCTACTAGATAGACTTTGAACTAACTAGTGACGGTGTCAGATAGGCCAGCCAAGGAGAGGGAGTCAAGAAGCAGGGTGTGGGAGACAGTGCCGAAAGCCTTTGCTAGGTCAACAAAACTGGCAGACATAATTTGACCACTGTTCATTCCCTGAGAGAATGGAGTGAGTTAGCCAAATCAGGGAGGTGGGGGTGGAGTGATTCTTCCGGAAACCAGATTGGAAGGGAGTGAAAAAGTTAGAGTCCAAGAGACAGGAGGTTAGTTGAGAGAGAACTAGATGCTCCTAGAGCTCAGCGAGGGTAGGAAGGAGACAGATAGAGCAATAGTTGGCAGGAGAGGTAGGGTCTCCACCCTTAGGCAAGGTGAGGACAGTAGCATGCTTCCAGACAGAAGGGATGAAAGCCATGGTGAATGAATGGTTAAGTAGCTAGGATATCGCTGTAAGATATTAAATATCTAGAAACTTTTCAAAGGTTAATCAATAAAACTTTGAGGACAATATTAAAGAAAAGAACAGATACCTAAACATCATCGGGTCATGTAATTTTTTATAGTGTATGGTGGAATGTTGTTCTCCACCGAAAATGATTACTAGAATACGCTTGTCCTGTCATGACTATGTAATAAACTTGTTATGCTGCACTGAGTGCATCACTAGTGCAGCATAACAAGATCGAACCTAGTCACACACGCGCAATGAAGGGGCCACAGTGGCGAAAGCTGGATGTGAAGTAAAGGGAACCGATGGAACCGCGCCTCAGTAAGTTTATTTTCTGCTTTCTAGGGGACAAAGTAGGCATCCTATGACTACCCATGCACCTAAAAAAGATTGTGTATGGGTAACCACCAAATTGAAAGGCAGTAGTGCTCAGAAACCTATAAAAGGTACTATAAGGACAATGTGCACCATAGCAGGGAATAATGAAAAAGTGCAAAGTTACCTTTGTGGGCAGTAATGTCTATGTGCACTCCTATCAAATAACTGGGTATACCACATTAAGTTCACACTTAAATAGCTATATTTATTTTATGATCATTCATAAACATTTTCTTTTTCCACAACTTTTTGAAACATTTTACAACTGAACAACAGTACTTACCTAGGCATATAGCCTAACGAGACAAAGTTTTTGGTCCATTTTTCAGCTCAGTGGTTTGTGGTGAAAACTAAAATCATCAATTGCCGAAATCCATATCGCTTTAGTCATTTCTTCCAGCCATCACATTGCCAACTGACTATGGAAGCATTTAAACAGTTTTACTCTCCCCTCAGGTAGCCATTAGGTATGCACTTGAATCTGTTGCTCACTGCTTGTAGTACTGCCATCCTGACCACACCTTGCCTCAGGTACGGAAGTGCAATAACATGTCAACAGTGGCCACAGGGGTTGGTCTCCCTCTCAGTGGACAAATTATTGTAACTGTTAAATGGTACATCTAACACTGCGGCTGGGTGTCATCAGTGAACAGACGCACCTTTCCTTCCAGACCATCAGCAATGTCACTGATATACACATTGAAGAAGACTGGTCCCAGCACTGACCCTTGTGCAACTCCACTTGTCACCAGCTCCTCCCCTGACAATGCTCCATTGACCAACACTCTCTGCATTCTGCCGTTTAGCCAGCTTCTCACCCAAGCTATTATTTTGTGGTCCACTCCCATGTGGAAGAGGAGGAGGAATTTGAGGAGGCAGTATAGCGCAGTGGTCTAAGGCTCTGAGCTACAAATCTGGTGACATCCAGCAGACCAGACCTCGGTTTGAATCCCACAGCTTCCACTTGCAAAACTGTGTGACCCTGAGCAAGTCACTTAACCTCCTTGTGCTCCCAGGTCGCTCCTGTAAAAAAGCTTTCAGCTTAGTGTGCTATACCTGGTTAAACAACTAAATAAATCAAAAAATATGTGCTCGAGTTTGCTAATCAATCTTCTGTGGGGGACTGAGTCAAAGGCCTTGCTGAAACTGAGACAGAACACATCGACTGCGCCACCCTGGTCCACCATTTTCGTGACCCAGTTAAAAAATTCCACTAGGCTGGTTTGGCAGGACCTTCCTGCAGTAAAGTCATGTTGCTTTGGGTCCACCCGCCAGCTCGCATCTAGAAAAGTCAGAATTCACTCTTTTAGAGTTTTGTCCTGTTCTGCTTTTCCACTATTTTTCTCTTCTTTACATATTAGAGCGTATTTTTCAATGTGTATTCTTTTACTGTTTGCCGATACTATTTATGGTTAAGTTCCTCATATTACTATATTATTGTTTTTGACTCACTTTTAGTAGTATATCTAGAAATGAGCTGTTATCAGTGCAGTATGTCATTCCTGGTTAAACTTAGGAAATGAAATGAAATGAAATGAAATGAAATGAAATGCACCAGTTAGGTTTCAAGTGAATGCCACAAAAGTAGACAAATGCGGTGTTATGGTTTTCAACCCTAAGACCCCCCCCCCCCCAAGCAGCAAAAGGGTTTTCAGTCTCCAGAGTTTTGGCAAATCAGTGGTGGAGTCTTCTTTGGGGTTGTCAACCCTAATGCCTGCCTCCCCCATCCCATAACCTCCTGTCTAAAGCACAAGGTAGAGCTCCAAGGCAGTGCCTTATAATGATACAGTCTTCAAAGGTAGAGAAGTTTGTCTCGCCACAAGTTGCCAACACAATTTGTTGTAGTTTTCTTCATGCAGGGCCCTGCGAGCCCTGCAACTCCAAGGAAGACCCCACCACTCATTCTCCAAGACTCTTGAGACCCAAAACCCTTATGCTTTTTCCTGTTGCTGTTTGGGGGTGGAGGTAGGGAGTTAGTTAGGGTTGAGAACCTTAAAGCCACATTTCCCTATTTTTGTGACATTAACTTGAACCCTAACTAGTACATTAAACATTAAAGAAGTTTTCGGAAATAATTTACTTTCTTTTTAAGATAGTGGAATTGCATCTGCATTCTCACACAGATGAAGATGTGCAGGGCCATTTGGCCAACGAAAGACTCTGTTCACCTACTTCTGTGCTATGATAGATATCAAGAGTTCGTGGGGCTCTCTGTTGGGCTGTGGAAGTGCAAAGCCTTTTGGTCCACCATGCTTCCATGTGGCCACAAATAGAGATGCACAAAGAGTTCATCTGTCAGCCAAAGCACAGGTCCCTCTGCCACACACAGGTGCAAAGGTTCAGGTCCCCATGCCAACAGATGAGCTGTCTTCACTACATAGTACCCAGACCCATGTGGGCAACCCTGCAGCTTTCAGTGCCTAGCATAGCAGCACAGTCCCACCACCCTCACCCATGTTGCTGGGTCACTGAACTTGCCCACAAACTCAGCTCACCAACACAGAATCACAAAGCATACCCACTGGGGTGAAGATCACTACAAATAAAATTTCTTTATATATATATATATATATATATATATATATATATATATTTTTTTATTTTGACTCTAAATTGTCATGGTAGTTGTTTTATGACTCCCTTTATTAACATGCCATGTGGCATTTATAGTATATTGTCCAAAATGTCATTTCACACCAGGATTGTAAACATACATCTCATTCAGGGTTTTAAAAAATGACATGCTGGCCCAGTGGTGTAGTGGGATGAGACACCTAGCACCTTACCTCTTTCCACGCCAGCAACCTGGGGTCAGGAGTGAGCTGGGGCCGCTGGGGGTTGGTCTGGGGTGAGCGGACTAAGTGTCCAGAGGACAATTTTCCTTTCCTTTGGTGGGGAGGTTTGTCAGCATGGCCCTTGGCTGACCCTGGGTGGAGGCCCAATGGTAGCACTGGCAGCTAGAGTGCAATGACAGGAGGGGCCACAGTATGCAGCACATGTCTGCCTCCACGTGTACATACTTGTGTGACATCATGGCAGGGAAATCAGGGTAGAAAATGGAAAAATGGCAGTTGCAGGCTCCATGAAGTCCCACCTGTCTGCCCTCGCTTCGCACCACTGCCAGCTCACCAACCCCATGAATCTAGACGTTGGGTCTCCAGTTAGGGAAAGACAGCCCTCCCCTTCCCCGCCCCATCACAGAGGGAAATCCACGGGGAATATGGGGGCTTGATGGGTCAGACAGGCAGTTGCAGGCTAAGGGAGACAGTACAGGATGGAGCAGCTGTCTGTGATGCTCTGGGAGAAAAACTTAAATAAAAAATTACACCTGTCTCATTTATGAGGTGGTGTGGAAAAATGGCTATCTTGAAAGTTTGGAGTTAAAATATTGAAAATTAGCTAAGTTGAATGAACACTGAAATACTGCAACACTCACTCATAACTTGGGCGTTTTACCATATTTGTCCACCAAATCTTCTTATTACCCCACTTCGTGAATATGGTAGATAAAGTAACTCTGCACCACTGGCGCAAAACAACATTTTGGCCAGAATTTGAAAAATGACAGTTGTCACATTCATGAGGTGTTATCAAAAAATGGCTATGTTCAAAATTTGAAGTCAAAATATTGAAAATTACCAAAGTTATGTGCAAGCACAAAAAATGTCAATGTATCCTCATAGCTTTTGTCATGTTTACGTATTCAGACTCCAAATTTTCAACATAGCCTTCTTAAGACCCCACCGTATGAACAAGGGCAATGAAAATGTTCAAATGCTGCCCAAAAGTTGATTTCACAAAGCGACTGCAAAATCATCTCTCAGGCCAGATTTGAATAATTCCACTGCCATTGGTAATGAAGTGAATTCCCAACGACATGTTAAAAATTTGGTGTAAAAATATGTAAATATGACAAAGTTATGAAACCGGGCTTACCTTATTTTCTCATATCACGGTCTCTGATGCAGCAAGACAAGTCTTTGATCAAAGAGTGGATCTATGAGGTGAGACATGTTCAGGTGAGTGAGGGTGTATGTGGGTGGTGGTGAGTGAGAGGTCGGCATGGTGTGGGTGGGGGTGTGCGAAGGGATCAGACTGGCGAGGGACTGTTTTCATTTTTACAAGTTAAACAAAAAAAATCAGCAAGGGGTGGTTTTCTTTATTTCAGGGGGCTTGACACTGGAGACTGGGCACCCCAGTGTCAGGCATTGTTCAGCATTTCTAGCCATTTAAAAAAAACATCAGCATGTAGCTAACAAGGTACTATTAGCTAGGTTTAGGTATTTGTATTTTAAAATTACACTATTTTTAAGCATTTTTCATGTTTTTTAGTTCAGTGGGACTAAGATGGTGGCCATCATGGCAAGAGAAAATGTTTGTGTTGTGAGAAGCAAGTAGTGAGAAAACAAAAACAGTCTTATGACATGGAATTTTTTTGTATTGCATCAGAATGTTATCCAAAAACCCTACTGAGCATGCTCAAAACAGCAATTAAAAAAAAAAAAACTTCAGAACTTTAAATCCTTATAACTCTGGAACCATTTAATATTTTTTATTGAAACCTTCCAAATGCACTACCTTGACACAGCACACTTCTACCCTGAGAGTTTCAGGAAAAAAAATCCATTCCCTGTAATCTGTGACAGCAAAAACAACAAAATCTAGCTATAGCCAATATGGCTGTGGTGAGCTGCCAAATGACCAAAGTTACACGCGTGCGTAGAAAATTTTGAATGACCGGTGTAACTTGGACATTTTTTAGAGTTGTTTCTCCAAATTTTCAACATGGCCTTTTTTGTGACCTCACCTCATGAAGAGTGCCACTGACATTTCATTCACTTGTCCCAAAAGCTGATTTTGCAGAGCGACTGCGCCATTCTGTGCCATAGGTGTAAAAACACATGTTGGGCAGGATGTGAAAAATGACAGCTGCACTGTTAATAAGGAGGTATGCAAAAATGGCAATGTTGAAAATCTGGAGTGAAAATATTAAAAATTGGCAAAGTTAGGAGCATGCATGGAAACTGCACAATGCACACTCTTAACATAGTAATTTTCTGGAATTTTTTCACCAACTTTGCAACATGGGTCTTTTGGGACCCCACCCCATGAACAGTGGCACTGTCGTTTTGTTAATCAGATGGAAGACAGGGGTCCGGTACTAGTGTCTAAGGTGAAGGAGGGCAAATGGATGAATCAGAGCTCATGCACTGTAGATAAAGGTCAGAGCTGAACTGGACAGACTAAGGGTGGACACACAAAGGGGCCTGATGGGTTTCACCCCAAAGTGATCAAGGAATAGAGGGAGGAGCTGGCCGCAATCTTAACAAGGCTCTTCAACCTGTCCCTGGATATGGGGAGGGTGACAGAGGACTGGAGGAGGGCTGACGTAGTGCCCTTGCACAAGGGAGGCAGCAGGGAGCTGAAGGAGAACTACTGCCCTGTCAGCCTCACGTCTGTGGTGAGGAAAGTAATGGAGGCATTAATAAAGGAGAGGGTGGTGAATTACCTGGAGGAGTGTGGCTTGCAGGACAGCAGACAGCATGGCTTCACCAAGGGGAAATCATGCCACACCAACCTAATGGAGTTCTTTGATTGGGTGACTCAGGTAATCAACCAGGGAGGGGCAGTGGACATGGCCTATCTGGACTTCAGCAAGGCCTTCGACATTGTCCCTCATAGGGGGTTGGTAAGCAAGACGGAAAGCATGAAGTTGGGAGGGAAAATAGCAGGCTGGGTGGAGGTTTGGCTGGTAGGGAGAACTCAGACAGTAGTGCTTAACAGGGTGCACTCCAAGATGGCAAGGATGAAGGGTGGAGTGCCACAGGGGTCAGTTTTGGGTCCACTTCTCTTCAACATCTACATCATTGACATTGCAGAGGGTTTGAGAGTGAGGGTGTGCCTATTTGCCAATGACACAAAAATCGGCAATAGGGTGGACACCCCAGAGGGGGTGAAAGACATGAGGAGGGACCTCAAAATGCTTGAGAAGTGGACCAGGAAATGACAGCTGAGGTTTAATACCAAGAAGTGCACTGTGATGCACCTAGGGAGGAAAAACACAAAAGTGCGGTACACGCTGGGGGGAGGAAATCAAGGACTCAGAATAGGAAAGGGATCTGGGGATCATAATCACCTCAAACCTTAAGGTAGGTCTCCATTTATAGTAGGGTGGCGAGAAGGGCCAATGGAATGCTGGCATGCATAGGCAGGGGCATTACTAGCTGAAGGAGGGAGGTTATAATGCCCCTCTACAAAGCCATGATGAGGCAGCAGTTTACGTATGGGGTTCAATTCTGGAGGCCACACCTCTGAAAGGATATAGATGCACTGGAGAGGGTGCAGGGTATGCAGGGGAAGACATACGAGCAGAGGTGTAAGGAGCGGACTCTGAATCTGTACACACTGGAGACAAGGAAGGAAAGGGCAACATGATTGAAACCTTTAAATATATAAAGGGGCTCAATAAAGTGGGTGAAGGGGGTCAGCTGAGGAGCAAGGAGGGAGCCAGAACTAGATGGCACAAACTCAAATTGTAAGGAAATAGGTTCAGGGGCAATATAAGAGAGCATTTTTTCACAGAGAGGGTGGTGGAGCCCTGGAACAGACTGCTAGACAGAGTGGTGAGGGCTGAGATGGTGGACGAATTTAAGAGGGCATGGGGCAGGCATATGGGACTGAGTATTGGGGGAGGATGTGGGCAGATGGGGAGGGGGTATGTGAAAGGGGAGGGTTGGGCAGACTAGATGGGCTGGAAGGGTCCTTTTCTGCATAACATTTCTATGATCAGTTCCGAAAGGTGATTCAGTGTAGTGTCTGTGAAATCACCTTTCGGGACCAAGTAATGAAATGACAGTGACAGTGTTCATGAGGTGGAG
Source organism: Neoceratodus forsteri (assembly GCA_016271365.2). Taxonomy (NCBI): domain Eukaryota; kingdom Metazoa; phylum Chordata; order Ceratodontiformes; family Ceratodontidae; genus Neoceratodus; species Neoceratodus forsteri. Next base: position 1,631,649,120 of record CM028130.1, on the reverse strand, counting down.
TCCCAAGAACCCTGTGTTGAAAATTTGGGGCCAAAATTCCTTAAAATGGCTGATATATCAACATAAGTTGAAAACCACATTGACTGCCATTATACCATGCTTACATTTGATTCTTCAGTTTGCGGTTCAACTTTGAAGAGTACAGATGTGTCCCAGTCCAGAGAAGATGACAGCACCAACCTCCGGAGGTAAGTATGGGATGGGGGGGCTGCAGGGAGGTGGGTGCTCAGTGGGAGGGTGGGAATGGGACAGGAGGGACTGGGGTAATGATGTGGGACCATTTTCTTTGTTACAAGTAATAAAAAATAAAGACGTTGGGGGACAGTTTTCTTTATTTACAAAGGGAAAAAAGGAGAATGAAGCATAAATTTGGACATACTGGGGTGGGCTCCCAGTGTGCCACAAGAGTTGGGAGGGTACATGATGCTGATATGGGGATTGGGCACCCTGATGGTGCAGGGAGAAAAAAAAATTCAGCACACTGGGGTGGGCTCCCAGTATGCCACATTAGTTGGTGGGGGGGTAGATATGATGCCGATATGGGTACTAGGTACCCTGATGTCAGCACAGGGATGGGGAACGGAGATAGCAGGAAGCTTATTTCCTGCTGGTGCTGGGAGGGAACAGAGGGAGTGGAGATGATAGAAACAGTGGGAGTGTGTGGGAGGAGTGCAATCTGCAAGATTGCAGCAGTGATGCAACTTTACATGCGTGGCATTCACACGTGCGTAGTTGCTGTGAGTTGCATTCTGCCATCACAAGATGGCAGCACCAGAAGAACTGTGCATGCGTGCGGGGTGCGCATGCACAGTTCTTGTCCCAGAATATGGAAGTAGCAGCCAAAATAGTGCAGCTATTCCTCTGTAGCAGCCGATCATGGCGGAGTGTTACAAGCTCCATTGGACTTTCGGAAGCATACTTCCAAAAGTCCAAAGGAAGGTGCTACGATTGGCCATTTTAAAGCTATGATCACAAAACAGCTGTAGGCTCCATCCACAGCTGTAAAACATTAGACACCTAAAGGAAAACTTCATATGTGGGTCTCTGAAACCTCACAAGGTGCCATTATGGAACGTTTCACATATTAAGACCTAATCTTCTTGACAGTGCATGCCAAATTTCAGCTAATTTCATCAAATGCTGCCAAAGATATTATGGTGCAAAACTAGGAGTTTAATATAGAACCTGTTGGTCAACCCTAACTATTCTGGCCCTATTACACCAGTATAATTCAGAAGGTGTACATCCTGGACCACACAAGAACTATCATCGATGTGAAGATTGAAAATGGCCTGAGTGCACACTGGCTGCTTTCACATATTTGTGATTCTAACAAGATGAGATTCATGGGACTGGATCACGTGACACTCCGCAGCAGAGGTGGTGCTCATACAAAACTCCTGCTCCTCAGCGAGTCAAGGTGGACTTACACTCTGGATAGTGTCATATCACTGGGCCTTAAGTAAGCAATAAGGCATGATGGAGTGTGCATTAGACAGTTCTAATGCACAGCTAGAGGGACGTAGTGAGGCATGAGGCCACAGGCCGAGTGCATCCAGTCCTCTAGCCGTGCATTAGAACTGTCTAATGCACATCCCTGGAATCGCTTATTGCGCTTATAATATGGGCCTGTGTATTCTAAATGGGGGTTCTAGTTTTAGCTGTGCATTAGATATTCTAATGCACGGCTAACAACCAATCAGATTGCTTGAAATCTTTTGGCCATTTTATAATGAGGCATTAGATTTTTACTAGCATTCTTTCGTTTCATTTCATTTTAATTTTTTATACTTGTAGGTCTGATGAGCATATAGCTGCCCGTTTCCACAGATGACAAGTCAAGGTACAAAAAATAAACACTAGCTTAGACAACACATGAGTAAACATACATACAGGTACATAAAAATGATTACAACAAAATTATAAAATTAACAGGTGCATTCATCTTTGTTCATTAGCCACTGTTTAAGATGAGTTTTAAAACACCAAACAGTTGTGCAGTCAATGATTTCAGAAGGAACAGTGTTAAAACAATAAGGTATCCCATATAATAATGACCTTTGCCCTGAGGTATTTTTGAATAATGGCAGTTTCAAACAAAATCTGTTCTGGGAACTTGCTCCACAGGGGTTGATAGATCTGTTAAAAAAAATTATAAACTGATGTGGGGAGCAAACCATTGATAACTTTAAAAAGAAAAATTCCAATTTTGTGGGAGATTCTCATTTTATATCATTCATTTTATATCATTCTCCTTCGAGTCCTCTTATAAATAAAAAAAATTGCTCCAGTAATTTTGCAATTAGCCATCTCGGATCATTTTTTCTCCTCTCTGTGCACTGGTTGTTTTCTCTTTTTTATTCAGTTTTTTTTTTAACATTATTTAAAGTTTTTGGCTAAGAAGTCATGCTGAGCCAATCATTTATTTCTGTGTGCATTCAGAAGGGGATAACAGTAGGGGAGATGTAACAGAACAATAATTACACAGCATATCATATTATACAGTATACAAGATTACATAGGACCATAAGAGGCCATACAAAAAGCATTGAAGCACAGTGCAAGAATACAAACTGAACAAGTATATACAGAAAGTATTAGTGTGTAGTTTGAAGTAACAGTAGTGTGCAGTTCACTATATTTGAAGTGCATACAGCAAGACTGCACTCTACTATTTTTAGGAATATTATTTTGATATGTAATCATTAAAGCTGTGCCTTTGTCATGAAAGTGAAGGTAATGGAAGTCATGGATTCTATGATTTTTTTCCTCTTAAAACAACTCCTTGATTTTTAGTATTTTCCATGACAACACTGTTTTTGACATTTTCCATGATGGCACCATGATTTTTTTTACCATTTTTCATTAAAACACCTCAGTTTTTGATGTTTGCAAATGGCAGATCTACTTGCGTGGCTCACCACTGCAATGTGCTTAGTCCCAAGTTGGCCGCAGTGTGGGATTCTGGGACTTGCACATGCGTCCTAGTCTCCCTGATGACAACACAATTTGTTGCCTCCTCCTACTGGACCAGTCTAACAATGAATTTTATAAAAAAATTTAGATCTTTTCTGATATGCTTGTACAAAAACATGTCATAACACATGTGAATTGGTTAACAAATGATAGAATCCATAACTTGTTGTGACTTTTACAAACATTTCCATGGCTGCTGTCATTCTGACACATGACAGTACCATGATTTTCTCCAAACAGTTCCATGACAAAAGTATAGTCCTGGTAATCGTGAAACAGTTATAACTGGCTTGATGCTATTTGTTGATTGTTTATTATAAAAAAAGGCATTCTCCTATTTTAGGGTTATAATTCATGTAATTCATTAATTAAAAATGTATATTATTTGCTGTATTTTATGTGAAAGCTGCAAGATGTTTTACACAACAAAGCTTCTACTCAGTAATGTACTACCTGTGCCCTCATTAGTTTATGTAATTTATTTTTTTATGTTTGGTTATGGTATTAGTTTACAAAATATTGCTTTTGAATGTGTGTGTGTGTGTGTGTGTGTGTGTGTGTGTTTCATGTAATTTCTGAACCTCTATAGAGTACTTTTATTATTTTTTTGTTATAATCAGCTGATTTTGTTATCCATACCTCTTGCTCCAGATCCATGTGTGTGTGTATATGTATGTATGTGTGTATTGTGTGTGTGTGTGTGTGTGTGTATATATAAATATATATATGTGTGTGTGTGTGTGTGTGTGTGTGTAAAAGATATGTAAAATTGTTATTACTTCCTCTTTCTGGAGTTCTTTTTCTATCCTGTTTTCTGGCATAACAATGGATGGACTTGCCTCATTGCAATAAACTACTTATTTTAACCTCTGTAACATTTTAAACAATAATGCACGAGAGGGCATGGGGTTGTGCTGGGATAACCTCTCATGCCTGGGTGGTTGGGCACAGAGCCACAGGCCATGTCGTCAGATATCCCAGAGGTGAGGTTATCCTTCAACTCAAGTGCATATTACTATTATCTAATAGCCTATTGTTATACAAACTAAAAAAAAAAAAAAAACAACTAAAATGTTTTTAGTAGATTTTAAGTGTGGCAATATAGCTTTGCTTCTGAAGAGATCCTCCAACTATACAATACAGTGAGGTTGTGTTGGGATAACCTCACTGTGCCAGGGACATACTGATCAATCAGAGTCCAGGACATTTTCTTGCCATTGTACAATTGTAGTTAACCCTGTGTTCTTACTCTTTGGTCATCCTTGACGCCAGATAGACTTTTAAGGGATTGTTATAAATACACATGTATAATGGACAAGCTACACCCCTGACAAAAATAAAATCAGCTTCAATCACCCAGAAATGTTTGCTAGCTGGGGCTGCCCACATCAACGTACATCAACACTGCCTGTACAACATGGGTGGTTCCATCATGCTTCAGTTCCCAAGAGAGACAAGCTCAAAGGAGCATCAGACTGGCAAGGACCAAAACAACCAGGACCAAACCAGGCAAAGAGGAGATAATGTGGAAACCTAATGTAATATAATGTCAAAATCAGGCATAAGAGGAGAACCAGCTTTTGAGAGCAGGCAGGATAACCACCTGTCACTTGAAAAGGGGGAAGGAGGGAGAACAGTGGCTTAATAGAGGAGATTCTCTTAAAGATCTACTGTTACAGTAGTAACTATTATATCGTCTTTGAGGACATCTCCCTCCACCTGAGCCACATCATGGAACAATTCCCAAGCAGTACCAGGCAGGAGGGAGGAAGGAAGGAAGGAAGGAAGGAAGGGAAGGGAGAGGAAGGAAGGAAGGAAGGAAGGGAGGGAGGGAGGGAGGAAGGAAGGAAGGAAGGAAGGAAGGAAGGAAGGAAGGAAGAAAGGAATGGAGGAGAGAGGGAGGGAGGAGGGAGGGAGGGAGGAGGAAGGAAGGAAGGAAGGAAGGAAGGAAGGGAGAAGGAAGGAAGGAAATAACCTGAATAAAGAGGCCTTGCAGCACAGTAAAGCCAAAACTGGCATGTCTACAAGAGAGGATGTTCAGACTGTAATGTTTAGTGAATATATGAACAGCACTCCAAGCAGCAGCAGCACAGATGTCAGCAGTGGTTCCACTGTGAAAACAAGCCACACACGTAGGCACTCCATGGCTGGAGTGAGCATGGATAGGACCAGGATGCTGCTTACTGAGCATCTAGTAACATAAATCAATGTAGCAGGCCAACCATTTGGAAAGGCCCTTATTAGAAACAGGAGAGTCCACCATCATGTGGGAGAAAATGAAATCCACAAATAACTGAGATGATTTTCTACAATCCTTGGTAGGATCAATATACCAATGCAACATCCGACAGACATCACGCATGTGCAAACAATGTTCTCCACAATCCATGGGAGTTGAAAAGTGATCTGGAAGGTCAATAATCTAATTTAGTGTTCTCTCAAAAATTATCTTCAGCATAAAATTAAAACTTGTATGCATGGTAACTTGGTCCTTGTGGAAAACAAAATTAGGAGGATCTTCAAGCTGAGCTTGCAATTCAGAAAAGCATCTTGCACACACCATGTCTTCCAAGAGAGGAAGCATTGCTCACAGGGCTGGCAGTATAGCCTAGAGGTTAGAGGAGCAAGGTGTGAATGAGCTTGGTACATCCAGCAGACCAGACCTGAGTATGAGTCTCACAACCTCCACTTGCATACTGTGCAACTCTGAGCAAGTCACTTAACTTTTCAGTGCTCCCAGGTCACCCCTGAAAACAGGCACTTGTGCCTAGTGGGCCTTACCTGGTTACCAAATACTAAAATAAAATAAAATATGTAGTGGTAGGCTCTAAGTGAGGCATAGTAAGGGACTCCAGAACCAAATTAAAGTCCCCTAGTAGAACTGTATCATGGACAAGGGGTACAGAAGTAAAATACCTCTGAGGAACCTGCAGGAAACCTCAATCTGGGCCACCATATTGCCACTGGTGAGGGCATTAAAAGCTAGCACTGAAGCCAAATTAACCTTATTGAGGCATGCTCAATACCATGTCCATAAGGAAGAGGAGCTGGTCCATAATTCAACTAATTGGACACATAAGGGGGTCCAGCTGATGTGCAGAACACCAAACTGTGAAAACGTTCCCATTTTTGCAAGTAGGTGTATGTATTAGAAGGCTTCTAAGCCACCAACAAAACACATACAACCACTTGGGAAACCATAAAGATGGAGAGCTCTACATCCTCAGGAGCTAGACATGGAGGTACAGAGATCAAAGATCAAGATGCACCAGAGAGCCTTGCTCCTGTCACATAAGTCTCATTCACGGAGGGAGCAAGATGGAGACTCCACTTCCAATTGTTGATGTAGAGGGAACCAGATTTGTCTAGGCTAGTACACAGCCACCAGAATCAGGGTGACTTACTCATAGTGCAACTTGACCAGAAGCCTCTGTATAAGAGGGAACAGAGGAAATGCATTCATGAACCTCCTTTTACAAGAGCAGAACAGTGCATCTCACCAAAAAACTCCATGATGTAGCATGCATGCAGAAAAGCTGCAGTTTTGCATTATATGGTTATGCAAAGATGTAAATTTCTGGCTGACCCTACTTTACAAAGAGGTCACCTATAATGGAATCCAACAACTCCAATTTGTGGCAGAGTGCCCGGGACTGGCTGAGATGATCTGCAAGGGAGTTGATGGCAGTGGGCAGAAGGATCTGCAAAGGAGTTGAGGGTACTGGGCAGAAAGACAGATGACAGGAACATGCTGGGATCTGTTCTGTGCAGCTATGGATGCAGAGGCACAGGGCCCTCTGGGCTCTATGCCAAAGGAAAAGTTCTCTTCACTACAGGATTACTTGTTGCCTGTATGGTGAACACTGCACAATCCATCCCCAGGCTGGGAGTGGTGCAGAGTGTGGCAACACCTTTCCCCCAGCAGTGGCCCATCCAGATGGCTCACTGAGTTCACCCCCAAACTCAGCTCACCAGCATAGGATCCAATCATGCTACACACTGGGCCAACAGCCAGCCCTGAACTCAACATTTCATCATAATGTTTTTATTTTATTTTTTTCACATTTTAACCCCAAATTTTTAATTTTATATTTTTATGACACCCCCTTCTGAATATGACAGGGGTAATTTCCATGTTGAAAATTTGGTGTAAAAACATTTCACAGTGAAAAAGGTACAACTAAAAATTCAAAATGCATTGAAAATGCTTTGATGTTATTTACCTTGTTTCCTCAATTCACAATCATGGTTGCAGGTGAAGGATGTCTTTCATCACAGAGAGTGAATTACAGTGTTGGAATTCTGTAGCTAAGTGAGGATGTGGAGTTGTGGGGTGGTGGGTGCTGAGTGGGGGTTGTTGTCCGGTGATAGGGGGTCAGAGATTGACGAGAGACCATTTTCTTCCTTTCAGGTTTGTGTGCAAGAAAAACCTCCCCTCTAGTTGAACCTCCCATCCCTGACATAGCTGGCAACACCTGGGTGCCCATCCACAGTGCAGCTGAAGAGTCTGCAGACACTGGGGTGCTCAATCCCCAGTGTTGGTCCAGTCCCCTGAAAAAAAACAAAGCTTATCCTTGCAGATCATTGTTAGTTTTTTTAAATCTGAAAAGAGGAAACTGGTCCCTCATCAATCTCTGACCCCCATCCACCTCATCCTGACTCCCCACATAGCACCCATCACCTCAAAACCTCCCTCACACACCCTCACTCACCTACAGCCTGTCAAGTGCCATAATCCATTATCTGCAGTGAAAACCTCTTGCTTGTGCAATTGCAACTGCAAATTAAAGAAACAAGTTGAGTTTCATCAATGTATTTTCAATGCATGTTGAACTTTTACTCATAACTTTTTCATTTTAAAATATTTTCCACCAAATTTTCAACAATGCATTTTTTTGTACCCACCTCACAAAAACAGTTGGTGAATTTTTTTAAATCCTGCCCAAAAGGTGATTTCACAGTCACTCCAATGAATCCCTTTTCAAGCAGGATCTGAAATATTTCACCTACCAGCTTCATGGGGTTGGGTCATAAGAAGACTATGTTGAAAATATGGTGAAAACATTTGTTAAAATGGTAAAATTATGAGTGAACATTGAAATGTTTGAACTTTCACTCATAACTTTGATCATTTTCAACACTGTAGTCCTAAATTTTTAGCATGCAGAGGCAAGTGCCATTGCAACTTGGAGTGTGTATTAAATCCCTGGCAGTGAATTCACCCCATTGATACATAGCCTGGAGTATGTTAATCGCATTGTAAAATGTTTATTTTCTAGATAGAAATAGATATGTGGTCTGATCTGCTCTGTTTTTTTTTATGTGCCTTAACTATAAGCAGATCAGATCAAGCTTCATCAAGCTGCCAATTTCACAACTGTTGTTAATCAAGCTAACTAATCTGCAAGTCTCAGAATGAAACATTGGTACTACAGCAGCTTATCTACAGCAGCAGGTAAATTATTTTCACACCGTTTACCAGTAGAAATGTTGTTATGCATGAAGACACTTGTAATAGTTTGTGTTTAAAATGTTTATTATATACTGTACTGAATTATTACTGTTGCTATTTGTGCATTCTTTACCTGGGGTGGGAGTTTAACTCTGCAGTGTTTCCATGGGATCTATTTGAAAGCTGATAATTACATTTTAATGACTTGCTTGAGTGACTATATTTTTTACAATGACTTCTGGCAGTTTAATAAGAGTTAGGTAATTGTGATGTGGTACAACTGGACCAATGAGGTGGCTGGATTTCAACAATGTTCTCCCAATCATTCAAAATGGGCAATACTGTATACAGCAGAATGCCATAGCTTTTACCTTGAAGTTGTCCTATAATATGAAAACCAAGCAAGGAAACCAGTTTGGAATACATGTGTTCCTAGATAGTTACAAGAAGGAAAATGTAACAACTGGTGACTCCCTATAATGGATGGAAAAGCATTCCTAATAAAATGCCATAACAACCCGTAGAATTCTGTAATAGCCTGATAGCAGGTTACTGCAGTGTTTTTCTCCTCATGCTTTCACTTCACTGTATTTGTGCAAGTATGGCAGCTGCTCAGGGACACGCTCGCTCACTCACACCAATACAGATTAGTTTTTCTCTCTGTTGAAACCCTGCACTAGTTATAAAAACAATGCTTGTGTGAAAGTTTGTTTTATGAAAATGTTTCACACACCCTACACACCTGCACAGGCATTACTCTCTATGTACAGCTCTATCAAAGCAAATGTAATTCCCATTAAAAACCATATCTGAGAAAAAACAAGTTTGATGGCATAGTGCTGATATACTTGGTAATGGGGGTTACTACAACTAAGGGACTGCATTGAAACTTCATTATCACGGAATATAAATCCATCAATTTCTGCAAAATGTTCACTTTCATAGCAGCTTTGATCCAGGTAGTGCATATAACAACAAAATGATTCTTCATTTAAAAGCTATTATTACTGAGATCAAAGCTGTTTCATTTCCTGAATCTGCATTAAATTAACAAGGTAACAAGAACAGCAGGCTGTCGTCTTCTGTAACATAACAGAATTTAATCAAGTTCTTTGCTCAGTATGAAGGTTTTTGGTTTAATCTGCTTAGCATGATGGAAATAAAAAATAGATTTTAAAACAAACAAGTGTAGATTGCCAATGTGAGTCATCTGACCAAAAGATTGCCGTTTATGATATTTGTAAATATTCACACAACAGTTTTGTATGCCAATGATACAAACTACAACAGGAAAAGTGATTCTCAATCTAATTTTATGTGGAGAACTTGCATGCACTATAGTTTATGATTAGTTTCTGCTGATCATTTGTATCACCAGATAAAGTGTTCAGCACCAAACTGTTTCTAATTTTGCTTGTTTTGTAAAGAAATGTTATCCTTCATGTTATGTTGTTTATACAAAAAGGAAGAATCAAAAGCACGTCAGCAAAGTTATTATTTGTACTGTAGTAGCCAACACCATCAGTAGCCATATGGAGCCAGTTTAGGCCATGTCGTATACTGATATCACTTTCTGTGCATTGGACGACTAAGAGGTAATCAAAACCATATTGCCTCTGATGGTGCTGGCTACCACTGTGCTGCATACTTCTATTCTACAACATTGACAAAGAGCCATCTTCTTTTCTTGTAACCATCTTTAGACAAAATTTTCAAATTCTACATGGTGCATTAGCACATTACTCAGCACAATATCCCTCTCCAGTCTTGCTAGCAACTTTACGCTATCACTTTGATTTTTGCAGTATTAAAGCTCCCAACCTTCAGCAATTATAACATGGGGTTGATATGAGTGCACCAAGAAAGAGACACAGGCTAGGATCATCAGGCAATCAATAAAACACAACAAGGCATGGGATACTATCCCTGAACCGCACACCCTGGTGTGTTGTAATGCACAAGGTGCTTCCCCTGAGTGCCGTCAGAGGCCTGGCAGTGCAGTTCAGGAATAGTAACTTACTGTACACCCCAATGTGTCTAACTCCATTTACTGCATAAACTGGGCCCACCGTAAAAAGACTTAAGGTAAGTTTAGCAGTGTGGTTACTATTCATGAATCACACTGCTTTGGATCATCCTCCACCAATCAGGAAGCAGGACTTTCGTTGCCCATTTTATAATATTGCATAAATATCATCCTACTAATTCTGCATGGTATAAGGTTTCAAAAGTTTAAAAATTACATTCTAGTGTTGAAGAGTTTGTTTAGGAAGAGTTTGGATAATTTGTGTAACTGTGTATTAAACCACGGATATTTCCTACCCTCCTTGGACTATATACATTATCATTTTTTTTTATTATTTTAAGTAGTGATGCATGAACCAGTTCTGTTCCAGAACCCCCCTTCCAGCTCCCTCCCACACACACATATGGTCTAAGGTGGTCTGGCTTGATTTGATTTGGATCATCCTAGAGATCCAAAACAGAATCTGAACCAAATCATAGCCGCTTCATGCATCCCTGTATTAAGGAGATATGGTAAATCAGGGCACACTTAGTAGACCCTTCTGTGTGTTTGAGGATTTACTTTAGCCAGTATACAGACTTACAAATAGAAGCCCACTATCAAGCTTTGCTCCACCCCAGCACTGACACCTTCAAATGTTTGGGACTACCAGAGCTGATGGGCAGATATGGAAAAGAAAATTAGTCATGGGACAGAGCCCACAGAAGCTGAGTTGTAATAGGACTATTTCCTTACAAGGGCCCCGAAGAAAGATCATTTAGAAAAGATGGCCCTAAATATATATATGAAACATGAACTTAATTTTCCCTATACTCATCTTTTGCACCCAGAGTTTTAGTTTAGCAACATATTTTTTTGCATTTCCTAGGGAACAATTGTAGTCTCAATGGACTGGGGTGATAACTGAAGGGGCTCATGGGGTTGAGTGACTATAAAGAGAATATATGTCTTATACCATAAGGAGTGTACAAAACAATAAACCAGGCACAAGTGACTTTACCAGCAATAATGAGTCCTGTACTAACTCCAGTATTGTAAAGTGCAGAAAATCTTTATTACTGTACTTTTCACACACCAGTGCAGACTTTCAGAGTAGCAGTAGACGAGGTGCCTTGAAACCCACACAGGGCTTGTTTATTCACAATAAGGCCATTTGTACCCAGTTGTTTGTTTTTCCAGGCTGTTCAAGAGTACTGTGAGTAACGATCGCAGCTTGGAGCATTCTGTTACATTATTTCATCCATACAAAGCAATGCCTAGTGCTCATTAAATGGTGTGTTGGATGTGGAGATAAAGATCCTGCAATTTGGGTGGTACTTTTATGGGGGACCGATGGCTCGTATACTTAGACTTTAATGGTTTTAATCTGAACTAGGTTTTATGTCCTGTATGCTTATGATTGCGATAAGATGTGCTATTTTTCTTAATCTGTAAAGAGTTTTGAGGCCTACAAGGTCACTATATAAATAAAAAGTCTATCTTAATCTATTCTGTTTGTTTTGGTTTTTTGGTTGGTTGTTTTCTGATGTGATAATTACTTTTAATAATAATCCTTCTATAAGAACAATTCCATTAAACTTTATCTAGAGCTTTTTATCCACAACCCATTAATTTCTAATTCAAAAAATTCACTGGTTGATATTTTACATTTTCAAGATTCAAATAAATGCTTAAGATAATCTAACAAAAACAGTTTGGCTGCTCCTTTCTTAAAATCTAAAAACAGGTCAAAAATATTTTCTTTTTGTAGCTCCACACAGCATGGAATAAGCTTTCTTCAAATCTGAAGCAAATTGTTTCTTATGCTGTTTTATTTTCCAACTAATAAAACATTTGTGTTCATTTGAAATGTGCTCATTTTAAATAACAAGCAAAGATATGTGTTGTATTTATATGACAATCTGTGGATAAAATTAGGCTTTTGTACTATGTCTTCTACATTTTGTACTTGGGTCCCACTCCCACTTGTAAAAGGACTTATGGCCCAGTGTGCTTACCCGCTAACCAAATGCTGAATAAAAAAATAAACATGTTACTGAAGTTTAGATTCTGGATACAGACGATACCATCAAAGATCATACACTTGTCTATCGACACAAAGTAATATACTGTACACTTCTGTGTTAGGTCTTTGTCCCAGATATCTCATTCAAATAGGTTTCTTTCTTCTCAGGTAAGATTGAAAAGTTATTCCCCCATTTTCTAATACTTTTTTGACTATAGTGTAGTGACGCTATACACTAACAGACAGACAGTCAACCCTCATCCAGGGTCTGTAAACTCGGTTTCTAGCACATCTAGTAAGGCATGCTTCAAGGAAATTAAAATTATACTACAACAGCAAGATTGTGGCTCTAGATGCATCAAGAAAGAGGGTTGCAAATCAATGCAGTCACTCAGCAGAAGAGAGAAATGAAGAGTAGAACATTCTTATTATTCAATATGCACACTGCTTTATAAATTGTGGCTGACGAAAGGAATAGGCAAATTGTTTTGTGAGAAAATGTTAATCTTTTTCCATATTAAAATTATCCTTTGTATTCTGAGTGGTACTTGATACATATTGTTTCAAAGCTATTTTATCAGATCAATGTGCTATAAAAACAGAATTAAAATGACTATTTTCCACATGCACAGTATTTCATGTAGACATCAGTTTTTCATTTAATTTCTTTTGGGATATTTCCCTAATCCTATCCATCCCAAGAGTTCCAGAGCTTCTATGACTTACTACAACAATTCATCACAGGTTTCAAGCTACTCTTACTGAAAAAGAGATAAGAATGACCCTGCTGATAACTTCCTCTGCTTACATTCTTGCTGCAAAAAGAAATGTTTTACTTTAAGACAGTATGTAATTGAGAGTCCTGCAGAAGTTTTTGATAAAATGTTAGTATTGTACTGGAACAATCAGAATGATGAAAGAAAAATGAACTGAATGAAGAACTATTTCAAGAAATAAAAAGCATTTGTCAATGCTGAATGTTGTCTCGCTGACATTGGCATTGGTAGTGCAGAAGTTAAAGATGCATAATAGGAGTGGCAGTGACGTATTCAAGTGACGCCAACCCCACACCCACCCTGCAGAGACTGACAGGTGTTGGGGTGTGCCTTTGGGTCATCAGCTATAATGCTCATGCCATTTTTCTCACCCTACCCTGTAGACACTGACAAGTGTCGTGGTGTGCTCTGGGGTCCTTTGGCATTGTACTCACCCCATTCCACAAAAATACGTATACCTTGCAGGGGTTAAACTGCACTGAGAGAAAGTGGTATTTCTAACATTGGTTTCTAGTTGCATAATTGCACAACACTAGAGAAAGGAGTGTATGTGGCTGTAAGGAAATTCCTCAGACACTTTGACCAGTGAGCCTGTAGCTTAATGGCTAGAGAGCTGGAACAGTATACCAGAGATCTGAGGTTTGAATCCCAGTAGGCCACTCTTTTCCTTTCTCATTTCCATCCTTGATTTAAAAATATGTATATCTTGCAGAGATTAAACTGCACTGAGAGAAAGTGGTATTTCTCCCATTCCATAAGGAAATATGCTGAGGTGGGTGCAGTATAGGAGAATGGGGTGAACTTTGTGGCTGAGCACTCCAAGGTACACCTTGATGCCCATCAGTGGCTGCAGGGTGGGGTTGGGGGTGGAATGGCAGGAGCAATACAGCTGATGATCCCAAGTCACACCCCTGATGCCTGTCAGTCTCTACAGGGTGGAGTGTAACAGTTGTAAACTCTAATGCTGTAGGTGTGTGTTGATATTTTCACTCCAAATTATCAACATGGGCTTTTTGTGACCTCACCTCATGAAGAGCTACAGTATCAGTTTGTTAGCCAAAAGGTGATTTTTGCACAGCGATTGTGCCATTTGGGATCACAGGTGCATAAACACATTTTGGGCAGGATGGGAAAAATGACAACTGTATTGTTCATGAGGAGGTGTAAAAAAATGACAACGTTGAAAATCTGGAGTGAAAATATGAAAAATTGGTGAAGTCATGAGCATGCATAGAAACTGCGCAATGCACATCGTAACCCAATTATTTGGGTTCTTTTTAAACCACATTTTCAACATAGGCATTTTGGGACCTCCCCTCATAAACAGTGGCACTGTGATTTTCTTAATCTGTCCCAAAAGTTGATCTCTCACAGCGACCACGCCATTGTACACCACAGTGCAAAAACACATTTCAGGAAGGATGCGAAAAATGACAGCTGCACTGTTCATAAGGAGGTGTTAAAAAATGCCAGTGTTGAAAATCTGGCATGAAAATATTGCAAATTTGTGAAGTTACAAGAGTGCGTGGAAACTGCGCAACACATTCTTGTAACACAGTCATTTTATGAACTTTCATCACCAGATTTTCAACATAAGCATTTTAGGACCTCTGCTCATGAACAGTGTCACTGTCATTTTGTCAAACTGTTCCAAAAACTGATTTCACACAGTGATCGCGCTATTCTGCGCCGGACGTGCAAAAATACATTCCAGCCAGGATATGTAAAATGACAGCTGTATTGTTCATAAGGAGATGTGGGAAAATGGCAATGTTGAAAATCTGGAGTGAAAATATTACAGATTCATGAAGTTACGAGACTGCATGGAAACTGCACAATGCTCGCTCACAAAGTCATTTTTTGGATTTTTGTCACCAAATTTGCAACTTAGGCTTTTTGAGAGCCCCCTCATGAACAGTGGCACTGTCATTTAGTTAATTGGCGCTGAAAGAAGATGCCACACACTGATCATGAAATCACCTCTCGGGAACAAATAACACCATGACAGTGACTGAATTCATGAGGAGGGGTCCCAATAACCCCATGTTGAAAATTTGGTGCCAAAATTCCCAAAAATGGCCGAGATATGCACCAAAGTTGAAAACCCCCTATTTATGCCATTATAGAGCTTACTGGCATTTCTACAGTTTGTGGTCGGCTTTGAAGAGTGCAGATGTGTTCCCAGTCCACCAAAGATCACCACACGGGGCTCCAGAGGTAAGTATGGTTTTGCAGGTTGAGGGAGGGAGCAGGACAGACAGCGAGGGGCTGTTTTCTGTTTTACAGGTTTAAAAAAACATCACGGGACATTTTTTTTTTTTTCACAGGGGCATTTGGCACACTGGGGTGGGTTCCCAGCATGCCACCTGAGTGTTTTTTTTGGGGGGATGCTGTAGCTGATGGGGGATGGGGCATCCCCGTTGGCACATACCAAGGTAAAGGGGGGACAAGAGCCGAGGGGGATTGAGCACCCCCCTCTGCACACAACAAATGGGGGGGCATAATGCCGATGGGGAGTGGGCACCCCATCAGCAAATTAAACTGGGAATTGGGACTAAAGTTGATGGGGATTGGGCCCCCCCATCAGAAAAGAAAGACTGTTGGGAGGGCGCATGATGCTGAGGGGGATAGGGCACCCCCTTGGCACACATGTGAAATGGGAGGGAGTGAGCATTATGCTGACAGGGAGTGGGCTCCCCCTTCGGCAAATGAAGTGGGTTGGGGCATACCGACAGGGGGACTGGACACCCCTGAAGTTGGCGCTCTGCATGGCTGCAGTCAATGCTGCCATGTTTACTGAACTGCTTCACCAGGAAAAGCATGCCTCTGAATGACGAGCTTGGCTCTCATTGCAGCAGACCTTTTCTTAGATCTGGAGGCCAGTTTACATGTTGCTGGTGTCAGCGCCTGCAGCTGCCTTATTGGGGAATGAGGGACACACCTACTGATGCGTGTCCTGCATTCACCCACAGTGACCACACCTCCAAATCTGCTACTACTGCAATATGTTGGCTGGCGCGCAAGCGTGAGCCAACACAAAAAGACTCATATGATTAACTATGTTCCACTTTTCAAAGCATAATTGTTAGAGGTAAACTAAAGTTATGCAGTAACCAGAGTAAAGATCATTTAATTGTTTGAGTAGCCTGTTTATGGGTCTACCTGCATCAAGTACATTTTTGGCTGTAATGTGTGTGTAGCAAGCAGGTACATAAGACATAAGCACAAGGATGGAAATGTATTTTCCTTGCCTGCATCCTAGCGCTTGGGGCTCCTGCCCTGGCAATCCCCACTACTCACATTTTTAATCTATCCCTAACTACTGTGTAAGCTTCCTCCAGTTGGAAACATGACTTGGTGGTCCCACTTCATAAGGATGGTCCCATGAATGCTCTGACAAACTTCCAACCTATTTTCATGATTCCCTCTGTATCCAAACTACCCGAGAGACTGGTCAGCAGACAACTTTCCTCCTTCTATGATAAATCTGGCTTTTTCACAACATTTCAGTTGGGCTTCTGCTCTATTCATTCTATCTCCCCATCTTTTTTCAGAATTATAGATCATATCCACTGGCATATGAAAGTTGGTCAGCGAACCAGAACAAGGTTCACTGATTTAGCTAAGACATGTGATGCAGTAAATCACACTGTGCTCTTAACTAAGCTAGTATACTAAGGTGTCTCTGCTTGCTCCCTACATTGGTTCAAGTCTTGTCTTTCCAGCAGGTCACAATCAGTCAAGTTTGGTTCCTCCATTTTGACTCCATTCTGTGTCTCACTTGAGGTCCCCAAGGGTCAGTCTTAGGCCCCCTCCACTTTTTAGTCTTCATAAATGATCTTAAGTTCACGTTCAAATTTACTGTTCAGCAATGCTTTTGCAAACCTCCCTAGTTCTCTAACATCCTGTAATACACTCACATACAAGAATGATACTATCACCTTCTGTGGATCCCCACTCTCTTCCATTGAGCAGGCCCTACAACTCAGCTTCCTAAATGTTCAAAATTGGTTCCTCACCAACCAGTTAGTTATGAATCATACGAAAACTGTATGTATACTATTTAGTTCCTGCCATCGATAGAGCTTTTCCCCATTCACTATGAAAATTCACTCTAAATTAGGTGACCTCACTGACTCTGTAACTTCATACAAATACCTTGGCATGCTCCTTGATCAACACCTTGATTATTCTGTACACAAAAACTGTATTGTAGCAACCTGCTTCACCAAACTTGAGGCTCTATACATGGTGAACAACTACCTCCCACTCAGCACCAGGAAATATGTACAGTAGATGAGCATATGACCTTTCCCTTGTTAGACTATGGTGACATCTTTTTCTTTGGAGCGTCCGATACTATAGAACCTTATCTAAAGTCACCCCCCCAGTGCCCTTTGCAGATTTGTATTTGCCTGTCCTGCCTGAGCTCCTCATTGTACTACATGCAAAGAGCTAACTTGCCCCCTCCATGTGGCACTCTCCCCACATTGCCCTGCACAGAGCCAGCTGTTGGGCAGGAAAATTACCAGGCTACCTCAATGATATATTTATCACCTCCATTGATCCTGCCTATTCCCTATGCTGGGAAGATGGCAATAGATTCCATATTCCTTGGTGCAGGCTCAATGTGGGGCAAGTTTCAATCAGGTACAAACCTACTAACATATGGAATAGATGCCCACCCATACTTATTACCTCTCCCAGCTTCCATTCTACTAGAACCATGATTAAGGAGCACTTCAAGACTCCTCTGCTATGCCCAAACTGTCCCAGGATGGCCTTAAGTTTTATTTCCAGGGGACCCATAAACATTTTATCCTATCTGGATCTAATTTCTGGCCTGGCCCATGTAAAAGAGTTGAAAACCCTGTCCTTACATTCAACTGTGTCCTATATTTATATTTATCAGTCTTTATCTACATTGTACAATTCTGAATTGTTCTGTCTCTTTATCAAGATCCAGTAAATAGTACCCTATGTATTCCTTATTGCACATTACACTTTGACTGTGTATATACTGTTGCCCTGTTTTATTGCATAGCCTGCTTTGTTATGCACTATCCCTGATGCACCCTATTCCCCCTCCACCGAGGTTTCAACTGGAAATGAGACAGTCGGCTCTGCTTGTTTACTTGGTAAAATATGTTCCAAATAAATGAATAAATAAAATGAAATCCAAGGGGTGTACTTTACATTTATTGCTGGGGTTCTATAGTGACTGTCCATTTTGTGGCCCCTGGTGTATAATTTTGTATACAAGCTTCTACAAATCCTTTCCAACTATTCATTTATTTAAACATACTATACCAAGTTAGTAAGCAGAGCCCTGAAAGGCTCATTTCCAGTTACAACCTAGGCCGGGGATAAAGAGGAATTTACAGGAGTACATGCAACAAGAAGTTGCCACACCACAGGAAACAAGTAGCAAATGAAACAATTTCAAGTAAAAATAACACTGTGCATGAATCAGAGTAATGACATTTGCAAGATTTACAAGTCATTATACTATCATCAGATACCAAAAGTATAAGGAATGTGAAATCCTTAAGAAAAATCAACCGCATGAGAAATCACCATGACATACTATAGCTTAGACCACCAGTGTAGCCAGAGATGATCATGAGAGGTATGTACTGTATCACAATAAAGTGGGCAGGTGGGATAGTGCAATTGTGGCAGGATGGAGGAGAGAATAGCCCAGGCCATAACAAAAGAGGACAAGGCATTTTTTAGGTATACAAGTGAAAAGAGGAAGACAAGGGGTGGGATTGCAAGGTTAAAAAGGGAAGGGGAGACTGTGCAAAGGAGGACCAGGAAAAGGCAGACATCCTGAACAAATACTTTTGTTCAGTGTTCAAAGAGGAAGGAGAAGAGGAGGGGCCATAAAAAAGTAACAGAAGCTTTCAAGGGATGAAAGTGGACACTAGTCCATTCTCAGTGGAGAAAGTCCTGTAGAGACTTGCTAATCTGAAAGTGGACAAATCAATGCGGCCAGATAGGGTGCATCCAAGGGCATTGAGGGAGCTCAGAGATGTAATAGCTGCACCTCTGACAGTTCTATTTAATTGCTCACTGGAAACAGGAGTGGTTCCGGAGGACTGGAAGAGGGAGGATGTAGTCCCACTACACAAAAGTGGTAGCAGGGAAGAGGCTGGCAGTTATAGGCCTGCCAGCCTGACATCAGTGGTGGGAAAGTTAATGGAATCAATGCTGAAGGAAAGGACTGTGAAATATCTTGAATCCAGTGGGTTACAGGACCTGAGGCAGCATTGATTCATGGGGGGGGGGTCATGTGAGACAAAACTGATAGATTTCTTTGACCAAGGAACAAGATGAGGGTAGAGCAGTCGGTGTAGCCTACCTAGATTTTAGTAAGGCATTCAACAGTGTTCCATATAGGAAACTCGTAAGCAAGCTGGGTAGCTTAGAGGTGGGTCCAAAGGTGGTTATCTGGGTAAGAAACTGGTTAGAGGGCAGGCAGCAGAGGATGGTAGTAAATGGAGTTCACTCCAAGTAAGGGAGGGTGACCAGCAGGGTGCCTCAGGGATCAGTGCTGGAACTAGTACTCTTTAATGTTTTTATAAGTGACATTGCCCAGAGGAGCTGGAAGATGAAGCCTGTCTTTTAAAGATGACACTAACATCTGTAATAGGGTGGACACAGCCAGGGAGGTTGACAGGATGAACAGTGACCTGACAAAGCTAGTGGAGTGGTTAAGGGTATAGCAGATTGGTTTCAATGCTAAAAAGTGTAATATTTTGAACTTGGGGTACAGAAACCCAGGGACTGAGTACACAATGTATGTGATGGCACAGATGACCATCAAACAGAAGAGAGACTTGGGGTGGTCATACTGGATAATCTAAAGGTGGCAGGAAATACAACAAGGCATTTGGGAGGGCTAGTGGGATTCTGGGGTGTGCAGGGAAGGGTGTCACCAGCAGAAAGAGGGAAGTCGTGTTGCCTCTGTATAGATTGCTGGTAAGACCCCACCTAGAGTATAGTGTCCAGTTCTGGAGACCACATCTCCAGAAGGATATAGACAGAGTGGAGGCAGTCAAGAGGACAGCAACTGAAATGTTGCAGTGTCTGCATCAGAAGCCTTACAAGGAGAGACTTAAGAACCTTAGCATACATACACTGGAAGAGAGGGGGGAAGATATGATAAAAAAACCCTAAATAATAAAAAGAGTCAGTGTTCCTTTTAATATGGTGCAGATCATGTTTTCATCAATATTCTCAGCTGTCATTGTAAACTTATTGCCCATAAGGTGAGGCAGCAGCATCTACTTGTACGCTGGTTCATTATTGTCGCAATAAAAGTGATCTTAAGCACTGGGTGCTCAAAAACAACAGAGAATACTGTTGAAAACCTGGCCCAAGCCATATTCAAAGCAGAAATTTAAATATCAACCTGACAGTATCCCTTTAACATCAGATTTCTGCAGCTGCAGGAGGCATCAACAAGGGGTGCAGTTTAATGCAACTAGCATACATCGTCTAGGTACGCACGCAGTGCATTTTTTGGGAAAAGTGGGTGATGACTTGGCTCTTCAAGGGGAGTAGTGGGGGAGAGCGGTGACGGATGTGGAAAGGGAGTTCCAGGCTTCGACTGCTCTAATTACAAAGGAGCGCTGGCTAAGAGCAATTTTTTCTGAAGGACAGGAGGAGTTTTCAATCCCCCACTGATCGAGTTCCAGGTTTATTATCATGGAGAAGAGTCTGCAGACACCCAGTGCCATTTGACCAAGAACTGATCGCTTGATTAGAAGGGCTTCATTGAGGTTAACTAAGAGGTGAAAAGGAAGCCATCTGGTGGAGAGGTATAGGTCACAGCAGTGGGAGTCGGGTTTCATATTGATGTGCAGAACTACAGGCTCAATTTAACGCTACTGAGATTCTTTTGAGTAAGGTGTTATTGGCAGCAGAGTAGGTGACCGCACCATAGTCAATCCTTAAGATGATGAGGCTGGATATTTGGAGTTTTTTTTTGTTTTTTACTTCAAAGGTGAGGTCATGCTTGTTTCTGCATAGCATACCATGGTGTTGATGGATATAGTTGACCAGGGAGTTGGTGTGAGATGTGAAGGATAGGGTCACATCAAGTTGTACACCCAGCTACTTGAAGATCTGAACCTCTTCAATGAGGTTACCAGCTGGTATTGAGATGTGCAGCTCAGGGCCACCTTTCAGGGCATGGGTGCCCCTGAATAGAAGAGATTTTGGTTTTCTTGGCATTAATTACCAGCCTGTTAGATGTGAACCAGTCACAGACCTTGCCAATGTTTGAGTGTAGATTTTATTTCAGTGTCTTCAAGTTGCGGTGTGAGGTGAAGATGGCTGTGTCATCAGCATACAGTAATGCTTTGAAGTGAACACAAACTTCTGGGACCTTGTTGATGAACAGGCTGAATAGCAGGGGGCCAAGGAATGAGCCTTGTGGGACTCTAGTAGTTAGAGGTTGCAAACTGGAGAACACATCTACACATCTAGCCTTTTGTGATCTGTGGGCTAAGTAGTCAGGGAACCACACTGTGGCCTCATCCAACAGGCCCAACTCCCAGAGCTTTAGACTTAGAAGGTCATGGCTAACTAAGTCAGAGGCCTTGGATAGATCAGAAAAGGCTGCACCAATCTACTCATCATTGTCTAGTGTCTTATGGAGTTCTTAGATAGCTCAATTAGGGTGCTTGGTGTGCTGTGCAGCTTTCTGAAGTCATATTGTTCAGCAGCGAGGAGGTTGTAATTTGTTAAGTAGGACACCAGCTAGTTGCTGACAATCTTTTATAAGTCCTTAGAGAGTGGGGAGAGGATAGAGATTGGCCTATAGTTACAGACCGTCATGCAGTCACAGAATTTAAAGACTGGGACTACTGTACATTGTTTTTTTTCCAGACATTGGACAGGAAGCCAAATTGAAGAGAAAAGTTTAATATTTTTTAGATAGGTAGGGCCTTTTCCTCAATGGCCATTTTAAGTATCTTCATGTCCAAGAAGTTGGGTAAAATTATTTTTTTTGGTTGCTGAACTTAGCACATATTTTTTAACTATATTAGTGCTTACCCACTTAAAATAGGATTTGGGCCTATTTTTGCTGGAGAAGATTGGAAGACTGTGGGGGACAGGTGTGGTAGGCTGGGTGCCAGTCGGCAGCTCTTTGCCCACATTCAAAAGAAAGAGTTAAACACCTCAGTGATGACTTGAAGGTCAGTAGTGTTCACTCCATTAACATTAGGGAAGTAGGGGGTGCAGCAGCTTTTCCACCCTAGGACTTTGTTAATTTATTCCCATAAACTCATGGGCTTGTTAGTGATTTCAAAGATTTTAGTTTTTCTGTATTTGCTTTAGGATTTATAAATAGCAGATCTACTTAGAAATAGTAGATCTTCACCCATTTCTCAGCTCTTTGTACTTCTGTAGGGCTTGGCAGGAGACCAATTCTTTCTGTGAGGCCAACAATTTGTAAACAGCAAAGCGTTCCATGGTGTGCCAGTGACTAGTGTCTCCTCTGACTCTCTCCTTTCACAGCAGAGCAAAGTGGTCATATGCAGTCTGGAATATCTGTGAGAAGTCAAAGGCAAGGTTGATATTAGGAATGCAGCGAGATATTTCCAAACAATGTTATGAAGGTGGTTTTGAAGATCAGCGAGTCTCCCTCCTTTTAGGCAGCGGATGTAGATGAATTTTGGAGAAGGTATCAGCTTTCTGGTGCAGCAATAGATAGGAGAGTGATCACTAATCAGATCTGGCCGTACCTCTACATAAGACAGCCTTTTGGGGGTGGGAAGCCAGGTACTAGTCAATGAGTGTTTCTTTTGATTTTTTTTTTGGGTTACACGAGTAGGGGACTTGACCAACTGGTTGAGGTAAAGGGCAGTCAGTTTTTTTTTGTACCACTTGATATGTAGTGAGAGCCACAATTAGGTTTTTGCTTCCATGTCCAAGTCCGATGTTGGCCACTAAGAACATGCAGGATAGCTCAGCATCCTTGGCAGTGAGCAGTGAGGCCTGTAGGTGATCCTTGATGTAGAAAAGACATCCTCTTCCCTGCTTACCTGCATGGTCATGTATAAGGAGTGTGTAAGAGGGAAGTGCTAACTCGCTGTCCAAAATCCTTCTAGTCAGCCAGGTTTCTGTTACCGCTACCACATCAGGGTTTTGGGTGATTATTAAGGCTTCAAATTCTGCAAACTTGGGAAGCAGGCTGCAGATGCTGCTAAGGCAGGCAGTCAATAAATCCTCTGTAGGACCTTTATAAGAGTAGAGTGGTGTTAAAAGGCACTTGGACAGGGTTTGGTTGAATGGTGCTCAGTAACAGCAGGATGTAGATGGTAACATTTTGTATGGCTGTCAGGGAATGCACTTCATTCAATTTGCTCTGTTTCTTGATGGGGGCTGTCCTTTAGCTAGGCCTTACACCTCTAATACTCCTCTGTACTGTGAATTCCATCTGTCTACCCTGCCTTGCACGAAGTAATGCCAAAAGGAACTGTGCTGTGAATTTCTACTCGAGAAGCAGCATCCAGTGGTTAGCGTTGTTTTCCATCTGCCTACCTGCACTGCCAGAGAAGCCCTGCAGTGAACTGTCCTGCAATTGACACCCTTGAGCAACAGCTTAGTTGACTGCGACCAGTATGCTGTGTCTTGTGGTTTGGCTGCTTGGAGGGAGCTTGGAGGCAAGCCGGTTGTATGCCAATCATGGACAAGAAGGGCCGGGGCTCCACACTTTAAAAGCCCACGCCTGCCCGATAACATCAGTGTGTTGTACTGTAAATTCCATCTGCCTAGCCTGCTTTGCACAAACCAACGCCAAAAGGAACTGTGCTGCGAATTGCTACTCGAGCAGCAACATCTAGTGGAGTGTGTTGTTTTCCATCTGCCTATCTGCTCTGCCAGAGAAGCCCAGAGTGAACTGTGCTGCAACTGACATCTTTGAGCAGTAGCTTATGTGGACTGTGACCAGTACACTGTGTCTTGTGGTTTGGCTGCTTGAAGGGGGCTCGGAGGCAAGTCGGTCATAGAAACATAGAAACATAGAATTTGACGGCAGATAAGAACCGCTTGGCCCACCCAGTCTGCCCATTTCCCTACCTACTGGATAAGCTGCAGATCCTAGTTAACCAGCAGCCTACTTCTTCCTACCCCAACCCCCCAGAACTGCCATATGACTATCCCATGCATGCTTGAATTCCACCACTGATTTTGACTCCACAACCTCCTCCAGAAGGCTGTTCCATGCATCCACAACCCTCTCTGTGAAAAAATACTTCCTTAAATTACCTCTGAGCCGCCCCCATCTTCAAATTGTGCCCTCTTGTTCTTGCACACCTCTTTTTGAAAGATGCTACCCTTTGGACTTTGTTGATTCCTTGAGGTACTTGAAAGTTTCTATCATGTCCCCTCTCCTTCTTTCCTCGAGGCTATACATATTAAGCTCCTTAAGTCTCTCTTCATATGTCTTCCGCTGCAGACCCTGCACCATTTTAGTTGCCCTCCTCTGGACAGCTTCCATCCTGTCTATGTCTTTTGCGAGATTGGGTCTCCAGAACTGCACACAGTACTTCAGATGGGGTCTCACCAGCTGTCTGTACAGAGGGATAATAACTTCCTGTTTTCTACTGGTGATGCCTCCCCTATGCATCCCAGTATCCCCCAGCCCTCCTTGCTGCCCTCTCACATTGCTTGCCCATCTTTAGGTCATCTGATATGACTACCCCAGGTCCCTTTCCATTTTTGTTGTTGTTAGTATCTCACCCCATTGTGTACTCTTCCTGGGTTTTTGTTTCCAGGTGCATTACCTTGCACTTCTTAACATTGAATCTAAGCTGCCATACATTTGACCATTCCTCTAACCTTGCCAAGTCCCTTCTCATCCTTTCCACCCCACCCTGTGCATCAACTCTGCTGCAGATCTTAGTGTCATCTGCAAAGAGACATACTTTTCCTTCCAGTCCTTCTGCAATGTCACTTATAAAGACATAAGCCAATCGCGGACAAGAAGGGGCGGGCTCCACACTTTAAAAGCCCGCGTGAGCCCTCAGGTGCGAGTCTGAGTGGCTCCTAAGAGAAATTTAGCTTAGAAAATGTGTTAACCCACAGTTATTACCTGGGCCTTGTAGCATTATAATTTGGGTAAGTGTCTCAAACTATTGCATTTTGTACTGCTATTGCACTTTGAATGCTCAAACCCCGGATTATCTTTGGTATATGAATAGGGTAGATGAGTGTTTTGTTTTATATAATAATTATGCTGGTTGCGTTCAAAATGGCCATTTGTTCTATTTTAGTGTTTTAATTTTTATTTGGTACTTTTTTTTTTTATATGGTTTATTTATGCACCCTTACCTTCGGGGCATCTCTCAGGGTCTCTTCCACCAGCTGCTGAACACAACCACCCACCTGAACCGACTACTCTGGGCTACATCGGTTAAGTGGGGTCTGGGCGCTCCCCCAGACCCAACGAGCAGCCCCAGACCCCAAGGAGAACCAGAGAGATGGCTGACATTGGGTGTGATGTTGGACAGACTGCTTTCCGATTGCCGTTGCCTCACTCGAAGGAAGTGGGTATTTCCATGGTTTTCTACCCGGAGCATGGATGTGCAGTGATGTCCCACCCAGCAAGCGTGCGCTCCTGCATGCCCCTGGAAGACATCTGCCATGCTGCAATCCCCAAGCATCTGCTGCCATGCACTGCAGTGCCCCAGCCTCCATCGGGGGTGCCAGTGCATCGGGAGATCCCACCAACCCTCCGCAGGACTCGGAGAGCTGTCTATGGATGCTCGATCCTAGTTCTCCCTTGCCAACCTCTGGCTCCCCAAGCTCATTCCCAAACTCAGATCACCAGTGTGGCATCCAGTGCCTCAACCCTACCAGGCCAGCTTTTATTTGGTACTTTTAATTCTTCTTATACAGCATATATTCATACCGGGTTATCAACTGACTCAAAACCTTGTCCCTCTATTGATTTAAAACTAGTAGAACTTAGCCAGACTGCTAGGATTGCAGCTGAAATCTTGCCTAGTGGATGTTTTAAGGCTTTTCTTGTTAGAATTTTTTTTATTTCTTTTTATTAGATGCACGTGACCACAATTCTGTTACAGTCAAATATAGAGGCTTTCAGTAAGAGTTTTTTTACAATTCTGTTATAAGTGGTTAATACATTATAAATCTAAGCCAATGTTTCTGAATAAAAACAACAATTTTATAATCTGACTGTGTCTATTATTTCATCTATTCAGACCTTTCACCCCCTACTTTATCTTGGCCTCGATGGTTTTCCTGTACTAACTGCTTATATTTACCAGCGTGAAGGTTGCCCCCTGTGTTTTATATCTAGGTTTCCTTCCCACCAATCCTCACACAATTACTTCATAATGAAATCTCAAGGTATAAATTCAGGATCATGTCTTGAAATTTACATCACCCATGGCCTCCAGCACATCTCATGTCTTGGTTTTTTACGTAATGTTGCAGTAAGAGATTCCATGTAATAGATATTAGAAACCACTCCTGTCCAATCTTGTATGGTGGGGACGATTGGTGACATCCAGTGTCTTGTTGTTGCCTTTTTGCCTGCCAAAATATAAATTGGTAACAAAGTTCGGTGCCAAGATGGGTGGTGGAAGGGGAAGATCATTAACAAAACCACCTCCACAGTTAACTCTATCTGTTCCCCCAGGCACTCGGTTATTTCTTGTTGTATTTTACACCAAAAGGGTGTCAATAGTGGGCACATCCAAAAAATATGACCGAGGGTGGCACAAGGGCACATACAATTTCTCCAGCACCTCCCAAATGAAGAGGGAAGGTATTTAGTGAGAATGGCTGGGGCACGGAAGAATTGAGCTTGACACTTCCAGGTGAATTCACGCCATATGGTAGAATGAGTTACCCTGCAGGCCAGCGGAGAAGCCTGTAACCAGTCCTGGTCTGAAGATTCTATTTCAAGATCCATACACCAGCTTTTTAAAATTGAAAGAGATGAGTCTCCCATCCCTTCTCTGAGAAAACGGTACAAGTGTCCCACTTGGTGACCCCAAATGTGTCCTGTCAAGGTGTCTTCCAGATATTTCCAGAACTTGGGGGTAGAGTCTGGTAGTTTAGGCACCCTATCCCTCTGCCTCAAAAGGTTATTTTTAACCTGTGTATATCTGTATATGCCATTTTCTAATAAACCATAGGTTACATTAAGTGTTTCAAATAGAATTATTCCTTCCCGAGAAAGAAACTGTCTAAAGTAGTGGAATCCCACTCTTCTCCACCTTGCAAACGTATGATCTATTGTAGTGGGGAAAAACTTATCATCCTCTGAGATTAGTGAATGGCAGACAAAAAGGTCACTAAATCCTTGGTGTTTTTTTTTTTTTTTTAATCGATAGCATTGTTTTAAAATCTGAGCGGAAAAGGGTGTAAAGTCAAGTAGGTGAGGGGTCCCACCCATCGAGATTTTTGTTATATTGTACAAATCATTTAAAGAAAATTGTAAATCCTTCCAAGGAGCCTCATAAGTCAGAGCCAACCATAGGGTTAATATTTTAAAAAAAGCATCCAGGGCATAAAATTTCAAATTTGGGAGGTTAGCTCCACCCTAGGAGAGCGGGAGTTGCAACAAAGACTGCCCGATTCGAGGTCGTTGGTTCTGCCAGATAAACTTTGAAATCATTTTGTCAAATAATTTAAAAAAAGTAGAAGTGGGAGGGAAAAGTAGGGATATTCTGAAATAGGTATAATAATTTTGGCAATATGATCATTCGGATAGTCTCTATTCTTTGAAAGAAGCTCAAAGGCAGCCTAGACCAGCGAGATAGGTCTGACTGTATTTGGATCGAAAGAGGTTCGTAAGTCAGTAATTCCAGGTTTTCCAAGTTTCTTGGAATAAGAATGCCCAAGTATTTCAATTTTGTTTGGTGCCATTTTATAGGGTATTTAGTTTTAAGGGCTTGGGTTGGGGTAAAATATAATGGGAGGAGGTCTGTTTTAGCTACGTTTAGTTGAAAACCCGATACCTTTGTAAAGGTCTCCAAGGCTTCCCATAGGGCCGGAAGGGAAGTCTTCAGGGAGAGGGCTGTCACCAGGATATCGTCTGCAAAAAGGGCCACCTTATATTCCCTTTGACCTACCGGGACTCCCTCTATCTGTGTGTTTCTCCAAATGGCCTCCGCTAGAGGTTCAATGTATAGGGCAAATAGTAACGGGGATAATGGGCATCCCTGTCTCGTGCCTCTCTGTATGGGTATTGCCTGGGGCAAAGATCCATTTATTTGAATATACGCTTTAGTGGACCTATAGATATTTCTCAAGGTGGTAAGAAAATAGATTGGGAAGGAAAATTTAGAAAGTGTTGCCCATAGGAATTCCCATCCTCCTTATCAAATGCTTTGTCAGCATCCAAACTTACTATCATGGAGGGGATTTTTCTAGCATGAATATAGTCTGTAAGTAACAGGGTATGGTGCAAATTATCAAAGGTACTTCTCTGCTTAATAAAACCAGATTGGTCATGATGTATTAACTGGAAGAGTATTGGCTCTAATTTTTTGGCCCATATAGCCATATATATTTTATAATCTACATTCAGAATTGAAATTGGGTGATATGAGGATGGATGTGTGGGATCTTTGTCAGGTTTGAGTATAGGGGTGAGAACAGCATAGCTCCATGAGGGAGGAGGAGCTTCTCCATCTGTCACTGCCCTACACGCTGGCAGGAAGCTGGGGATCAACTGAGGGATGAAAGTTTTATACCATTCTGGGCTAAAGTCATCTGGACCTGGGCATTTCCAGGGTTTCATTTGTTTAACCTGTTGGAGAATTTCTTCAGGTCTAATGGGGCATGTCAGATGGTCAATTTGAGATTCTGACAATCTAGGTAGGGGGAGTGTATTCAGAAAATCTGACATCCGGGCAGTTTGTTCTTGGGATTGTTGAGGGGCTGCATATAAGGTCTCATAAAAATGCACACATACTTGCTTAATTTGTTCCTCCTTATAAGTGGGGTTGCTCGTTGTGGTAGATTTTATTTTTAAAATTGTAGATGCCCTTCTATTGGCTCTCAGCTTTCGTGTCTATAGTCTAGCCCCCCCCCCCCCCATAGTTATACTGTCGCAAGTAATCTAAGTTCTGAAGGGTCCTATAATCCAATATTCTTTGGCCCAGATATTCAAACTGCGCTCAAAACTGGCGCAACAGCAGGAGCAAGCACAAACCAGTTGCGCAAATGCGCAACAGGTGCAATATTCAAACATGGAGCAGAGCAAATTGCGCAAGCAACCAACGTCTGAATATCGCACATACTGCGCCATCGCGCAACCAGGAAGGAGAAGCTGAGCCAAAATGCTGCGCTATGGCGCAACCATGGAAGCCCAGCTGAGCAGTGCAGAGCTGCCATAGCGCAAGCACAGCCCCCCCAGAGCAATGGAACTGCACATCCAGGGAGGCAGGCTGGGGCCCACCGCCAGCCATGCCACACATGGGCACAGGAACTCACTGCAGAACCCACACCACACTGGCACACCCCAAGCACAGCATCACTGGGGGTGGGACGGATGATCCACGTGCCCATGGGGACAAGCCAACTAAAGCATAGCAGAGCCATGACGCCCCAGCACAACCACTGGCAGGCAGAGAGTGCCACACCCAGGGGTTGACAACCACAGTGCACATCAGTCCCCCTGCAACGCACAGCACAGCTGCACCGTGCCCCCAAGACACCGGCCATGTGCAGTGACAGGCACTGCAGGAAACACCATGCACCCCCTCTGCCACACGTCAACCCCATGCTGCAGAGAAGCAGACCACCCAGACTCCACCCTGTGCACCCAGCAGTGGGTGGCAGCAGATGGCTAGAGCAACAGAAAGGCAATGCTATGCTGGTGATACCTCCCATGGACACACACACACACACACACACACATATATCCAGGACCATAGTAGCCCAGATGGCATGTACACCCCTGCAACGGAGCACCCAGAGCCAGTTGCAAAGCAGACACCAACACAGCAGTTGTACCAAAATAGTATTTTATATTCAAACAAAAGAGGTAACAAACAGCTAAAACTATGTACAAGTTGGGGGGACGGGTAAAGGCAGGGTGTGCAAGGGGAGAGAAACAACTTGGAGAGGGAAGTCAGGTGAAAGGGATGGGGAAGGGCAACAAACGGTGGGCTACGGCCCAGCAGGCTCCTGCCCTCCCCTGCCGCCTTCCCTCCTGTGTCTTGCGCCGTTTCCCTGTTGCTGTAGGGCTTTCAGGAGCTCTCTGTTGTCGCCGCCAGCTGTGTCAGGCACCGGACATCGTAGCGCTGCGCGCCAGGCACACCGAGGCCTAGGAAAATGGGAACACAGTCAATGGCTGAGACTGACCACAACCCTGAACACCACCCAACCTGCAACCCAGCTAACCCAATGTGCTGACATGTGATGGCATGCACCCACCCACAGTGAACATGCACATGGCCATCACAAACAGGCGGCACCAGCCATCGCGCACCACCGCCCACACACACTGCCCACGCAATCACAGTACAAACTAGGCTGTCATGTGATGTTGCAACGTGGTGCGATGCCAGTCACACAGCTATGTGCCCAGTGCATGCCTGGACCACCTGTGATGCATACACAGGACGTGTCGTGATGCTGCACTGTGATGCAGGTCACCTGTGTCACGCCTACATACATGGATACATAGACAGTGTCGGCAGATAGGGGCCTATGGGACACCTAGTCTGGCCATTTGGCCTTGTACGATCACCCTCATGTCCTATAAGTCCATTCCCCTCACCCCTGACCTCCAGAAGTCCCTCATGCGAGCCCACACATACAGATCTCCCGTGACCAAGTCAGCCCCCACCACATCCTCTGGCAGGGTGTTCCACCTCGTCCACCACCCATAATGTGAGGAAACACATTCGCATGTTTCCTTAAACGAGCCCCTCCAACTGCATCCCATGCCCTCTACACCTGGAACATCCTCTACGCTGACAAATATTGGTTCCTGCACACTGTTCCCCTGTACAATATTCGTATGACCCATCATATCCCCACACCTCCTCCTCCAGGGAGTACATGTTCAGTTCCGCCAACCTGTCTGCATAGGACATGTGATGCAATCCATGCACCATCCATGTCGCCTCCTGTGAACGCTTCCACCCAGTCCCTGTCCATACGCAGCTATGTGTTCCGAACTGTACACTGTACTCAGTGTGGACTCACTAGTGTTATGTATAGTGGAACTACTACCACCCATCTGGTTGTGTCCATCATGGTTGGTGGTCCTGCCCCCAGCATGCAATAGCATCCATGACGTAATGATACTCACACCTCCAGCAGCTCAGTCTGCGCTGCTGCTGCTGCTGTTGATGCTGCTGCTGCGGCTGCGGGCCGACGGCCTGTGGGACTGGGGCCCTGGCATGGCTCCACACACACGTCCGCGCCCGTCACCATCCGGCCTGTGGGAGACATATGGTGAGACAAACATCAGTGTGACTCAAAAGCAGAGTGCCCCTGCCCCAGTAAGACTGCCTGCCCACAGCCATAACCATCCATCTACAGCTGCACACACTGACACACCGATGCACAGCCACCCAGGCACACACACACCCTACAGAGAATATAGGTGTGAATAGATGGTACACTCACGTGGCCTGGGCACCAGGCCCCGCCTGGCATGGGAATGCAGCCGCTGCACAGCTCCGGGGTCCTCCGTGGAGATCACTGACCGGTGCCGGCACTGCTCCGCAGACCGCCCCGCCAGTGACCCCACCAGGTCAGTGGCCACTTGCTGCCACACATGGGTCCTCGGTCCGTGAGGGGGCCTCACCATACAGTTGGTCATAGTGGGGCTCCACTAGGGCCACCAGGTTGGCCACCAACTTGGCTCCACGGCACCGCCCTCCCCTAGCCATGGCACCAACTTTACAGCAGGCAATATGGCGCCACTGCGCCTGACCCTAAGTGGAGTTGTTGCGCAATAGACCAGCACAGCACCTATCGCGCTGTTCGCACAGCGTCGTTACTTTACATGGCGCTGTAGCCAGGCAGCGCAATAGAGGTATACATGGCATGCACTCAGCGCCAGGGCAGAGGGCATACCCAAGGTCACGGCAATGACGCAAGGCTATGCACAGCGCCATAGGATGCCAGGTATCCTGTGCCGATCGGAGGCACAGCACCAGTGCCACAGGGGACTATCGCGCAGAGGTGCCACAGCGCCATTATAGTGCCCAGTGCTGCAGCCGCCACTGGCACAATGGTGGCTATGTCCAGAATAGCCTATCGCTACCAGCAGTTCTGCTGCGCCGACCGATGCATGCGTAACCTGGTCTGGGCAGCATGCGCAATGCGGTGTAGCACACAACCACAAACATGCGCCATCGGCTCAGCTGACCTTCCCTATTGCGCTAAGCGCATTTACGCGATATTCAGCCGACATATGCAAAGCAGGTGATCAGCCATCAAGGCGCGGTAAGCGCGATTAGCATGTCATTAAAGTTGCGCCACACTCATTTGCATGTGTTGCGCTATAAAATACGACACTGGGTTGTGGCGGCCAGATTTGGTTGTTGCAGCTGAGAGGTGAGTTACATGCTGTGTGATGCTCAGGACATGACACATGGGCAGGAGGTGCTGGAGGGTGTCACGGGATGAGGGGGCTGAGCATGATGAGGCACTTAGAAGGGGGCAGAGGGCCCTTTCCATCAGTATCTGCCAGGCGAGGAAAGGGGGCAGAAGCCCCCCGGCCTGGCAGCTATGCCTATGGGGAAATGCTGTGGACTCTGCAGAGTGACAGGTGTCCACTTCCACCCATACAGATCAGCATGACTGATGAGAATCAGGCCGAGGTGTGACGGCGGGCGTGGAGGAGGCCGAACTTCACCACAGCAGAGACCGAGGCCCTCTTCCAGGCCTACCTGGAGGATGAGCCGCTTTTGAGTGGGCGGAGGGCACCCTCAGCGGCTGCAGCTGCATGGGAGGGTAGCTCTGGCGCGTCAACCTGCGAAGCCACCAGCGCTCCGTGCAGGAGTGCCTGCAGAAGATGGGGACTGACCGCAGGGAGGCTGAAGGAGAAGGTGGCAGGCCTCTAGGGTGGTGACACGCGCTGCCACTGGTGGGGACCACCAGTGGTGTTGCAGCTGACCTCACCGAGGAGACACTGGTCACGGCCATGCAGCCGAGTGCCATTGCGGGTGTTCCTGGCAGAGTATTCCAGACAGGTGGAAGCCCATCACTGCACGGTATGTCATGGTGATGTTGTGGGGGGGGGCGGCTGTTGTTCACATGCACTCACATGTACTCTCTTTCTGTTTCAGATCCTGTTTGTCTGCAGGAGACGGTGGTGGTGGGTGCTGACAGTGAGGCAGACCTGCTGGACCAGGAGGAGGGACCTTCACCTCCGCCAGCAGCCTGCACGCACTGCAGCAGCAGGCCGGCTGGGCTGACAACTCCGCCGGCAGTGATACGGGTGCAGGGGGTGCACAGCCTGTGTCACAGCAGTCTGGCATGCAGGTGTGCCAGCATGCTGTGCCTATGGCAGTGGCACGCACCGGCACTATTGAGGATGGCAGGCCTGCAATGGCCAGTGAGAGGTGTGTGTCCCACGAGGGACACACGGCAGGCCAGCACGTGCCCCCGGGCCGTCCAGCTCCACACCTGTGTACCAGCATGCTGGCACAGTCACAGGCTGAGCCTGTCAGCACCGGTGGGGCAGCACTGGTGGCTGAGCAGGTGTCTGGCACTGTTGACAGCACAGGGGTGGAACAGGTGGACCTGGGGGCTCAGCGGTTGGAGGGGCAGCAGCAGCAGTTGCACACCAGGCCTGGGGACAGCGTCAGGCAGTGGCACTTGTCCACCGCCCTTGGATCAGCCCATACCTGGTCCTGGTGAACAGCGGCCACCCTCAAGGGTGCTGTGTACCAGGACCATCCACACCCTGGGGTCACGATGCCATTGGGGCACAGTACCCTTTGACGTGCACACCCGCCTGCTGCAGGAGTCGGTACAGCTGCAGGGGCGGGTTGCAAGGTCTGTGGAGGCACTGACTGTGTCCGTGGAGCGGCATAGCAGGGAGTGTGCTCAGGACCGGGCTGAGATGGTCCATATGCGGACGGATGTGACCGCTGCCATCGACAGGCTGACCCAGGCAGTGGTCTCTGTGGCGACCGCATTGACCACACTGTCTGGTGACCTTGTACCATGCACCCCACACAGTGCGCACTCCACTCCCCGTTCCCGGCGTCGTGCGACACCAGGCCTGTCGACACCGGGTTCTGCTGTGGGCATCCCGAGCACCCCTGGTGCAAGTTTCTTTCGCGGGATGCAGACCCCTGTGCGGCAAGGTCGCGGTCACGCACTGGGACCCCTGGTGGTGCAGTAGTGCCACCCGATGTGCAGCCCCTCGCGGCCTTCCAGTGCTGCTGGGCCCACGGCGGGCCGCCCACGCATCCGTGGTGGCTGTGGGATAGTGCCCCTGACTGAGCTGTCTCCCCAATGCAGGCCCTGTCTGGTGCTGCCTGTGTGCAATGTGTGCATGGTGGGCAGTGCACTGCTGGGTGCTCTGCTCACCAAACTGACACACGGACCACCTGCACACTCTCCCAACTGCTGTCCACAGGTGCGTGTGGATGATGATGCCTGCATTGCACTGTACACCAAGGTGCAAGGTTGCCCAGGTCCTGACACATGTATGTGGACAGTCCAGGTGGTGAGGGTGGTTGGTGGTGCTGTGTGATAGCGTGTAATTTCCGCATTGCTGTGCTGCTGCCCCTGTATGCTGCCTGGTGTGTGTGTGTGTGTTTATTTGAGTGCTCACCCCTCTCTGCTAATGTGTTGTATGCGTAGACCCTTCAACTCCCTGACCTTCATGCACGGTGTGTTCCCTGTGTGCCTGTGGTTTGCGTGACAGACAGTGTTGCCTGCACATGTCCCTTGACTTACCTGTGTTGTGCGAGTGCTCTTCTGCAATGGTGTCCCAGTGCAGCTGGGCCTGCCGGGTCAGTCGGGGGTCCTCCGCCCTAGGGGGGGTGGCTCATCACCCATATCACCAGCGCCACTGGTGTCCCCATCGCTGTCCCCCTCTTGGACCTGTACGGCTATCCCATGGTCTTTGGCCATGTTGTGCAGGATGCAACAGGCCAGAAATATCCCACAGGCCTTTTGGGGCTGTACTGTAGGGCTCACCCGGAGGTGTCCAGGCATCGGAAGCGTGCCTTGAGTATCCCGAACACCCGCTCTATGATGTTCCGTGTTGCGGCGTGTGCCTCATTGAAACCGTGCTGCGCTGGGGTCGTGGGGTGCCGGTATGGTGTGAGCAGCCAGGGACGGAGTGGGTATCCACAGTCACCTGTGTGGAGATAGTGGAGATCAGTGTTAGGTCAGGTCCATATTGCCCATATCCTTGTGTGCCACTACCATGGCACCTGTGTCATTCCCACCCTTGCACAGAGTTTGTATCCCATACATGTGTACTCACCCACTAGATGACCCGTGGGATGTTCCCACCTCATCGAATGGCACAGTGCAGATTGGTGCCATGTGAGAGGCATCATGTGCTCCGCCAGGGTGTGTGGCACAGACATTGATGATGCCCAGTGGCATCACACCACCTGACAGTTGACACTCGAGTAGCCCTTTCAGTTCCGATATGCTTGCCTCGTCGGGCCAGGTAGGCGTCTGAATGGCCACATGTGCAGTCTCATACACCCAGCACGCCCAGGCATTTGTGCTACCTGTGGAACTCCTGCATGTTGTTGCTACGCCTGCCGCGGTGCTGGGGAAATGGATGTACCGCAGCATGAGGCAGCAGTGCGCTGAGGAATTGGGTGAGGATGCGTGACGGGCCGACCGCGTGATGCCTGTGGTGTCCCCTGTCGGCCTCTGGAAGGTGCCCGTGGCGGCAGGCACATGCAGGCTGTCACCTTGGTCTCCACGGACAGAGCGTGACTCCGTCCGTGAGGGTGCCTGCATCACATCACTGCACAGCTCACTGAGCCGTCTCAGTATTGCCCTGTTCAGGCGGTACCGGCCACGATCTCAACATCACTGTACAGCTCGTAGCTGATGCGGCACGATATCGCTTCGTCGGGCATACCGACGGGCCCTCCACGGCCACGCCCCCGCAGCATGCTGTCTCACCCTCATTACAGCTTCCATGTGGAAGCTGACACTGTCCATCTCCCTGGCTTCTGCCCCCAGCTGCTGTTCCTGTGTTACTCCCACTGCCCCCACTGCTGCTTCCACTGCACCGGCACCCCATTGGCCTCTCTGTCCTCCAGGACCCACTGTCCCTCTCTGTCCTTCCTGCTCCTGTCTCTGTCTCTCTCTCTCTCTCTCTCTGTCTCTCTCCCCGGTTTGCGGCCTGCTTCGAGTTCTTCGCCGCTCCCTTGAGCTGTTTTATTTTGGCTCAACCGTACTGCGCACTTCCAGTTGAGCCACTTTGCGCATTGCGCAAGTGTTCAAATATCACATTGTGCACTTTATGCATGGACCGGCCCCCTTTGGTTGCGCATGCCTTCATTTCCATTGCGCTGTGGCTCAGCGTGTTTTCGGTGGCGCAACTGGCCCCTTCTCAATATCGCAGAATGGCGCATTTTTGGAGTTGCGCACGCGCAACCCTTTTGAATATCTGGCCCTTTGTATTTCTTGTTTTAAACCCCTGATCCTCCTCTGGAGAGCTGTATCTCCTTCTCTACATAAAAACTGGTACGAAGCCAATTAGTCCTCTAAAAACTTAAGCTTTGCTTGTTGTTTTTTTTTTTTCCCCCCGAGACGCATATTCCAGAATTTCTCCTCTCAGGACAGCTTTCAATATATCCCACTGAATTGGGTGGCAGACTTCAGGGGTTAAATTATCCCAAATTACCTGTGGGATGCGCTCTCTTGTGGAGTCCAGGAATTCCAAGTCTTTGAGAAGGGACACATTGAATCTCCAGAACCTGAATTTTTTTTGTTTACCTAAGTCTATTTTCAGAATCAGTGGGTTACGATCTGATAATATCCTGGGTTCAATTGGAATGTCCTGCACTAATGTAAGATTCTCCCCTGTCACAAAAAAGTAATCCGAGAGTATGTTCTATGGCGTCCAGAAAAGAACGTATAACCTGGGACTGAGGGGAATAATCTATGCCAGACATCCTCTAGTCCCAAAAAAGTCATATTTCTTTTTAAATATTTACCAGCTTTAGATAGCCTATTAGGTTTAAGGTTAAAAGTGTCCATGTGTGGGTTAAAGGAAATATTGAAATCCTCCACAATAATCAAGATGCCTTTAAGCCTCTCCACCACCTTGTGCAAAAAGGTGTGTATCACTGGGAGAGATGTTTGTGGAGGGAGATAAGTATTTACCAAGGTTATTGTTTCTGAGTAAAGTTTTCCTGTTATAATTACATATCTGCCCTGTGGATCCTGATAAGAGTTCAATATTTCCATTGGGGTAGTGGAGGGGACCAGAACCACCGAACCCCGTTTATGGCCCCTCAGATGTGAAGATCCCACTACCTTCTATCTCCCCCCCCCAGTGTAATTCTGAATGTTCTAGTGGGAAAAGGTGGGACTCCTGTAGAAAATTTATGTCTGCTTCCTGCTTTCCCAAATTATTCATTATCTTATACCGTTTAACAGGAGAATGCAAACCATTCACGTTTTTGGAAAAATGTTTTACCGGAACATTAACCATTGGCCTGATAGGAGAAGATTATCATAGTCAGGCTGGTAGTTTATTCAGTCCGGTCAGGGCCTAAATACAGAAAATCTGTACTTTTTTGAGTGTCTCTCCCCAGCCCTGGTGGTCCTTTAAGACCAGGTTCAGCACTTCCAGAGCGGGGTGGTACCTCATTCTTGAGCACCCTTTGGACTATAGATCCACCAGCTAGTACTGGGGTGATAGGTTTCCACTTGGGAGTAGTGTCATCATCCTTTTCAACAATTATTCGAACCAATAAACCCAACCAACAAAATAACTGCCATAACTTTTGAATAGAAACCTGTCTACTAATGGAGCAACTTTTATACAAAAGATCTTCCATTTGTTGGGGAAAGAAAGTCATCTCTCTTCCTAGACCCCGGGTCTAGAGTCTCTTTGCCCTAGGGAGGAGGGGCACCACCCACCAACTGGTGAGTTTAGACCCACCTGAGAGGGAAATCTCTCTCTAGAAGCAGTCGCTACTTACCCGCAGAAACTGCTGCTGTGTTGGTTAAAACATAAGGATTCGTATACGTAGAACTAGTATTACACTACTAATTTTCCTAGGGGGAAAGAACCTCCACCCCACCCAGTCGGTGTAGTATTTACTGAGTTTATTATTGACCCCTAAGGGAGTACTTGTTGTACTGTGGAAGTAATATAATCCTTCTGCCCTTCCAATATGTGCCCATTCTCCCCTCTTGTGGCCTCTATCATCTGCCCATAGTTCCACCCTTATAAGGTAACAGCCAATTGGGGAAGTGGAAGTGTACCTCTCAACCTCCTGCCTCATAAATCAGGGTCAAGGCTTAAAAAAATCAGGGACAAAGGACCAAAATCAGGGACACATCTTCAAAATTAGAGATATCCACCGAGAAAGCTGGTTGAATACGGGGCTTAGTGCAAAATGCATTTTCTAAAGAAGAACAAGTCTGTAACTTTAATGCTTGACATTGTTTTGTGCTTATAGTCCCCCACTGTTTAGCCACAAAAACACAAATTTTAGGCGGAACAGAGTAAAATTTTGAGGCAAAATTATGGATGTTCGTGAAAATCAGGGACACTTGAGAGGTAT
Organism: Neoceratodus forsteri; assembly: GCA_016271365.2. Lineage (NCBI taxonomy): Eukaryota > Metazoa > Chordata > Ceratodontiformes > Ceratodontidae > Neoceratodus > Neoceratodus forsteri. Next base: position 1,631,610,137 of record CM028130.1, on the reverse strand, counting down.
GAGTGGAAGTGGGCAACGTAGAGCCCTTGGGCTTAAGTGGGGGAGGTCAACAACAGTGCATTCATCCTGCGCCTGTATTCACCACTGTTAGCTGAGCACTGTATAAAAACAATTCCCACTCCTCATCTCAAGAGTCACCGCACCATCCATTCTCTTGGTTAGGGGACCTTGATATTGCCATGGAGTTTGGGTAGCTATTCTACCCTCACCATTATGTCAGTTTTATATCTTTCTACTTCAGGCCCAATCTCTCCCACTAGTCTGAAATATGTAACTTAGAAGAGATTGGGCGGGGGGGCAGGAGGGGAAAATGCGAGGGGGAATCCCCATTCTCCTATTATTTCGAAAACTTCTTTTATCCTCTGGCTACTCTTAAATGACTAAATGTTAAACAGTTGGGTCCCAATAGACCTCGCATGTAATGTCCTCAATCCATTATAAACTCTCAGTGCTCTCTCGTTTCCATGGGTCATGAAGAAGAGGCCTATATTGGCTGTTTCTGGAAGTTGCCTTCACCGGAGTCCTGGCTTGATCAAGTCATTATTCTAGCCTATGACCAAAGGCATCTGTAGCAACCATCACCAATATAGAAAGTGGGTTTGGTCTCCTTAAAAGTGTGGGGGGGGGAAGAGAGCGAGAGGGGGAGAGCAGCCCAACTGCTAGGTCGGCCCGCAGAGCGGGGATGAGAAAGGCACTCCGGAGTCTCCCAGTCAAATGCCAGGTAGAGGCACTGGAGGCTAATTTATATTGTTTTATTTGAAGGAGCCTATCCCAGAGCAATAACCCTCCCTCGACCCTACTCACACCAGGTAGCCGGGCCCAGCGAAGGGGGGGAGAGAAAGGCGCTCCAGAGGCTCCCAGCCAACCGCCAGGTACAGGCATCAGAGGTAATTTATTTTACTGTGTTTGGAGGAGCCTATTCCAGAGCAATCACCCTCCCTCGACCCCTCTCACAACAGGCAGCCAGGTCTCCCCACCCTATCCCTCTCTCTAATGTCTTCCTCTGCCTCAGACAGTACCTGGTTTTGAACTCTGGTCCCACTTTATTTATATTGCCGGATTTCGCAAGGATCACACTGTGTCCAGAATCTTCTGCAGGTACTGGTCTCCAAGTGCTATTCATGGTTTGTCTTGGGCATTATTTCTAATGAATGTAGCAGGATCGTTTATCATCAGTTTTGGGTCGTCTTTAAGTGTTATCCCTCGTTGTAGCAAGTCCACTCTAGCTTCTACTGCCATGGAATATGTTATGGTGCCATTAGGGAATTGGACCACCAGTTCTGCAGGAAAAAGGGTATGAAATTTTAGATTTTTGGCCCTGAGGAATGGGAATAAGGGAGAGTATTCCCTTCTCATGCGTGGAGTAGCTGGTGCGTAGTCATTGTCAAAAATAATTCTTTGTTCTCCCCACATCACCTTTTTTTTTTTGCACCAGGCTTTGATTAGTAGCTGATCTTTCTGGTTAAAACTCATAAAGCGCATTATAAATTATCTTGGATGAGCATCTGGCCTAGCAGGGCGAGGGCACAGTGCTCTATGAGCCCTTTCAATGTCTATTTGAAAATCAGGATATAAGTCCAGGGTGCAACAAGTGATCCACAAATGCTGCTGGGTCATTCCCCTCCTCCATCTCTGGAATACCATATGCCCTAATGTTTTTATGTTGCCCCCGGTTCTCCATATCCTTTAGCCTCCTCGATGTGCATAGTTGTTCCTCTCCGAGTTTGTATACTGTTCTCTCCAGGATCAAAATTGTATTTGAATTTTCTGTAATATGTGCATCCGCTGTTTCATCCCTTGACTGGAGTTTGGTGAGGTCTGAGCAAATATCTTTAAGGGCGCCCCTCATTTTGGCTCTAAATTCAGAGATCGCAGACAGGATTTCTTCCAAATCAGACATCTCCGATAGTTGTTTCTTTCTATCTTTGTCTTTTCCCTTCTTCCCCGTTTGGTGTCAGAAAGTGGGGTAACTGGCAAGGCTGTATCAGAGCTCTGTAGTTCACACTCCTTGTCTTCTGGTATGTCTCTCACTGGATGATACTGATTCCGGTCATGGCGAGCCATTCTGTGGAGGTTCATAAAAAATTATTGCTCTGTTGTCTGGTTGTGTCTTATATTTCTTCTTCCCACGGTGTCTGCGATTGCATTGCAGGATTTAAATTTGGGCTGTTTTTTGGCTAAATAACCTGTATTGGTTGTGGTGGGGTGGGAGCTCACTTCTCCCTTGTCTTTATGCCACCATGTCTCAACCGGAAGCCCTTTTCCTGTTAGAATTATAACTCAGATTTCTCCTGCACTAAGAATTAATTTCATTAAAAGTTTATCTTATGTGTATTCAAGAACTTTAAAATTGAATTTGAGGGGCATCTTAATATCTTTTCTCTCTTAGTGCTTGTTGGCCTGCAGAGATGTACACCCAAATCCTGGCCCTCCCACTATGTCTAACTCTGAAACTGGGGTTCTGGGTTCTAACCCTTCCCTTAGATTTGATTCAGAAGCTTTAAAACTGAAACAAGGTTACATGACTATTGTCCATTTTAATGTCAGGAGCTTGAGGAAAAAATCTGATGAAGTAAGGGATTGCGTAAAAGAATCTAAACCTGAGAGTTTGGTTTTGACTGAAACCTGGTTGGATGGTAAAGTCCAAGATACCTCTATTGACTTGTAGGATTTCCAAATGTTCAGGAAGGATAAGAATAAAAAGGGGGAGGAATTGTCATACACGGTATAAATTTAATTACCCATGAAGTCCTCTGTTCTTTTCCTGGATGTGATTTGGAAATCCTTGCCATGGAGATTGAGGTGCCTTATGGGATACCTATTTTATTACTGGGTATATACAAACCCCTAAGGTTAACACAAAGGTTTTTCAAGCATTACAGAAATTTCTATTTGAATATAGACATACACACAAACTGTTAACAACTGGAGATTTTAATGTTAATTGGTTAACTATCGACTCAAGTCATGATTTCATTCATTTTCAGATTCATCTGGTCCTGACTCAGTTGATTCTGGATCCAACCAGAATTAACAACAGAGATCCCAGAAAATCAACTATGTTGGATTTGATGTTTATAAATTTTCCCCAGTTATATCTGAAAGCTGGAGTCCTTCCGGAATCCTTCTCACATGATCAGGTAATTTACACAGTTAGAAATAAGATAATTAAATGTGACCCTGCATCTAGGAGTTCATGGAGATGCTTTAGACAGTTTGATTACATATCATTCATACTAGATGTTGAAAATATTAATTGGTCCAGACTGGACTTGATTCCCATGGCCTCAGCAGCTTGGGAGTTTTTGTTAGACAAATTCTTACAAATTTGTGGCAAGCATGCACCATTAAAATCCAGGAAAACTAAACACCAAGGGAATGTTTGGTTTTCCACAGAATTTTTTAAAGCTAGGAGAGATAGAGATAAAAAATGAGCAAAGGCCAAAAAAAAATATGTTAGACCACGATTGGGCCTTCTACAGGCAGGCTCGTAACCTGTATACTAAGAAAGTAAGGGCAGTTAAACAAGAATTTGTTTGATCTAAACTTGAGAATAACCACAGGGAGAATTTGGCAAAGTTCTGGGGGATTACCTCTGACCTAATGGGGGAAAATAAACATTCCTCAGAGAGTAAGGTAGCAATTGATGGACTAACAATGCCCTTAGGGGTCGGACTTGTTAATGCCTTTAATGAATATTTTATTAAGGAAGGTTCCCTGGACCCAGCTGCTGAGACTCACCAGGATTATAATAGTGCTCCAGAGTGGGATTTGGAGGAAACAAACCCTGATGTTAGTGGACTGGGTGGGTTTGATTTTGATTATATCACACCAGAGGAGGTCTGTATGGAACTCTTACCACTGCAACCTTTACCATTCCTTGGCACTACCGTCTCTCAGTAACCGCATTTCACACTGTGCTAAATACTGTATGTATCTAATCTATGGCTTGGCACCATCCTTTCCTCCATGCTCTCAGCTGCCCCTTCCCCCACCCATTATCTTAGATCCTGCGACTACCACCAACTATCAATCCCTAGGCGAAAGACTACTGCCGGGCAAGCGGCCCTCTCACACTGGTTACCCAAGCTATGGAATGATCTCCCACCTCAAATTTGGCATTCCTCCTCTGCCCACTCTCTTTCTACTGCCCTAGCTAACTTCCTCACCACAAATTGCTCCTGTACCTGACTCGGCCATGCGCCAATTGCTCCCCTCCCCACTGCCCGACCAGTGGCCTTAGCTTTGCTATAAATGCTGACATATAGCCCCAACCTATGCACTTTTGTCCTGTGCCTTTTTGTCCTACACCATCATGTGTTCAATGTCTCCTGTTGCTTATACCTGCATATTATTGTGTGCTAAATTTTCCCTCGTATTGCTGTTATGTCAAGTAATTGTTATATGCTCCACACAATATCCAATGTACTCCATGTGTTGTTGCTTGTCATTTAATGAAATTGTATCCATATGCTGCTACTTGCCTCTGTTATTTGCTCAGTTGATAACCTGCGTGTTATCCAAACCCCTTGTACCCAATCCCCCAGGTCACACCGGGAGACTAGCATCTTGTTACTCAGTGTGCCTTTCCTGGTGAAACTATTTAAATAAATAAGCTGAGATGGTTATAGTATAGGAGAACAGGGTGAGCGGTAGGGCTGACAATCTCAAGGCACCCCCCACACACCTGCTGCTGCCTGCATGATGGAGGTGGGGTGTTTTGGGTCAGAAACCCTAACAGCACATTTTCAAACCTCTGTTGCTGGAAACTTAACTGATGCATCAACAAAGTTTTTTGTCAAGAATTTCCTTGCTTTTTGAGATAGTGTAATCATAGCCCTATTTGCTTAAAGGCCCTGCGCTCCCACCCATCTGTAGTTTTTTGAAATAGAGTAATGGTATCCTTATTTGCATGTGGGAACACATGGCTCTTTGGCACTGTATGCCTATCACTCCATAGATGTGTGTATATGTACTGTATGTGCTTCCATTTATAGAACAACAGTCACCAAATTATCAGCATAGCCATCTTATTACCCCACCTCATGTGCCCAGTATAGAAAATTTTAAAATCCCCCACTAAAACATAATTCCATGCAACTGCAACACCATTCCATGCCACAGGTGTGAAAATATATTTTGACCAGGATTTCAAAAATAACAGCTGTGACATACATGAGGTGGGGTAATAAGAAGGCTATGTTGAACATTTGGGTCAAAATAGTTAAAATATCAAATGTTACAAGTGAGCATAGCAAAACTGCAATGAATGGGCATAACTTTGCCATTTTTAATCATTTTTGCCCCCAAAATTTCAACACAGCCTTCTTATGATCCAACCCCATGGGCAAGGTCAGGAAAAATTGGCAAATCCCTTTTCACCAACCAACCACAAAAATCACCTTTTGGGTGGGAGTTGTGTAATGACAATCATATTGTTCATGAGGTGAGGACTCCAAAAAGCTATGTTGAAAATTTGGCATAAAAATATGCAAAAATGGCTGAGTTATGCATAAAAGTTGAATCCCCCACTGAAATACATTGAACCGCATTAACCTTAGTTTCTCATATTACAGTCGTCACTTCCAGCAGCAAGACGTATCTTTGATTGGGAGACTGGATCTTGAACCTGGGACCTGTTCAGGCGAGCGAGGGTGTGTGGGGGTGTCCAGGGGGTGTGGGTTGGTGGGTGCTGAGTGGAAGGTGGGGATGGCGGTGTCTGATTGTGAGGGACCATTTGTTTATTTTAGGGAAAAAAACATTGAGGACCGTTTCCTTTTTTACAGGTAGGGAAAGAAATTGGAGAGTGGGGGTCCCTCTAGACACTCAGTAAAAGGAAAAAAAAAGGAAACAAAAGGGGGGCATAAATGGGAGGGTGGGGGTGCCCCTAGACACCAGGGAAAAACAGAGAAGTAAAGGCAGGGGCAGAAATCACAGGGTGGGGTGCCACTCAACACCAGGGAAAAAAGACAACAAAATAGGAGCATAAATTAGTGGGTGGGGTGCCACTGGACACCAAGGAACAAATAAAAGTAAAGTGAGGACAAAAATTGGAGAGTGGGAGTACCACTAGACACCAAGGAAAAACAGAAAAAGAAAGGCAGGAGCACAAATCGGAGGGCGGGGGTGCCACTAGACACCAGGGATAAAAGGAAACTAACAGGAAGCAAGGAGAAACCAGGGGTGGGGGGTGCCACTAGACACCAGGGAAAGGATTTAACAATCTCGAAAAAGGATCCTTTTTCATGACCCATGGAACAAAAAAGAATCTTTTTTCATATTATGACTCACAAAAAAGTTTCATTGTGTGAAAAAAAAAAACTGAAAGCCATTTACCACCAGTTAACTGTAGAATTGAACTGAGGGGGTCCCAATAAGCAAGCTACATGTCTCAATCTCAAATGAATACATTATTTTTTGGAGTAATTACATCTCCCCCTTAACTGTAACAGAAAATGGTGGCAGCACAAAAACATGATTTTCCATTTGCGATAAAGGATTATTCATTTGCAGCAAAGGATTGCACATTTGCGATAAAGGATCCTTTTTTGCATGGGACATCTAACTGCGCCCACTGAAATTAATAAGAAGCTTTACAATTAAATAACTTTTGAATTGATTACTATTTTTTCACCAGATCTTCAAAAGGCACATCTGTGATCCAAGGCATGTTTACCCTGAAAATTCCAGATCACAACTCCGCACCATTTCTGAGCAGCAGCATGACAAAGAATTTGACAAAACACAGTAATTTTCACATTTTGTGATATGCTGTATCTCCACACCCACACATCCGACCAGAACGAAACTTGCCACATCAAGAGATCTTTGATCCCTAATGGTGCAAGCAAACTTTCACGCAAATTGGTTGAACAGTTATGAAGTTATTAAAGTGCAAACATCTGACTAACACAGACATGACCGTTGAACCTTAACTATAGGGGTGCAACTGTACCCCTAATAATAATAAGAGACATATAATAACCAAATACTCTGAGCATTGGAATAGCACCAGTAAATATCTGACAGCATATGAGTGGCAAACAGTAATACATTTAGATCACTCAGTTTTAGTTCATTAGCAGGAAGAACAGCCTGACTAACCCTAACGCAGGTTATTGCAGTTCTCAGTATACTCAGTGCAACAAATGACAAAGCAAGCACTGTGTCCCTGTGCCAGTTCTTGATACCTTGGTTGTGGTTTTGTAATACTGGAGTCAACAGGAGTAAGGCAGGGTGTCTGGCTGCCAGCTGCCTCCTCAGGCTGGCACAAGAGTTAAAGAATAACAAGCATTTGTTAATGCCGAATGTTCACCGCTGGTATTGTTGTTACACTGGGTCTTGCTTGTGCACATTTTTACTGTATATTAATCCAGTGTAGCCGAGGCTTGGGTTAGGAAGCATAAGCAGACCAGACGAAACTGTAAATATCCACAAGTAGTGATTTATTATTGTACATAAAAGGAGAATAAAAACTAAAATAAATCTGATTTTCAGCATAGGTAGACCTAAAACAAAGTCCAATTTCTGAGTTCAGAGCTGAAATCTACAGTCAACCAGCTCTCTGTTACAGCTTGTCTCCAAATCCCCTGAAGACACTTGCTCTCCTCTTTTTATACACATAGAATCCTATCAGAGTCTAGCTTCCCCAAGAGCATTGTGACCCAGAACTTTCAGAACCTTGTCAGCTTCTAGCTTCCCCCAGAGCATTCTGACCCAGAACTTTCAGAACCTTGTCAGCTTCTAGCTTCCAACAGAGCACTGTGACCCAGAGTTTCAGTCTCGTCAGATTCTAGTTTTCAGAGCATTGTGACTGAGCTACAAAGCAGAGACTCTTTGGCTGACAAATTCCACCAATCTGAGATCAAAAAAGGTCACACTCTGTTACACTTTGCTAATAAACTCAAATAGCCGTTTCTGTAATCATCTCAACAGTAATAACTATATCTAGTTTACAAATCAGGGAACCCAGTTTCATACATATTATTTATATAAGCAAGGTAGAGCCAGCAAAAAGGGAAAAAAGAAAGAACTGCAATTAAAGGCAAGAGCTTACTGTGCAGTTCAATAGAAAGGACAGATAGTAGGCAGAATCCTTGCTTCAGACTCTCTCTCTCTCTCTCTCTCTACACATCACATATAGGACAGGGTCCAACCAACCCTGTCACACCCAGGATAGGGCAGATGAGATGCAATATCTCATTTTCAGTGGTGTCCTGCTTTGACACACAGTTAGATGTAATTACCCAAAATAGGGCAGCTAAGAGGCAATATCTACTTTTAAGTGGGCTCCCACATTTTGAATCTGAATATTCAAGTCTTTTTATGACCTGAAGTTATGATCAAGACAGGTGGAATTTTTTAAATCTCATCCAAAAAGTGATTTCGCTGTGTGACTGTGGAAACAGGTTTCAGAGGGGAGTTGAAAAATTACATCTACCATGTTCAGGAGGTGATGTAACACAAGGGATATGTTGAGCATTAGGGGCCAAAATCTGCAAAAAAATGAACTTATGAGTAATGTTGGAACAATTTGTTTCCTCATAACTTAAGTTGGTTTTTCACATTTTTACCCTAAATTTTTAACATGCTCTTTTTATGACCATTCCTTCTGAGCATGACAGGTGTCATTTATTAAACAATGCCTGAAACATCATTTTGAGCCACATATGTTAAAACACATTTTGGACAGCATTTGAGAAATGACAGCTGTCACATTCATGAGGTGGTGTTAAAAAAATGACTATGTTGAAAAGTTGGGGTCAAAATATTATAAATTACAGCAGTTACAATCATGCATTGACAAACTGCAATGTAGATTCATAACTTTGCTGTTTTCTCATATTTTTACCCCAAATTTTCAACATAGCCTTCTGATGACCCCACCTCATGAACAAGGATGGAGAATATTTTCAAATCCTGCCTATGAGGTGATTTCATGCCACAAGTGTGAAAACACATTTTGTTCAGGATTTAAAAAATGACAGCTGTCACATTCATGAAGTGCTGTGAAGAAATGGCTGTGTTGAAAATGTGGGGTCAAAAGATTAAAAATTATCAAAGTTATGAGCCTGTATTCATAAATTTCAAGGTAGGCTCATAACGTTGTTTTTTAACATTTTGACCCCAAATTTTCAGTATAGCCTTCTTATGACCCCACCTTATGAATAAGGTTGGAGAACATTTTCAACTTCTGCCCAAAAGGTGATTTTACGTAGTGACCACAAAATCACCTTTTGGGACATGAAAATACATTTTGGACATAATTTGAAAAATGAGAGCTGTCACATTCATCAGGTGTCATGGAAGAAATAGATATGTTGAAAATTTGGGGTCAAAATATTGAAAATTACCAATGTTACAAGCCTGTGTTCGCAAAATTTCATGCAGTCTCATAACTTTCTTGTTTTTTTATTATTTTTACCCCAAATTTTCAACATAACTTTCTTATGACCCCAGCTCATAAACGAGGGCAGAGGAGATGTTCAACTCCATCCTCCCCCCACTCTCTAAGGCCCTCGAAAAAGTAGTTGCCAACCAGCTTGCCGATTACCTGGCCATGCACAATATCCTGTGCCCTGAACAGCATGGTTTTCGTGCAGGTCACAGCACCACAACCGCACTACTTGAATTCTCCAACTTTCTGCACTCTGCTCTTGATGCCGAAAGTCCTGCCAGTGCCATGTTCATTGACCTCTCCAAGGCCTTTGACATGGTTTGCCAACCTCTCCTGCTCGACTCCCTCAGATGGCTTGGTTTCTCTCCCTGACCCCCTTGCATGGTTCACCAACTACCTCTCTGCCAGAACTCAGTGTGTACAAATCAATAGCACCCTATCTGACAGATGACCAGTCCACTCTGGGGTTCCCCAGGGCTCCATTTTAGGCCCTCTCCTCTTCAGTCTCTACCTCAACTCCCTCCCCTTGGCCTGCCCAAGTAAGATCCTCCTCTACGCGGATGATGCTGTGCTCTTCGCTACTGACCCCAACCCCAACACACTCCAGGCCACCCTCCAACAAACTTTTGATAGAGCTGAGCATTGGTTCACATCACAAAGGCTAGTCCTGAACCTAAAAAAGACCAAAGCTATGCTCTTCTCGCATCACCAAAGCAAAGCCAGTGGTGCCCCTCTCATGATACTGCCTAGCACACTAAACCCCATTGAGCAGGTTTCCTCCTACAAGTACCTGAGTATTACCTTTGATTCGGCACTGTCCTTCCATTCCCATATCAATGCCCTTTCTGCTGCCACCAATGTCAGGATTGGACTGTTATACCACCATAGGGACTACGTACCACAAGAGACCTTTACATTGGCAATCACCTCCTCTGTCCTGTCACTAATTGACTATGGGCTGCCCATCTATGCTGCATCCAACAACACTACACTTGCAAGAACCCAGCTCTCTATAAACAAGGCCTGCAGGCTAATGCTGGGAGCCCCTAGGTGCACCCAGACGTGCCTCCTGTGCTCCATCCCCAACTTGCTCAACCTTGAAGAAAGACTCCACTTCCAAACCTGTCTTCTTGTAAGAAAAAGACCCTGCTAGGGCTCTCCCCCCCCGGGGTCGCCACCTCCCTGCATCGAGCCTCTCCCTCATTCTCCACCCACAGCACTGTCAAAACCTCCCTTATTGTCCCCAGGGTAATGACCTTTATGACCCAGAGATCCTTTTGCTATCGGGCTCCCTCCTGCTTCAATTCCCTCCATGCCAATATAGCTGACTCCACTAAGCTTGGTCCTTTCAAGGTCTCTCTCAGAAGCCTCATAAAGGAATTCTGGAGGTCAGGGGTAAGGGGCAACAGACTTCTAGGAAAACATAAACTGAACTTACAAGCTCAAATGGGCAGATTGGGTGGGCCATAGGCCCTTATCTGCCGACACCGTCTATGTATCCATGTAAGCCATCTGACAAGCACTCACTGCTGGAACTGCACATAATCCACCACCTGCCCCTTACCTTCACCCGTAGTCTGGGTCTGCCCTGTCTACTTTTGCTGTATATACCTGGGGTCTCATGCAACATCTACTGACTAATGTAATAAAAAATCTCTGGTTGCTACCTGACATGGTACTCGTGTACCTATATTGTAACTGCTGTGATCTACCTATTACCAAGTGTGTACCACCAGTGAATGCCTGTAACACTTGTTGCCTTTTTAATCTACTCGTTATGTACTGTACTATTTTGTTTGCTGCGATGTATTACTCTCTTGATCAGGTGCCTTTGTAAATGAATCTATGACTCAAAGGTCTGTAAACATGATCTAATAAATAAATTAAAAAAAAATGCAGCTCGCCCAACTCATGTAATTGGGCTCGGACATTGGCAGTCATGTCCTCTGGGCTGCTTATGATGCTGTGGATGCCACTGGGCATGGAGTCTGACTCTGGCACCATTCTTGGCTCTGGGTATCCGGCTTCACCTCAAATGTACAAGCCAGCATTTTGGATGCCCCCTTCTGGGGTTCAGTCCTTTTCAGAGGGACATCCAGGATATTATTTCCACTGTGCAGGAGTCAAGGTGGGCCCTTAAGTCAGTCCATTCGCTCTATCTCACATAGCCTAGAGCAGGCCAATGTCAGTCCTTTTGCAGGTCCTCCCATAACCAAATTCAGAACCAGCCTGCCAAGGTCGCTTACAAAGCATAAGTACAGTATTTCTGGCCACTAGAGTCCAGGTCCCCGCAACACCCTTGCCTGTGCCCGCCTCAACTCCTGACTCCTTAGCTGACCCCCCAGCTGAGGCTTTAAGGGACTCAGTAAGGGCTAGGTGCTCCCTCCAGCTAGAAGGGTGGAGAGGGGTAACCACAGACAACTGAGTGCTTCAGAACAGAGCACGGTCACACTCTGGAGTTTCTAGAGTGGCCTCTAGAAAATCCTCCAGTAAACTCCACTTATCCTCCCACCCACCTGTCTCTGTTTTGGGCTGAAAATTCAGGCTGTACTTGAAAAAAGAGCCATAGAGCCCACCCCGCCAGCTCAATGGGGAAAGAGGTTTAACCCCCACTTCTTACTCATTCCCAAAAAGACCAGAGATCTTCAGTCCATCTTGGACCTGTGCCATCTGAATCTGTACATTGAGTACAAGCATTTCCGGATGGTCACCCTCCAGGAGCTGTCACCCCTTTTGCAACAGGAGGACTGGCTCTGCTCTCTGGACATGCAGGATGCTTACTTGCACATCCAGATCTTTCCTGCCCATCGTTGAGTCCTCCGCTTCCACTTTAAGAGGGCCCGCTTTCAATCCCGGGCCCTCCCTTTTGGTCTTTCTTTAGCCTCCCAGGTGTTTATCAAATGTCTGGCAGTAGTGGCGGTTGCATTGAGGAGGCATGGCTTCTATGTGTTCCCCTACCTGGGTGATGACTGGCCACTAGCAGCTCCCTCCAGGGATCCCCTGATTCAGACTCTACAATACATGTTTCAACTCTTTTAGGCCTTGGGGGGTCATGGTAAATCTACTGAAGTCCTACCTCTCCCCTTGCTAGCACCTTCAATAAACTGGTGCTATCCTGAACACCAGCCAGGGCAAGGCCTTTTTGCCCGAGGACGGGGTGAAGCGACTGATTGAGTAGGCCTGTCTGGTTTCCTCCAGCTGGCAGGTTCCCACCAGAGTGTTCCTGCACCTTCTGGGACACATGGCAGTGGCTATTTCCATGTTTCCCGCAACCAGTCTGCATATGAGAGTTCCTCAGTGGACCCTGAGGGTCCAGTGGGACCACTGCATGGATGACCTGGACCAGTTGGTAGTGGTCCCTGACCCAGTCCAGACAGTTCTGTCATGGTGGCTAGATCTGGCCAACCTCCTTCGGGGGCTCTTCTTCCAGCTGTTGAGCCCCCGTCTGATTCTCAAGATGGTTGCATCTGGCCTGGGCTGGGGTGCTCATCTGGCCAATCACCAGACCCAGGGTATCTGGACAGTTGTAGAGCAGGATCCCTATATCAACGTACTGGAAATGTGGGTGGTTCTTTATGCTCTACAGGCCTTCAGACTCATCTCCTCCCTGGCCCACTGCTGGTACAGATGGACAACGTGTGTGGTGTATTACATCAACAAGAAGGGAGGACCCATTCTTGCCCCCTCTGTTGGGAGATGATGAGAGTCTGGTATTGGGCCATAGAACATTGTCTGGAGCTTTCAGCCATACATGTTCCAGGCATTCAAAATATCTTGGTCGACAGTATCAGCTGCTCCAGGTCGCAGGCTCATAAGTGGAAGCATCTAACCTTGGTGCTCAAAGATCTCTTCAACAGGTGGGGCTGTCCAGAGTTGGACCTCTTTGTGTCCCCACTCAACCCAAAACTGTTGCTTTTTTGCTTGCTCGATCCTGGACCTAGAGTTTTCTGTCAAGACACATTGTCCCACTCTTGGGAGAGGAGGTTTCTGTATGCCTTTTCTCCTGTCCCACTCCTACAGAGAGTCCTGCTCAAGCTCCAGTTGGAAGGTGCAGAGATGTTCTCATAGCTCCCTTCTCGCCATGTCAGATTTGGTTCCCCCATTGCCAAAGCTGGTGGTGGAACCTCTGATGCCCTTATCTCTGTGCACCAGCTTGCTCTACCAGGGCCAGAGCACCCTGGTCCATCTGGACCTAAAGTTCCTGCATCTCCATGCATGGCTCCTGTGGACCTAGCTATTGCTTGCCTCAGGGTGTCTTCTAGGGTCACAGATGTCCTGGTGGCTGCTAGGAAACCCTCCACCAGAGCCACTTACAATATGAAATTGAAGCGTTTCATCCTTTGGACTGCTATTCGCCATTCGGATCCTTTGACCTGCCAGGTGAATCAGGTGTTGGAGTACCTTTTTCCCCTTCGGAGTCAGACTTGGGATGCTCCTCACTGAAGATGCACCTTTCTGCCATCTATGTGTAACTTGCACCTATTGAGGGCACAGCTGTTGCCCCACTCGAAGTGTCCCGCACCTTCCTATGGGGCATTTTGCCTCTGAAACCTACCATTCGGGACCCAGTTCCTCCATGGGACCTCAACTTCATGTTGGAGAAACTCACCTTTACCTCCCTTTGAACTGGTCGCAAGTTGCGAGCTGTGCTTTCTGTCATGGAAAGCACTCTTTTTAGTTGTTGTTACTTCTGCTCAAAGGATTTTCGAGCTTCAGGCTTTTATGTGTAAGGAGCCTTATTTGTTTTTTTATGAAGTCAGGTTGTCTTTGCATACTAATCCTAAGTTTTTACCTAAGGTGGTGTCGGACTTTACTTTGAATCAATCCATAGAAACATAGACTTTGACGGCAGATAACGACCGCTAGGCCCATCTAGTCTGCCCATTTCCCTACCTACAGGATAGGCCACAGATCCTAGTTAACCAACAGCCTATATCTTCCTGCGGCCCCCCACAAGAATTGCCTTATGTCTGTCCCATGCATTCTTGAATTCTCCCACAGTTTTAGACCCCACAACTTCCTCAGGAAGGCTGTTCCATGCATCCACTGCCCTTTCTGTGAAATAATACTTCCTCCATTGCCCTGAACCGCCCTCCTTCTATCTTTAAATTGTGTCCCTTGTTCTTGCAAGTCTCTTTTCTGAAAGATGCTACCCTCTTGGACTTTGTTGATTCCCTTGAGGTATTTGAAGTTTCTTCTATCCCCTTTTCCTTCTTTTTTCCTCAAGGGTATACATATTAAGCTCCTGTCACTCTCCTCATACGGCTTTCTTGCAGACCCTGCACCATTTTAGTTGCCCTCTCTGACTGCCTCTATCCTGTCTATGTCCTTGCGAGATGGGGTCTCCAGAACTGGACACAGTATTCCAGATGGGGTCTCACCAACTGTCTGTACAGAGGATAACAACTTCCTGTTTTCTGCTGCTGATGCCTCTTCCTATACATCCCAGTATACCCCTGGCCCTCCCTACTGCCTTCTCACATTGCTTGCTAACCTTAGGTCATCTGTATGATTACCCCCAGGTCCCTTTCCTGTTTTGTTGTTGTTACTACCTCCCCACCATTGTGTATTCTTCCCCTGGGTTCTTGTTTCCCAGGTGCATTATTTTGCACTTTTGCATTGAATCCTAGCTGCCATACGTCTGACCATTCCTCCAACCTTGCCAAGTCCTTTTCATCCTTTCCACGCCTCCTTGTGTATCAACCCTGTTGCAGATCTTTGTGTCATCTGCAAAAAGGCATACTTTTCCTTCCAGTCCCTCTGCAATGTCACTGATGAAGACATTAAAAAGGACTGGACCCAATACTGAACCCTGCGGTACCCCACTAGTAACCGCCCTGTCTTCAGAGTGGACTCCATTTACAATTACCTTCCAGTTTATTTTCCTGAGTACTCTAATCAGGGGGAGGCCTTGCTCTATACTTTGGATGTACATAGGACTTTGCGGCACAACACAAAACCACATAAAGCCTTTCAGAAAATCTGACCAGTTGTTTGTTTTGTTCACTCCCAAGAGAGAGGGTGCTCCTGTTTCCAAACAGTATTTCTCCAAGTGGTTGGCAAACTGCATTGTTTATTACTGCCTCAAGTACAACAAGCTCCCTCCGGGAGTAGTCAAGGGCCATTCCACCAGAGGTATGGCCGCCTCTATGGCTTATTTCAGAAATGTGTCTGCTGCGGACATCTGTGCAGCTGCCGCCTGGAGTTCTGTCCACACTTTCACCAAACATTACAGTTTAGACCTCGCCTCTAGGTGCAGAGCATATTTTGGCCTAGCAGTTCTTCAGGGCCTTCTCTCCTGAGCTATTGGCTGCTGATCTGTCTTCCTCCCAGTGTTGTTCTCCTGGTGATACCCAGTTCTGCTTGGGACTCAGTCCTGACTGAAACAGTACAGTTATGCAGGAACTTACCGTAACAGTAGATCTTCGAGAGAAGCTCATGCAGCAGGGCCTGCTTTCCCTACCTTCTTCCACATGCTGTTCTTTTTCTCTTGTACTCCTTCTGCCTCTCAGAAAACCTCATTGGTTCTCCATTAGCTGCCTGTATGGGGTCTTCAGTGGGAGAACTGAGGTAGGTGTGGGAGACCACCCACCTTTATAGACTAAGCTAACGTCAGGTGACTGACATCAGCGGTGGGCAGTCCCCTGTGGTAGAATGCTAGCTAGAAGATTTCCATGTGGTCCCAGTGCCTGATGGCTTAGTCCTACTGGTGTGGCCTGCTGCAAGAGCTTCTCAAAGATCTACTGTTATGGTAAGTTCTTACATAGCTGTACTGTTTCAGTCATGTCTCCTCTCCTCCTGGGAGTACATGTTGAGTTCCTGCAGCCTTTCCTTGGCTATGGCTTCTCGTGCAAACCCTTATCATTTTACAGCCTCTGTACTGCTGCTGCCTTCAATGTCCTGTAGAAGTGCAGGGCCGGCCTTAAGAATAGATGAACTAGGCGGCTGCCTAGGGTGCAGTCACATCAAAGAGGAAGACCATTTTGTCTAACAATGTGAGTGACAGACTGAGTGATGATTCTAAAGTGATGCAGCCAGTCAGCTGAGCTGAACCAAAAAATTGCAATTTCCTGACATTTTGTTTCTTGTTCCTGAACTTCCTGAACTATGGACCCTCAACCCCAGTTCTGACTTTCCCCGGTTCCCCATGGTGGAAATGCTGTGTAATACAAGATGATTATGTAGTACTATGTTGTATAAAATAAATTAAAGCCACTTGTGCCATGGGGCAAGACCCAGTTGGGAGCTGCTGTATCAGTGCCTGAATGCAGGGGGAAGAAAACACAGAAGTTTTGTTCCTGCTGTGGTTGCTGTCAGAAAGTTTATTGCCTGCTGCAGGCTTGGCCAAAAACAAAACAAAATGCAAGCTCTTGCAGTTGCATTTCATTAAACAGAAATGAGCACTAACCAGCCTGCTGAATCTAGTTAGGGTTAAAGAAAGTGGTGTTTTGTGACTGAATTGTTTTGTTAATGGGAAAAAAAAATGTGTTGCTGAGATATGGGTTTTCCAGTGTTTGGGTTTGTGACATTTTTTCATGATTAAATATTTTCACTGTGAAGTAATTCCCTCCTCCCCACACACACTTTAGTGTATAAGATTTCCTCGAAAGATAACAGAACTTTATCTTCAAAGCCACCAGCTTTTGACACATTTTTTTTTTTTTTTTACATACTGCATGTGCAACATACCGTTACTGCTTACTAAAAGAATCCCCTGCAAATATTCAGGTAGCAGGCCCGTC
Source organism: Neoceratodus forsteri (assembly GCA_016271365.2). NCBI lineage: Eukaryota > Metazoa > Chordata > Ceratodontiformes > Ceratodontidae > Neoceratodus > Neoceratodus forsteri. The sequence continues at coordinate 1,631,592,998 of CM028130.1, read as the reverse complement.
AAAGTGCCATTTGCAAGTTCACCTAGAAGCGCCTAATACCCTAAGGCCGGCCCTGGGTGCAGCCTTCAGAACTGGACACTGTACTCCAGGTGGGGCCTCACCAGTGAGCGATACAGTGTCAGCACCACCTCACTTCTCCTGCTAGAAATCCATCTCCCAGTGCACTCCAGCATCCTACTAGCCTTCTCCACTGCTTTGTCACACTGCCCAGCTACCTTGACGTCATCAGATATGATGACCCCTAGGTCTTTTTCTTGCTTGGTGACTGTAAGCTCAGCTCCCCCATGTTGTACATAGTCCCTGGGTTCTGCAGCCCTAAATGCATAACCGTGTACTTATTGGCATAGAAACCCAGCTGCAACACCCTGCACCATTTCTCTAGTTTCCGGAGGTCCCTTTGCATTCTCTTCACCTCTTCCTGAGAGCCCTCTTGCAGATGTTGGTAACATCTGCAAGACACACACCTTCCCCTTGAGTTCCTTCACAGTGTTGCTTATGAAGGCACTGAAGTAGCTCAGTCCCAGCACCGAACCCTATGGCACCCTACTAAGTACATTGCTATCACTAGAGAGGCTACCATTTACCACCACTCTTTGCCTCCTATCCCTTAAGCAGTTTGATACCTCCATCTCACAGAAAAATCTAGTTAGATTAAAGATCATGTATCACAGCATCATCTGATTCATCTCAGGCCTCCCTCTTAGGACGCACCATTGTGATCTGTGCAAGGATGCAAACTGGCTCCCCCTGGAGGACAGATTTGAGAGCAGAATTCTCCCTTTTTTCTTTAAAATCCAATTGGGCTCCATGCCTAGCAACATCTCCTCCCTCTTCAATGAGTCTGTACACACCAGGACCACCAGTACCCACACCTTCACAATTCCTCGCTGTCATACCACCCAGGAACAACACACCCTCTCCTACAAAGGTGCCAAACTTGTTGTTAACCTTCTTAACCCTTGGTCCTGTGCAACACACTTATATCATTCAAAAATCAATTGACATTTGGAAGGCTGGGCCTGTAGTTCAATGGACAAGTAGCCAGCCACTCCCCCTTCCTGAGCTACATACGCAATTCCTCTCAGCCTCCTTCTGAAGCACTTTTTCTTTTGCAGCCGGAGGCTCTGTCAGTCTGTCCTTTGCAGCTGCTGGGGCTTGCCCCTCGCCTTGCTGTGTTTTGGCCTCTGCTTGTTGCTGGACTTTTGTTTTCTGTTCTCCTACTTTGGTTTGTATTGTTAGCCTCCGGCCATGTGCTTCTTTGTGTTGCTTGTTCCCTGTTCTTCTGTTGGGGGTAGGTTGTGTCTTTTGTTTTGCATTCTTTTTGGGGGGCTTCTGTTTCTAAACTCCTGTATTTTGCTAATCCTGAGCTCATGCTACTTCCTCCCATTTACTCACATTCAACTGCAATCATTATCTGTGTGTTTCGGCTCAAGCTGCTTCCCTGCTACGCACTTTCATTATTTTCACCTGCTTCAGGCTCACTCTGAACCCTAGCCCATGCAGTTCAATCCTGCTTCCTGAACTCATACCATGTACCTCATTGCTGCTGTTTTCACTGCACTACCTAGCCAATATGCTGCTTTCAGAGCGTTGCCTCCCTACAGTCTATGTTAATTCGGATTGCTACCCCATGACCCACAGTTACTCAATAATGATGCTGCTCTATCATGCTTGCACACTTTTATTATACTCTGGAGGTCAACTAATCTACCACTGAAGCTGTAAACCAGTTTTAATATCTGCATGTGGGTCATGGTGCTTTCCCTTCACTTTCTTGTTTTTCCTACAGCGGGGGACTTGGAGGTGTTGTTAAGGGGCCGTGGCCCCGTTTGGCATACTTACCTCATGTTCAGATCTTATCTTCATTGCTAAAACCCTCAGAGTATTTTGTTACCTTTAATTGGCTTCCTAGTGGTGCTGGTTGGCTTGCCCTTGCTAATTCATATTTGTTACTCCTCTGACCTATGTGCAGGTCTGACCACTGCTTACTCTGCCTTCCAGACCTACGTGCAGGTCCAGTCATCTACTTATGCATAACTCAGTCTGCTAGTGCCTGCTAAGCACATGTCTACCCTCCATGAGGGTCTTCCACACTCCTTGCTTCATCTAGCCCCTTCTGAATTGGTTTCTGGGGCATGCTAACCATGACCATTAAGTACCATGGCTCAGGCCTCCCTGCAGCCGACAGTCTCGCTCTGCAACTATAAAGTCCGCATTTTGAGTGTGTGAAACTTGGAGTAGGGTCCTTCTCACCTGGCCCATAGCTGGGAATGTCCTCTCTCTGGGTATAGCTTTAGCCGTTCAAAACTTGACGGCAGCTCCTGGTGTAAAATTTAAGACAAGCACTGAATGGTGGTTACAGCAATCTCCTTTGGCTCTAGTGTTAATTTACTAGCAAGGCACCTTCACTGCATTCTCTGCACAACTGCCTCTGGTTCACCTGGTTTGTTTTTAGGGTGGATAAGCCATGTGAGTGCCTCAACAGTCATTCCTCTCCTCTCCTCTTCCTGCTTTGGTTACCCATTGTTGTAGAGTGGTGCTCGCAACCTTCCACAATGTTCCCGTTAGAGGGATCAAGTGAGAGCCTCCTCCAAATTGGAATATTTATCACCCCCTTTAATTGGATTTTCAAATTGCAGTAGCAGAGCTGTCACTAAACAAAATATCCCAAGCTTGGAGGGAAGGCAACCTAGGTCTTGGATCCCTAGAGATTTCCTCCTCAAAGGTTTTTTTTTTTTTTCTCTGTGCCTCAGGTCATAAATGTTAGCTATCAGTAGTCCATGTTCCCTCATTTCTGTAGGTAGGTTCCACTGTTGGATGGAGGTGGATGGTGTCCCTACTTGCCGTTCCCTCTCTCCTTAGGAGGCCCCCCTCATCCTCCAGCATAAACCATCATACTCATGCCATTTGCTCATCTGCGCATCTCATTATCTCTCAGGCTGCCTTGGCCTATTCTACCCTGCCTCATGGCTCCGACTGCTAATGTTCTTCGTACCAATGCATTTCTTTTGGGGGTTGCTTCCTAAGGTACCTTTAGCCAAGGGAATCGTCCCGTGGCACCTCTAGGGGTGGAACCCTCTTTGAGGGTTCCTTGTCTTTGGTACCCTTACAGGGTAGTAATTCCTCTGGAACAGAGTGTGCAAACGGCCAAACCAAAGTAACAGTTGCACAAGCATAATACTATACTGGCTACATAGGCTATTGAATTGGAAGACTGGGCCTGCAGTTCAATGGACAGGCAGCCAGCCACTCCCCCCTCCCTGAGCCATATAAGCAGTTCCTCTCAGCCTCCTTCTGAAGCACTTTTTCTTTGCCCCACCTCATGTATCGCAAGCACAGTGCCGAGTCCGAGGTGCCGGAGGCTTCTGCAGCTCTGGCGGGCCTCCTCAGTGGCTGCCATATGATTCCTGCCCCTGCCCTAGTGCAGGAGACCTGTGAATTTTCAGCCCACCCATCCCATTCCCTCCTCCCATTAAATTTCCTGCATGCTCCGCCCCTAGGGTCTGACTTGCCCTATCAGGTGGGGGGGAGTTCCTGTATTTCATTACATGGCTTAGCTTACTTGTCATCACAGCAGACCACATACTAATATATCTAGCCTTGCCATACAAAACTGTAGCCGAGCCTTCCCTAAATTACAGCAGGTCCTCACAGCTTGTACCTGTGCTGGGGAGGTCCTGTTCTGATGTGAGCAGGTTCATCACCGACTAAAGAGCCCAGTGTGATCATACCCTGTGTCCTGGTCCTGAGCTGCCCCCCCCCATGTTGCAGTGCCCCAAAACATCTGATCCCATGCTCACTGCCTAACTTGTATTTGCTCTTACTGATCCACAAACTGTAATTTTATTCCGATATTTTGAGGGGGTTACTGTGTTACTGTACTATTAACTGTGTTACTGAGGTTATAATGTTCTAACTGTACTGAAGTCCTTGCTATTTCTGCCCCACCTGCCTTCTATTGAAACTAATACCTTGATTGCCCCCCTTGACCTCAGCTCATACAAACATACAAAATTTGCCAGCAGATAAAGGCCTAGCGGTCTATCAAGTCTGCTCGAATGTGCAGCTAGCACCCCTTATTCTGCAGCTGCCCCTCCATTCCACCCTTCCCCTTCATTAACCCTCCCCCTTGTCCTGTCCCATCCTCATTTGAAGCAGTCCACTGTTCTACTACATACCACTTCAGCAGGTAATGCATTTCCACCCAGCCACCACCCTCTCTGTAAAAAGTGTCTCCTCATCTTCCTCCTGAACCTTCCTCACTCCAGTCTCATATCATGGCCCCTGGTGTCCCTCCCCTCCCTTACTTTGAACAGCCCCTCTGTACCTGTCTTGTTTATTCCTTTCATGTATTTAAAGGTTTCAATCATGTCACCCCTGTCTCTCCTCTCCTCCAGTGAGTACATGTTCAACTCCTTCAACCTCCTCTCATATGATAAGTCCTCCAGCCCCTTGATCATCTTTGTCGCTCTGTGCTGCATGCCCTCCAGTAACCCAATGTCCTCTTCAGATCTAGGACGCCAGTACTGCCAGCGGTACTCCAGGTGTGGTCCTAACTAATGACCTATACAGTGGCAGAATCACCTCCTCCCTCCTCGAGGATATACCCCTTGCAATACAACCCAGCATTTTGTTGGCCTTTGCAGCTGCCTTCCTACATTGTGCTGAGGTTGTTCATTGACCCTGTAATGAGCACACCCAGATCCTTCTCCTCCCTCTGTCTGGGCTAGCTGCATTCCCCCTAGCTGTAACTCTCCTTGGGTTCTTCTATCCCAAAATGCAGCAACTTGCACTTTGGCATTAAAGTCCAGTTGCCAGGTGTCTGACCAGGTTTCAAGCTTGCAAGATCATCCTGCAACCCCTGCCATCCCCTAGGTCATCCACCACCGCGCCTACCTTGGTATCATCAGCAAACAGACTGATCTTGCTCTTGATGTCCCATGATATGTCTGCAATGAATATCCCAAACAACACTGGTCCCAAACATCGAGCCCTGTGGAACATCGCTCATCACTGCCCTTGGGTGTGAGAGCTTCTCACCCACCACCACCCTCTGTTGCCTCCTGCAGCCAGTTTCCTACCCATCTCACCAGCTTTGCACCCGCCCCTGTGCCTACAACTTCCTTCCTTCCCAGCCTTCCATGTGGCACTGAGTCGAATGCCTTACTGAAGTCCAGATACAGGACATCCACTGCATGACCCTGTCCAGTTGCCTAGTTACCCAGTCATAGAACTTCGACCAGGTTGGTTTGGCAGGATTCACCACGTATGAAGCCATGCTGTCTGCTGTCCTGTAGTCCTTTGGCCTCTAGGAGGGCCACCAGCCTCTCCTTCAGGATAGTCTCCATTAGCTTACCCATGATGGATGTGAGGCTCACTGGTCTGTAGTTTCCCAGTTCATCCTTGGGCCACCCTTGTGGAGGCACCACATGAGCTTTCCTCCAGTCCTGAGGTACACACCCCAAATGTAGTGAGGCATTAAATAGGTCTGCCAAAGGTCCTGCAAGGACCTCTGCTAGCTCTTTCAGTACCCTGGGGTGGATGCCATCTGGGCCTGGCGCCTTGTCCACCCTCAGTGCCTTCAAACCCTCTCGAACTCTGCTCTCCATGATTTCCCCATCTGGCACCACTTCCCCCCCCTGCTTCTGTCATTTCTTCCACCTTGGGTGTCACCCCTATTCTCTTTAGTAAAATACTGAGCAGAAGTACTCATTTAGTGCTTCGCCTTATCGCACTTCTGCTTCCACCCAACCCCTCCCTTCCCTAATCCTTTACTATGTGATCCTTACAGCTCCTTTTCTCCCTGATGTTTTAAAGGAGTCCTTCTCCCTGCTCTTAATGCCTTGTGCCAGCCTGAGTTCCGAGATGTTTTGGCTCCCCTTACTGCTCTTGTCACCTCCTTCAATTCTGTCAAGTACCCTCCTGTCCTCCCCCTCCTGTTTTCTTGTACTTCCTAAAGGCAGCTCTTTCCTCCTTACCTTTTCCATGACCTCCTTGCTCAACCAGATCGGTTTCTCAGCCTTAGCTTCTTGCTCTGTGCTTTGCAGCAGGTTTGTTGCTCCACTATCCCCAGCTTTATGAGCTCCCACCTCTGGTTAGTGTCCATACTGGTTGAATTCCTGGCGTACCCTTTACCACTTCTCCCATCCTTCCAAAGTCGGCCTCCTAGTCCAGCACTATTGTGCCAGATTCCACCTTCCTTGCCCATATCCAATGTGAGCCATACTGAGTGGTGGTCACCCTGACAGCGGTTCCTCCACTGTAAGTTCTCTCACAGCCCCATTTGCCAGCACAAGGTCAAGGGTATTCCCGGTCCTGGTTGGTTCACTGACCATTTGCAGCAGAAGCTGTCCTGGAAGGCATCCAGCAGTACCTGCTCCTTCTGTTCCTGGTTGTTAGGGTGCTCCAGTCCACTCCTGGCATGTTGAAGTCCCCACAATCACCACACTACCCTTCTGCAGGTCCTCCTGATCTGTCCCGCTAGTTCCCGGTCTAACTCCTCCGTCTGAGATGGTGGCCTGTACACCACTCCCATTCTAAGAACTTATTCTTGGAATCCTGGATTTGCATCCAAACTAACTCCGTACTACCATCCTCCCCTTCCTCCCTTACACACTTCAGTCCTTCCTTCACATATAGTGCCACCCCCTCCTTTCCCAATCACCCTGTCCCTACGAAATAACCTGTACCCTGGTACAGACAGGTCCCAGTCATTGTATTAGGTGGCCCATGTTTCCGTAATGGCTGCAATGTCCAGCTCTCCCTCTGCCATGAGAACCTGTAACTCTGCAGTTTTCCTCCCAAGGCTCCTAGCATTAAGGATAATTACCTTCCACCCTTTTCTCCCCCTCCCATCCTGTCCTCCTTTCCTAGCATCACCAACAGTACTTGCCATTTGTCCTTTGTCACTGTTATGGGGGGTAAGCTCATATGGTTTCCCAACCTGTGATCTCTGCATATCTCTTCCCCAACTGCCACCCCCCACTCCTAGTTTAAATTTCCAACTTCCTCTATGTACTGCTCCATCCTCTGTTTCAACACTTTCTTTCCTTCTTCACTCAAGTGTAGTCTGTCCTTGGCATAGAGACCCATAACCCACCTATCTCCTTTTGCCCCTCTCTGTTCCACTGCTAACCGGGTCTCAATCATAAGTTGACCCTAGTCCCCTTCACTGATGTGGTCCAGGAACTCACACCTCCCTCCTAAGGGTAGGGAGTCCGCCACGGCACTGACAGTGAGTGTACTGTCTTCCCCTTATAGTGCTCCCATACCTGCTGGCCTCATACTGGGGCTTACCTTGCTGCAAGTGGTCACTACTCCCTCGCTGACCATGGGGGCTACTGGGAGAAGTCTCTCTCCTATGAGGTGACTGACTTCACCTTCTCAAATATCCTGGTGACTGCGAGGATCCCCTACTGTCTCACCTGCTGCCTCAACCTCAGGTGTCTAATGTACTCCACCAGAGTAAAGCGACACCTACTTAGCGTACCTTCCACAGACCTGAAGGCCATCAGGCGGCATCTTCTCTGGCTCCTCCTTCTAATACTACTGCTTGCTGGTAATATTGAATCTAACCCCAGTCCTAATAACCTGGCCTCCTCAATCCCCCCTGAATGGGGCCTGGGCAAGGGTCTGAAAATTGCTCATCTAAATATTAGGAGTCTGTTGCCCAACCTTGATGAGCTAGTCTCATGGGTCTCTCTCTACAAACCGGACATCCTTGGTGTGACTGGGACCTGGCTTAAATCCTTGATCCCAGACACAGCCTGTGCACTCCCTGGCTATGAGTTAATTCAGCTGGACAGACCTGGGAACAAACGGGGGGGTGGCATCGTGATCTATTTCGGGGACTATCTCAAGGTCTCCCCAGTAGCCCACCAGCCACCCAATTTGTCCCCCAGCGAGCTACTGCATGTATTGATCTTACTTGGGAACACCAAGAAACTACACGTGGTTTGTACTTATAATCCCCCAAAGGGCAGGCTCCCAGGCCTGACCCACCACCTGGACTCGGTAGGTACTAGCATTGGGGACAATGAACTGATAATCATGGGGGATGTTAACCTTAATTGGGCGGGTGGTAATGTTAAGCAGTTTGAGCCATTACTTGCTAACTTCACCCTGTCCCAACTTATCCAGGAGCCTACCAGATGGGTGGCAAATGGATCCTCCAGCTCCCTACTGGACTGGATACTGTCAAATCATCCTGACAGGATAGCCTCTGCTGGAATCCTGTTGGACTCTATCTCTGGCCATTCCCCGGTCTTTTGTGTATGGAAGATTCCTTCCCCAAAAATTCCTCACAAAATCATTCATATTAGAAACTTCCAGGTTCGGTCCTGAGGCGTTTGGAGGACCTAAGGCTCACTGACTGGTCCGGGTGTCTGGAGCCACTGACCCTTCAGTGGCCGCTACTACTCCTTGCCACCTTAGGTGCCCTGCAAGATAAGCATGCCCCTAAGGTCACCCGGAGGGTGAGGGGGTCCGCCACCCTATGGTTGCATGGGAATCTCCTAGCCCTAATGCGGGCCAGAGACAAATGTTGGGCCCATTTCAAAAGTTCCCTTGATCTCACAATTTACCAGCAATATAGAAATCTCAGGAACAAATGCAAAAAAGCCTTCAGGGCAGCCAAAAGTGACTTCTGTAAGTCTGCGCTAATCAGCTCTACCAGTGATCCCAGACGCTTCTGGAGAAACATAAAATCTCTTGTCAGTGGATCCTCTCATCCTGGGGTATCTGACATGATCATTGAAGGGGTCTCCTGTAACAATCCTCACACCATAGCCAACTCCCTCAACACACATTTCTCAGACCTATCAGCTTTCTCCGCACTCTTCCCACCTGGAGAATGCACATCTATCCCCTCGCCTCATGCAGAACAGGAGGACCACCCCTCCCGGCAAGTGTTCTGTCTCAGGGCAGTGTCAGTTGAGGACATGCTGAGTCTCCTCTCTGGCCTCTCCCAGTACTCCAGCCCTGGCTTACACAACCTGGAGCCAAAGCTTCTAAGGCTAGGTGCCTCCTATATTGCCCCCCCAGTTGCCCACATTTTTAATCTAGCACTTGCCTTGGGTGAATTTCCCAATATCTGGAAGGAGGCTAGGATACTCCATGTTCTGAAGCAGGGCAATCCCAAAATACCAGACAACTATCATTCGATTGCTATACTATCATCGCTCAGCAAGCACCCCGAAAAGGTTGTGGCAGTGCAACTCTAAAAGTATCTACAGGTCTATGGGCTGCTGCCCCCAGTCCAGCATGGCTTTTGCAAGGGGCACAGCACTACCACAGCCCTGGTCTCTGTTACTTCTAGCATCAGAGCAAACATGCACCAGGGCAAACTCTCTGGGGCCATATTTATTGACCTGTCCAAAGCCTTTGACCTTGTCGATCACGTGTTGCTCTGTAATCAGCTACATACACTTGGCCTCTCCCCCTCTGCCATGAACTGGCTCAAGGGCTACCTGCATGGTAGAATGCAGCGGACTAGATTCAATAAAGTCCTCTCCGAGCCCTTACCGGTATCCTCTGATGTCCCCAAGGGTTCGATATTGGGCCCCCTCCTCTTCTCCATTTTTATTAAACAACTTCCAACGGCTGTAACAAACAGCAGTGCCACCCTATATGTGGATGATCTGGTCATAATGGCCCACTCCCGGGACATTGTGACTCTCAACAAGTGCTTGTCAGAGGATTTTAATAATGTCCTGGACTGGGTAACCAAACATAAACTGGTACTAAACCTGAAAAAGATACAGGATATGCTATTGGGTTCAATTGCCAAAATCAAAGCCTTGCCAGCCCCGCTGGGTATTATCTGTCTGGACGGAACTTCCCTTCCAATAGTGAACTCCGTCAAATACTTTGGGGTGACACTTGACCCTCAACTCGACCTGGGGAGTTATATTTTAAGTGTCTGCAGAGCAGTGAACTGGAAACTGGGCCTGGCCTATAGGGCCAAATATAATCTCACACCTGCGGCTTGGCTGGCCCTAGAGAGAGGAGTTCTCCTTCCCTCCCTCAGTTATGGTCTGCACCAATTTGCTCGCACCTCTAAAACTCATCTCACCCAATGGCACACAACGTACAACAACATCTGCCGCTTTGCCCTGGTTGCCTCCATCTCTTCCACCATTGTGAGCTGTATGACAAACTTTGTTGGCTCTCTCCAGCAAAGTACTTGGACTTGGGTAGGGTGCCTCATGGGTAAAGTGATTAGAACGGGCACCCCTCCGGGGCTGGCACAGCTTCTACCACTTGCTGACCTCTCCCCCTACCAGCTCAGGTCCCAGGTCCCTGGAATGCTAAGAGTTCCCCCCACCCAAACCCTTATGGGAGGGAGGGACTTTACTCTATGTGCTCTTAGACTCTGGAACTCCTTTCCTGAGTAAGTTCGCTCGGCCCCCTCCCATCAGTGCTTTCACAAATTCCTATGGGTTTTCCTGAAACTAGCCTCGGCATGTGATTGCCCCAAGCCTCCCTAATGTAGTCTCACCTGTCAACTAGATCTTAGTATTTCTGCCCCTGTCTAGGACTATATAGTTTGACAGTGTGTTAAAAATATGTTTACCCCTCCTCCCAAGGTGGGGCCACAACATCTCGGCCTGCCCACTAATGACAGAAGAAGGTGTCTGCATCACTGACATTGCTACCCTGGCTTACCACTCCAGGGTGGGGTTCAGGGTGTCTGGTGGCGCTGCGGACTGTAATTCAGTTAGTGGAGCTAAGCAGCAGCAGAGAGTCACAGAGGCATGTACCAGGGCGGCGTCATCCAGAACTGCCACTGCTTTTCTCCCTTTGAGAGGGCAGGGACATGCAATGACATCCAGTGTCCGCCCCACCCCTAGAACAACTGGATAACCTGGTTTCCGCACTACTCCTGGTGTCCGGCAGGGGTCCATCGAGCACCAGCCATGTTCCCATCCCTTCCCCCCAAAGCAGGAGAGCAGTCCACACAATACTCCATCCTTCACCCCCCTACCTGACCTCTAGTGACCCAGTTATGCATATGAGCAACCTGGTAGGAGCACGGAGCCCAAAGGGCCCTGCACTCCCACCAATACATGTTTTTTTGGTAGTTATAATACGCTATCTCAAAAAGAAAGGAAATTCTTTGAAAAAGATATGTTTAATGCATCATTTAGGGTTAAAGCAGAAAAGGTCAGACAATGAAATTCATTAGGTTGCTCTCAATCCCCCCACCATCCCTCCACAGACTAAATAGACGATGGTGTGTTGTTGGGTTGTGAGGTCTAAATCTTGCCCCATTTTCCTTACTGTAGCATGTCCACCTGCTTACATATGGAATGGGGTGAGATTTGGGCCTCACAACCCCAGTGACACACCCCATCATCTGTCAATCTGTGGAGGATGACAGGTGGGGGATTAGGGGGCAACCCCAATGTTCTCATTTCCTGACTTTTTCTGCTTTAACCCTAAATGATGCATTAAACATAGTTTTTTGCAAAGAATATATATACACACACAATGATTTAAAATGTAACACCTATACATATATACGGTCAAGAAATACCATGATATAATATCATGTATTCTTAAACACATTAAAAGTAGAGAACCAGAGGTCCTAATCCCTTTATATACTAGTTTGGTTAGGTCACATATTGATTTTTATGCCCTTTTCTGTGCACCCACCCCTCTGGGGGGTAAAGCCATCATAGAAAAGGTATAAAGGAGAATCACTAGGAAGATTATGGGCTTACAGAACTTAGAATATAGTAAGAGACTCCAGGCCTTAGGGTTATATTCACTTGAATATAGATCACTGAGAGATGATCTGTGGCTGGCATACAGGGCCTTCCAAGATCCAGCACTGTGTGAAACTGTGTGCCTTGAAAAGTATTTATCCAATTGTAACACAAAGTCCCACAAACTAAAATTAAATACATGTGTTAATAAATCAGTTAAAAGGGACAACTTTATAACTCAGTGATTACCATCTATTTGGAATTCATTATCAACAGATGTTGTAGCAAGTGATAACCTGGAACAGTTCAAGTTCAAACTTGATCAGTATAGGGGAAATAAAAAATTCCATTTTCGCCCTTATGATAAACGGTGACGAGTTCTATAAGGGTTCGCCCTCGAACTTGTAAAATACATATGAACCTATTTTATATATATATATATATATATATACACACACATATATACATATACACACACACACTCACACACAAAATAATATTGGTACAATGACACATCCCTGCCTAACCCCTTTATTAGTTGATATCTTAGAGGAAAGCTGGCCGTTGGTCAGTAATCTTACTTGGGCCCAGGTTTCACTATTTAATTATTTTATAATACTGATTAATTCTGGCTGAATTCTCATTTGAAACATCATTTGCCATAGACTACCATGAGATATGTTGTCAAAGGTTGTACCAAAATCGATAAATGCCACAAAGAGTTTCTGTTTCCTCAAGGTAACATACTTTTCAAATAAATGCAACAAGACAAAACAGTTCTCTGTAGTACAATAACCTGACTGAAAACCTGCTTGGTATTCTGAGAGATTTCCAAGTTGAACCAGCTGCTCTATCAGTCTGCCCAAGATAACCTTTGAGAATATTTTGCCATTTACATCTAATAGTGAAATAGGCCTATACATTTTTGGGTCGCTTTTGTTACCCTTTTTAAAAACTGAAACAATAATTGCACCTTTCCAGGCTATTGGTATCTCATTCTTTAGGATGCACAAATTATTTATTTATTTAGATTTTTGGCAACCGTGTAAGCCCACTGAGACTAGAAGTCCCTTTTTCAGGGGCGACCCAGAAAAAGTTACAGCAAAAGTTTACATACATTGGAATCAATTTACAGTAGTTACAGTAGATACATGCAATGGAATGGGCATTAAACACTTACAGAGAAACAGCAAGCTCACAAACTGTTAGACAGGTGCACAGTACATTAGACAATATTGCACAAGAGATTCATGGGAGAAATAGTAATGGCAATAGGAGTAGTGAGGCATGACAAACATGGCACAAGCCCAGGCAGAGGGCTAGCGATTACAGCCGCGGAGACTAAGTTCCAGTAGGTACACTTTGAGGCCTGCCTTAAACGCTTGGAGAGTGGGCTTGTCAACCAGACTTGCTGGGAGAGTGTTCCATAAGTGCGAAGCAGCGTACTGAAAAGCTTGCTTGCCTTGGTTAGTGCAAATCTGAGGGATGTCGAGGGGACGGCCTGCCGAGGATCTCATGTAACGGCACTGTACTTTGGGAGTGAGCAGCCCACTCAGATGGGGAGGAGGGCAAGAAGTGGTGAATTCAAAGGTAAAAAAAAATAGAGAAGCAGGCCAACTTGTGCCATTTGGTGGGCCAGTGGAGGTCCACAAGGACCTCACAGTGGTGCCTCGGGGAAGGGGGGGTGAGTAGCAAAGCATGCTACTCTACGGTAGAGCACAGTTAGTTTGCTTAGTTCCCTCTCCTGGAGGAACTGTAGAAGGGGGCCCCCATATAGGATGGAGGGGAGAAGGGTGCAATTGGTTGCAGCTCGCTGAGCCTCACCAGAAAGAGAGTTGCCCAGCTGGTAGAGGAGTCCAAGCCTCTGGTGGATGGACCTAGTTAAGGAGTCAATGTGGGGTTGGTAGGACAGCTCCTGGTCAAGGAGGATACCAAGGTACTTAATCCTGTCAACGACCTCAACTCTGTTCCCTTGGGCTGTGTTGAGTTGGAGCAATTCACACCTGTCAGTACCCAGGTGTCTAGTCCCAAACAGAACAGCCTTAGTTTTATCTTCATTTAGCACAAGTGAGTTGGTGGAGAACCAGGTTTCAAGTGCAGAGAGACTGGCCTGTAGTTTGGCAGAGATGACGCTTGGTAGTGGGTCACTACAGTAGACAATGGTGTCATCCACATAAAGGACGAGGTTGCTCGGCCCACAGACCCCCTCAATGTCATTGACATAAAGGGTGAATAGCAGGGGACCCAGGATCGAGCCCGGGGGTATCCCAGAGACCACAGTTCTGGTGCTGGATTGTGTTCCTCTCCATATAACTTTTTTGGTTCAATTGAGCAGGTAGCTCTCAAACCAGGAAAGTGAGAGCACATCCAGTCCTAGTCAGTGGAGTCTGGAAAGAAGTAGTTTGTGGCTGACCAAGTCAAATACCTTGGACAGGTCGATGAATAGAGTCCCCATCAGGGAGCCCCGGTCCATGGCATTAAGGATGTCGGACGTGAGTTGGATGAGGGCTGTGTCAGTGCCATGGTCTTTCCTAAAGCCATGTTGTAAGTCAGCTAGGAGTAGGTGCTGCTCGAGGTAATCCTACAGTTGACTGTATACTAATCTTTCTAGCACCTTCCCGAGAGGGCAGAGTATGGAAATTGGCCTATAGTTCCCCACTTTGTCCCTGGGTCCCTTTTTATGGACAGGGACTATGGTCACTACATTCCATTTACTTGAGACAGTTCCTTCAAGGAGGGACCTGTTGATGAGCATAGTGACAGGGTAGGCGACTGCAGGGGCAGCAGTCTCGGTTCAAGCAGGTCATGTCCCGGGAAAGAGTCAGGGTTTATTTTGAGTAGAAGGGGAAGTATAGCTGTAGGTTTGACCAGTTTCAGGTGGAACTGAGGCCGAGCATGCTCCCAATCAGAATTGTTGTTATAGAGAACACCAGAGAGGACAGGGAGTGAGAGTCCGCCTGGGTTGGAGAAGGAAGCACTTAATGCCTCTGCTACTGCAGAGGGGTAATTGATCAGGGTATTCCCAACCAGTTGTGCACTTTCTTGGGCATTAGGGGCACCCTTGAGAAGCATATTAATATGGCCCCAGAATTTCTTGGGATCTCGTAAGTGGCTAGTCTGGAGATCACACAAGTACTTGGACTTTGCATGTTTGGAAGCTTTCTTGCATTGATTCCTCAGCTCCCTGTACTTCTCTCAGTCAGATCTGCTGCCTGAGGATACATAAAGTCCCAAGGCCCTGTCTCGGAACAGCATACTTCGCTTGAGGCCAGGGCTAAGCTGTTTATGGCACTTGCCATGTACCCTTAGTTTCTTTCGTGGGGCATGTAAATTGGTCACGGACAGAAATGAGTAGGTAAAGTAGTCAAGTGCCTCATCCAATGAAGGAAGGGAGACTATAGGATTCCAGTCCATGGGTTGCAAGTCAAAGCAGAAGTTAGCTGGTATGAGTCTGCTAAAGTCCCTGGCTTCTACTACCCTAGCAGCAAGTTTAGGGGGGCCTATTAGACCAGGTGCAGAAGATTGGTGAATGATCACTGAGTGAGTCTGCCATGATCCCGGCTGTCAATATATGGTCCATGCAGGAGACTAGTGCCTAGTTGAGTAAAGAATGATTGCCAGACTTGGCGTTATGCCTAGTAGGCAGGTCGATGACTTGGGTCAGGTTGGAGTCCAGCACAGGGTTCTTGCTAATGGAAGTCCCCAGGGCAATCTAATTCAGACTGAAATCCCCAACGAGAATCATCTCCCCCAGGGGTGCTCCACCAAGGCATGGGTTAGAGATTCAAGAGAAGAGGCAGCCAATTGGGGCGGGAGGTAGGCACACCCAGTGTACAAAGGTTTGGTGTCTCCAAGGAGCACTTTAGTAAATACAATCTCACTTACCGAGTCACAAAGGGGAAGGTGATTAAGCTGCATGGCATGTAAGCTTGTGCTGATGTAGATGAGAACCCCACTGCCTTTTTTCCCTCCTCTATCCTTTCTAAAAGTGTGACCACTGACCAGGTCAACTTCATGAGGGAGAATGTGTGGCTTGAGCCAGGTCTCAGTCACCACTAGTACATCAGCTTTGTACAGTGCTGTCCATGCTTCAAGGGCTTGGACTTTATGCCTCAGGCTGCCATGTTCATGTGCACCAGCTTGAAACCCCAGCACTGGCCCAGAGAGGGTTGGCAGGATCACTGAGAGTAAGATTAAAGGAGTGGGGACCAGGGTTTGATTCAACTTCCCCCTCCAACGCAAGCTTAAGCCTGGCAAGGTACCCAATAATTTTGAAGGGGGTGAAGAGGAGCCTCCATCAGTCATGCATGCTGAGGTAGTAGAATAGGTTATAACAGTTTCCATTTTGGGGTACTCCATACACAAATAGGAGTAACGCATTAATCCCCTCCTCACGAGGTTCGAGGGGCCTGGGGGGGAGGTGACTAGTGTTCCTGCCTGGGTCTGGCGGCCCCAGGAGTAGAGCTGGTCAGCCCCCAGTACCAGAGCTATATATGTGAGAGCTGCCAGGAGTCCCAGACTCTGCATTGCTGCAGATCAGGGAGAGGACACCTGGCTCAGGGTAAGACCAGGTCAGATAGGTAGTCCTCAGCAGGAGTTCAGTTCTAAGGAGAGTGGTGTAGGCTGTCCCCTCCTTCGTACAGGCTAGAGGAAGGGGGGGTACAGTGGGTCCTGTCTTATGTAGTAGGACCGTATCCCACTCAAGTGGCTGAGAGGCAAGCTGGGACAAGAAACTACAGCAGATAAGATACAGCAGGTAAACTGGTATAGCTCAATTACAACAGTAAAAGTAGTAGGGTTATAGGTTAATTTAGCACGATATCAAAGTAAAGCTAGTTAGCTGTTATAAAACCCCCTGAAATGGTAGAGTCTGCTGTATGGCAAGTTGATAGAAGCAGCAGATCTGTCCCTTTAGGACTAAAAGGCTATAGTGATTAGAGTTGGGCTATATAGTTGAAATCATTCTAGAGAGTGAACATCAGTATAGCAAGTCAGATTAAGACCAGTCAACAATATGACAAGAGGATATCAGCAGTACCTCTAGCACCAGAGGGATAAGTAATTCTTTTAGATAGCAAGTTAGATCACTCTATAGCAAATATTCCAAGCTATGATCATCATGCTAGCAAGTCAGCTGATTATAAAGATCCTAGAAATTAGCCAGGTCAGTTATACGACAGGTGGATAATAGGCAACAGTTTTAGCACATCTTGTAGCTGGTAGCTTTAAGAGTTGAGAGATTGGATGAGAAATTGTGATTGTTCAAGGCTGACCATGTCAGACCCAGAGGCTGTCGCAAATGGGATAGGTTCTCTTGTGTTAGTGGGAGGGGTTTAGGTCCATTTAACGGGAGGAGGGAACGGGGTGGGAGGGTGAGAAACGTTTCCCGGTAGTTGCAGACTTTGGGGGGGGGGTGCCACCAGTGCCAGTGCCTCTACGCCGAGGAGGAAATCAAAGTAATTGTCCCTTAGCAAGGTCCGTGACAGGGGGAGGGGACCCTCGGCAGTGGGCCATCCTCTCAAACCCCATAGCTTCTAAGGCCAGTAGGGCTCGAAGCGAGCTTTTTATTCCAGCAGTCTGGAGCATCACAGGTTGCAGGGCCAATGGGCTTTGAAGACCTTTTTTAAATTTGGTACTCACAGGTAGGCGTGGAGTGTTCCAGTTGTTGAGAATGGCTCCGGTAGTCTGGGCCGAAACAGTCCAGATGCAGAGGCCCAGTACCAATAGCTTGGTCCAAAAAGAGAGAGCCACAAGATATACTTCTGAGGGAACTGAATCAGGACCTGGAGCTTTTTTCCTTTTTAAGTAGAGATGCAGTGAAATTAAAATTAGCGGTGAAATTGCCATAAATTGGTAATTTAGCCAGGCAAATATTATATACAAAAATTGAGGGCAAAATTTTGCAGTTTTGCTCCTAATGTCACTCATACCACTGGCCACAAGTCATCAAATTGAACCCCCTGCCCCCACACACACAAGTTACCCCTGCCCCATTTGTTTAATTAAAAATAAAAATCACCCTAATTTCCCTGGTGTCTAGTGGTCCCCACCCCAGCCAATCACTGGCCCTAATTACATTAAATAAGCACCCTCCTAAGTTACCCTGCCCCTTCCATTTGTTTAATTAAAAAAAAACTGAATTCATCCTCATCTCCTTGGTGTCTAGTGGACCCCCCACCCCATCATTAGATAGCAGCAATCACCCAGCTGCCCCCCCAGGACCCCGATCAGGCCACCGGCACAGCCCTCCACTCACCTCCACGGCTGGCGGCACCACTGAGCACTTGAATGAATGAGCATGGTATGCACTCATTGGGGCTCATTGGCCACCGGCTGTGGAAGTGAATGGAGGGCTGTGCTGGTGGCCTGATCAGGGTACGGGGGGAGGGAGCTGGGAGGGTGCTGCTATGTAATGATATTTAATGTAATTACAGCTGGTGATCAGCTGGGGTTGGGGGGACCACTAGACACACCAGGGAGATGAGGGTGAATTTTTTTTAATTAAACAAATGGAGGGACAGGGTAACCTCGGGGGGGGGGGGTTGCTTATTTAATGTAATTATGGCCGGTGATCAGCCGGGAGTGGGGACATCACTAGACACCAGGGAGAAGAGGGTTAATTTTTTTTTAATTAAACAAATGGAGGGGGAAGGGTGACTTGGGGAGGGCTTATTTAATGTAATTACAGCTGGTGATCAGCCAGGGAGGACCACTGGACACCAGGGAGAACTCTGGCCAGTGGCCACTGGCCAAGTGGCTATAAGATTTCGCAGCAGGAGGCAAAATTATTCCCGCAGGTAGAGAAATTTCACTGCGGGTGGTGAAATTTTACCCACAGGTGCGAAATTTCGCCTGTGAGTGAAATTTCACCAACTTGGGGATGAAATTTTGCACCCAATTGCGGCCAAACTTTCACATTTTGCCCAGTGAAATATTTCTCGGAATGCGCTAATTACGCAAAATATTTCGCTGGGCGAAATTTTCCAATTTCGCACAACCCTATTTTTAAGGTGGCAATTGCAAATAGACTTCGCTGTAGGGAAGGGGCTTAACATTAGCCCTGTTTATTTTACATTCCCAGATGGGGTGGATTCAACAGTAC
This sequence comes from Neoceratodus forsteri, assembly GCA_016271365.2. NCBI lineage: Eukaryota > Metazoa > Chordata > Ceratodontiformes > Ceratodontidae > Neoceratodus > Neoceratodus forsteri. The sequence goes on along the minus strand of CM028130.1, from coordinate 1,631,574,185 downwards.
CTGGATCAAAAAAGAGATTAAAGTAATAATCAGTCCACTGAAGATGGTGAAAATATTTTTACAGCAAAACTTTCTAGTTCTACAGTAAATTGCCTATTCCATCCCTGTTTGTCCTACCCCATTTCCTCTTCACCTGTCCTTTTATCCCTGCAATCCCAATCATTTACTGCCATCACAGCCATGCTTGGGTCTCTATTGTCTCCCCTACCCCCTTTACTCAACTCATGACTTCTGCTTTGAAGTTACTTTCACAGTGTTGTATTTATTTTTCCACTGTATTTCTTTTAGTTTGTATCAAGTGACTTCCACACCAAGGTCATTACAAGTTGCCGCTACAATTCTTTTTTCATTGCACTGATTGCTATCTACACTACTTTAACATTGCACCATTAACTGTCACTCCCAACCCTTCTACAGGCTGAGCTTTGAAATAAGCCTCATCTCCATCTGCTTTCCAAGCCAACATCATTTAAATTCATAATTAGTGCACGATCCTGTAAACACACGGGGAAAGGGCCAGCACTCACCTGTGCATGGAAAATGGGTGCAGTCTCGGGGTGAGCCACCCAGTGTAATCAAGGCAAACAGAAAGAGGCACACTCACCAAAATATGGAGGTGCATACTCACCAAAAGTTGGAGATCCAGACCAAATAAGATACCACAAAGATTTTCTTTGGAATAACCAAAAGCGTAATATCTCTGTAACCAATGAACAACACCAGGAAGATACCCTGGCACTTCAACCAGATAGGTCTTTGTCAGGGAGGCACTGGTAATGGAAATACTGGGATTTCGGATGTTCCAAATAAAAATCTTTGTGGCATCTCATTTGGTCTGGATCTCCATCTTTTGGTGAATATGCATCTTCCTGGTTGCCACAATCCTGTGAACCCAGAGAACTGGATTCAAATCCCAGCACAGTCATTAGCTCACTGCATGATCTTGAGCAAGTCTGTTGATCTTTCTGTACTTTAGTCTGTCCATCTGCAAAATTAGGCCAAATCACAGGACTTTCCTATGAACAATGAGATTATGCAGCTCGGCTGCATAATCCTAGGTATGGTATTTTGTAAACAAAAACAAACAAGAAAACATAACACTTACTGGTCCTGAGCAAGCAGACTAAAATGTCAGTGGTTGTTATCCCATGATCAGCGATCACTGGGGTTGGAAACATTTAGATAAAACTGTTTAGTTTATTTAAGCTTTTAAACTTGTTTCTGTTGTGTTTACATATAGTTTATCATAGGATAACTAATCTCAGTATTGAGCTAAGTCAGTGGATGAATGAGCACCTCAAAGTTACGTGCCCTCACCTATTGTTCAGGACAGTTTCCTAAAACACAGCTAGTTATCTAGCAGTTTAGCCAACTATATTGGGAATGAATGCCTTAGTAAAGCTGGGTTTTGATACAGTATATTAAAATGTTTTATGCACTCTCTATTATCTGAATGAAACGCTTCAGCAAACAGCCAGGGCAGACATTCTTTAAGCTGTTCTGACTTATTAATTTCAGCAGAATTATATTATACTTAATCAAAATGGACAGTAGGTAAAATGGATTTATGTTCAAGTTATTAAATATGGAAAAGTAAAACCTTCTTCCAAACTCATATTACAAACCTGCTTAACTGCACCTGACTATAGAATAGCTTCTTTATGTAGTGGTCATTGCGAATAAATCATGAGGTACAAAAACAAAGTATGTAATCAGCTGTAATTAGAATTATGAACTGCAGTGTATTGTTCCACACATAAGCAGCCAGCTGGAAGGACTCTCTTATAGAAGAAACAAATCTCATCTGACATGCACAGTACCACAAGGCGGCTGCTGCTGCCGTATAATAGCTAGTTAATTATTATATTGACAGGCTATATATAGAGCATATCATTTAATTTCACATAATGAGGGCACATCATTTTTCAGACTTGGTAATAAAATTGTTAAAATCACTTCTCTATAATAACATCACACTGGAATTAGTTCCAGAGTTCAGTCTCAGCTTTGCTTCATATCATGCAATGCTTAAAATTCATTTGTCTATAGTTTAGTAGAACCATTCATGGTTATAGAATAATCTAATCTTGCACCTAAATAAACAAGAATATTTTTGAATCTACAATGATAAATATAGTGGGAACAAAACAATGACAGCAATATATACACTCAAAGTAAAATAATAGTCTATGTTGCTTAGTACCGGATATTGACTGTATAGTTCATGACAACATACCATAATAATGTGAAGTACTGTAATCTTAGTATAATATGTACAGTACAATAATCACACATGCAGTATTTTACTTTAGATGGAAACAAAGAACTTTTCATTCCCAGAATGAAACAGCATATATTTCCAGGATCTTTATGTTTTATACCTTTTTTTCTCCTTCACAACTTCTCATGCCCTCCTGTTTGTATTATTGCTACTAGATAACACATTATATCATCAGAAGGAAAGACAGCAGTTGCTTCTGCAGATGGCTGTATTGTCCATCTGCAAGGGGGTAGTGAAAGATCGTACCTGTTTGTTGGTCAAAGAACAAACACTGCTGTCAGCTGTGGAGCAGGTTACCTCCTTGTTGTGCTTGGCATCTACCAGTCAAGAGCCTGGAAGTCCATAATCTCTTCTGAGCCCAGTCAAGAGCCAGGAAGCCCACAATCTCTCATGAGCTCCATCAGGGTATATATATTGTAGTATCTAGTCAACATGTTCCATTAATAAAAAACTGAAAGTAACTGTTGGCTTGCATGGTATGAGCCCACCACCAGACATGATCATGAATTGTAAATGCATCAGATATAACCATGTGTAATACATGATATAATTTGTGCTGAGCTGCTGTTATTCATGTTTAATGTAGTGTGCATAGGGAAAGACAACTTACGTTAGTTTACTATTAATACTTGACACGACACACTATACCACCAGATTCAGTGGTAGCCATAGATAAGTTCCAGCATACAGATGTTTCACTGGAAATCCCCATTCATTTAATAGGATTTCCTGTGATGTATCCAGATATCTGTAGAGATTTACTGAGACATACAGTATCTCTATAATGGAGTGTGATGGCAGTTATGTAATGTATTCCAAGTTGGAGAGAACACATAATAGATTAAGTAATTATCCCAGTTATGAAGCACAGCATTATGGGTTCTAATGATATAAAATGATGACACATGGATGTCACATTTGTTCTTACCCAAAAGAACCTGCATAAACAAGAATATGAGATCTACAAGATGATATTAGAGTACGGTAATCCATCCAATTCATCTCCTGCCTGAATGGCAGCTGCACCTAGGGTATTTCAAAATGCAACTGATAACTGTGCTCCTTAGCCTTGATTGTTCAGTCTTATATACATTGATATCCTCTTCAAAGACTGTATTCAGAGTTATGAGATAGGGGCGAGACAAAAATGTACAGATAAATGAAATATTTTCATGACAGTAGGACCTGAAGTGATGATAAATCATGTATCATCACTAAAGGTGGGTCATCACCATATATCATCACTTGAGGCTGGTCACAAAGGAGCCCTTAACCAATGGGAGAGCAGCTTGAACAATGCCTGATGACATCGTAATGATCTCTGCTGCACTCAAAGCAGAGCAGTGAAATCAAACTGAAACAGTTTATTCTTCATTAAAAGAACTAATCTGAAAGCTTTACAATTTAAAATATATTGTATACCTTGGACACACAATGGCCTTACTCAGAATATGGCATTTATTATCACTTGTGAGGGAGCAGGACTTTCGTAACTCACTTGTGGCTCTGCCACTCGTGAGTTATAGTCCTGTCCCCTCACTCGTGATGATAAATCACATATTCTGAGTCTGGCCATTGTGTATCCCATATACCTAGGTTAGAGTTGCATCTCCAAGGGGCTAACCCTGGCCAAGACAAGTCCTACATTTCTCCTACTCTGAATTTTGTATAGAATACAGCTGATATATGTTGTGCTACTATAGTATTGCTTTTCTCTTTGTATGTTGAGAAGAGATAAACAATAAAAAAAATTGAATTAAAAAAATAATCTAGCTCAAATTTAGAAATACCAACATTCCCTGCTTCCAAAGCCTTGTCATCCAATCTATTTTGCATGCTCACCTCCCTTTCAGACAAAAAATAATTACTGATCTTTACCCATGTCCAACCACTTCACAGACTGGTGTTCTACTATCCTGACCAGTTATCCAAATTGTCATGGTCTTTTTGTAATATTTCACCATCCCCCTGGAGTCCATCATGTTAGCAATAAGACATGAAAGGATGTGTGTTAGACAGTTCTAATGCTCAGCTAGGGGGTGTAATGAGGCATGAGGCCACAGGCCGAGTGTGCTCAGTCCCCTAGTCGTGCAATAGAAGTGTCTAACACACATCTCCAGCATAGCGTATTCTGCTTATAAAATTGGTCTGTGTATTCTACATGGGATCTCTAGTTTTAGCTGCGCATTAGACACTGCTAATGAACTAACAACCAATCAGATTGCTTAAAATCCTTTACCCATTTTATAATATTGCCATTGTCTCATCTAGACTTCTGCAGCATTACTAATGACTTCAAGTCATTAATAAAGATGTCACACAATTTACAGTACAAGAAACCTAAAATTCTAACTTTATTTCCTGTGATAATTGAGTCGCTTTGGTACACAGCAAATTAGGTAACATGTAGGTAGGTAGGATGTTTATTTCTTAGTAGAATAAGCCTGTTAGGGCAGTAAAGTTCTATTTTCAAAGGCATCCTGAGAGGATTCAAACCTAATACTTACCAAGGTAAAATTTCATAGTAGTGCAATATACACTACCAATATGTAGCATCTTGTACAATATTATCTGAGCACAGTGACAATCATTTTTAAACTCAAAGTTCAGTGCTTGTTGAAACTGACAAAGAATTATCGATTTTTTTTAATTTTAGGTGAAGAGTTATTCCAAGATGTAAAGGTTACTCACCACAGCAATGGTACTAGTAACTGTTCTCCCCACTCCTCAAACAAATAATTAAATGAATAAAAACGTGTTTTTACTGTTCTGTATCTTTTTTGTAAATGACTGAACATTTATTAGTTGTGCAACTTAACTAGACCAGCTTAACCATAATTTACCTCCCTGGCATTCATGTGAGACAGCTGTGGAACTGACTTACCAGAAAACTGCTCTGTGGATAAGACACTTGTGGCACATGACTGGTTATGTAAGCATTAAACAACAGAAGACCATGGTTGTACTGTGGAATTAATCCATGTGTTGTTGTTTTTTTGGGTAGGCATGAGGCCGCAGGCCGAGTGCATCCAACCACCCAACCATGGATTAATTCCACAGCAGAACCATGGTCTAGAGTGGTTTAATGTGCTTGTAACATGGCAAGTGCTAGATTACAAATATTTTACCACCTTTAATGAAACTACAACACCAGAAATAATGAATGGCTGTTAATATTACATTTTTTGTTTCTGCTCTGTAGCTGTGACAGGCTGCATACAGCAGGAAACGTGCGCATGCACATTGCATGATGAATCTCTATTAATATAGTGGTTGAACATTTTTAACAGATATATGCAGTGCAAAAAAACTACCAACACAGAAACACTAATGTATAAAAATGTTTCTAATGATGGCTGTTTACAGGTTTTTAAGATCCGTTTTTCACTTTCATTTATGGAGTGTTGTAGTGACGTCTGGGTATCACTGTGAATTTGCCTTTTTAAACAGCAACGTAACATTACATATCTCCTTCGGTTTGCTACTGTCTTCTTGCTGTAAGTACGGTAACATTTTGATAACTTAAGCACTAATACCATAGCTTTTTTATACATTAGCATACAACTTTGCTTACTGTCTACAACATTTTAGATGTGTTCGCATTGGTTGGGGGATGGTATGCAATATGTTAATCAGGCGACACGCACCCAACTTTTTTTAGGTAACATGCATATTTCAGAATGTGCTGATATCGTTCGTAACATGGCAAAACGCGATACAGCTTTCCTGATTACTGGCACAGATATGAGAGACACACACACATGTACATGACTTCTGAAGAAATGTAGTCTGTTTGTGTGTCTTTCTCTGCCACACCACTACTGCACAGTCGTTTCCTGCTCATCTTACCGCAGGTGACTACTGCATTCAGTGTTCCCAGGTAACGAATGGAAACAACTGCGATACTTCAACGCCCTGGGAAACCATACAACTGAACAATTTCTGCTGGTTACTGCGACCACAAGGAGCCCCGAATTCCAACGAGTGGGTGGGTGGGAACAAACAAGGAGCAGTGCCACCTGTAGATAGACCGGACGCACAAAATGTCCATAGACTAATGCTGGTCTACCCGTGGTCTAATTTTGCTTCAGCACACTCCCGATGGCAACCATGGATTAATAAGGGGAATTAATCCATGGTTGCTCGCTCGTCACATGGTACTGTTTCTCCAATGAATCTTCTGAAATTTGCTCTACTGCTTTTGCCATGTTACAAATTTACTTTGCAGCATGTTCTATCCTTCCCACAACTCCCCCCTCTCCTAGTCTCACCCACTCTGTCACACTGTCTGTACATATGTAACATGCTGTATTATATTAATGAATAAAGTTTGTTTACTATTATACGCTTAGCCTGCTAGCACCGAATTCTCTTACCCAGTAGTGGTTTATGTTGGAATTTGTTGCTTAAACTGCTTACTAATTCTATGTCATCACCTGTTCTGTCACTAGTGCTGTACTAAGTGTTTGCATAATTGTTACTTTTGTATAGTGGTATGTTTCTCTGTATATGGAATGCCTCTGTTCCCCGGGTCACCCCTGAAAAAGGGACATGTGTCCCAGTGTGCCTAACCGGCCATTGAAATTCATAGAAACATAGACTTTAATGGCAGATAAGGACTGCTTGGCCCACCTAGTCTGCCCATTTCCCTATCTACAGGATAAGATGCAGATCCTGTTTAACCAACAGCCTATTTCTTCCTACCCCCCCCCACAAAAATTGTCTTATGTCTGTCCCATGCATTCTTGAATTCTCCCACAGTTTTAGACCCCACAACCTCCTCAGGAAGGCTGTTCCATGCATCCACCACCCTATCTGTGAAAAAATACTTCCTCACATTGCCCCTGAACCGTCCCCTCTCTATCTTCAAATTGTGTATCCTTGTTCTTGCACATCTCTTTTTCTGAAAGATGCTACCCTCCTGGACTTTGTGGATTCCACTGAGGTACTTAAAAAGTTTCTATCATGTCCCCCCTTTCCTCAAGGGTATACATATTAAGCTCCTTTAGTCTCTCCTCATATGGCTTCTCTTGCAGACCCTGCACCATTTTAGTTGCCCTCCTCTGGACTGCCTCCATCCTGTCTATGTCCTTGTGGAGATGGGGTCTCCAGAACAGGACGTAGTACTCCAGATGGGGTCTCACCAACTGTCTGTACAGAGGGATAACAACTTCCAGTTTTCTGCTAGTGATGCCTCTCCATATACATCCCAGTATCCCCCAGCCCTCCTCGCTGCCTTCTCACATTGCTTGCTAACCTTAAGGTCATCTGATATGATTATCCCCAGGTCCCTTTCCATTTTTGTTGTTGTTATTACCTCCCCCCATTGCGTAATCTTCCCCGGGTTTTTGTTTCCCAGGTGCGTTATTTTGCACTTCTTTACATTGAATCCAAGCTGCTATACATCTGACCATTCCTCCAACCTTGCCAAGTCCCTTCTCATCCTTTCCACGCCTCCTTGTGTATCAACCCTATTGCAGATCTTTGTTTCATCTGCAAAAAGAGGCATACTTTTCCTTCCAGTCCCTCTGCAATGTCACTTATAAAGACATTAAAAAGGACTGGACCCAGTACTGAACCCTGTGGTACCCCATTAGTAACCCCTCTTTCCTCAGAGTGTACTCCATTTACAATTACATCCTGTGTTCTGTTGTCCAGCCAATGTTTTACCCGGGCTACCACCCTGTGACCCACTACAAGGCTGTTTAATTTGACTATTAATCTTTTGTGTGGGACTGTGTCAAATGCCTTACTAAAGTCTAGGTAGGCCATGTCCACAGCCCTTCCCTGGTCTACTACTTTGGTCACCCAGTCAAAGAAATCAATTAGAGTCGTCTGACATGACCTTCCCGCTGTGAACCCATGTTGCCTTGGGTCCTGTGCCCCACTGGCCTCTAGGTACTCAACAATTCTTTCCTTCAGAAGTGATTCCATTACTTTCCCTACCACAGAGGTCAAATTGACAGGTTTGTAGTTTCTTGCCTCTGTTTTGCTCCCAATTTTGTGAAGGGGAATCACATCCACCTTCCTTCAGTCCTCAGGTACCACACCATCTTCCCATGATTTGTTAAAAAGGGTATTCAGTGGTGTCACTAGTTCTCTCCTCAATTCTTTTAGAATTCTGGGGTGAATTCCATCAGGGCCCATTGCTTTGTCCACCTTCAGTTTTAGGAGTTCTTTCAGAACCCTTTCTTCTGTGAAAGGACTGGGATCGACCCCACTATCCAGAGTACTTCTGTTAATTGGATTAGGCACCTTCCCCTCCTCTTTTGTGAATACTGAGCAGAAGTATTCATTCAGTATCCTTGCTTTTTCACTGTCCCTCTCTGCTCAACCGTCCATTCTATTCAGCCTCACTATCCCTCCTTCCCTTTGTCTTTCTATGCTACCAGATGTACCTATAAAAGGTTTTATCCCCCTTCTTAACTGAGTTGGCTATCTTTTCCTCAGTTTGGGCCTTTGCTATTCTGACTACCCTCCCCGCTTCATTCTGCCTTAACTGGTACAGTTCTCTGTCCTGCTCCTTCTATGTTTCCTTATACTTCCTAAATACTATATTTTTCTCCCTAACCTTCACCACCACCTCTTTTAAGAATCATAGTGGCTTTTTCTTTCATTTTGATTTGTTTATTTGCTTCACACAAAGGCTTGTTGCCTCTGTGATGGCAGTTCTGATGTTTCCCCATTGTTACTCCACCCCTCCTTCTAGCTTGTTTGCTAGTGCTTTTCTAAGGCACTCTCCCATCTTGCCAAAGTCAGTCCTCCTGAAGTCCAGAACCCTCACTTTTGTATGACTTGACTCTGTAGCTGAGTTTATCGTGAACCACACTGTTTGGTGGTCACTTGTTCCCAGATGGCAACCCACTTCTAGATCTGAGATCCTCTCACTGTCCCCATTTGAGAGTATGAGGTCTAAGATTGCTCTGTCACGAGTGGGTTCCAAAACTAGCTGTCTGAGGCATGCCACCTGAAGGGCATCGAGAATGGCCCTGCTTTTGGGTGAGGCTGCAGCAAAAGTGCTCCAGTTAACATCCGGCATATTCAGGTCCCCCATCAACAGTATCTTCCTTTTCTCTGCCATCCTAAGGATACCTTCTATCATATCCTTGTCCATTCCCTCCCCCTGACATGGAGGTCTGTACACAACCCCTGTGCAGATTGTGGTGCCATTTCCAGTCTCTAAGGTGACCCACAGTGCCTCCTCTCCTCCCTGTTTACTCTTTTATTCAGTTGCTTTTATCCCTTCCCTTACATAGAGAGCTACTCTTCCCCCTCTTCTCCTCTCCCTATCTCTCCTGTAGGTTGTGTACCCTGGTATGTTAACATCCCAGTCATGGTTCTCTGTGTACCATGTTTCTGTGACTGCTACGATATCCAGGTATCCCTCTTCCATCAAGGCCACCAGTTCAGCAAGCTTGTTGCCCAGACTTCGGGCATTGGTACTCACTACCTTCCATTTCTTGATGGTCTTACCCCTTTTTGCCCCATCCCTGTCTTTATTGCATTTGTCATTTTCTCCATTTACCCCTGCCCTTCTCCCTATTGACATCTCTAGCTTGGTGTTTACCTAACTTACTACCCTGATCTTTTTTTTTGGGGGGGCTAGGATTTCCCTGCTCCTTTCCAGTGCCTCTCCCCTTGGCTAGTTTAAATGCTTGCTAATGAAGCATTTAAACCTATCACCTAGGATCCTGGTTCCCCTCCTGGACAGATGCAGACCATCATGCCAGTATAGGCCTGCATCCCCCCATGTGGACCCCCAGTCCCCAATGAAGCCAAATCCCTGAGCTCTGCACCCATTTTTCAACCACTGATTGAATCCCATGGTGTGGAGCACCCTAGCCTCATCCATGCCATAGCCAGGCAGCACCTCTGAGAAGGTTACCGTGCATGCTACTTGTCTAAGGCCCCTCATCAACTCCACAAACTCTTCCTGCACTGCTCTGATCCCTTTCTTAGCCAGGTAATTCGTCCCTAGGTGGACAATGACATCCAGCTCCTTCCCCTGTGCAGCTGCTCCGGTGATCCTGAGGATTCACTCCCTGTCCCTCCAAGCCATGGTGCCAGGCAGGCACCTTACCTCCCTCTCCCCTTCCTCCCCCAGTTCTACCTTCCTAACAATGGAGTCCCCCACCAGGAGTTGTTTTCTTCCCCTGTGGGGTCCCATGCCACCCTCCTGTGGGTCTCCTTTGTGGAGGTTCCCAGCATCCTCCTTGGTCTCCACTGTGGGTGCTTCCATAGAAGAACCACACTTTGCCAAAATGGCATATGAATTGTGGAGAGGTACAGCTGGAGGGATGCACCTCTGTTCCACCACTCTCACCCTCCCTGAGCCCACTGTGGTCCAACCACTCCTCTTCTTGGCAACCTCTGAGGCAATGGTAGTGGCCCTGGTGGTCCCTGGGTGGGAGAGGAGGTCCCACAAATCATGGCCAACTCAGCCTGGAGATGAGCAATCCCCTCCCTCAGCCCAGAGAGGTGCCTGTAGATGGGACAACACCGCATCCTCCCGAACATCTCCCAGAAGACTGCTGCTCCATAGCCACTGCACTGCACCACTCCCATCATGTCTTATTTCTGGCCCCTTAACTGTTTGGAATATTTACTCTTTCCTCTGTTTTGGTTTTTTTTTCTCCCTACTTACTTACTGCCCTGTGCCTTTTAAGCTCCTGATCTTCCTGTTCTGAGACAAGAAGTTCCTATATTTCTCAGTAGTCTCCTTCCTTGCTCAGAGTCACACCTCCAGTAGCTGGGGGACAGAGAGCTACTCTTTTCCTTCTAGGATGGTGAGTCTTTGGTGGCTCTGTGATCATTCACTTCCTGCTCCCAAACAGGAAGTTCCTGTTAGTCAAATCCTGTGCCTATAAAAGTAGAACTGGTTTAGGGAAAGTGGGCAATATCGTCCCAATAGAGAAGTTTAGTTTTAACAGCAGCTCCTTCCTCCTGGTGTTCTCTGCCTGGTCTCTGGCAGAAGCTATCTAGGGCAGTGTTTAAATCTGGCTTTAACCTGGGTTCCTTCTAGCTAAACTGCCCCCCCTACCTTACAAATCTTTCTACACTTAGTTAATGGCACAGATTATAATTCACTCCAGTCAACTCAGACAAACACACTTTTTTTTTATTTTACCCTAAATTGAAGGTCCCAGTAGTAGAGTTCTAGTTCTTTAGTCCAATTAGAGAAGTTTAGTTTTAACAGCAGCTCCTTCTTCCTGGTGTTCTCTGCCTGGTGAAATACAGGTTGCTTCTTAGTGGTTTCAATAAGTTCAACCAACTGGCCAGATTCTGACCGATTTCCAGTCAGGTTCAAAGTACTGTCTCTATGGCCAGTCAGTGGCCTACTGGATAGTGCACTGGCTCCCATGACAGCTACCCAGGTTCAGGAACGAGTCTGAGACACTGGTAAATGGAAAGCTGAGGATCAAGGAGTTGCCGGCAATGCATCCTCAATTGGGAAGGTTGAGACTATGGTTTTGCACCATCAACGACCCCAGTGGTAGGGGCCTGGAAGATTCACATGCAAATCACAATGGAAGCTGAATGCCGGTGAGGCCTACAGTGACTACAGCTTGCAGCACAGGGTGGTAGGAGGCCAGAACTACAGGAAATAAAAACACTGAGGCACTGGTCTGTAAGACAACCATAGCTAGTACGCTCAGGCCTTACTCAATGAAACTCACCACCTGCCCTGGATCCCGATTGAGTATCTGGGTGGAGTATGCTCCCCACCCCCACCACAATCCCCAAACACCCCTGCCATGGAGGCAACAATGTGAGAGCTCGCAAAACTGGTGAAGTTAGTGGTGGATGAGGCTGGGTGGCTGCCACAGCACTGGGGGATGGTGCCATTGGCCTGGTTAGGGAGAAAAAGCTCAATGAAAAGAAGACTGCCTCTAAAGTTCAGTCCTGTGCAAAAATAATTGACACCCCCCCTCCCCCCACACACAAAGTTCAAGGGTTTCAGATCATTTGAGAAGTGTGCATCTCAGCTCAAGTAATATCTTATTATAAAGTAGTTCAGTTACCAGGGTAATACTATTCAATAAACAAATCCAGTATGTGCATTGGGAAAATATTGCATTTCAAACTTTTAAGCACAGATAACTGTAAAAGAAATACATTTATTATTGGCAAAATCATTTATTATAGGCCCACAGTAGTGCCCCATAGCTAGGGTTCATCACTTATACATAGTAGTATATACTGTAACAAAGAAATAAACTGCATTAAGTATAGGTAACTGTGTTTGTAACATGGCAGGAATCAGCAACTAACAATAATGCAAAGCCATTGGAGGAAATAGAGCAGGTGACTAAAGTTAGAGCAGGGATTAATCACTGGTAATGCCCTGCTCCAACAGGGCAATAATCCCTGCTCCAAACAGCAGTACCTCCAATCGCCACCACAAACGCGCTGTAATGTGTGCCTGACATCGGGACCACGCTTAATCAGCAAGAGAGACAGAGAGATAAACAATGCCTTCCTCAACTGTAGCTGTATTGCAGTACAACAATAAATGTTACGTGGCAAATACCACATTTTGTCCCATCCATCCACCCACCGAAATTGTAAGTATCCAGCGACTCACCACAAATTGTCCCCATAGTGTAAAATATATTATGTCACCTTTGGTCCTGACCGACGACCCTGGGAAACTGTCCATGAAACATTTCAGACTCCTCTTCACATGTAGTCGCACTGCCAGATGTCAACAAGGAACGGCACCGTTACGGACTGTGGAAAGTTAGATAAGCAATAGGGCCACACAGAAGTGTCCAAAAAGTTGTAAGGCAATGTTAAAAATGGTAAGAAGTACCAGTAAGTAGGTGAGCACTAATCAGTATGTGGGAATCTAGAGAGATCAATCCCAGGAGTCTTAGCAGCATCACCGAGGACCAGGTTGAAATGTATCATGGTATAATAACCAGTGCTGTACAGAAAAATGTACCACATACAAATGAAAAAAAAGTACTGCAATGCTTTATAGTGGGCACAAACTGGTATATCGGCATCCATTTATTTTCCTGCATCACAATATAAATAAATGTAATACCCATGATGTGCTATGCTAAAAACAGTTGGTCCTCTGCATTTTTAATCGTTCTGAAGAAATCAATCATATTTTTTATAATACCTCATAACTAGCGCTTGCCATATTACAAGCACATTAAGCCACACCGAAGTCTGCTTCTACTGGGGAATTAATGCATGGTTGGGTGGTTGTAGGCACTCACCCCGAACCATGCATTAGTTCCCCAGTAGAAGCCTCCTTCATCGTGGCTTAATGCTTAGATATGTAGCCATACTAAGAAAAGCACACTGAAATGGAACTTAAGAGTAATGTAGTTGCCTTTTGTCAATAAAGTATATCACGAACCACTAACAAGATTTCAGCCAATCAGCATGCAGTGCCACTGGACCTCTTACACATATTAATATGTCCACCAGAGCCACTTGGTGCCTGATAAGAGTGGTTTCATGCGCATTCTGCTCGAGAGACAGAACAGCGAAGTGAAGCTGAGCTGTTCTGGGTTGAGCATAATGAAAGTGAAAACACTAATTCAGCAGTGAGCGGCAATGGGGAACATATTATTATATTACTGATAGAGCGCGATCAATAATGTATATATTTTTTAAACTGTCTCGGAGTGTACCCATTTCCAGGGCACCTGAACATGAGACACTCTGCACAGAATAACTGTCTCGCGTGCAGAGGAAAGGAGCACTCTGATTGGTCGGGAGCACTCGCTCGCTCTATAATTCTGTGATAGTGTGCTCTCGTGCATGAGCATTAGGAGGGAGCCTCCACTTTGATGCTAGGAGGCGGACAGCACAGTAAGATAAAATAATACTTTAAACTTTTATAAATCAGTCAAGCTAAACTTAAGTGATTTATAATAAGATATTAGAGCCTACGAGGGATATCGCCTATGGTATAAGACTCTTCTCTTGAGGTTTGGGCAAGCAGAGCTGCCAGATTCACCTCATGGTCCTCTCACCTAAACCTCACATTTGGAGTCTCTTATACCATAACAAACATTCATCAGGGGCCCTATTTATTTATATCAATATAATTTATTTATTTATTTATTTATTTAGTTAAACATCAGTTTAGAAACCTTTGACCCAGAGGCTCATTTACAAAGGTACCTCATCACAAAGAGGACATCAGAACAGTAGTACAAGGGACACAGTACTTACAAACAAAAAGTTACAGTTCAATTACAATTTTAGTTACAATAAGTACAATCTCCAACGAGCAAAAGATAACAAAAGTGCAAAACTTATGGTCGGGGAGAGCTGGTGAGGTAGAAGGGAGGGAGATGGGAGGAGGAATTAGTAGGGAAAGGAAGGGGGAGCCGCAGTGAGCATTGTCAAACAGAGTATATATATATATATATATATATATATATTTTTTACACTAGGCTAGCGGCAGTTGCATTTGTGAGAGCTAAGCAGGAAGTTTCTGAGCCTGGGCCTAAGCAAGCTAAGGTTAGAGTTTGAGACACTGGCAGGGAGGGAGTTATACAGTGGGGCGCATGGTGAGGGGAATGCCCTCTGACCTTGTGAGGTCCTGGCTCTCGGAATAACTAGGGTAGCTCTTGACGAGCTGCGCGTGATCAGGGTCGGTGCAGTACGGCGAATGGAGTTGGATAGGCCTATGGGGGATAGGCCATGCAGGGCTTTAAAGGTGAGCTGGCATGTCTGATACATGAGTCGCTCTTCCAGGTTGAGTAGGGTAGCCAGGGTGTACAGCTCACATGTGTGAGTGAGTCTGGGAGCACCAGTGATAAGTCTGCAGGCCTTATTTACTGTGAGGCGAACCTTGTTGAGGGCAGTCTGATCTGCTGAGCCATAGACCGGAAGGCCATAGTCAATGAGAGACATGACAGAGGAGGTGACAGCCAGGCAGAGGGCATCAGGAAGAGGCATTTCTTGTGCCGGTAAAGAATGCCTAGCCGTGAGTTGGCGACAGGATGGGGCCGATATATGTCCATGGAATGAAAGTGCAGGGTCAAAGGTTATACCAAGATATTTATAGGATTGCACCTGGTCAATGACGAGATTGGGTGTGGAGTGGACAGCTAAGGAAACTTACTGTACTTATTTTGGGGTGGGAGAAGAGCATCGCTTTTGTTTTCTTTTAAGGTTGATAACAAGTCGTGTGCTCAGTGAACCAGGTAGCTGCAGAGTCAAAGACTAGTTGGAGGAGTTCTGTAGCAGCATGGGGTCATTGTGGGAGGCAACGAGAACAGCATCATCAGCATAGAGAAGCATCTTACCCGCACAACTGCTGGGTAGGGAGTTAAGAAAGAGTGAGAATAGTAGGGGTCCAAGAATTGAGCCCTGCGGCACCCCAGAGCCGAATGGGGCATGTTTCAGAGAGAGTACTGCTGACTTTCACACATTGGGAGCAGTGTGAGAGATAGCTGTGCACCAGGAACAGGTCCTGAGGCAAAGCCTATTAGGTCGGGGTGGAGAGCAAAAGAGGATGCGAAACAGTATCGAATGCTTTAGACAGGTCAATGAATATAGCACCAGCCAGGCACCAGAGTCCAAGGAGGCATGGAGGAAGTTGGAAAATTCCAGGAGTGCTGTATTGGTACTATGACCTGCTCTGAACCCGATGTTGTTCAGGGCAGAGAACATTGTACTTACAGAGGTAGTCAGAGACTTGGGACGCTACAATTTTCTAACGCCTTAGAGAGGGGGAGGATTAAGATGGGTCGGTAGTTACCCGGAAGAGTCCTGTCACCACCTTTATGGACAGGGGTAACTGTGGCAATCTTCCAGGCAGAGGGGAATTTTCCGAGACAGAGTGATTTGTTGAAAATGCATGTAATAGGTGAGAGGACCTGATCCAAGACCTGACGTAAAAGGCAGGGATCAAGTGAGTCATTACTGATGGTATTACCTTTTAGGGCTTTTAGCAAGTAAGGCCTAACTTCTTGCATGGTGACATGACGCAGGTGGAAAGAGGGGCGGGCAATGGGTGGTGGTACAGATGGAGGAGGTGGACTGAAAAAGTTACCAGGAAGTACTGAGCTAAGGTCGGTAAAGGAGTTATTGAGGTGGGAGGCAATGAGGGCAGGGTCAGAGGAGACGGTACCATTGATGTTGAGAAGAGAAGGAGAGGGGGACTGGGAGTGACCATTCAGTTGCTTGATATTGTCCCAGAAGCACCTGGGGTTCCCCCAGGAGGAGGTAAGAGAGGCTTGGTAGTATTCCGCCTTTGCTTTGCGGATGGCCCAGGTGCACTGGTTACGGGCAGCAGCATAGGACTGCCTGTCAGCTGAACGGCCAGTAGCAACAGCAAGGTGCCAAAGATTGTCACGTTGCTTAAGTTGCCACAGAAGGGCAGGGGTGATCCAAGGGGCATGTTTCACTTTGGACCTCCTAGCAGTTATGGGAGCAAAGATATCACAGGCAAAGTTGAAAGTGCTTACAAAGAAGCCCAGGGCCAAGTCAATGTTGGTTGCCCTCGTTAGAGGGGACCAATCAGTGTGGGCAAGGAAGCGCTTAAGGCCTATGAGTCCCCAGGCCTAGCCGCCGAGAGGTGGTTTTGGACCGGGATGAGAGCCGAGGGTTTCCCAGTTGAAAAGCACAGGGGAGTGGTCACTGAGGCAGTCTGGGAGGATTTGGATGTTGTGGATGCGGATTGGCCTGTTGGTGAGGACCACATCCAGGAGGGTGCTTGTCCCCCCCCAGGGTTTTTTCTAGTAGGCTGTGAGACCAGTTGAGTTAGGTCAATTGAATCGAAAGCCTCACGGTGGGAGGAAGATGAGGGGCAGAGCCAGTTTATATTCAAGTCGCCCACCAAGATTTGGTCCGATGAGTTGGGTAGGGAGGTGAGGTAGTCAATTAGTGGGCCCAGGGCCTGGGATTGGTTCTTGGGGGTATGAGCTACGATTAGAATAATGGGCCTCTAGCTGGGTCCGGGGATAGCTTTAGAGTAAGTGCCTGGGCCTTATGGTCGAGGTCAGGCGGGGGGAGTGGTAGCCCCACGAGAGAATCCTTCAAATAGAAGACACAGCCCCCACCTCTCCTGCCGACACAGTCCAACCGGTGGAGAGTGTAGCCGGGGAGAGAGACATGAGAGTTAGGAGTGGAGGGAGACAGCCAGGTTTCAACAAGGGCAACAACATCAGGTTTATGAAGAGTCACCCAGCAGTGCAGAGAGTCCAGTTTTTCAGGAGGCTACAGATGTTCATAGAAGCAATCGCAGCCCAGGAGATTTCAGGGGAGGACCAGTGCTGCCAGGCCTGGGATTGGGGTGGACATTGCCTGACAGGAGCAGGAGGAGGAGGCTGATCTGGGAGTGCACAATGGCGGATAGCTTTCGACGATTGGAGAGGGGTGATGAGGGTAGCGAGGGGGTGATCACCAAGTGAAAACAGCTACTAGAGAGCAGTAAAATGTGACAAGTGAGGTACTGGGAGCAAATTGTTCAAACTTAATTAGGCTCCCTCTAGTGGCAAAACAATATAAGGAGCTAATGGAGAAGCTGGGTGTTAAAAAAAAAAAAAAAAAAAATGGAAATAGTTTCAAAATCAGGCACAAAAGTAACAGTTCAGCTCCGTTTGAGCCTGGGCAGCAACTCGAGGTGCTACTCTGGCCGGGATTCATGCGCTGAGCAGGGGAGCTTGTGGCCGTTTCAGAAAAGCACCAGATGGCCAACGATGGTGGCAGCAGCCTGGATCAAGGTAGAAATTACCTGGTGTGTCTCGGGTTCGAGGCTTCTTTGGGCAGGGAGGGCTTCAGAGCAGGCCCTCGCAACCTCCGGTCTCCTCAGGGGAGGGGAGTGGTCTCTGCGGGAGAATGAAGAGAGAGGGGGGATTAAATAGGCAGCCCAGGCAAAAGATTAACCTGCTGGGGACGGGTTGGTAGTGGGTGTGGGGAGAAGAGCAAATGGGCTGTTGGCTATCAGGTACTATTGTGATTCAAAAAACAAAGGCAATTACTAGCAGGACAAAACTCAAATTCTAAACACTGGAATAGCACTTAGAAGTTAAACAGTCCCCAAATGAGTTTCTCACAGAGGGGTAATTCAGTTACAACTGGAAATGCACTTTACAAATTAACAAACAGTCCCCAGTCCGATTTGCACAGGGGGGATTTCAGACAGAACACAGGTCCTGGGCTTGCAGTGACTCTAAGCTTTTAAATACAGTTATAGGCAAATGGAAATAGTTTCAAAATCAGGCACAAAAGTAACAGTTCAGCTCCGTTTGAGCCTGGGCAGCAACTCGAGGTGCTACTCTGGCCGGGATTCATGCGCTGAGCAGGGGAGCTTGTGGCCGCTTCAGAAAAGACACCAGATGGCCAACGATGGTGGCAGCAGCCTGGATCAAGGTAGAAATTACCTGGTGTGTCTCGGGTTTGAGGCTTCTTTGGGCAGGGAGGGCTTCAGAGCAGGCCCTCGCGACCTCCGGTCTCCTCAGGGAGGGTGGTCTCTGGTGTGTCTCGGGTTCGAGGCTTCTTTGGCAGGAGGGCTAGAGCAGGCCTCGCGACCCGGTCTCCTCAGGGAGGGTGGTCTCTGGTGTGTCTCGGTTCGAGGCTTCTTTGGGCAGGGAGGGCTTCAGAGCAGGCCCTCGCGACCTCCGGTCTCCTCAGGGGAGGGGGGTGGTCTCTGGTGTGTCTCGGGTTCGAGGCTTCTTTGGGCAGGGAGGGCTTCAGAGCAGGCCCTCGCGACCTCCGGTCTCCTCAGGGAGGGTGGTCTCTGGTGTGTCTTGGGTTCGAGGCTTCTTTGGGCAGGGAGGGCTTAATAATAGTTTAACATATTGGAAAATTCAAATATACTTCTACATATTTGAAATGGATTCTTTAAATAGAATCCCTAACAGCTATTCCCGTGAGCCTTTGTCAATATAGTCTTATTTTTATTTATTTATTTATTAGAAATAATTGACCAACCACAACACAGTCTGGTTTCAGCTTAACCGGGGGGAGGGGGTGATCATTCAAGGACAATGACGGTTGATTTTAGGGGGGCGGACTTTCAGAACATGGGGGAAATTCTCAAGGGGCATTTGTGGGAGATAAAACCAGGTTTGAATGTGGAAAGTAGGCGGGAGATCATAAAGTGGGGGCTATAGGAGGCCACCAGGACCTGTGCAAGAGTGACGCTCAAGAGCGGTAGGTCTCGTAAACCATGCTGGTGGACCAAGGAGGTCCAGGAGGTGGTAAGGCAGAAGAAGGCTGCCTACAGTAGGTACAAAAAATTAGAGGACAGAGGGACAGAAAAAACTATCGCCTTGCAACCAGGAAAGTCACCAGAGTGGTGAGGGGGGCAAAAGCCTGGAAAGAGCAGAGGCTGGCGCAGGGGATACGGGGTGGGGGAAAAGGGGTTCTTTAGGTATATTATTGAGCAGAGGAAGGTCAAGGGCCAGCTCAGTAGGATGAGGGCAGCTGGGGGATGGGTGGAAGGGGCTGGAGAGCAGGCAGAGGTACTGAATGAATACTTTGCCTCAGTGTTCACTAGAGAGGAGGCTAGGGAACTTCCAAAAAGGGGTTGAAGGACGCAGAAGGTGCAGCAGACCTGACTACTGGGGTACCTGCTGAAGGACAAGCCACTGGGGGAGGTAGGCCAGGGGTGAGATATCAGGCTGGTTCTTCTGAATGGGGGGGGGGACAGATGGTGATCTTCCTATCGGTCGAGTGTGGGAAGCCCTCCAGTCACTAAAAAAGGATAAATCTCTGGGGCCTGATGCTATTCATCCCAGAGTACTGATGGAGTTGGTGGATGTTTTGGCTGTGCCATTGGTGGATCTCTCTAGCTTGTCGCTCCAGACAGGGAGGGTGCCAAGGGATTGGAAGCAGGTGCATTATTTGCCCATCCATAAAGGGGGATCGAGAGAAAAGCCGGGAAACTATAGCCCTGTCAGTTTGACGTTGGTGGTGGGGAAGGTAATGGAGAGCATGCTTAAGGAAAGGCTGGGAGGTTTCTTGGAGGAGATGGATTACCTGGATGACCGGCAGCATGAGTTTGTGCCAGGTAGATCCTTTCAAACAAACCTTGTAGAGTTCTATGAGTGGGTGACATCAGCACTCGACAGGGGGAGACCAGTAGAAGTACTGTTCCTGGACTTCAGCAAGGCATTTGATTTGGTCCCTCACATTGGCCTAAGGGAGAAGCTGGGGGGGGATGGGGGTAGGCCCATTGACGGTTAGGTGGATTGGAAATTGGTTTTCAGGTTGCACTCAGCGGGTAGTGGTCAGAGGGGAGGTCTCATCTCCTAGGGAGGTCATAAGTGGGGTCCCACAGGGATCAGTCCTGTGGCCACTCCTGTTTAATGCCTACATCTCCGATATCAGGGAAGGTATCGGGTGTGAAATGAGTCTCTTTGCGGATGACTCTAAACTGGGGGCGGTGGTGAAGGGGGAGGAGGGGAGATTGGCAAGAGGACCTGGGTACTCTGGTTAGGTGGTCCTGCACCTGGAAATTGAAATTTAACTCCTCCAAATGCAAGGTGCTACACCTAGGGTGGGAAAACCCCAACTATGTGTACATCCTGGAGGGGGGGAGATGAGTTGCGGACAATGGCAGGGGAAAGAGACCTAGGAGTCATGGTGGATGTTAACATGAATAATTCAGAGCAGTGTGCAGGAGGGCTGCGATCAGGGCAAATAGGATGCTGGGATGCATCACTAGGGGGACTACCTCAAGGAACTGGGAGTTGATTTTGCCACTGTACAACAGCCTGGTTAGACCACATATTAAGTACTGTGTGCAGTTCTGGAGGGACATCCAACTCCTGGAGAGGGTTCAGAGGAGAGCAACCAGAATGATCTGGGATCTGGGAGATATGACATATGAGGAACGACTAGGGGAGCTCAACCTGTCCTCGCTGGAGGACAGAAGGGACCAGGGGGACATGACTGAGGTCTTCAAGTACCTCAGGGGAGTAAATAAGGTAAGCCGAGATAGGATCTTTTGAATGAAGGAGGGTGGAATCACCAGAGGACACAGTTGGAAGATTGAGGGTGGTAGGATTAGGGGGAAAAGAAGGGGGACGTACTTCACCAAGAGAGAGTGGTGGAACCGTGGAATACGCTGCCCGGGGAGCTGGTACAGGCAGCTATGGTGGAGGGATTCAAGAGAGGGTGGGACAGGTATAGGCAAGGGGTGAAGCAGAGGCTGGTTTGCCGGGGGGGCAGCAGGACTGGGGGATGGAGTAACAGAGGAAGGAGACAGATAGAGGGCTACAGTACCCAATCAGGGTGCTGAAGCACGAACAGACTTGCTAGACCAATAGGCCTACTCTGCTGGTGTCTGGTATGTTATGTTAGTATGTTAGGATGGCACAGTGGGAAGAGAACAGCTTATTTGCATCCTGGTGGACAGGGACTTAACTACAAACAGAAAACAACTGTACATATTTAAAATAGACAATATACATTGTGACAAGAATCATAGAAGCTTGACAGCAGAAAATGACCACAGCAGCCCATCTAGTTTGTGTTAATTTTCCCCCCTAGTCCTCCCCCTCCTTCCAGGCCCTGTCGCCCCCCCTGCTACTCAGCCCCATATGTCTGTCCTATGCCCTCTTGAATCCCTCCACTGAATCAGCCCCCACCACTTCTGGTAGTCTGTTCCAGGGCTCCACCACCCTCTCAGTGAAGAATTGCCCTCTCATGTTGCCTCTATCGTCTTCCCTGCAGTCTGAGGCTATGCCCTCTAGTTCCGGCCCCATCCTTTTTCTTAAGTAAACACCCTTCCCTTATTTTGTTGAGTCCCTTCACGTATTTAAAAGTTTCAATCATATCTCCCCTTTCCCTTCTAGTCTCCAGCATGTACAGATCCAGCTCCTTACACCTCTGCTCATATGACATCCCTTGCATATGCTGCACCATCTTGGTTGCCCTTCTCTGAACCCTCTCCATTCCATCTATGTCCTTTCGGAGGTGTGGTCTCCAGAACTGGACCCCATAACTCTAGATGTGGCCTCACCATGGCTTTGTAGAGGGGCATTATTACCTCCCTCCTTCTACTAGTGATGCCCCTGCCGATGGATGCCCACATTCCATTGGCCTTTCCCACCACCCTACTACATTGGTTTCCCACCTTAAGGTTGGATGAGACTCTGATCCAAAGATCTCTCTCTTGTTCTGTTACTTTGATTGCCTCCCTTCCTAGGGTGCATCTTGTTCATGTGTTTCTACTCTCCATGTGCATCACAGTGCACCTTTTGGCACTGAATTTCAGCTGCCAAGTCTCTGACCACTCCTTGAACTTCTTCAGCTCCTGCCTCATGTCCTCCACCCCCCCCCCAGGGTGTCCACCCTATTGCAGATCTTTATATCATCAGCAAATAGGCACACCATCCCCCTCAGACCCTCCGCTATATTGCTGATATAAACGTTAAAAAGGAAAGGGCCCAAAACTGACCATTTGGCCATTGCAGATTCAGAGGCAGCACTGTAAAACACATCTCCAACAACACATGCTTTTACTTAACTTACAATTAACAAATTCATACCATATGTATCCTTTAAACAGATTTTTTTTTTACTTCAATAGTGGAAAACAGACTCAAAATAGTAGCTCTGAACAAGCACTCCTGACTTTTATAATAAGATTAAATCATTTGAACAAGAAAATGGTTGGGAATTATTGGCTTTAATTCTCTTAAGAAGGTCTGGAGTGGAAGAAAAGCTGACAGCTACTGTATAAAGAGCTAAAGTGATTAACTGTGAATCCTAGAAAACAAAAGAAGCCAGGACCAAGCCTCCAGTTATAGCACACATTTTCAGTACTGAAGTGGGAGAAGCCCTGAAGTCCTTTTATGATCATTGAGAAAAAGGACTCTGCATTCTTTCTGAATGAACAGCATGTTGGATTGTGTCACAGTCCTCTCCGCATCAGTGAAGCAGTCTGCCCATGTTGTCCCTACCAACCGCAGCACTGCACTATTTCACAGTGCCGGCGGTCAGTTCTGTAAACACTCTAGCAGTACAAAGCATGTTTTTTCCATAGGAAACATGACTGTTTCAGTGCTCATGATGAACATTTTTAAACTAACAATTTAACTGCATTTGCAAGCCAAACGCAAACAAAATTAACATGAACCTTTGCCATTAAAACACCCACCCACATCCGCACTTGATAAGTATCATCGATGGCGAATACTGCCATTGGGCCTTATATAGTCGCCAACCTCCCCGCCGCCTCACTAACTGAAATATCCATGATCTGTACGGTCTGTAACAATATGGTTCTATCAACCTTCTACAGGAATAGTAACTAGCGGGGTGCGCAATGCACTGCAGACGTTGTAATGAACTACCACAGCTGACTAGGGCTTTTAAGTAGGCCCGCTGTAGACTATAAAACTACAACCCCTGCAATACCACACTGGCAGCTTTTCACCATCAATGGACAGTGGGATAAAAAAAAAACTAAAATAATACGGCATGGTTCAAGGACCCGTCTTCATCCCTCGGCTGTCAATCTTTGAACTGCTGGTTGCTGATAGAATCTTGAAAATAATCTAGAACATCCAAAAATATAGAAAAGAAAACTAAAAGTAAATACATACTTGTATTTGCACAACTCAAACGCATAACTAATTATGCAAAGATCCATAAAGAAGGGAAAACGACTGCAATCTAGTCGGTCCGGAAGCTGTCCGACAAAATAATATAGCTGCAGTTTTTTTTTTCTATTGCACAAATAAATATTTAGAGCAAAGTAAAACCAATATTCTTCCGATGTGCTCTAGTATGATTTTGCAGTTCACAGGACATTCATGCTCTGTGTCTTGGTTGGGGTAGGGACAGTTAGGCAGTAAGCGGCTCAAACACAGCAGCAGCGAGAGAAAGAATAGGAAGACTGAAATTCCCAAGCAAGCAGAAGCGCAGATGTTCAATCCTTGCAACAGCAGCAGTTCCACCTACTGTCACTGAACCGACCGCTTAAAGTTATTGTCAAACCGGTGCATGGGTTTCTCATTTATTGAAGGCTATGCATTGCCACTGCTCTAGAGAATGAAGTGCTGCTGGTGTAATCAGACATTCATCCATCTAGTAGTATGATAATGCTGGCAGGGCCTTTCTTGAATAGAATGCTGGCCCGTCATCCCAGTAATGCTGGATCACATTTCGACGCGCTTCTTACTTCATATCCAAACTCATTAGCTATGTCTG
The DNA here is from genome assembly GCA_016271365.2 of Neoceratodus forsteri. NCBI lineage: Eukaryota > Metazoa > Chordata > Ceratodontiformes > Ceratodontidae > Neoceratodus > Neoceratodus forsteri. The sequence continues at coordinate 1,631,549,761 of CM028130.1, read as the reverse complement.
GCAAGTTGGAGAGATGATACTTATTCACTGATTAGTTGTTTGCAAGGTAGTCCCGAGATCCAGAGAGAAACCGTGGCCGCTGGAAGTAGTTTAACAGCTACTCGGTCATGATGCTGTGCTCTTATTTTTGGGAAAAAATTGGCATTTGCAGCATCACTCCTGAAACAACAAAGTGCATTTTGACATTACTAAATGCATCCATCTTTCCAGATGTCACCTAATATTTGCAGCTGAAACAGTGGATTTTTTTTTTACCTGAAAAAACAAACAAACAAAAAATTGGTCCATCGATATATTTTGCAACAGTTCCTTACCCCCCACCTAACCCTCACATTGAGCATCCACCACCCTGCACCCCCCAAGCCCTTACTTACCCATCGGGGGTCCAATGCCATACTCCTCTCTAGACCGCAGATACGTCTTCACTCTTCAAAGTCAGACTGTGAACTGAAGACACTTAGTGTCATAACTTTGGCATTTTTACATATTTTTGGCCTAAATTTTCAGTATGCTTTCTTTGGGACCCCACCTCATGAACAATGTCATGGTCATTAGGCAGATCTGTCCCGAAAGGTGATTTCACAGTCCCTGTGTGAAATCACCTTTTGGGCAGGAGTTCAAACTTATGAGGTGGTATCATAAGAAGGCTATGTTGAAAATTTGGTATAAAAATATTGAAAAACAACAAAGTTATGAGCCAATGTTGAATTTTGCAAACGTAACTTTGGTACTTTTCAATATTTTTACCCCAAATTTATAATACAGCCATATCTTTACAGCACCTTCTGACTGTGATAGCCGTCATTTTTCAAATCCTGTCCAAAATTTTTTTTTTTACATCCCAAAAGGTGATTTCACAGTCCCTGTGCGAAATCACCTTTCAGCACCAGTTCAACATTTTGTCTGCCTTTGTTCATGAGGTGGGGTCATAAGAAGGCTATGTTGAAACTTTGGTGCAAAATTATTAAAAAACAACCACGTTACAAGCCCACATAGAATTTTACGAACGCAGGCTTGTAATGTAATTTTCAATATTTTTACCTGAAATTTACAACATAGCCATATCTTTGTGACAGCTGTCATTTTTCAAATCCTGGCCAATATGTTTTTTTTACATCCTGAAAGGTGATTTTGCAGTCCCTGCACGAAATAACCTTTTGACCAAGAGCTGAAAATGTTCTCTGCCCTTGTTAATGAGGTGTGGTCATAAAAAGGTTAGGTTGGAAATTTGGTGTAAAAACATTTAAAAACCAAAAAAGTTATGAGCCTACATTGATTTTTGCAAATGCAGGATCGTAAGTTTGATAATATTCAAAATGTTTAGCCCAAACTTTCAGCATAGCCATTTTTTACAGCACCTCACGAGTGTGACAGTTGTCATTTTTCAACTCCTGCAAAAAATGTGTTTTTTTGCATTCCAAAAGTTGATTTTGCAGTCCCTACACAAAAACAACTTTAAGCTAGGAGTTGAACATTTTGTCTGCCTGTCTTCATGAGGCAGGGTCATAACAAGGCTATGTTGAAAATTTGGTGTAAAAATATTACAAACCAACATATTTATGAGCCTATATTACATTTTGCAAATGCACGTTTGTAACTTTGGTAATTTACAATATTTTTACCCCAAATTCCTCATCTGCAGCTCTATTGGCTCTGGCCAGAGTTTGTTATCAAAGATGCAAGTCCAGACTGTGCAATTAGATCCTTGTGGCTAGCAGACACTCCAGTTAGGTAAAGGTCCAACTGCTTTTGCTGCATCCTCAGGAGAACATGATGTTGGGAGGCATGTTGTGTGTAAAGTGCCAGTAGTTTTAATGGTGAAGTTGATCAACATTCAAACAAGATTACAAACATGTTTTAGCCAGCCCAGTGGCGCAGAGGGTTGAGGCTCTGGCGCCTTACCTCAGCCCATGACAGTGACCCGGGTTCGGGAACAGACTCAGGTCAGGGGGCTGGCGGGGTGGGAGAGGATCGAGCGTCCGTAGGACTGCTCTCCTCTCCTGGGGGTGGGTAGTGGGGTCTTGTCGTGCTGCAGTGGCCTCTGGTGGAGACAAGGAGCACTGCTGACGCATGCAAGAAAGAGGAGGAATAACCAGAAAAGCGAAATACTGCTTCATTGGCAGGATGGCGGTTTCCACGCTCTGAGGCCATCAAAGGTCCTACTGAGCTCCCCGCCTCAGCAGCATCCCTAGGGCTAAAAAAGAAATAGGAGCGCTGGTTTGCCCTTCGGCTGGTGCCTTCCCCCTCGGAGGAGGGGGACCCATCTGGCGAAAGGGTTACGCCGGGTCATCTTGGGGATCGGCTGCGATCTGGGGCAGGTGGAGTCTCAGAGGACAGATGGATCAGGGGACTGCCTTGGCAAGCCTGAAGGAGTGGCTGCTGAGGAGCACGTAGGGGGATGAGAAAAAAGATCACTCAAAAAAAAAAACACATGTTTTTAGCAAAGTGGGAGAAAACTTAAAGTAATAAAATATTCTATAATGCTTTTAAGTGATTTGATATTTCAAAAATGTCCACTGCACTACATAATATGCTCAAGGGCTTCATATCAACCAGATTTGGACTCCTACATTCATGTCCACTGAATAAACCACAATTCTGTAAAAAAAAAAAAGAATCATTATTGTGTTAATTCATGTACATCTCGACTAAGTATAAGACATCTTCAGAAAAATAACTGTTTACTTATAAGTGATGCATATTCAAGCCAGTCATTGAGCCCTGGAGGGCATAAAGCACTCAACTGTACCATCCACATACCCTCCATCTGCAGCAACTGTGTCTCGAAGTCAGTTCCCCTTCTCCCTAACTTTAATAACAAATATAATTTAAAAACATGGTCTGTGGGTACTGCTTGGGCCATAACATGTTGTGCTAGGGCATTGGTGACATCTTTCCTCAAAATTGCTCTGAGGTGTTCATTGACACTCACTTTAAAGTTGCAACTTGTTTTTCCCCAAGAAAAAAGAACCACACTCACCAGTGGCCAGGTACACAACATTGACAGTATCACAGTTTATGAAACATCTAATGTCACATGTGCTGCTAACATTTATGCTCGTGAATTGTTTTTTGTTTTCCATAGACATGCAGAACTTACATCTCCTGGTGAACATGCCATGTTTCAATGGGGGCAACCAGTTAGCACCTGTCTCTTCAATGACAGGCTGGAAACTGGACCAGTCTTTCTGCCAGATTTGGTTCGCTTACATATACCACTTCAGGCCATTGTTCAGTGTGGTTTCTTAGTGCTGTGAGAGTACAATATACACCAGTTTTTCTCAGTTACACTCCTTATTGCCTGGGACTGGCAAAAGTAGGTGACAAAAAATGGACAGGTTGTGGTTGTCCCAATGTCTGGCTGGCTTTTACTAACAAGTCATTCCTGTCACTTACTCTGGCCTGTAAACATGCTTTTTGATGCAATGACTACTATAGCCTCTTTCCTGGAACCTTAGACTCATTTTTTAACTTCTTTTTCCACCTCAAGGCTCCTTGCTGCAATTTCTGCAGGAATTGGGCCTTTAGGATATTTTATACTGTGTGCCTGGGGTGACAGCTTGATGATAGCAGAATGATATTACTGTCTGTTCCCTTCCAATACACATCTTTCCCCACTGTACTGCCTACTTTCCTGTATATACTGTAACAAGATCAAGAAGGCTGATAAAGTCCAAACTATCCTGGACCATGAACCTAAGGTTTGGGTTCAATCTCTCCAGGTAGTTGACATAATCATTGAGCTCCTTCCTGTCACCAATCCACACCATAAGTATGTCATCTCCACAGACCTGTCCTACAATGGAAAGGATTAGTCTGGGAGTAATAAACTTTTTTTTTTCCGCAAAAAACCCAGGCACAATTGGAAAATTGGGAGCAAATGTAGCCCCCATACCAGTACCTTGCATCTGCAGAAAGAACTGGTACTGGAACAGAAAGGTACTACATGTTACGACAAACTGCCTGCAATTCAACAAAAAAAAATCAATAAATGCGTTTCTGTGCTCCGTAAAGCTTTCCAACCAGTACTGCAGTGCAGACAAACCTTCCCCATGAGGAATATTGGTATATGAAGCCTCTATGTCCATGTCCATTGACACAAGCCACCAATCAGGCTTCATCTCTAATTCCCCCAGGAGGCCCGGTTTGTCAGCAGTATCTCTTACATAGGAAGGTAATTTTAATACCACTGGCTTAATGTATTCAGCCACAAACTGGGACAAAGGCTCCATAAGGGAACCTATACCTGTGACTATTTGGTGTCCTGGGGAATTATCCAGATTTTTATGGACTCTGGGTAGCATGTACAGTGTGGCCCTAATCCGGTTTAAGACAGAAAATCAAACACATGATGAGATAAGAAAAAATTACTCACCTGTAGTAATCTTGTTTCCTCCAAAGGGATCCACTAATATTATCACTTTTGCAGTGCTCCCTTAAGCCAGCACTGCCCCAGAGAGAACAGAATGCTATGCTAATCATGGAATGTTTAGCTTGTGCATCTATTTTCAAACTACTCAGTGTCAACTGCCTACATTCTACCTCAGATTTCTTAGAAGCCTGCAAAGAGGCCATAACAACATGTGAATCACTATTTAAATAATTATAGAAAAATAATGCCCAACCGAGCAAATAACATTAACCAAAGGACTAGCATAAACAAATGTCCCCTTTTTTTCTGAAGTCAGATATGCCTTTAGAAAAAAACCTACAAGTTAAGACATTACTAGAACATGCCAGCAGGTGGCATGCTACTCTAACTATACATCTTATCAGCTGTGGCGAGTATTTTTCTTGTTAAGATTCTGAAAGGGGAGGTAAAGGCGGGGAGTAATAATATTACTGGATCCCTTTGGAAGAAACAAGATTACCTAGAGGTGAGTATTTTTTCTTCTAATCCCAAGAATCCACTAATATTATTACTCTTGCAGACTATGCAGCATTATCTCAAGGAGGTGGGCCAGAATCTATTTAGGAAAAAGACTCTGCAAGACTGATGTGCCAAATCTGGCATCACTCCTGGACTGGGTGTCCAGGCTATAATGCTTAGTGAAGGTGTGGACTGACCTCCAGGTAGCTGCTTTACATATTTCCATTAGAGGTACCTCTCTGGCAGCTGCAAAAGTGGTAGCTGTGCCCCTTGTAGAGTGGGCCCTAAGACCAGAGGGAGGAACCTTGCTTGCCTTTGAGTAGCAAAACTGAATACACTGGACTATCCATCGAGAGATAGTCCTCTTTGAAGCAGGAGTACCTTTACCTACTTCCCCATAGATGAGGAACAGTTGTTGTCTGTCCTGCCTATGATCTTTGGTATGAGTCATGTAATAACTCAGTGCTTTGTTTTACATCCAAGTTGTACAATCTACGCTCACCTGAGCTAGAGTGTTCAGTAAAGAAAACTGGCAGTGTTATAGACTGGTTCAAATGGAAGTCAGAAACCACCTTGGGGAGGAACCTCCTATTAGTTCTCAACACTGCCTTGTCCCTGTGGAAACAAACATAGTCCTTTTACACACAGAGGGCCTGTAGCTCACTTAACCTTCTGGCAGAAGTGATTGCTACCAGAAAAAACTACCTTCCAGGTAAGAAATTTAAGCTCTGCAGATGCCATAGGCTCAAAGGGCGGAAGCAAAGCTGGGCAATGCAAATATTAAGGTCCCATGCTGGCACTGGTTCCCTGTGAGGTGGAAACAAATGAAAGAGCCCATTAAAGAATCTTTTGAATATAGGGTTTGATGCCAGGGAGGTATCCTTTCTAGCTGAAAGGTATGCTGAAACTGAAGCCAGGTGCACCTTCAGAGTTGAGTGATGCAACCCCAGGGAGTGCAGGTGAGACAAATAATCAAGAAGGGTTGGGATTCCGGCCTGGGACTGTACCTTGTCACTGCACCAAATGGAAAATTTTTCCATTTTAAGGCATAGGTTTTCTTGGTGGAAGGCTTCCTGTAACCCTTAAGGACTTCTAAAACTGCTTCAGAGAATTGGCAATCTGCATATTCCAAGTCCTCAAAAGCCAGGCCTTGAGCTTTAGAGCCCCGAGATTGGGGTACACTACCCTCCCCTGAAAGGAAGTCAGTAGATTGAACCTCTGAGGAAGGCAAATCGGTTTTCTCACAGACATTGAGAGCAGAAGGGAATACCAAGGCTGTCTTGCCCAATCCGGGGTTACCAGAATCATCAAAGCTGGTTGTGACCTGAGCTTGATGAGCACCCTGAGTATCAGAGGAAAGGGAGGAAAGGCACAGAGGTACCTGCCTGTCCAATCCAGAATCAGGGCATCCACTGGAACTGTCCCTTTCACTAAGGCCCTGCAGCAATAAAGAAATAAGTGGTGATTTTGGTGGGAAGCAAAAAGGTCTATTTCTGGGTTCCCCCACCTCCTGAATATAGCATTCACCACTTGCTTGTTCAATGCTCATTCGTGATGGGTCTGGTTTATCCTGCTCAAGACATCTACCATGGTGTTGTTCTTGCCTGGCAGATGAATTGACTGTAGAGAGGCATTTAGAGAGTAAGCAAGGCTCCATATCTTCATTGCCTCTGTACACAGAAGAGTGGACCTTGTCCCTCCTTGTTTGTTGATGTAATACATTGTTGTGGTATTGTCTGTTCTGACTTGTACCGCCTTTTCCTGTATGAGATGAGAGAAACCCTGAAGGGCCGGATAAACAGCTCTTAACTCCAGCTGGTTGTTGTGCAGGAGTGAGTCTGCAATCTCCCAAGTACCATGAATGGTGTGATCCCCTAAGTGAGCACCCCAACCAAGCAGGGAAGCATCAGTTGTAAGAACCAGGGAAGGAGGCTCCTGCAGAAATAGAACCCCTTCCCTTAAATTTTCTGGTTCCCTACACCATTATAGGGCCTGTAGTAACATTTGTGTGACTGGTACTGGCTTTGAGAGGGGGTCCCGCCCTTGGCACCAGTGTGCTCTGAGGTGGAACTGAATATCTCTCATCTGAAACCTGGCACCTATGACTGTGTTTGTTGCTGCAGCCATGTGCCCTAACAGCAAAAGAAACTGTTTTGTTGGCTTTGGCCTGCCCAGAGCAAATGAGTCTGCCAGAAGCTGAATGCTTTCTGCCCTCTCCTGAGGGAGAAAAGCTCTTCCCACTATTGTATTCAGTTCTGCACCTATGAACCGGAGAACCTGCACAGGGGTCAGGACTGACTTTTTGGTATTCAGAAGGAATCCCAGGGACAGCAGCTATCCTGGGTAACCTGAAGGTGGTCTGGCACCTGTTGGTGGAATTTCCTTACGATTAGACAATTGTCCAGATAAGGAAAAATTGTGACACCCAGTCTTCTGAGGTGTGCCACTGCTACTGCTATGCACTTGGTAAAGACCCTTGGTGCAGAGGTAAGGCTGAAGGGAAGTGTTGAGAACTGGTAATGGCCTGAGTGGAGTCTGAATCTGAGATACTTTCTGTGTGACTCCATTATGGGAATATGCGTCCTTTAGATCCAAGGAGGCCAGCCAGTCCCCTTTTTGCAGAGTTGGCAAAATCATGGCCATTGTGACCATTTTGAACCTGGGTTTTACCAGGTACCTGTTTAGCAGTCTGAGGTCTAGTATAGGCCACCACTCTCCAATCTTTTTTGTTGTTAAGAAATATCTGGAATAGAACCCTTGCCCTCTTTGGTTGTGGGGGACAGGCTCCACTGCTTTTGCCAGCAGTAGGGCCTGTACCTCCTGCCCCGGTAGTTTTCTTTCTGAGAAGGGAGCTGGTGCAAAATGTTTTAACCTTGGAGGAGGAAGGGACTTGAAGCAAAGGGAGAGACCCTGACTCACTATTTCCAGGACCCACTTGTCTGTGGTTATTTTTAACCATTTCTGGAAATAGTGGTTGAGTCTTCCCACTACAGGATGTAAAGAGGCAGCCTGAAGGGAAAAGTCAGGGATTCTGTTTTGCTTGCTGCTGAGGCTGAGCAGATTGGGATCCTTGCTGAGAACCCCTTCTACCTCTAGCTCTGTAAAATCCAGTCTGCTGTGGTTGGTACTGCTGCTGGGAAACAGCCTGTACCTGAAAGAAAGGCCTCCTAAAAGAGGACCTGCCCCTGCCTCCTCTAAAATAAGATAAAGTTGAAGTAGGGGGCCTGTTTCTGGTCGAGTTGCTCCTAAAAGTAGCTTTATAGTTGTCTACTTTTTCATATATGCCTCAGTCTGGGCACCAAAAAGAGAGTGGTCTTTGACAGAAAAGTCCATTGCCTTAGTTTGGGTGTCCTGGGTGAGGTTGGTAGCCCTCAGCCAGGCAAATCTTCTTAAAGCAATGGTACCAGCCATTCACCTTGCAACTGTATCATAGGTGTCAGCTGCCATCTGAAATTGGTATTTAGAAGCCTCCAAGCCCAGTTTTGCTGGGTCTAGCCGCTCTGACACTGTTAAGGAGGGGGTTAGCCTCAGCAATGTCCACTACTGACCACCCGAAAGCTTTTTGATAAAGGGCTGCATAGGCCTGGTCGCTGGCTTGAAGAATTGCCAGGGGTGCTGAAAGGTACCCCTTTTTTGCCATGCTGTCCACCTTTCTCAAATCCTTCTCGGGGGGGGGTGAGAGGATAAGGGAGTTTTAGCTTTCTCACAGGCACCCTGCTGTACAATGCCCTGGTGGTCTGGGTGACTAAAAAGAAACTCAGCCTCAGATCTTTCTGATACTTGTTGTCACACTTTTTTGTCTGTGGGTGTGACTGTATTGGGAGCCTTTAGAATTTCTAAAACATCCTTCTTTAAGAATTTGTAGATAGGCAGAAGGATCCTTTTTGAGGTTGTCAGCCCCATAAGCTCCATGTATTGTGCCTCCTCTTATCCTGGATTTCTTCAGCTGTTTGCAGATCCAGGGTTTCTACCATTTTCTTAAAAGAAAAATGGGAAGAGAAATCCTCTGAGGGTCTGGGAGGGGAGCCAAAATCCTGTTCTGGTGACACCTCAGCTTCAGTTACCTCTTCATCTTGGTCATCCTCCTCATATGCCACTGTAGCAGTAGGCAAAAGAGGGTAACAACAGTTGCTTTCTCAGCAGTAGTAATTGCAGGCTGCTGAGGGGGTAATAAACCCTGCAGCACCTGGAGTAAGAGAAAAGCATGTGTCAACTCAGCAGGAGAAGGTGCATTAATAGGCACCTGAGGGACCCCCTGAGGCATTTCAGCCAGAGTATCAGTGTATTTGCTTTTCTTTAATTTTTTGGAAGGCACTAGGGAGTCAGCCGGTTGATTGCCTCTCTTGCCAGAGTCCTCACCCATATCAGGGGTGCATTTAGAGGCTCTGGAAGGAACTGCCACAGTCTTAGAGGGTGTGGACTGGTTAGAGCCCATGGATACCTCCTCTAGTTTTCTTTTAAGCCTCTCCCTGCATTTTTCCACCATCTTAACAGGGAAAGACTTACAAATATCACAGGCTTCATTAAAGTGCTGTTGCCCAAGGCAGACCAAGCAAAGATCATGCTTGTCTGCTTTGGCAAACACCTCTGCACACTTCAAGCAATTCTTGAACCCAGCGGATACTGTTTTCTTTTTAGGCTTGTGTGACATTATAGAAAACAGGAACCAGTGACCGACCAAAAAATAGACTAAATTTAAATATTTGCGGTTGGTTTCAATAGAATAATAGTAGGTTCAGGAACCGATATAGTGAAAAAACTATCGGTTCCGATCGTATCTGGAACCGAGAAACTGCTGAGGAAAACCGATAAACCTTGGTTCAAAAGCAGTTAAAATTAAATAAAATTAAAGAATAAAGTAACTGGAATCCTCTAAAAAGGTTCTGATTAAATAAAAAAGAGAAGGTCGGTTGTCCCTCAGTTCAAAGGAACCGCGAGGAACCGATAATCAAGTTTAAATTTGAAACTAATGAGGTATAAAACATTGAAGAACAATGACACTCCGCATTAATGAAAAATAAAACAAAAATACTTAAGATTTGTTGCTCTATGCACTACAGGAATCTGTCTTGATTGAGAGAGATCTCCAGAGCATCTGAACTTTGCAGCAGAGAGAAGAAATCTGAGATAGAATGTAGGCAGTTGACACTGGGCAGTTTCAAACTAGATGCACAAGCTAAACATTCCATGATTAGCATAGCATTCATTCTCTCTCTGGGGCAGTGCTGGCTTAATGGAGCACTGCAAGAGTAACAACATTAGTGGATTCCTGGGGTTAGAACTTCTCATTCCTGTGCGCTGACAATACCTACCTCTGGTTGTACACCTAACGACAAAGCCAACCTCTGGCTTCCCGTCCCTGCTTGCTGATGCAGGTTGCCTCACTTTTGATCACAGCTGCAGCTCCTTACCTGGCTCTTAGTACTCTGTGCAGACCTGTGTCTTCTGTCCACAACTATGTTTGATTGTACTCAATGTTATTTGTACTTTTTTGTATCAACTTCCTGTATGTTGCACTTTTGTTCAAAATCTTTTGACGTGGAGCCTGTGTAAAAGAGTTTCTGACTCATAGGTACTTGTAATCCAGGACTTCAATAAATAAATAAAAGGTAAGGTATTGTCAAGTAAGGCATTTCTTAAAACAATCATCAATTTCCTGCTTGTATACAGAAGTGGGATCTGATGGCAGTTTTTTGTAGAATAAATTGTTGTTGTCTTTCCACTTCTGCAACAGATTTATAAGTGTCCATAACTACCACAGGCCACCACTGTCTGCAGGCACAACACTACTGACACTTTAATTTGTCTCTTTAAAAGAGACATGGCTCCCAACATCCTGGTCTCCTGAGGCTGCTGTAGTAATAGTGAAACTGGTTGGGCCTTAACTAGCCAGAGTGTGTGACAGCCATAGAAACATAGAATTTGATGGCAGATAAGGACCGCTTGGCCCACCCAGTCTGCCCATTTCCCTACCTACTGGATAAGCTGCAGATCCTAGTTAACCAGCAGCCTACTTCTTCCTACCCCCACCCCCCAGAACTGCCTTATGACTATCCCATGCATGCTTGAATTCCACCACTGATTTTGACTCCACAACCTCCTCCGGAAGGCCGTTCCATGCATACACAACCCTCTCTGTGAAAAAATACTTCCTTAAATTACCTCTGAGCCGCCCTCTATCTTCAAATTGTGCCCTCTTGTTCTTGCACACCTCTTTTTGAAAGATGCTACCCTCTTGGACTTTGTTGATTCCCTTGAGGTACTTGAAAGTTTCTATCATGTCCCCCCTCTCCCTCCTTTCCTCGAGGCTTATACATATTAAGCTCCTTAAGTCTCTCTTCATATGTCTTCCGGTGCAGACCCTGCACCATTTTAGTTGCCCTCCTCTGGACAGCTTCCATCCTGTCTATGTCTTTGCGGAGATTGGGTCTCCAGAACTGCACACAGTACTCCAGATGGGTTCTCACCAGCTGTCTGTACAGAGGGATAATAACTTCCTGTTTTCTACTGGTGATGCCTCTCCCTATGCATCCCAGTATCCCCAACCCTCCTTGCTGCCTCTCACATTGCTTGCCCATCTTTAGGTCATCTGATATGACTACCCCAGGTCCCTCTCCATTTTGTTGTTGTTAGTATCTCACCTCCCATTGTGTACTCTTCCCTGGGTTTTTGTTTCCCAGGTGCATTACCTTGCACTTTAGCATTGAATCTAAGCTGCCATACATTTGACCATTCCTCTAACCTTGCAGTCCCTTCTCATCCTTTCCACCCACCCTGTGCATCAACTCTGTTGCAGATCTTAGTGTCATCTGCAAAGAGACATACTTTTCCTTCCAGTCCTTCTGCAATGTCGCTTATAAAGACATTGAAGAGGACCGGTCCTAATACTGAACCCCGCGGTACCCCACTAGTAACCCTCCTTTCTTCTGAGTGGACTCCATTTACTATTACTCTCTGTGTCCTATTCTCCAACCAATTCTTTACCCAGGCTGTCATCTTGGGACCCACTCCCAGGCTGGATAACTTGTATAGTAATCTTTTGTGTGGGACTGTGTCAAATGCCTTGCTAAAGTCTAGGTAGGCCATGTCCACAGCCCCTCCCTGATCTACTACTTTGGTCACCCAGTCAAAGAAATCTATCAGATTTGTCTGGCATGACCTTCCTGCTGTGAATCCATGCTGCCTAGGGTCCTGTGCCCCTCTGGCCTCTAGATACTCGACAATTCTTTCCTTCAGAAGTGATTCCATCATTTTCCCTATCACTGAGGTTAAACTAACAGGTCTATAGTTTTCTGCTTCTGCCTTGCTCCCACTTTTGTGAAGGGAATCACATCTGCCCTCCTCCAGTCCTCGGGTACCCCATCCTCCCATGATTTGTTAAAAGGGTAGTCAGTGGTGTCACTAGTTCTACCTTAGTTCTTTTAGAATTCTGGGATGAATCCCATCAGGCCCCATTGCTTGTCCACCTTCAGTTTTAAGAGTTCTTTCAGAACCCTTCCTTCTGTAAATGGGCGGTATCAACTTCTGTATCCAGCGTGTTACTACTGTTTGTTTTATGTACCCCCTCTTCCTTTGTAAATACTGAGCAAAAATATTTGTTTAGTATCTCTGCCTTTTCACAGTCTCCTCTGCCCACCCTCCCTCCCCTTTATTAAGCCTCACTATCCCTCCCTTGGTCTTCCCTTGGCTCCTGATGTACCTATAAAGGTTTTATCCCCTTCTTAACTGAGTTGGCTATCTTTCCTCGGTTTGGGCCTTTGCTGTTCTGACTGCCTCCCAGCCTCCTTTTGCTTTAACTGATACAGTTCTCTGTCCTGCTCCTTCCAGATTCCTTGTACTTCCCGAATGCTTCTTTTCTCTTGAACCTTCACTGCCACTTCCTTTGAAAACCATAGTGGTTTCTACATTGTCTTGTTTTGTTTATTTGCTTCACACAAAGGCTCGTTACCTCTGTGATGGCAGTTTTATTATTCCCCATTGTTCTTCCACCCCTCCTTCCTGCCCATTTGCTAGTGCATTCCTTAGGCACTCACCCATTTTGGCAAAGTCAGCACTCCTAAAGTCCAGTACTTTTGTCTTTGTATGGCTTGACTCTATTGCTGTGTTTATGATGAACCATACTGTTCGATGGTCGCTAGTTCCCAGATGGCTACCCACTTCTACATCTGTAATCCTCTCTCCATCTCCATTTGAGAGAATCAAGTCTAATATTGCTCCCTCTCGAGTGGGCTCCAGTACAAGTTGTCTAAGGCATGCCCCCTGTAGGGCATCTAGAATAACTGCACTCTTCGAAGTGGCAGCTGCAACTGCACTCCAGTTAACATCTGGCATATTCAGATCACCCATCAGCAATATCTCCCCTTTTTCTGCCATTCTAAGTATACTTTCTATCATTTCCCTGTCCATTTCCTCCCCTGAGAAGGGATCTGTATCTAACCCTATGTCGTGATGTGGTGCCATTGCCTGTCTCCAAATTTACCCACAGTGCTTCTTCTCCTCCTCCCTGTTTACCCTTTTGTTCTGTTGCTTTTATTCCTTCCCTTATGTAAAGAACTACTCCTCCTCCTCTTTTACCCTCCCTGTCCCTCCTGTAGACAGTGTATCCTGGTATGTTTATGTCCCAGTTATGGTTTTGTGTGTACCATGTTTCTGTGACTGCCACGATATCCAGATGTTCCTCCTCCATCAAGGCCATGAGGATCCAATTGCACAATCTGCACTTACACCTTTAATAAGCTCGGGCCAGAGCCAATAGGGCTGTAGCCAAGGAATCTGGAGTAAAAAAAATTGAAGATTACCAAAGTTATGAGCCTGCATTCACAAAATGTAACGTAGGTTCATAAATTTGTTGTTTTGTAATATTTGTACACCAGATTTTCAACATAGCCTTGTTATGACCCTGCCTCATGAAGAAGGGCAGAGAAAATGTTAAACTTCTGTCCAAAAGGCAATTTCACACAGGGACCACAAAATCACCACTGGGGACAGATTTGCCTAATGTCAGTTTAATTGTTCATGAAGCGGGGTCCTAAAAAAAGGCATGTTGAAAATTTGGGCCCAAAACATGCAGGCATGCCCAAGTTATGCCACTAAGTTCCAAACACCATTGAAATACATTGAACTACATGCCTGTTTCTTCAGTTCATGATCCGACTTTGAAGAGTGAAGACACGTCTGTGGTTCAAAGAGGATTATGTGTTGGACCCTCAATGAGTAAGTAAGTAAGTAAGTAGGGGCTGGGGGTGGGTGCTAAGTGGGAGGGTCGGTGGGAGGACTGTTAACTGCTGCAAAAGACATTGATGGATGGTTTCTTTTACAGGTAAAAAACAATAATTTGCCAAGGATTCCTGCACTGGGGGATTGGGCACCCCCAGTGTCACTGTAACATTTTGTTTTTGGTGGGGGGAGGCTGAGAGGGAGGTTCAGGTGGGTAGGACATAAAAAATGGAAACAAAAAGGACTTAGATTCGTGTACTGGGGACTAGGCACCCCCAGTGTGACTGCAACATTCCGGGGGGGGAGTGGGGTGGTGGGTGCTGAGGAGGAGGGGGTCAGATGGATGGAAGGGACAATTTTTTTTTTTTAAATGAAACAGTCACTTCTGCAGTCTTGATGTTGAAGGTCATGGCGGAACAGTCCACTGTGACCAAGATGGCCACCAACTCTATTGCGCATGTGCAAGTATTCACACATGTGCAGTACAGGTTGTCAGCCATCTTGGACATGGCGGACTGTGCCGTGTTCCACCCCGACCTCCAACTACAGAAAAATAGTGCTGTGCGATGCTAATGAACAGCATGGAGTGCTTCACGGATGCGGAGGTGACTGTGAGGCAACTCCACACTGTTATTCGGTCAGAAAAAAAATCTCCCTTTTCCGATCGTAGGAGGTCTGCAGTGCTCCACCTACTGCAGCTCTAAAAATGTGTGGTTGAACTGCAGGTTTGGTGCCGGCTCCCTTTGTTCTCTTCATATGCATTTATTAGCTGTGCAAATACTACTCGAGGTGGAGTGGCTTTCTTTATGAACTCTGTTGCCCTAGTAACTGTGAATCCTGCATCAGCTTTTGATCAGCTTTCACACTTATGGAAATCCAGAAATGTGGAAAGCAATGCCCTGAAGCTGAACAAAGATTCCTCTGTATGGTAGAACTACGATATCCAGGTTGTTACTACATATTCTAAATCCATCTCTCCAGACAAACATTAGCTTAGAACAGGGTTTCTCAAATGGTGAGGCCAGCCTCCCAATGGAGGCCCCAACCTGTTCAAGGGGAGGCTCAAGGAAGCCTTAGAATATACTATATTTAAATGTCAAGTTTTGGATGTTTTCTGTGAAAGGATGCAGCAAACAAAGCGAATAATGGCATGCAAATTTATGTACAAAATGGTTACCAGGAAAGACATGCTCAACAAACACTTGTTTCCTGGTATGACATGAGGGAAAGCTGTATGGAGGAAATACAATTCTTGGAAATTGTGCAAAATAAAATGCAAAATAATGCAAATGAATAGGAACAAGGTAACAACTGACCCATTATACCGGCTGCAGAAAAGCACAAATACCAAGGCTCAGCAGAAAGATACTAGGAGCAAGACCAGGAGGGAGCAAAATGGTCCCCGAGAAGGTGTTTAAGAGCAGGGTAAAACTGAAAACAGTCTGACTCATGGAGGTGTTGCAATGAGGGGTAAATAGAGTCCAAAAGTCAGAAGTGTGGAGCAAGTAGTCTGACCTGAGGAGGGGGGGTTATAGAAAGGGAGAATAAACTCAATGACTCAAATGCACTTCATTGGATTCTTCCTGTAATGTGGAAAGTAATATAGTTGTTCTAACTATGGGGAGGCCCAAAATTATTACTGTAGTAAGGGGAGGCTCAAGAGCTTTTCCAAGGCTTTGGGGAGGCTCACTATGACAACGTGCGAGAATTCCTGGCTTAGAGATTGAAATTTAACATGCACATTTGTGACAAAAAGTGAAATGATGGCAAAACACTGATATCTGAAACCTTTTCTCCTCCTACAGGTCTGCTTCTGCGGGTGCAGGGCATGTTTCCCCACACTTCTCAATCAATGTAGTTTCAAACTGAACTAGAAAGCATGAATATTATTCCCAGTTAATTAACACGATCACATTCTGACCATTTCAAAACAATGATGGCTGGAATTACATATTTAGTTCATTTCATAGGTTGCTAAAGTAAATACTATAAAGATACAGTACATACAAAAATCAAATGTAACTAATTTCTAGTTTCAAAATATAAATTTGATAACATAATATTTATCCCATCCTGATATTTCTGGGATGAGGAGGGAACTTGGGAATTCTTCTCAGAACAGAAGGACTAAAAAGATACTAGCAGAAGTTCATTAAGCCAAATTCATCTTCAAGACTGGGATTATCTAATAAAGGTCACCTTAGTCTATAAAACTGTTTTATTAAGTACACTTGACTTTTAGCAGGCCCATTTAGACATACCTACTTTGTTTTATGTCTAACATAAAAAGTAACAAGGATTGTAATTTGTACTGATGTAATTTATAGCAGTCTGTAATAGAATTCGTCTTTTGAGACTTGGCTCTAAAATTCAGCAAACATCCTTTACATTGCAATAAATTTATTTCATATGCAAAGCTATGAAACTAACACTGCATAAATTGCAATCCATTATTTGAGACAACTTTCTTTCACATAAAGTGTAAAACTAAAAATCTTTACCTTTCACGATGAGAATATACGAGGAGCAGCAGTCCTATTTTTGCTTGGTGCTAATTTACAATATATACACAGATGTGAAGCACATATATTAAGGCAGTTCATACTAACACAATGCACTAGCAGCAGGCCTACAAATTCCTGTTCAGTACCACTGACATTTATTTTTTTAGAATTTGTAACTTCAGTTTATAACAGTTTTGTTCCATACTCTGGAAGGATTCAGAATTTTTTTTTATTCAATTTTGCTTTCTCTCCCACAGCTTCACTGGCTCCCATCAGTCCAATTGCCCACCCACCCCATCACTCACCATTCCTGGGACTTACCAGCACCCCTCGTACCCCCATGGATGATCCCCTCCCCCCATGGGAAGGACTACTGGGGCTTCCCTCCAGAAACCCCTAGCAGAGTACAGCTAGTCGGTCGGCGAGGTGGAGAACCCAGTTGACAGTGTGGAACCTGCGACCAGCGGTGGATGGCATCTTGCACGGTGGAGGGTTTTCCATTTTCTGGCTTGTGAGGTGGGACATGCAATGACATCAGGGGCACATGTGCTAATGTCTGCCCCGCCTCCAGAAGTTGTGAGCGCCGGCTGTCAGATCCCTGGTTTCCACCAGGAGTTCTGCAAGTGCCAAGAGCTTCCCCACCCTCTTCCCGGAGGACAGCAGTCCACAAGACACAGTTCTCCGCCCTCTGGCCAGCCCTCTGACACCCAGGCTTGCTTCTGAACCCAGATCATTGGTATTGCAAGTGGTAGTGCTACTGCTATGCCGGCAGGCAGCTACACTGGAAGGATTCAGAATGTATCTCAGTGTAAAGTCAGTGGCTCAGCAGCTTGCATGCTTACCTTTGGTGCTAGAAGAGTGAAGTGTCATGGGTTCTAGTCCGACACCAAGAACATGAGCTAATACCTAGTACAAACACTACAGTGCAGCAGCTGAGGGTAGCTACACCTTTGCAGTGTCATTGTTTTGATGAGATGTTAAACAGATTCTCAGATGGACTACTACAGTTTGCAGGGCTAAGAAAGAAACTATGCTGGAGGAACAGACTATGCTGATAGAAAGGAGAGAAAATTCTAATCAAAGATACAGTATATGCCATTTATATAGCGGGCAGTATAGCCCAGTGGTTTTAGGCTCCGAGCTGGAGACCTGGGTTTGAATCCCACAGCCCCCACTTGCATCCTATGTGACCCTGAGCAAGTTACTTAACTTCTTTGTGTTCCCAGGTTGCACCTGTAAACAAGCTGTCTGCTTAGTGTCTCACTCACGGTAATAATTTGATATATATATATATATTTATATCTATATATATACACACACATACATATATATATATATATATATATACACACACACATACATATACACACACACATATACATACATACATACATGCACGCACACATATATATATATACACACACACTACACTATACTTCAAGCCAGGAACTCCACCACCTGCTCTGTTCTCCACCTCTAATACAGGAGTTTGATTTTTTTTTTTTTCTTTCATTGGCAGCTTTCTGATTCCCATTTTCTTGACCCACCCATTCTGTTCCCCTGCCTCCCATTTCATAGATTCACCTCCTGTTCAGGTACGAAGACTGGAGCTTCACTAAAAAATGATTAAACATTTGTTTAAACAAAAAAAAGGCACCACTGACTTCCCGTGACTTTAGGTATGTTCAGGTTTTGGATTCCAGATTCTCAGGATCAGGACTGTTGAAAAGGAGGGGGAGCGAGGCAGCCAAATAACACATTGTTAGCTAGATATTTATGGTCAGACAGTGGCAGAGAGTCCCACTGACACCTCCACAGCTCCAATCAAATACTGTTAAGAGGTGTTGGACAGGCTCAGCTCAGGATAGAAGTATTTTTTTAGAAAAACGGTGCTCAAGAACAAGGGGACATGCTATGAAGCTAGAGAGGAGTAGATGCAAGACAGATGTGAAGAAGTACATCTTCAGAGTGGTGGACTCCTGGAATGGCCGCCCAGTGGAGGAGGAGAAAACAGTGGTGGGGTTGAAGAGTGCATGGGATATTCACAAGGAATTCATAGTGGAAAGGAAGGTGGGAGGGAGAAAGCACTGTAGATCAAGTGCAGTCTGCGGTAATAATGTAGGTAGGGGAAAAAAGAGCAGACTGGGTGGGCCAAGCGGTCCTTATCTGCTGTCAGATTCTGTGTTTCTATATATGTTAGCATTAACAACTGCCACAGACATTTATTTCTTTTTTTAGAATTTGTGGCTTTAATTTTTCACAGGGTCTCTATACCATGGAGATTCAGAATGCATTTCAATGTAGAGTTAGGGACTCAGCAGCTTGCATGCCTGCTTCTGATGTCAGATGAGCGGAATGTTGCGGGTTCTAGCCCAACACCGAGAACATGGGCTAATACCCAGTATTAACACTGTGGTGCAGCAGTACTAGGCAACAGTACTGCTGAGATGTCATTGTTTGGATGAGATGTTAAACAGGCGGTCTCTCTTCTGTCCATCTGGTTTGATTTTATTAAACAGCTGGTGACACGTTCAGGAGAACTTTAACAAAACATAATATTTAAACACAGTCCAGACTGTATATCCAATTAGTTCTGTATTCCTCCTCTCCATTAGTTATTACTTTGGTTATCTGCATGAAAACAAGATCTTTGGTCCTGAAGAGTTCATTTATTCCTGTTGCTTCTCCCTACCTTACATCACAGAGCACTACATGTGACTTCACAGTTACTCCCATGGCAACAGATTGTGATGTCACAACGGAGGACTATGCAGAGGCATGCACAGAGTCAGTGAACGGGGGGGGGAGAATCCTCTCGAAGTTAGGGGGGTCTGGGGCATGCCCCCCTGGACATTTTTTAAACATCAATGTAAATGGTGCATTATCCTGCATTTTAGAGCTAAATAAGAGACTCTTACTCAGCACCAAAATAAGAGCTTATGCCCTGTTTTTGGTACCATCTATCCTGGACAAAGTTAAATTGCCTGGCAGCAGCATGGAGCCCGATGGGGTAGAGCACAGAAAAGAATGCTTGTGTCTTTCTCCATCTGCTGGCATCCCCCTCTTGCTTGAAGACAGCTTCAAAGTTTCGGACACAGTGCGTGTCATCCATCCGGGCTGTGGGACCCAAGTCCAGCCCGAAGATTTTGATTGGCACCATCGCTGTTGTGTCCCTTTTCTCCATGGTTCTTGTCCCTAGTTGGCAGCAGTCGGCTGCATCATGTTGGAGTGCGCTGGGCGGGTAGCAGCCACAGTGAGCGGGAGTGGTGTCTTCCTGACAGGACATCTTCCCGTTCTGCTCCCACAGCAGCAGAGGCAGTAGTAAACCCCGGTCGGGGCAGTGAGTGGGCGAGAGCCTGAAGAATTTTTATATATCCCTCCGAAATGGTGTGAGACTGCATGTTGTCGCCAAAGTAAAACTGCCTGTGATTGGACCACCCAAGATGGTGCACACTGATTGGCCGACTGCGGTACTGAAGCCAAGTTGTGTATTGCTATCTGTTGGGTGGCTGGTAGTGGACAGTAACTGGTTCAGGAGTGACAGTCCTGGCTTAGTCTATGGACTCCCAAATTAAAAAATAAATTATTAAAATCTGGTTGAATGACTTTTAGCAGGGAGGTCAGCGTTGCGCCCCCCCCCCCCAAACCGCATGCCTATGGGATTACAACTTGAAGTAGGGAGTAAGATATAGAGGAAGATGAACTCAAAATTAACTCTAAGGGATAAAGATTATATATTCATACACATTTTCTTAGCAATAAATTATGGAAAGGAAAAATATATAAAACAGAAATGGAATGCAACCAGAATTGTACTTTATTATGTTTTTGTTTTAAGTTTTCTTTGAGGTGTCAGTACCTCTTTAAAGTACACCTGACTTTTAGCAGGCCCATTTAGACATATCCACTGTGTTTTATGTCGACCATAAAAAGTAACAAGGATTCTAATTTGTATTGATATAATTTGTTGCACTTGGTAATTGAATTCATCTTTTGAGACTGAACTCTAAAATTCAGCATACATTCTTTAAACTGCCATAAATGTATTTGATATGCAGAGCTATGAAACGTACACTGCATGTGTTGCATTCCATTATATGAGACAACTTACATCCACATAAAACTTAAAAAGTCTACAAATCTTTACCTTTCATGCAGAGAATATATGATGATCAGCAGCCCTATTTTTGCTCGGTGCTAAATTATATATGCAAGTATGACGCACATATTTTAAGGCAGTTCAGACTACTGTACTACACAAGCAGCAGGCCTACAAATTCCTGTTCATTGTCCAGCTGTATAGCGAGAGCTATGCTGATGTATGGTTGCTGTAGGAGGAGGAGAGAGAAAAGGTGGCACTGGACGGGCATGACCGGACTGGATACTGCATGCATCACATAACTGCAGTAATGCCTGCTCCATGCAGTGGAGCTGAAGCACATAGTATGCATGAAATCAGTCAGCTCTGTCCTTCTCTGTGTCCCTTCCCTTCCCCCCACTTCTTCTGTCAGGCCATACGCGCTCTGTGAGATCTACCAGCTTCATTCTCAATCAAGTTGTTGGCAGTGGGTGAGCTATAGAAATACAGAATTTGATGGCAGATAAGGACCGCTTGGCCCACCTAGTCTGCCCATTTCCCTACCTGGTGGACAAGCTGCAGATTCTAGTTAATCAACAGCTTACTTTCTCCTACCCCCCACCAGATTTGCCTTATGTCTGTCCCATGCATTCTTGAATGAGCTCAGCACCTTGTCATGTTCCTCCATGTCCCAGCTGTCCAGGAACCCACTGGATTTGGTTTGGAATTCCACCTGCCAGCCAAGCCACCCCTGCTGCTGGTTCTCCTGCTGTAGGTCAGCCACTGTATGCGAGGGTGGGCTCCCGAGCTTCAGCATGTTCTCCACCTGTCAGCCAAGTCACCCAGCTGCTGGTTCTCCTGCTGTAGGTCAGCCACTGTATGTGAGGGTGGGCTCCCGAGCTTCAGCATGTTCTCCACCTGCCAGCCAAGCCACCCCAGCTGTTGGTTCTCCTGCTGTAGGTCAGCCACTGTATGTGAGGGGGGGCTCCTGAGCTTCAGCATGTTCTCCACCTGCCAGCCAAGCCACCCCAGCTGCTGGTTCTCCTGCTGTAGGTCAGCCACTGTATGTGAGGGTGGTCTCCCAAGCTTCAGCATGTTCTCCACCTGCCAGTCCTTGCCACACCTGAATACCTGGATGTCCACTTAAATATCAGGGACAGGGTTCCATAGGCCATGCCATACAGAGGGTGCAAAAGAGGCAATTGAAAACCTTCTACAGTAAAACAGCTGACACCTTACTTCTAGCATGGTCTGTTATGGCACCTGAACTACTCAATGCTCCTACACCAAAGCAAAACATTATATCTATAGCCCTGATCAACACAGCAGCTGTTTTGGCTCTCATCAGTGTTTGTTTTTAGAAGTTGTGGCTTCACTTCTAAACAGTGTTGCTCCATACTATGGAGAAATTCAGAATGTGTTTCAAAGCAGAGCTTACTGCTCAGTAGCTTGTATGCTCACCTCAGGTGTCAGAAGAGCAGAAGGTTGTGGATTCTAATGCCAGACCTGGAATTTGGGCTAATATACATTACTAACACTGTAGTGTAACAGTAGGGGGTAGCTGCACTATTGGAGTGCCACAGTTTGGATGGATTGTTCAATGGAGGTTCTTTCTGCTCATTGGGTGGCCGTCCAGGTTGAAATTAAACGATCCCATGGCACTTACTGCAAGAGACGGGAATTTTCAAGGTATCTTGGCCAAGATTCCCCTTCAATAGACAAAACGGGCCTATGTACTAAGACCCCACGATGCACCTGGAATTGAGCCGTCACAAGCTCAGTGTGCCTTTTCTGCTCACAGATTACAAATAAATAATGAGTCATTGCAGTCTCAACCATTGTTATGCTGGATAAGTTATAATACTGCTAAGTAGGCTCAGCTGGGCAGAAAGGAGTCTGGGCACAAAACTACTTCATCTTCTTTCATTGTTTTGCAGTTCAAAGTCACTGTGTTAATTCTAGGTGTAAATAATGCCATACTTTGTAAGACATTTACAATGTGTTAAAATGTGTAAAACAAAATGTTCCTTTTGTAAAATAGTTTATATTTATGAAGTTCATACTAATGAACCTGTTAGCCTTAAAGGACACCTAAACTGTCTTTTTACACATTTTGTTTAAAAAAAATAAATAAAATGACTCCATAGGTTTGTAAATGAGAGACTGTTATATATAAATATGTCCCACATCACCACTCGTTGCAGTATAAGAGTGGTTTCACACGCGTTCTGCCTGAGAGAGAACAGTGAAGCGAAGCTGAGCTGTTCTGACTCGAGCAGAATGCAAGTGAACTCACTCTTATACCATAACTAGTGGCAATGTGGGAAATATTAATATAGATCGAGTGATGTTATTTTTCTGTTTTTAAACTGTCCCAGAGTGTGCCTTTTTACAGGGCATCTGCACGTGTGGTGATCTTCATAGAATGAGAGTGCCTCGTGTGCAGGGGAAATGAGCTCTCCGATTGGTCAGGAGCGTTCGCTCAATCTATAACTACATTTATACTGAAACTGCATTTATTAAAGTAGGCTAAATGCAGTTTTTTTAGCATTTGAAAATTGTAAACAAACCCTCTCTTGACTAAAAAATCCTGCTCTAAGAATCCTAAAATGGCTGCCTTGATGATGTCATTCAGGAGACAGATGCCACAGCTCTGCAGATGTATGCTAGCAATACTAACTGTATTCAAATGTGAATAACTCTAAAAGGAAAAATTACAGAATGGTACTGTGAGCATGAAAGTTGTTCAGCACAAAATACAGTATCTACAAAATTTGTGATGTTTCATTTACAGCTACCTTTTTATAATTAGCAAAACAGCAGCAGAAAATTCTGTTTTTCACTTTTTCAACAAACAAATGCGAATAACTTTAAAACAAAAAATGATAGCACGATATTGTGAGCACGAAATTCATTCAGCACAAAAATATCTACAAAATGAGTGGTGTTTCATTTATAACTACCTTTCAGTTTTTTTTATAATTAGTGAAAAATCAGCAGAAAATTAAATATTTTGCTCACTTTTTCAACAAACAAATGCAAATACATTTAAAACAAAAAATGATAGCATAGTACTGTGAATACAAAATTTGTTTAGCACAAAAATATCTACAAAATGATTAGTATTTCATTTATAGCATCCTTTTAGATTTTTTTTATAATCAGCGAAACATGTCAGGAAGTAAAATTTTTTTCGTTTTCACTTTTTTGGAGGTACTGTATGGCATAAATAGAAAATTCTACACCCCGGAAATATTGTTGATATTTTTTGTTCTTGTGCCAATTGACCTAATAACAGCATCGGATCAATCAACAATATTCCTAGCAGAGGGTTAACATATCCCTTACATATTCTTTGCAAAAAACTTAATGCATCAGTTTGGGTTGCTATTAAAGTGGCAAAAGTATGGAAATTCGATGTTCGGGTTTTCTACACTAACTCCGCATTCCCCCCAAGCAGCCAAAGGGGGCAAGGCAACACAAGCACCACAGATATCCGTCATCAGCTAAGACACACAACATACAACTCTTTCCATGAGACACAAGATATAGCCATCATCATGGTCCAGTGCTCCTGTAGCCATGGACAAACATGACACCACCAGGGAAGTGTAGTAAAACATTCCCATAGGATCACACTGTAAATTTTAAGTAAGGAATGACACATGATAGGGTGTGTGTCAATGCTAAATTACCACACGCTCCAGGTGGGTTGAGAGACATGAGGCACAACTGAGTGTCTTTAACCATCTGGGAAGTGTGTATATGATTCACTGCATTGTAAATCGTAAGTAAGCAATAACACAAGGCAGGGTGTGCAGCAATGCTAAATTGCTGCATGCTCCAGGTGGGTTGTGAGGTATGAGGTCCAGCTGAGTGCCTTTAACCACCTGGGAAGTGAGATATATAAAATTCCCATAGGATCACATTTGCATGCCCAAGGTGGGTTGTGAGGCATGAGGCACAGCTGAGTGCCATCAACTGCCTGGGAAGTGCAGATGTCTTCACTCAGGTGCTGAAGGCACCTATGCTATACCATGGAAGCGCATGCTAAGAACGTGGGAGAGTCAGCAAGTGACTACTCTGAGGAACACCAGGCCCCTGGCTTCTTCACCTGGAAACAGAGGTAACATTCCAACTTAAATCGCACACAACTGAATGACACAAAATGAAACCAAAAAAAGGGAAACAGTAGCAGAGCAAGATGTAGCTTTGGGTAGTATGGAGAAGGCAGTTTGTGTGTGCACTGACTAAAATGCAAGGAAGAAAAGTGTCAGTGGGTGGCTATGTGAGAAATGGAGCATGCCCTAGATCACGTTGCCTGATAACGTAAAGTGGGAATACAAGCATCTGTGGCTCACACTGTCATGATGAGGCAGCATTGACAGAGCAGGGAAAAACAGAAATGGAAACAAATGCTTGGAAGCCAGGAGGTGGGAGCTATTTGAGAAGCAAAATGCAGTTTTGCTTAATTGGAGGAAAGGGATCCTTAGATTGTTTCTGACACCTGTGTGTGACAAACTAGGTACAGGGAGTGGACAGTATACGCACATGAGCAAGTGCCATAGCTACATTACGATTACAAAATAGGAATTGTCAAGACGAGGTAGGGTTATTATGCACCTCACCAGGGGGCCACGTAGAAATATCAGTCAGACTGAGACAGCCTGTAAGCAGAGTTGGGACATGATCATGGAACACTGGGGAAATGGCTAATGCTGTGATGTGGCACAGTCCCATAATTAGACAGACTTGGGCAGATTAGATGGGACTTGGGAAGGGGGGTAGCCGATGCATCAGAAACTGCTTGTCAGTTCCATCTGGCGGCAGGTGTAATTTGTACAGGGGCACGGGTGTCAGAAATAATCTGAGGATCACTCTCCTCCAATTAACTAAACTGCATTTTGCTTTTACATAGCTCCCACCTCCTGCCTTCTGAATGAGGAGGGGGTGTAAAACTGTTTTACACTTAATGTTTCCATTTCCGTTTTTCCATGCTCTGTCAATGCTGCCTCACCGAGACATTGTGAGCCACAAATTCTCATATACCCACTTTATGTTATCGGGCAAAGTGATCTAGGGCACGGTGCATTTCTCAAGCAGCCACCCACTGACACTTCCTTTTCTTCCTTGCATTTAGTTAGTGCACATGAAAACTGCCTTCTCCATACTACCCAGAGCTACATCTCGCTCTGCTGCTATTTCCATTTTTTTGGTTTCATTTTATGTTATTGAGCTGTGTGCCATTTAAGTTGGAATGTACCTCTGTTTCCAAGTGAAGAAGCCAGGGTCCTGGTGCTCCTCAGAGCAGTCCACCTGCTGACTTCCTCATGTACTTGGCATGCACTTCTGTGGCAGCATAGGTGCCTTTAACACCTGAGTGAAGACATCTGCACTTCCCACATGGTTGATGCCTGCACCTCGTGCCTCACAACCCATGTAGGGTGTGAGGTAATTTAGCCTTACCGCACACCCTGTCGTGTGTTATTGTTTACTTACAATTTGATCCTATGGGAATCATATACAGCACTTCCCAGATGGCTGAAGGCACTTGGCTGTGCCTCATGTCTCACAACCGACCTAGGACATGCAGTAATTTAGCACTGCCACTCACACTGTGTTATTGCTTACTTACAATTTACAATGTGATCCTATGGGAATCATATATAGCACTTCCCAGCTGGTTGAATGCACTCCATGGTGCCTCATGCCTCACAACTCACCTGAGGCATGCAGTAATTTAGCATTACCACACACCCTGTCATGTGTTATTCCTTACTTACAATTTACAGTGTGATCCTATAAGAATTTTTTACCGCACTTCCCAGGTGGAGTGCAATTGTGCGTGTGCATACATGGCAACAGAGGTGCTGGACCATAATGATGGATGTCTTGTGGAAAGAAATGTATGTTGTTTGTCTTAGCTGATGATGGATGTCTGTGGTTGCTTAGTTGCCTTGAGTTAGTGTTGAAAACTCTAACGTCGCATTTCCATACTTTTGTCACTTTAATACCAACCCAAACCGATGCATTAACGGACCTGACCAAGGTCTTCAACATTGTGAATCACCAGCTACTCCTGCACTCCCTCCCAGCCCTTGGCCTTTCTTATAATATCACAGGCTGGTTTAGAAGCTACCTAGAAGGTAGAACACAGCAGGTTAAAATCTGTGACACCCTCTCCCATAGCCTACCCATTCGGTCTGGTGTCCCTCTAGGGTCCATCCTTGGACCCTTACTATTTAACCTCTTTATTAATAACCGCCCAAAAGCCAGCAACAATAATATGATCCTCTATGTTGATGACGCGGTCCTCTACTTGAGCCACACGGATCCTCTACCTCTTACTAGTGACCTGCAGAAAAATTTTAGACTGGTCGAGACCTGGTTTAGTCAAAATAAACTTCTCATGAATTATAAAAAAAACCAAGATGCTTCTGTTCTCTAGCCAGCACAGTAGACATAAAATTGCCAGTATAACCATCTTGAATAGTCAGAACCATCTGCTTGACCAAGTTCAAGATTTCAAATATCTTGGGATCGCACTCTTGACAGCTCCCTCTCATATAACCATATCAATCATATTGCTAAGGCTGTTAACTCCAGGTTAGGGATCCTCTACCATCACCGACACTGCATGACCCCCGAGGTGCTGAGAACTGCAGTAACCTGCTCAATCCTGTCAATCACAGACTATGGGCTAGTCATCTATGGATCCACCACTGACTCTGCTCTCAAAAGGATCTCGCTTGCGCTGAACAAATCGTGTCGCCTTGTATTCGGGTACTGTGAAATGTACACATACATGTGACCTATACAGACAAGCTAACTGGCTCCATCTAAAGGGTAGGATCTCTTACTAGACATACCTTTTCACAAAAAAATTTGCCTGAGCCTCACTCCCCCAGCCACCCAGGCTCTCTTAGTGCCTAAACCTACCCCACGTAGCACCCATAGTACAACAAAACAGTCATACCTAGTTCCGCTCTGCCATACCTCTCAAGCACAGAGCACGGCAGCTTTGGAGCACCCACCTTTATGAATGGCCTTCCACCTGAAGTTGCTGTTGAACCCAAGATTGGCCCCTATAAAGTCAAACTGCGTCAGCACCTCACTTCACTTAGTAGCTGTGATTGTTTCCAATAACTGACACACCTCCCCACTCTCACTGTTCTGCACTATATCTATACCACCCCCGCTATACTCTCTCCCCTCCCTCATCCTGCCTCCCTTCTCCCCTTTTCCTCACCCCTCCTACCCCCACAACTTTCCCCTTCTGCACCACTCTCCTCTACTTTCTCCCTTCCCCACTACTCTCCTTATGTTCCCTCCCTTCCTCTGCTTCCCAGCTTCATACCTTCCTCTGTCCCCAACTGCCGACTCTCCCTCCCCTCCACCCCCTCTATTCCCTCACTTCCCCACCCTTTCCCCTCTCATACCTCTCCACACACTTATTTAACTCTCTCAGCACTTCTGTACAATGTCACTATTGTGACAGCTAGTAGTTTGTTATTAAGTTATACTCTTTACTCATATGCTTAACATTTTTTTGCATCCTCTGTTTTTGAACTATGTTATTGTTTGCCCTCATCTGTAATCTGACTGTATTTTATTTTTGTTGTAACATTATTCAACCTTGTCTGTAACTGACTGTATTTTACTTTGTTGTAACATTGTTATTGTCTGACGCGAAGCCTTTGTAAAAGAACCTCTGGTTTAAAGGTTTCTATAATCCTAGAAATCAATCAATAAATAAATAAATAAAGAATATCTAAGGGATATACTACCCCCTTCCTAGAAATATTTTTCTTCAAGTGCCGACTGACCCCATGACATCACGAGTGATGAAGCCACGAGTGATGTCATCAGGTCAATCGGCATAAGAACAAAAAACATCAATAATATTTCCAATTAGGGGGTAACATATTCCATTTATGCCATACCTCCCAAAGTGAAAAAAATGGAATTTCCTGCAATTTTTTTTTTGCTGATTATAAAAAAAAATCTAAAAGGCATCTATAAATGAAACCACTCATTTTGTAGATATTTTTGTGCTAAACATATTTTGTGCTCACAGTACCATGCTACCATTTTTTGTTTTAGTTATTTGCATTTCTTTGTTGAAAATGTGAGAAAAAAAAACCCAGAATTTTCTGCAGCTCTCTCATAATTATAAAAAAACCTAAAAGGTATCAATTAATGAAACACCATTCGTTCTGTAGATATATTGGTGCTGAACAAATTTCGTGCTGATAGTACCATGCTATCATTTTTTGTTTTAAAGTTATTTGCTCGTTTGTTGAAAAAGTGAAAAAATAATTTTCTGTTTTATTGCTAATTATAAAAAATTAAAAGGTAGCTATAAATGAAACACCACTCATGTTGTAGATATTTTTGTGAAGAACAACTTTCGTGCTTGTAGTACCATGCTATCATTTTTCATTTTAAAGGTATCACATTTGAATATGGTTGGTTCTGCTAGTGTAAATCTGCAGAGCTGGGCAGCTGGCACTTGAAGGACATTATCAAGGCAGCCCTTTTAGGATTTTTAAAGCAGGATTTTTGAATCAGGAGAGGGTTTGCTTACAGTTTTCAAATGCTACTAAGCTGCATTTATCCTACTTTAATAAATGCAGTTTCAGTATAAATGTAAAAAAAACACCTCTCCTTTACAAGTCTATAGAGTCATTAAAAAAATGTGTAAAGACAGTTTAGGTGTCCTTTAAAAAGTAGCACTGTTCCTTATAATGCAGAGTAGTCACTGGCCAGAATGTGTCGAACATTTCATAATATAAAGAATAATAAGAATTAAAAGCAATGGGCATCATATGTTTAGTGTTAATGTTTTAAGTTAGTTTAATTATTTGTATGTCCAAAAATAGCTTTGCCGTTGTGTGGAACATTACAGTGGTGCCTAGCGTCAGGTTCCATTATGTCTAAAGATATCCTGATACTAGTGTTACAGTGTCCTAAGTCCCAGTTACTGTAGTTGCAATGTCCCATCTGCAGGCTTGTTAGAGTCTGCACGTACCATTATTTAGAAACAGTGCTGCGCATGACTGTGCCTCCACAAGCCTTTTAGCCTGCGGGCTCTAGTAGCTAGCTGAAAAATTGCAAGAAAATGAGTGCAAAGTGATGGGCCTTGACATTTGTTGATGGCTCGTTCCTCAAGATGTTGACTGACAACACTAGACAGGACTGAATCTGATGCAAGGCTCCTCTGTAGTACATCTTTGTGGAACAAGGGTAAAATGAAGTGCAATATGGAACTCTATGCATAGTGCATAGCTGCACTTGAGGCGTATGCTTCTGAGCTTAACATCTCAGCTTATAGTATATGGTTACCTCTTGCTGTGCACAGATTTCCATCCCAGCTAAAAAACTGTTGTACCACAGTTCAAAGGTCATAGAATGCTGTTGTACCCTTCTGTGGTGAAACAGCATTTTTAATTAGCATGGAAACGTATGCCACTTGCTGTTTCACCCACACTAACAGTGTCCATATATTGACCTTACAGAAACTTCTCGTTTCATCATTTTAAAAACCAGAAACATACCCTTTACAAGCATGGGTTTTGAGCAGCTGCGTGAGGGTGTGTGTATGTGTTTTTTTTTTTTTTAAATAAGAACAAATTAAACCCATCATTTCTTGGCAAGTAAAGAAACAGAATGTTTTTTATTTTAGGTTTCAAACCAAATACTATTCAAAATAACACATAGGCAATGATGCATAACTTGTCCGTGTTTCCATCTTGGGGTTCTGATGACATCCAAGACCTCTCGAGCTTCACTTTCGAGGTCCCTATGATGTCATCAGAACCCCTCAATGGAAACACAGCTTTGTTGTGTATGGTTGCCCATGCATTATTTCTATGTGTAACCATTCTCTGTAACAAACAAAAAAAAAAGGACACTGTTGACTGTGCCTGGGCTTGGCAGTGCACCCAGCGGAGAACACCGGTTCTTTTGAGTGTGTGGCAGTACGTGTGGGTCCTACAGTGGAGTTCAGAATTCTTCTTGTCTACCGTCCACCTGGGTGAGACAGGAGTTTCCTGCAAGGGGTGATGGCCTTTGTTGCTGGGAGGGTGTTAGAGTCACTGAGATGGCTTATTCGTGTGACTTCAACAACTGGGTGGACAGCGAGGTTTCGTCTGGGGCCAGGGACTTCCTGTCCTGTATGGAGGCCCTTGGCCTTTACTCTTGAGACCACGGCTGGGACCCACCACTCCGGGCATGTGCTCAATAAACAGGTTACTCACCTGTAACAGTAGTTCTAGGAGTGGTATATGTTGTTCATCCACACCCTGGCATCTCCCCTTCCACTTTAAATCTTGCCGGAAGTCTTCAAGCTGGCTCCTCCCTTCCACCCACCGGGGTGGCATAACCCTCGGCTCCGCCCCATGACACCAGATCTTAGCCCGCTGAAAGCCAGGTTTATGCATCGCAGCTGGGGAGGTCGGGTGGGTCAGTGTGGATGAACAACATATACCACTCCAAGAACTACTGTTACAGGTAAGTAACCTGTTTTTCTAGGATCGTGGATATGTTGTTCATCCACACTCTTTAGCAGACTCCTAGCAGTTCTCTGAGAGGAGGGAGGCAAGGCGCACACCCCCTACTTTGGAAACAGAGATTGGAGAACTGAGGCCCCAAAACCAGCATCTCGGCGTGACTCAAGGTCGATGTGGTAGTGAGTGATGAAGGTATTTGCTAACTTCCAGGTAGTAGCCCAGCAGATTTCCTGGATAGGGATAACCCTGGCAGCAACCACAGATGCAGCAGTATGGTAGGTAGAATGAGCTCTTATCCCTCTGGGAGGCTTCTTGCCTGACAACTCATAGCACAGACCTATGCATGATGTTATCCATCTTGCAATAGTCTGCTTTGCTGCAGGTCTGCCAGAAGCGGCTTCAGCATAGGTGACAAACAGCTGGCGTATCTCTCCCCAAATTTCCGCCGTCCTCTCCTTGGATGGAATACCTTCCCCTGATTGAGAGATATCAGGTCTGGGCATGCTGGAAGCCACTCCGGGGCCTGCAGCTGAGGCTGAGGAGATCTGGATACCAGAACTGGTGCGGCCAGTCTGGGGCTACCAGAATCATCTTTGCCTTGTCCCTCCTCACCTGGGGAGCACCTTGCAGATCAAGGGAAATGGAGGGAAGGTGTAGAGGGGGGCCTGGGGTCCATGGCCTCGAGAAGACATCCCCCTGCAGTGAGCCCTGCTGAGGGGGGTGGGCATGAAACAGCCTCAGCTTGGTGTTTTCCCCTGGAGGCAAACAGGTCCACCATCGGTTTTCCCCAGTTGGAGAACAGGCTGTAAGCTACCTCTGGATGGAGAGACCACTCATGGGATGTCTCGCCTAAGCGGCTGAGAGCATCTACCAGGTGGTTTGAGGCTCCTGCCACATGGATGGCTAGGAGATCTGCCACCAAACAGCTCACGAGGGTCCAGATGCAGAGTGCCTCCCTGTTTGTTGAGGTAGTACATGGTCGTGGTATTGTCCATCTGGACTTGAACCACTTGACCCCGGAGCTGAGGAGCGAAAGCTGACAGTGCCAGTCTGACTGCTCTGAGCTCCAACAGGTTGATGTGGCATCGGGACTCCTCGGGGGTCCAGAGCCCATGGGCCCTTTTGTCCCCCATGTGGGCTCCCCAGCCCATGTGACAGGCATCGGTCATAAGAACAACTGTTGGCTTGGGGCGGACTAACGAGATCCCTTCCTGCAACTGGTCTGGGGCGGTCAACCAGTGGAGAGTGTCCCACATCTTCTTGGTTACGGTGATCAGCTGGTCGAAATGACTGTGGCGCTGAGCCTACTGGGTGGCCAGCTCCCACTGGAGGGGGCACATGTGCAATCGGGCCCAACGGACCACTGAGGTACACGCAGTCATGTAACCCAGAAGGCGCAGAAAGTCCCAGGCAGGGCGCAATTGCCCAACCAGAAATTATTGGTTAAAGGAGGAGAGAACCTCCGCCCTGTCCGCCGCGAGCCAAGCTCTGGCTTGACAAGGGTTGTGCTCTGCCCTGATGAAGCCTATCACCTGAGAAGGCACGAGTTCCGACTTGGCCTCGTATATCAGGAGGCTGAGTTGGGAGCAAGACCGGTGGGCCAGATCCCTGGACCTCTCCGCCTCCTGCTTGGTGGAACCTGCTAGGAGCCAATCGTCGAGGTAAGGATAAATCCTGCCCCCCCCCCCCGAGATGGGCCGCCACCACTGCAATGCATTTAGTGAAGACCCGTGCGGCCAATGACAGGTCGAACGGCATGGCTCGGAACTCGTATAGGGTCCATTCGACCCTGAAGTAGAGGAACCGCTGATGGGACAGATGGATTGGGATGTGAAAGAACGCGTCCTGCAGATCCAGTGAACAGAACCACATGTTTCGCTCCAAGGATGGTATGATCTGGGACAGAGTGACCATCCAAAAGGTGAGTGACCTAAGATATTGATTCAGGTCGTGCAGTTCTAGAATGGGGTGCCAGCCTGCCCATCTGCTTGGGCACCTGGAAGTACCTGGAGACAAAGCCTGGGTCAGCTGGAGGATCCACCACTGGAGCTACAGCCTCCTTGAGGAGGAGCTAAGCGATGTCGTCTCAAAGAGCCGACAGTCTGAGCGTTTACTCTTTCCTCCCGAGGGGTGCGGGCTCGGCTTGGAGGGTACTGCTCGAATTCCAGAGGCAGTCCCTGACCAACCAGTTCTAGAACCCACCTGTCTGAAGTGACAGTGGACCAGGTGGAAAGGAAGTGGTGCAGCTGGCCCCCCACGGGAGGACCCAGAGCTGGCATGACGGGAGAGGTGATGGCAACCCTGCCCCATCACTGAGCAGGTTTAGAGGAGGAGGATTCAGGACCGGAACCTCAGCCTCCTTTATGGACTTGGGAGGGCCCGAGCTTGGGCCTATTGCATTTGCTGATGCTGCTGAACTCCTTGAAAAGAGGACTGCTGAGCTGCAGGGGAAGAATGCCAAAAAGGCTTCTTTTTCTTCTGCTGGTTCTTGCCAGAAAAACCTTTGGCAGAAGTAGTGTCCAAGGTGGCACTGGATTGCTCAATGCACTGAAGGAGACCAGCCACTCCTGGGCCGAACAGGTCAGTCCCTAGGAAGGGCATGTCAGCTAGTTTGTGCTGAGAATCTGCCAGGAAGGAGGAAAGACTCAGCCAAGCTCTGCGATGAGAGGCAACTGCGTCTGCCATCGAACGGGCACAAGAATCCCCAATGTCCAGGGCCATCTGAAGCTGCTGTTTGGCAACAACTCGGCCCTGATCCTGGACCTGCTTGACTGTGGTCTGCATGTCCATGGGGAGATGTGGGAGGACTTCATCCAAAGACCCAAGAAGGGCGTGGGAGAAGTGCGCCATGATGACAGACAAACTTGCCTGACAAAGGCACAAGGAAGAAGCCGCATAGACCTTCCTGGCTGAATGGTCCAAAAGCTTGGACTCTTTCTCAGGAGGTCGGTCAGTATCAGCAGAACTGCCAGTACACCTGAACACAGAGGCGGTCACCAAGCTCTCAGACGAAGGGTGCTCTGTGAAACCCGCAAGGGACCCCATGGGCACCATGTACTTGCAGGCTATGTGGGCAGATGGTGCTGGACAAGAGGGAGGGCGCTGCCAGAGTTCTAAGGCCAGGTCTACAATGGCCTCGGCCGCAGGAAAGGCCTCCATTGGGGTATCCACTCTCTTGAGGATGACCGTGAGAGGATACTCCGCCTTTTTCTAGTTTGGCTCCAGGAGCATCCCTGTGGACTCAAGAGATGAGAAGAATGCCCTGAAAAGACAAAGGACCTTCCTCCATCTCTAACCCACCATCCGATTTGTCATCCCCGGGATGAGAATGCCAGCTGGTCACAAATCCGAATCTGAGGAATATGGATACAACGGTCGACCGCCCAGGTCACCCTCAACCCGCTGAGGGCAGTCTGGGGTGACAGTGACCAAAAGACTCCGGGGAAGCCCAGCGTCTGGCCTGTCTTCTTTAGAAGGAGCCCCTCCCACAGGCTGTTTGGGCGGTGGTTCTACCATTATCGATGGAAAGACTGGTATTGGCCAAACCGGAGGTTTCGCCAGCTCTGCGGATATGGGAACCAACTTGATCGGCTCTGAAGGAGTCGGCTTCAGCCTAGGAGGTGAAAGCCAAGTAATAGCCAGGGTAGAAGCTGGGGTCGGCTTGCGCCTTGTCAAAATCAACTGCTGTCAAGTAAGGTCATCGTAGCACTGACGGAGTTTCCGCCTAAGTCTCTCCTCATCCAAGGAGGATGAGCACAACCGATGGCGTCGCCTCTTTTTAGAGAGTTTATGGCTCTTCCTTGGCCTTTCAGTTGAGGGGGTCCGAGACCTCGATCGAGATCGGACAGGCCGACTCGGTCGCTCGGGAGACGCTGGCGGGACTGGCGATTTCCTGGGGTCGGGGACCACTTTCTCAATGGCTGGGTCTCCTCGTTGGGGGAAGTCAGAATTGGAGTTTGATTGAGGGAATCGTCGACCGGAGTTGGCGATAAAGGATTGATTGGGTCGATGACGATTTCTATGTTGTCGATCGACTGTTTGGTCGACTGGCCAGACGGCAAAGCCGAGAAGCCAGTGGCCGAAAAAGCAATCTCAACCAAAGTCCAGACCGCGTGTTCCTGGGACTGAGATCTCTCCCACTCCCAAGAGCATCTCCGTCGGGACGAAGATGATCCTGGATCCTTCTCCCACTTATGGGATTGAGAGGAGTGCGTGCCCACAGGACCCTCTCCCTAGGTCAGAAGAGACTGGCACAACTCTCGGAAGGAACCTGAGAAGGTGGAGCCCAGGTTGAACAGAATGAAGAAGCACAGTGTAGTTTTTGCAGCCTGAACCACTTCCTCTTCGAATGATTGCCTGTGTTCCAATTGCTCAGCGGATTCTGCAGCCGCGGAAACCGCCCACCGAGCCTCCTTGGATTTTACCAGAGGGTTCCTTTTCTCCAGCCTCCCAACTTCAGAAGTGTGAGACAGTCATCGACGTTAGGATGGAAAGTGAGAAGTGAGAGATATCGCATTTCGAGGTGTCATGGTCGACACCAAGGCAATAAACGCACGCGGTGTGGGGATCGATAAGAGACATCTTCTGGCCGCAGGGGCACCAACGAAATCTGGGGGAAGACTTGTCTTCCACAGTCGAAGAATCAGAGTCGCGATCGCAAATGCGAACTAGATAAGTTTTCAGAATAACTGAAAGGTTTAAAGCCAGGGCCTACAAAATGCGTGAGCATGAGGGAGGCAACCTGAATCTTCCAGTGGAAAGGAAGATCTGGCATCATGAGGCGTAGCCAAGGGTTATACCACCCAGGTGGGTGGGAGGAGACAGCTTGAAGACTTCCAGCAAGATTTAAAGTAGAAGGGGACATGACAAAGAGTGTGGATGAACAACATATCCATTATACTAGAACTGGTGTGCTTCCTGGGACTCGAGATTAACACCCTAAAGACTGATCTGGTCATTTGGTCAGATCATTGCGTCGTCAAGTTCAGCTTCAGAGTTCCCCTGGATGTCCCTTCCCCCACTGAAATGGTTCAGTTCTGCCCTTTAAAAGGGTTATGATGGGCCGGCCTGGTAGCACTGATGGTTGAGGTGCTGGATGCCACATCTCACGCCACGCCAGCGACCTGGGTTCGGGAGTGGACTTGGGTTGCCAGGGTTCGGCAGGGGATGAAAGGATCGAGCATCCAGAGGACTGCTCTCCTCTCCAGGGGTGGGTACTGGGGAATCCCCGCTTTGTAGTGGCTCCTGGTGGAGACCGGGAGCATTGCATCCAAGCGGGGATGTGAAGGGGGGACACAGCAGACGTCTGCAGGAGGAGGTGGGTGCGTGACCTCCGCATGCTGACGTGATTGCATGTCTGCACCTCGGGGAAACACAGCAAGGAGGAGAACCCTGGCTGCCAGGAGGATGATGGCGGACCCGGGAGACTGGCACACACGTCCACCGCCGGTCCCTACCCAGCTGACTCTCTCGGATCCTCTCCTCTAGGTGAAGCAGTTGAGAGAATCCCGTCCCTGATTTCTTGGTCAGGAGGGATTCAGGCTGGGTGCTAGGGCTGCTTGAGGAGGGTCTCGCCCAAGAAGGGCCCTGGTAGCTGGTGATGGGAGTAAAGAGAGTTGGAAAAAATAAAATAACAGGGTTATGATGAGAGGGACTGATGGTGGAACTGAATATTTCATCCGTGCTGGAGGCTTGCACAGGCTGTCCAGGGGACGCCATGATGGCCTATAATAGGGCTTTCATGGAGGCCCTGGATCACCTGGCACTGATCTGTGTATGCCTGTTGGTTTTGGTCCTGAGCTCCCCTTGGTTTGACGGTGAGCTGAGGATGCTGAAAACCAGGGGGCAGAGCTCAGACAGGCATTGGAGGAAGACCAGGTCCCATAAGGACAAGCTGGTTCTGATTGCTCATTTTGATGAGTATCAGAATGCAATCACCCAAAAAAGGCATCTTTTATGTCTAGGATGATTGCAACTGGGAAGAATGAACAGGCTCAGCTCTTTCAGGTTGTAGACAAGTTATTACATTGGGCTTGTCTGGAACTCGTTAGAGCTTTTTCAGCTCTAAAGTGTGAGGAGTTTGCTTGGTTCTTCTCAGAGAGTCCTCTGTTTGGGCTGGGATTTCTCCAGGCGGAATACCATCATCCAAAAGTGGTGAACCTCGAGTGGGCAAGCTCATTCGGTCACCCTGGGAAGAGTTCCAGCTGGTGATGACAGCAGATGTCTGTGAGGTCATCTCAGGGCTTAAACCAACCATCTGCAACCTGAACCCCAGGCCCGACGTGATTACTTGTTAGTTGCATCAGGGTACTGGGCCCAGTCTTTGCCGAGATTGTCGGGTGTTCTCTAGCAGCAGAGGTCTTCCTCGAGTCCCTTAAACAGGATCTGATGAAGCCCATGTTGGAAAAAACATCTTTGGACCCTGACGTCTTGGCAAATTACCAGCCTATCTCAAACCTTATCTTTTAAGGGAAGGTTCATCAGAAGGTGGTCGCAGAACAGCTCGAAAGCCACCTCATGGACTTCCAGATCTACAAACCGTTCCAGTCCTGGTTTAGGGCTATGCATGGCATGGAGATTGCGTTAGTTAAGGTGTTGAATAACCTGCTCAGGGCGAGGGATAGAAGAGAGTGATCAATTCTCGTTCTCCTCAATCTCTGATCAGCATTTGACACTGTGGACCACGGGGAGTTGTTGGACAGGCTGAGTACGCCGAACTCACCAGCAAGGTCATCAGCTGGTTTGAGTCCTTCCTTTGGGGCAGGTTCCAGAGGGTGGTACTGGGGAATTATTCCTCAGGCCCGATGGCCCTGCCCTGTGGAGTACCCCAAAGCTCTGTCCTCTCCCCCATGTTGTTCGCAGTGTACATGCTGCTCCTGGGGGAGGTCATAAGGTGGTATGAGCTGAGTTTCACTGCTAATCTGATGATACTCAGCTCTACCTGTCCTTCACACTTTGAAGATCTGACATGGTCGACATGCTGAATAAGTGCTTGTCTGAGATCCGGGCTTGGATGTCATCAAACTGGCTGAGGATTAACCCCGGGAAGAATGAAGTATTGATGATTGAGCTGGGTTGAAGGGGGGGCCTGGGGGCCTCTGGGGAAGGGTTAGGGCTTTTTATTGGTCTGTGAACTAGAGGCCTCCTCTAAGGTGATAAATGTGGGCATTGTTCTGGACAATGAGCTGACACTTAAAGCTCAGTGCCGGCTGCGGTCCAGACCAGTTTTTACCATCTCTGAAACATCGCCCAAATTAAATCCCTTATTCCACCGATGGCCTGGCCGCACTGCTACATGTGTTCATCACCTCGAGGCTCGGCCACTGTAATGCACTCTACCTCGGGGTCAGAGGAAGTGTGATGCGGCAGCCAGGCTACTGATGGGCCAGTCAAGGTTCAGTCATATTACGCCAGTGCTGTGCGAACTGCACTGGTTACCGGTGCGCTGGCGCATCACCTTTAAAATAGGTCTTTTGACCTATAAGGCCCTACATGGGTTGGGTCTAGGCTACCTGAAGGAGCTTCTGCATCCCTACTCCCGGAGTTGCTCTCTTAGATCGGTAGGTGAAGCCCTCCTGGAGGCCGCCAGAGCAAGGCTGAAATCTTCCGGGGACCAGGCATTCGAGGTGCCCCCCCCCAGTCCTTTGGAACTCATTGCCAGGGTAGTTCCAGGAGGTGCCATCCCTTGAGGTATTTGAAAAGCACTTAAAAACATTTCTCTTCCAACAGGCCTTTGGGGCCTGAGGAACATACAGTATCTAATCTGCTATACAGTTTAGGAATTGATTAATATGAATTTTAAGGGTTGTAATTTAATGATTTTTAGATTTATTGTATTATTAGCTTTGTGTATGTTCCTATGCGGTTTGTCTTTTGCACTTTATAAGGCTGCCCTGAGCCTACGTGGAAGGGCGCCCGAAATAAACTACTACAGTAACGTAAAGCAGTACGAATAAACATAAGCTGGAGTTTATCATTTTTGGGGCTTTTTATATATAAATAATTTGTAGTCTTGTTTCTGACGTAAGTGATATATGTACTTACTAAAGTTTTTTTTTTTTTTTTTTTTTTTTTTTAAGTTTCTTTCCTTTCATGTGTGAGGCTGTAGTTTTATATATATATTATAGTGGCACGGTAGTGCCACCATAGTTAGGGCTGAGTATCCCATTTAGGCTTAAATCTCAAATTTTGCACCTTAATAACTTTGCAATCGTTAAACGGATTTGCCTGAAATTTGGAATGCACAGTCTGGTACTAGAGATTTCTGGATGTGGCAAGTTGCGGCGCTGCAGCATGCCAGAAAATGCATAAATTTTGGATGTTTGCATGTTTCTTTGCTTGTGCCTACAGCCCGCACGGTTTGCACAATTGGTCCAAAAACTTCAGGGAACATGCAGCCAGGCTGCCCGATGTGCGTCTTGAAGATTTTGTGAAAAAATATTAAACGGTTCTAAAGTTATTCAAAAAAAACGGAATCCCATTATAGTCTATAGGAAAAGTTAACATATGCAACACTTCCGCAAATGCAGTTTTTAGTGTCGCAAATTAGCCTTTTACTTTCATGAGTAAGACTTTTTTTTTTTTCAGTTACAGCTCAGAAAAACGCTTGGCATTTAAATTTGGGACCCTCTAGGGACACAATTCTTGTTGTGCTCACCTAGTCGAGTCCTGAGGATGCTAGCCATGTCTTTTTTGGGGGGTTAAACCCCCCAGAAATGTTTTTTAAATTTTTGTAAAAAGCAGTGTAAGCTGCATTTTCAGTAAATCACACGCTTCCGTGATTTTTTGTGAAAGAGACGTGATTTGCGAAAGCAATTTTCGAAAATGTGGCCAAAACAACAGGAAATCTTTGCCACCCTGCTACAAAACAACAGTTTGGTCTTTTGGGCTGAAATTTGCAGGGAAGAAAGCCACATCACACAGATGTGCCTTCTGTTCGTTTGGTGCCAAAATATTACTGGCTGTAAAGTTACAGCTCTCGGAAGTTGACGTTTCTCCCCCATAGGATAACATTACAGTGTCCACCGCACCTTTTGGGTCCCGTATCTCGAAAACTGTTCGAAATACGGACTTTATATCACAAAAATGCTTAGTCCCCTGATGGGGGGCCAAATGCAAAACTAGCCTGGAAAATCAAATAATATGAGATTTAAATTTTTTTTCTATGTTGTACGGTTCCTGAGATATAAGTAATTTAGTATTTCAAGTGCTCATTTTCCTGTCCGTGGGCCACTATTATACCCACATTCTTTGGATTCACTGTGCTTCTGCTTCTGGATGCCCCTCTTTCGGACACAAAACGTGTATGTTAGCATTATTGGTAGCGTTTGCGTTCACGTTTACACTGGTTTCCGTCACTGCTTGCGTTTACGTTTGCACTTGCGCTTACGTTACCGTTTGCGTTAGCGTTTCCATTACTGTTTGAATCACTGTTACTGTTACCATTTGCATTTCCGTTACCATTAGCGCTCTGTTACCATTTGCATTTCCCTTGCCGTTAGCATTACTGTTTTCGTCTACATTTACGTTTGAGTCACCATTACTGTTAGCATTTACATTACCATTACTGTTTGTGTTTGCGCTTACGTTACAGTTAGCATTTCTGTTTGCACTTGTGTTTACATTACCGTTTGCATTTATATTAGAGTTTGCGTCACAGTTACGTTACCATTAACATTTGCATTTATGTTACCATTTGCAATTGCATTTACATTAAAGTTGCCATTTGCATTTACATTTGTGCTTGTGTTACCGTAAACATAACCATTAGCGTTTGCATCATCGTTATGTTACTATTACCAGTTGCGTTTGCAGTACCATTTGCATTTTCGTTTGCATTACCATAGCCATTAGCATTTGTGCTTCCGTTCACTTTAGTGTTGGCGTTACTGTTACCATCGCTGTTTGTGTTTCCATCGGCATTACTGTTTACGGTTCCATCACCGTTACTGTTTCTTTTTATGTTACTGTTTGCGCTTGCATTTGTGTTGCCGTTTGTGTATACATTTGCGTCACCGTTACTGTTCGTGCTTGCATTTCTGTAACCGTTAGTGTTTGCATCTGTGTTCACGTTTGCATTATTGTTACCATTATCGTTTGCGTTTTCATCACCATTACTGTGAGGGCTATTATGCACAATTATACAATGGGGTATGAAAATCCTGTAACCTCACTGGTCAAAACAGATCACATGACTGTGGTAAATCCTCCAGTATACCCACTGTAAAAGTTTTAGATCACTATAAAACCAAAAAAACAAGTCGAACATTGTATAATAGCAATATACAATGACAGGGAGTGGGCATATGGGTGGATTTACCACTTCTGGTGTGGTTAAATCACTTGGCTGTGCCTCGTGACCAAACCACACCAGGCGTGGTAAATCCACCAATATACCCACTCCCTGTCATGGTATATTGCTTAAAAGGCCACCACCACATTCCATTGACTATTTATAGTGCACATTCTCAAAAAGAAAGGAAATTCATGGCAAACAACTCTGTTAATGCAACAGTTAGGGTTGTTCCACAGTGACAAAAAGCAGGGAAATTCGGTGCTAGGGTTCAAAACCCTAACTGCGCATTCCCCCCACCCCCACACACATACAAGCAAGTAGGGGAAGGACCAAGGCAATAAACAATATATTAAAGATCTGGGAAATGAAAATAATCTACTTCAAAATATTAAAAAGTCCTTTGTTGTGCTGCAGACTCCAAGGGTGAAGAAATCATGCCATCAAAAAGAATCGAGTCTGTATTCAAAATCTTCCTTGTTTATTTTTAATTTCACCCCCTACGTTTCGCTGCTTTCAGCTTGTTCACGGGGTTCATATAATTTAGATACATAATAAACATATTTTAAATTTTGAAATCACTATTAATATATCAATATTTTATATAATGAATCAATATTTCTTTCTATCCCCCTGCATTATTACCATATTTAGTCACCTGAATGAAGATCTCTCTATGTAGGACACACTTTCATTTCAGTAATCCAGGTAAATCTTAACCCTGTAAATCATAAATATAACCTTTTAAAAAAAAAAAAAATTTTATTTTTTATTTATATGTATAAAACGTTGTTTAAGCTTCCATATATTCGAATGCAATATTTTCAACGAGGTACTAACCTTTTTATTCACCTGTACTCAATCTGAATATCCAAAATCTAATTTTTTCCTACAAAACAAAGAACCTTACATTCAGTGTATATTTTATAACTTATATTTATCAAAACTTTTTTAATAAATTTTTTATCTCCATGTGTTCCCTAAACGGAATATCTTGATTAAACTTACCCTTCTATAGGTGTTTTAATTTTATTCTTTTCACGATGAACTCCTGTAATTGCATGAAATTTACAAATATCTAAAACCAGCGTCTAATCCATCCGTGCTTTCAAATGCCCGAAAACAAACTATCAGTAGCATATACCTTACACAGAAACTTCTGAAACTTCAGCTCCGCTAATTATAACATGACCGCTTATATTGCTGCCTTATACTGTTCACAACTTATAAAACCAGAGGCATTTAGAGTTGGGTTTAAATAGTTTGAAATAGCCGCAAATGGTCATGTGTTTGAAGGCTGAGGTGTCCTGAGATATTTCATTCTCCTCAGGTGAACCCTCCTCATGCATATTCATCTCATGAATATGCAATAATCGTCATCGTGATCTCCGCTATTTCATTTAGCTGAAAGATCTCTACTCTTCATAACATACAAAGAGATTTATAACAGTCATATCGCTGTTAAGCCCTGAGATTACTTAGCCCATTTTTCTCTTTCAAGTTCCGTTGCCTTTACCTCAGTTTCTAGTGTTCTATTTAATGTGAATATCACGATCATTTTACGATCACCTGTCATTATCAGGATGTCATTTATTACATCTCAGAACTCAGTACCTAATGGAGATATACATTATTTTATTACCCTATATCGATTTCTTTCTATATGATTCTGATATTGCATTCAAATACATAAAATCTCAAACCATGTTCCTCAACCATTTTAAGAGAGATTTTAACAAAAATTTTATTCAGTGAATGATTCTTTTCTATCCCTCCCATCTATGTCCTAACTTAGAGATCTGCAATTCAGCCTAATATATTTTAAAATGTTATCCTTCTCAAAACTACATGTCCATAAACATGCTCGAGCGGGGAGAGTTTTAGAGGAGGGGACGGGGGAAAAGGGGGAAGGAAAGGAGCAAGGCATTAATTCGTAGTACCATGTATTCCAATCAGGGATTTACAATAAACTTTCACCATTTCAAAATATACTTTTGCTTATAAACATTCCCCAATGGCTATACATCTATTAACAACTAATTCCAATGTTGAACAGATTTATCTTCATAAAGCAAAATAATCATTTACATGTCCTCTGGAACATACCAGCATGATGCACAATTGTTCAATTACAACAATACTTAAACCATTGATATTTTCCACTATTCATATTCCAAAAGGAAAAAAGGGGGGGTTTCCCCCTTGTTTTATTATAAACCACATAATGTAAAATTCAAACTTTTTCTTATTTATTTTATTATTATACACAGGATTGCCAGTTATATTCCATATTCATACCAATTTTTTTATCTAATGTTTTCAATTCAAAAATCCATTTCATTTCCCTTTTGTCCAACAATTTCTTATAATCCCCACCCCTACAAGGTTTTTGAACTGTTTCCAAGCCCCAAAATCTTAGTGATGCCCCTGTATGCGTTGCTTCATTAAAATGTACAGCTACCGGAGATTTCTCATTTTTATTCCTGATATCACTTTTATGTTCTCCAATACATAAAGCTAAGATTTTGGGGCTTGGAAACAGTTCAAAAACCTTGTATAATAAAATAAATAAGAAAAAGTTTGAATTTTACATTATGTGGTTTATAATAAAACAAGGGGGAAAACCCCCCTTTTTTCCTTTTTTGGAATATGAATTGTGGAAAATATCAATGGTTTAAGTATTGCTTCTAATTGGAACAATTGTGCATTATGCTGGTGTGTTCCAGAGGACATGTAAAATGATTATTTTGCTATATGAAGATAAATCTGTTCAACATTGGAATTAGTTGTTAACAGATGTATAGCCATTGGGGAATGTTTATAAGCAAAAGTATATTTTGGAAATGGTGAAAGTTTATTGTAAATCCCTGATAGGAACACATGGTACTATACG
Source organism: Neoceratodus forsteri (assembly GCA_016271365.2). Classification (NCBI taxonomy): domain Eukaryota; kingdom Metazoa; phylum Chordata; order Ceratodontiformes; family Ceratodontidae; genus Neoceratodus; species Neoceratodus forsteri. The sequence goes on along the minus strand of CM028130.1, from coordinate 1,631,505,398 downwards.
AATTAATGCCTTGTTCCTTTCCCTTCCCCCTTTCCCCCCGTCCCCCTCCTCTAAACCTCTCCCCGCCAGAGCATGTTTATGGACATGTAGTTTTGAGAAGAATAACATTTTAAAATATATTAGGCTGAATTGCAGATCTCTAAGTTAGGACATAGATGGGAGGGATAGAAAAGAATCATTCATTGAATAAAAATTTTCTTTGTTAAAAATCTCTCTCTTAAAATGGTTGAGGAACATGGTTTGAGATTTTATGTATTTGAATGCAATATCAGAATCATATAAAAAGAAATCGTTATAGGGTAATAAAATAATGTATATCTCCATTAGGGTACGAAGTTCTGAGATGTAATAAAATGACATCCTGATAATGACAGGTGATCGTAAAATGATCGTGATATTCACATTAAATAGAACACTAGAAACTGAGGTAAAGGCAACGGAACTTGAAAGAGAAAAAATGGGCTAAGTAATCTCAGGGCTTAACAGCGATATGACTGTTATAAATCTCTTTGTATGTTATGAAGAGTAGAGATCTTTCAGCTAAATGAAATACGGAGATCACGATGACGTATTATTGCATATTCATGAGATGAATATGCATGAGGAGGGTTCACCTGAGGAGAATGAAATATCTCGCGGGACACCTCAGCCCTAAACACATGACCATTTCGCGGGCTATTTCAAACTATTTAAAACCCAACTCTAAATGCCTCTGGTTTTCATAAGTTGTGAACAGTATAAGGGCAGCACGTAGAAGCGGTCATGTTATAATTAGCGGGAGCTGAAGTTTCGCGAGTTTCTGGTGTAAGGTATATGCTACTGATAGTTTGTTAGTTCGGGCATTTGAAAGCACGGATGGATTAGACTCTGGTTTTTAGATATTTGGTAAATTTCCATGCAATTACAGGAGTTCATCGGTGAAAAGAATAAAATTAAAAACACCTATAGAAGGGTAAGTTTAATCAAGATATGCCGTTTAGGGAACACATGGAGATAAAAAATTTATTAAAAAAAGTTTTGATAAATATAAGTTATAAAATATACACTGAATGTAAGGTTCTTTGTTTTGTAGGAAAAAATTAGATTATTTTGGATATTCAGATTGAGTACAGGTGAATAAAAAGGTTAGTACCTCGTTGAAAATATTGCATTCGAATATATGGAAGCTTAAACAACGTTTTATACATATAAATAAAAAATAAAATTTTATTTATTTATTTTTTTTTTTTTTTAAAGGTTATATTTATGATTTACAGGGTTAAGATTTACCTGGATTACTGAAATGAAAGAGTGTCCTACATAGAGAGATCTTCATTCAGGTGACTAAATATGGTAATAATGCAGGGGGATAGAAAGAAATATTGATTCATTATATAAAATATTGATATATTAATAGTGATTTCAAAATTTAAAATATGTTTATTATGTATCTAAATTATATGAACCCCGTGAACAAGCTGAAAGCAGCGAAACGTAGGGGGTGAAATTAAAAATAAACAAGGAAGATTTTGAATACAGACTCGATTCTTTTTGATGGAAGGACCAAGGCAACACAACCAATCACACACAACCAGCAGCAGGTAACAGAAATAACATACAACTATCTAAACCATGAAACCACACACCCATGCTCCCATCTTCCACACACCAACAGATGTTGGGCTGTGGCATGGGGTCATCACTGGTAATTGATCCCAGCCATTCCACGCACCACAAAACACATATCTCTACAGACAACTGGGCATCTTGGGCCACACGCTGCCACCAACACAACACAGACTACACATATGGTATTTTGGGGGTTACAAGACCCAAAATAGGATTTTGCACATTCCCTGAAATACTTTTGAAAATCACTTTCACAAATGCAACAGTGTCGTGCTATGCATTTGCAACACTCATGTTTGCGATGGTATTCTGCTACACTATTTTACATGCTTTCACACATGTGACACTGTTGCGTCTTCCATTTGTAACACTCGTGTTTGCAAAATTATGCTCCTGATGACTGCACAACTTTGCCTTCATCCTGTAAGCAAACAGTTGGGTCCTTTGGGCTGAAATTTGCAGGGTGGCAAGCCGTGGTCCCACAGATGTGCCTTTTCCTGCTTTGGTGCTAAAATACTTAAGGATGACAAAGTTGCACTGTTCCAAAATTGAGCAATTTCCCATGGACTAATACTGCGGCACCCACGACACCTTTCGCCACCCATATGTCAAAAACATAGCGAGGTACGCAGTTTTCGCTACTGCCACCTTGGTTCACCTTTAGGTGAACTAACCTTGTGGAACTAGTTTGAAAATACTGTATGATACCTGAAGTTGGATTTCTTACCTACTTGCTACAGTAACACAGGTATACACCTCCTGCTGGTTGTGTTGCCTTGGTCCTTCCCCAACTTGCATGTTTGTGTGTGTGTGTGTGTGTGTGTGTGGGGGGGGGGGGAATGCGCAGTTATAGTTTTGAACCCTAACATCGAATTTCCCTGCTTTTGTCACTGTGGAACAATCCTAACTGATGCATTAATGGAGTTTTTTGCCATGAATATAAATCTCTCTCTATATATATATATATCTACATATATACAGATACATACACACACACATATATATATATATATATATATATATATATATATATATATATATATATATATATATATATATATATAAAATGGAGATAATATCGTACAAATCCAAACTTTCGATTGTATAAAACACATCACATGACCGTGCGTTTATCAGAGCGTGACGCACCTCCACTTTAACCCCTCAAAACAATTTTGACATTTAATAAAACAGATAAACCACTCTGAGGTGTGCGGTCGCGCTCAGATATATACACGCCTTGGGTGGTTGACTCACTCGGCCTGTGGCCTCGTGCGTAGCAACGCACACCAAGGCGTGTGTATATCACAGCATGACCGCACACCTCAGAGTGGTTTATCTATCTATCTATATATATTTTTTTTTTTTTTACTAATGTCCCATAATAAGTCCCAGTCCCAAACCAGATATATAGTATACTGGGAATTACAACTGCCATAGTAACCTTGCTTGGGTATGGTGTAGACATTTTTTTATGGAAGCATAGTTTCTTTCTTGGCTCTGAGAACAGTGGCAGTGCATCTCAGAATCTGCAATACAAGTTCTATAAGTAAAAGTATTTCAGGAAAGTACAGTTACATAAGAACTTACCGTAACAGTAGATCTTCGAGAGGAGCTCCTGCAGCAGATAACACCATTAGGACTATGCCACCAGGCACTAGGACCCCACAGAAAACTTCTAGCTAGCAGTCCAGGTGGGGGACCGCCCCTGACATCCGCTCCACCAAGACATCCCCAGTGGTATAAAGGGGGCGGTCTCCCCGGCACCACCTCAGTTCTCCCAACGGAGACTGGCTGATGTATAGGATGGGGAATCGAGGAGGAGGATCTCTCATTCTCCAGAGAGAAGTACAGTTACCCAACCCCGGGGGTAGGTGGGTGGGAAAGCCATTTGCTGTAAGAGCTCCTCTCGAAGATCTACTGTTAGGTACATTCTTACATAACTATACTATCTAACTTGGGAGGGGGGCTCTTGCAGCAGGTAACACCATTAGGATGGAGTCCCAAGCAGTACAAAAGTTCAGAAGGGTGGAGGACTGTAGATAAGCCCTAGGCACACTCAGGAGAGGAGTTCCCTGGAGGACTGCTAGGCTGAAACCTGCTCTCCTTCTGGAAGCAATGTCCAAACTGTAGTGCCTAACAAGTGTGGACTGAACTCCAAGTAGCAGCTGCAAAGTGATCTGCTGCAGAAATGTTCCTGAGGGAAGCAAAGGACGTAGCAATCCCTCTGGTGGAGATGATCCATAACCGGTCCTAGCAAGGGTTTTTTGTACTTCTGGTAACAGTAAGTAATACAGTTGACTAGCCACTTGGCCACTGTTTGCTTGGTCACAGGGGCTCCCAGTAATCTGTGAGCAAGAGACAAACAACTTGTCTGTCTTTCTAGAGGAACTAGTACGGTCTACATAATACCGAAGAATTATATGTACATCCAGAGTATGTAACAAGGCCTCCCCTCTGTTGGAGTACTCTGGGAAGTAAACTGGTAATTATATGTCTCGATTTAAAGTAAACTCAGACACAACCTTCGGAAGGAACTTAAGGTTTGTATGCAGGGTACTCTGTCCCTGTGAAAAACCAGGTAAGGCTCTCTACACATCAGAGCCTGAAGCTCTGAAATCCTTTGAGCTGAAGTAATGGCAACTAAAAACAATACCTTCCAAAAGAGAAAGCAAAGCTCGCAACTTGCGACTGGCTCAAAGGGAGGCAAAGTAGGCTTTTCCAATACAAAAAGAAGGTCCCAAGGAGGGACAGGGTCCCTGCTGGGGGGTTTGATATGCAAGATGCCTCTTAAGAAGGTCTTGCACAAGTCCAGTTGTGCCAGAGCTTTCCCATCCTGCAGTGCGTGATAAGCTGAAATTGCACAGGGATGCACCTTAATAGATGAGTAGCTGAGACCCATGTCCAACAGGAAAAGAAGGTACTTCAGCACAGATTCCACCAGACAGTGGAAGGGATCTAGGGAATGGGGGGATGCCCACAAGCAGAAACACTTCCACTTCATGGCATATGTTGCCCTGGTAGAGGGTTCTCTCACTGCCACGAGAACCTCTGTCACTCTGAGAGACACTCCAAATCAGTCCCTAAGTGTGCAGGAGCCATGCATGCAGGTGTAGAGATCGAAGATCCAGATTAGTAGGGCTCGCTGCGCCTGGAACAGCAAGTGAGTGGACTGGGGTAATAGAACCAGTGGTTTCAATGGCACTTGTTGCAACAGCGGGAACCAGATTTGTCGAGGCTAGAAGGGTGCTACCAAGATCATGTGAGCACCTTCTGTCTGCAACTTGAGCAGTACCCTCTGAAGAAGTGGAAAGGGAGGGAAGGCATACAGAAACCTCCCTGTTCAGAAGGACAATGCATCGTGCCAAAAAACACCAGGCACTGGACCTAGCGAGCAGAAATTGGGTAGTTAGGCATTGAGTGGGGACGCAAACAGGTCCAGTTCTGGTTGGTTCCATCTTTCAAACAGATCATCTGCGACCTCCTGCAGTAGCTCCCATTCATATGAGAGGTTTAGGCTGCCTGTGAAAATGCTGCGCGTCCCTGGTACATGCATCGCTGTGATTTACAGTTTGTGATCCACTGCCCAGTAACAAACTCTCATGGCCTCTCTGCAAAGGGGGTAAGAATCAGTGCCCCTTTCTTGTTGAGATAAAAGACTACTGGAGTGTTGTCTGACTGGACCAGCAGGGTACCAGGTGAGAGTACCCCTTGGAAGGCCTCCAAAGCATTCAGGATGGCGCTCATGTCCAGGACATTTATGTGGAGAGCACATTCCGCCGAGGTCCAAGAGCCCCTTGTCTGATGGGATGCCAGATGCGCTCCACAGCCCATCCCTGAGGCATCTGTCATCAGGAGTTTTTTTATTTGGTTTTTGTTTACCGGGTAAGTACACTAGACAACAATGTTGCCTATATTCAGGCACGACCTGGGAGAGTACAGACAGGGGAGACCAGAGTCAACATTAGTGTATTTCATGACACAGCATGAGGTGAGAACAAACATTTGAACAGTATACAGCTAGGTACTGAGGACTAGGATGCTGAAAGGAAACCCCTGTATCTAGTCGAGCCGGGGTGACCCACCACTCCAGGGACTGAAGAACAGCACTGGGGATTCTGATTGGATTATCAAGGTCATCTGTGCTTTGGTCCCATTGCACTCTGAGGTTTCACTGCAAGACCCTCATATGCAGATGAGTGAGGGGAACTGTTGCAATGGGTGCGGCCATTTGGCCCAGCAGTTGAAGCACCACCCTCGCTGGGACTGGACGTCATTATTCTTCAAGCAACCACCCTTAGTTTGTCTGCTCGGTTGTCAGGAAGGAAAGCTTTTCCCTGGACGGTATCCAGGACTGCTCCGATGTACTGCAGTCTCTGGGTAGGTCAGGGGCACAACTTGGGGAGATTCAGAGTTATGCCCAAGACTTGAAAAAGGCTGAAAGTTTCCTTTAGTGACTCACACAGCTGGACCTCTGATGATGCTGTGAGCAGCCAGTTATCCAGATAGGGGTAAACATAAAGGCCCCTTCTCCTAAGGGTTGCCGCCACTACAGTCAGGCACTCAGTAAAGACTCTCAGTGCCGATGAAAGACTGAATGGCAGCACCCTGAACTGGTAGTGCTCTCCTTGGACGGTGAAGCGAAGGTACTTTCTGTGGGCTGGGAGGATTTTTATATGTATGTAAGCATCCCGCATGTCCAAGGAGCAGAGCCAGTCCCCTTGGTGAATCATGGGCAACAGGCCAGGCAGTGTCACCATCCTGAATCTTTTGTACTTGATGTAAGTGTTCAGCTGGCTCAAATCTAGGATGGGACCAAGATCTCCAGTCTTCTTCGAGACTAGGAAGAAGTGGGAGTAGTATACCCTGCCTCTTTGCTCTGGGGGTACCACCTGAATCACATTCTTCTATAGCAGGGCCTTGATTTCTGCCCACAGGAGTATGGGATGGGATGGGTGAGCTGTCCAGTGGGATCTGGATGAACTCCAGAGAGTACTCCCTTTGGATAACCTGGAGAACCCACTGATCTGTGTTGATACTGGATCATCCTGACAGGTAAAGGGAGAACCTCCCTCATACAGCCTCCCCCCGGGCTGGCAGGGAGTCATGCTGAGGCAGAGGGGTTAGGTATGGGGGGTCTGGCCGGCTTGGCATTTTTGGGGCCCTGTGTACCTGAAGGAAGAGGAGGACCTATTTGCTTGAATCCCCCCTTTTGGTTGCTGGCGCCTTCCCTGCTGACCCTGGTTTTTACGAAAGGGATGGCGATGAGCAGTGGCTGGTTCCGATTTGTATATTCTAAGTATGTCGGAGACCGCTTTCCCTGAATCTTGAAGCCCTGTAATCAGCTTATCAGTATCCAGGCCAAAGAGAACCAACTCTTGGAAGGGTGCCTCCGGTATGGCGTCTTGTAGGTCCTGACAGAACCCTGAGATCTACAGCCAGGTGTGTCTCCTCATGCATACCCCTGTAGCAGCCGCCCTGGCAGCCGTGTCTGCTGAGTCATAAGAGCTCCACAGAACATGTTTGCCAATGTCTATCCCTGACTGGATGACAGCCATGAGTTCCAACTTGCCATCTGAGTCCAATTGGGCCTTGATCATGTCTAAAGCCTTGCTCCATAATGTCTTTTTGTACATGACCATATGTGCCAAAAAGTTTAGTGACATGATGGTACAGGTGACTGAGTAGACCTTACGGCCCATTCAGTCCAGCCTTTTCAATTCAGGGTCTGGAGGCTGAGAGCTCATATGTCTGGGCTGCTGCACTCTGCCATGTGCCACAGTGAGCACCATGGAGTCTGCCTTCAGCTGTTCACTCAGATGGGGTTCCCCTTTTGGGGTTTTGTACAGTCGGTCCACTTTCCTGGGCATGGCTGAAGTAGTGGACAGATGCTTCCAGGCCAGTTTTGTTACATCCTGGAAGGATTCGACTAGTGGGGGGATGACCAGAGGCTTGGGATCAGTCGTCCCGAGGAACTGGCCAGGCAGCGGCGTTTTGGATCAAACTCCTCTGTGTCCCATTGGCTTAAGGTTTGGATGTGCCTCATCACATCCAGGAAGGACGGATCATCGGGAGGGGACCTAGGGGAGTCCTTCTTGTGCTCAGGAGAGGGCAAGGGTAGCTCATCCTCTGAGGAGTACCAAGAGGAGGAGTCCCCTGCATCTTCCCCCAAGGAAGTGTGGCGACACCCCTTGGAAGAGGGAACAGACGATGGGTGCCTTCTGCGAAAACTGGGAGCTGGTGACCCCCAGTCATCATGGCCTCTGAGGCGAGGGCTCCTTCAGCAGTGCTGGAGGTGGGAGACCTCTAGGGGCAGGGGATGGCTCTCTTGGTCTGGGTAGCAAGTCCCCTTTGATGGTGTTCTACCAAGAATTAAATAGTGCTCCTACTTCCACCAGTGGGACGACAGGTGGTTGTGGTGGCAGGATAGGGACTTTCGAAGGTCCTGGCTGCGGCCCTTGCGGTGCTTTGGGTACTGTCACCTGGTCCTCCGGCTGTCTGCCTTCGCCTGTCTGAGCCGAAGGGGCCTTGTCCTGGGGTCCGACATCCAGCTCCTTGGGGGAGGCAGAGGAGTCGGACGACTATCTATAGGCCCGGGCGTCCGATCCGTAGGATTGTTAGATGCCTGATCAGACGGCAGTTTTGGTGGGGGCGCCTGGTCTGTCTCCGATGCCGAATGAGGGTCCTGTGGTCTGTCGACCCTCTGAGGCGGATGCACGCCTTATCTTTGGGCAGAGAGCGTCTCATGCTTGGCAGTCAGGCATCTGGATGTAGCCGACCTGTGCCAGTCAGGCGACCCTTACGACTTTCAGTGGGAGCATCAGCTTTGCAGCTCGAAAAGGATGCCTGTCCCTCTTGCATAGACCCAAGCGATGGCTTGTGCGGCCTAAGAGCCAGGGACACTGGGGTGGACGAATGCTCATGGCTGGAAGCCTCCTTGCCCTGTGAATGAGAAGGGGCAGAGGTTTTCTTGGAAGCAACCCCAGTAGCAGCTGCTGAACCGGGGGGGGTGGATTCTGATCTCCCGACAGAGATGGAAGAAGCAGAGGTCTTGTGAGGGGACCCAAGGCAGGATTCTGACCTAGCTCTCTCTATCTTTTTGGTGGTGTTTCCCACCTGATCTCTTCTCTTCTCTTTGGGGGAGGAGTCCCTGGCTGAAGATGAAGAGCTATGTCCCGAATGGTTCCTCTGCATGGTGGCAACTTGTTGCTCGAATAAGTAGGTCTTGAGTCTCTTGAGGCGGCGGATGTGTGTTTTGTTATTAAACTTTTGGCAATGCAGGCAGTCGTCTGGCTTGTAGTTCAGGCCCAAGCAGATCAGGCAGACTGAGTTACCGTGTCTCGCCGGGATCTGCTTGCCACATGCGCACTTTGACTTTTGCTGCTGTGAGGATGAAGACCTGTACTAACACTGAAATATCAGTAGAAAAAAAATGAAAATGAACGGTAACTGCGAGGAGATCTGCCTCCAGACGGCTGATGAGGGTCCAGATGCAGAGCGCCTTCCTGCAAAGCAGATGGGAGTGCATGCTGCCCTGTTTATTGAGGTAGTACATGGTTGTGGTATTGTCCGTCTGGACTTGAACCACTTGATCCCGGAGCTGAGGAGCGAAGCTGACAGTGCCAGTCTGACTGCTCTAAACTCCAACAGGTTGATGTGGCATCGGGACTCCTCGGGGGTCCAGAACTGATGGGCCCTTTTGTTCCCCATGTGGGCTCCCCAGTCCATGAGAGAGGCATCAGTTGTGAAGACGGCCATCGGCTCTGGGCGGACAAACGGGATCCCTTCCTGTAACCGGTCTGGGGCGGTCCACCATTGGAGAGTCTCTTCTGGGTTGCAGTGATCAGCTGGTTGAAATGACCATGGCGCTGAGTCCACTGGGTGGCCAGCTTCCACTGGAGGGGGTGCATGTGCCACCGGACCCAATGGACCATGGAGGTGCATGCCGCCATGCAAGCCAGAAGGCGTAGAAAGTCCCAGGCAGGGTGCAATTGCCCACCCAGAAATGATTGGGCAAAGGAGGACAGAATCTCTGCCCTGTCCGCCGAGAGCCTAGCTCTGGCTTGACGAGAGTCTAGCTCTGCCCTGATGAAGCACATCACCTGAAAAGGCAAGAGTTCTGACTTGGCCTTGTTAATCAAGAGGCAGAGTTAGGAGCAGGTCTAGAGGGCCCAGTCTCTGAACCTCTCCACCTCCTGCTGGGTGGGACCTAAGAGCCAATCGTCGAGGTAGGGGTAAATTCTGCCCCCCCCGATGCCTGAGATGGGCTGCCACCACTGCAATGAATTTGGTGAAGACCCGTGGGGCTGATGACAGGCCGAACCTCGTACATGGTCCCTTTGGCACTGAAGCGGAGGAACTGCCAATGAGACAGACAGATTGGGATGTGAAATAACTGCAGATCCAGTGAACAGAACCATATGTTTCGCTCCAAGGATGGTATGATCTGGGACAAAGTGACCATCCGAAAGGTGCGCGACCTGAGATACTGATTCAGGTCGTGCAGATCTAGAATGGGGTGCCAGTCCCCCATTAACTTGGGCACCAGGAAGTACATGGAGACAAAGCCTGGGTCTGCTGGAGGATCCACCACTGAAGCTACTACCTCCTTGAGGAGGAGCTGAGTGATGTCTTCTCGGAGAGCCGACTGAGTATGGACAGATACTCTTTCCTCCCAAGGGGCGTGGGCTCAGCTTGGAGGGTGCTGCTTGAATTTCAGAGCCAGTCCCTGACTGACCACTTCAAAAATCCACCTGTCTGTGGTGATAACGGACCAGACGGAAAGAAAGTGGCAGAGTCAGCCCCCTACAGGAGGACCCAGAGTTGGCGTGACAGGAGAAGGGGTGGTAGCCCCCGCCCAGTCACTTATCAGGTTTGGAGGAGGAGGATCCAGGACCTGAACCTTGGTCTCCTTTATGGGCCCAGGATTGGATTGGGGCGCCAAGCTTCAGCCTGCTGCTGCTGCCCTCCTTGAAAGGATGGTTGCTGTGCTGCAGGGGAACAGTGCCGAAAAGGCTTCTTCTTCTGCTGTTTCTTGCTCGAAGAACCTTTAGCAGAAGTAGCAAACAAGGTGGCACTGGACTGCTCAGTACGCTGAAGGTGACCAGCCACACCCTGGCTGAAAAGGTTGGTGCCCAGGAAAGGCTCATCAGTTAGTTTGTGCTGAGTAACTGCCAGGAAATAGGACAGTCTCAGCCAAGCCCTGCGATGAGAGGCAACTGCAGCTGCCATCGAGTGGGCACAAGAATCCCCAATGTCCAGGGCTGTCTGAAGCTGCTGTTTGGCAACAGCCCAGCCCTGATCCTGGACCTGCTTCACTGTTGTCTGCACGTCTACGGGGAGGTGTGGGAGGACTTCATCTAAAGACCCCAAGAGGGCATGGGAGAAGTGTGCCATGATGACGGCCGAACTTGCCTGACAAAGGCCTAAAGCTGAGGCCGCACAGACCTTTTGAGCCGAATGATCCAAGAGTTTGGATTCTATAGTCATAGGTTCGAATGGGGCATCCATCAGCTTGGCTATACACAGGTTCAAGTTCCAGGGGGGGACAGGTTCCCTAAGTGGGGGTTGAAGGTGCAGCAGGCCCTTAAAGAATTTCTTGAAAATGAGATGAGATGAGAAATTGCAGCTTTCCCCTTGCCTGCAGAAATGGCTACCAAGTAGACTTTCAGGAATGAGGCCCTAATGCTTGCAGGTGAACTAGGTAATCTAGTATGGAGGGCAGGCTAGGTTGCAGGGGGTCATTCTGCCTGTCTTTACACCAGAAAGAAAATCTCTTCCATTTGGAAGCATAAGTCTTTTTGGTACTTGGTGTTTTAGCTAGTCCAAGAATTCTGAGGACTTGCTCCGACTACTGAGAGTCAGGAAACTCAAGCTCTTCAAGTACCAAGCTTTGAGGCGGAGGGATTCTATGCTGGGGTACATTACCCCTGTCTGAGGCAGGGTCAGGAAACTGTGGCTCAGAGGCAGTCGAATGGGCTGTTTGGCTGAAAGGGTGAGGAGCAGCGAGTACTATGGCTGCCCTCCCCAGTCCGGAGCCACCAGGATCATGGTTGCTGACTGTCTCCTGAGCTTGAGGAGTACTCAGAATCAGGGGGGGGGGAAAGGCAGAAAAGCATACAGAAATCTTTCTGTCCAGTTGAAGGACAGAGCATCCACTGGCACTGTGCCCAGTGCCTGAGGCATGCAGCAGAATAGGGGAATCTAGTGATTGTATTTGGAGGCGAAGAGGTCAATCTCTGAAGTGTCCCACCTCCTGAAGATCGTAGCCAGTACTTGTCTGTTTAGGGTCCACTCGTGGTGGCCCTGGCTGATGCAGCTCAGACAGTCTGCCAGCACACTGCCCTTGCCTGGCAGGTGGATGTCTGTTAGCTGCATGTCCAGGGAGTAAGTCAGCAACTAGATCTTCATGGCCTCTGTGCAGCTCCATTTTGAGGATCTTGTGCCCCCTTGCTTGTTGATGTAAACCATGGTGGTGGTGGTGTTTGTTCAGACTTGGACAGACTGATTCCTGAGCTGGGGGTGGGGGGAGGCTTTTGTGGCCAGATACACAGCTTTGAGTTCAAGAAGGTTTAGGCGACATCTGCATTCTCTGGGAGACCATGCCCCACTTATGTACTGCTCTGCCAGGTGTGCTCCCCATCCCAGAAGGGAGGCATCTGTAGTGAACACTCTGGAGGACTCCTTCTGTTGGAAGGGGATTCCTTTCCCAAGACTGTGACTGTCCACCAGTCCACGGCTTGTAAGAGACACTTGGTTACTGGAACCAGTTTTGACAGCAAGTCTCTTTTTGAGAGTAGTGAGCTCTTAGATGGTACTGAATATTCCTCATCTGAAACCTGGCACCTGGGATTACAGTTGTAATGGAGACCATGTGACCTCCTAAGGCTGAAAAAGTGCCTGTCTGGCCTTGGTTGGCTGAGGGCGAACGAGTTTGCCATGGACTGGTGATTTTCTACTCTGTTTAGGGGAAGCAGAGCTTTCCTGTGATGGGTGTCCAGTTGTTCTATGAATTCCAGGAGTTGGACTGGCTCCAGATTAGATTTTTCTGTGTTAATCAGAAACCCCAGTGACTGCAAAGGGAACTAGGTGAGCCATAGTGTGTCTCTAAACTTCTGAGGAGACTTGTCTACTATGGGCCAATTGTCTAGAGAAGGAAAAACAAAGATCTCCTGTCTTTTTAAGTGGGCTGCAATCACTGTCAGGCACTCTGTGAAGACCCTGGGGGCTGAATGCTGGTACTACAAACTGGTAATGGCCTGATGGCAGTTTGAATCTGTGGTACTTTCTGTGAGGGGGGGTATGACTGGAATATGAAAATAGGCATCTCTTAGGTCTAGGGAGGCTAGCCAGTCTCCCTGTTGTAAGAGGGGATCACTACTGTTGAGGTGATCATTTTGAACTCTGTATTCAACAGATGTTTAAGTACCTGAGATCTAGAATGGGTCACCAGCCCCAGTTTTTCTTTTGGGTGAGAAAATATATTGAATAAAGGCCCTTTCCCCACTGGGAGAGGACACTTTTTATTGCATTTGTGCACAGGAGAGATCTGACCTCTGACTGACAGAATCTTTTCCATGGGGATTAGAGGCTGGATGCTCCCGTTTCCCTGCTGTGTGGGGAATTTCTTGACCTACCATCTCCAGCAGCCACTTGTCTGTGATGATGAGCTGTCACTGATAGAGGTAGTGGGTCAACTTTCCTCCTACTGGGAGGGGGGAGGTGACCCGGGCATTCTCACTAGAGGTTTTGTTTGGGCTGGGCTTTAGGTGAGGGGGCAGTTTCAGTATGCTTCTGAGTCCTTAGGCCTCTTCCTCTTAAGTAACCTGTCAGAGTAATTCATGGGTATGGGCATGGGATAGAAAAAAAAATTACTCACCTTAGTAATGTTGTTTCTTCTAATGGAGTCTTGCTATATTATGACTGATGCAGTTTGTCCCACCATTAGAACTGCTCCGGAGGTGAAAGAGTTAACTTCCATGCAGTGCATGGAACTTAGAGCGCGAGCTTGGTTAAGAAAGCTCTGTCAGGGTAATTTCAAACCGAAACCGTTAGATCTTTACGAGCAAAACTCACTAAGGCTCTGTGTGGAAGCTGTAACCTACACTAGCCAACTCGCTACTAAAATATTCACATATTTTCTTGGTCCCAACACCAAGACTCAAGTCAGGGGACCAGAAAAAATAAGATAAAATAAATAAAACACAACACCCAAACACCCCAACAAGAAGGGGTGGAAAACATAAAAGGGGGCATCAATAAGTGCCAACAGTGGACTGCCCACCCCATACCCAAAGTAGAAGTTCTGAGAGGGGCAGGTTGGGAGGTCATAATATACAGACTCATTAGAAGAAACAACATTACTAAGGTGAGTAATTTTTCTTCAAACAACATGAAGTCTTGCTATATTATGACTGATGCAGACTACACAGCAGTACCTCCATGGAGGAGGGACAGAACCTACTTAGGAATAGGCTGTGAAGCACGGTTGTGTTAAACCGAGCATCCCTCCTGGCCTGGATATCCAGTGAGTAATGCTTGTGAAAGTGTGTACTGTTTTCCAAGTAGCTGCTTGACATATCTCTAAGATAGGGATGTCTCTGGCAGCAGCTAGAGATGCAGCTGTACCTCTGGTAGAGTGAGCCCTCAGGCCTGAAGGGGAAACCTCACCCAGTTTTTGATAGCAAAATTGGATACAAGAGACAATCCACCTGGCAATGGATCTCTTCCAACCTCACCATAAGTGAGAAATAGTTGAGGGAGTCAAACCTGTGACCCTTGGTACGCCTATGTAGTAACTTAGGCCCTCTAACATCTGAATGCAGCCTCCCTCACCAGAGGAGGAATGGTCAGTGAAGAACACTGAAGTGAAATAGATTGGTTAAGGTGGAAATCAAACCACCTTTAGGCAAAAACTTCCTGTTAGTCCTGAGGACTACCTTATCCCTGTGAAAGGAAATAAAGTCAGTCTCCACTGATAAAGCCTGTAACTCACTTATGCGCCTGGCAGAAGTGATGGCTACTAGAAATACAGTTTTCAAGTCAATACTTAAGCTCTGTCAAGACAGAGGTTCAAAGGGGGTTGCATCAGCTGAGCAATGCAAACATTAAGATCCCAGGCAGGGGCAGGTCCCTGAATGGAGGTGATTGCACAGCCATCCTTAAAAACTTGGAAAATACAGGGTGAGCAGAAAGAGAAGAGGGCTTCCTGCTGAAATAAAAGCAGAGACAGCTGCTAAATGCACTTTCAGGGTAGCTGGTCTCAGTCCCAAAGAATTAAGATGGACCATATAGTCCAAAACAGTGGGTAAATCAGCAGATTCCAGGGAAATATGCTTCCCAGAACACCATATGGAAAACCTTTTCCACTTGGAGTTATAGGTAGCCCTGGTGGAAGGCTTCCTAGAAGCTTTCAAGATTTCAAGAACACCCTGAGAAAGTTGTAGATCAGCAAACTCTAACTCTTCAAGAGCCAGGCCTTGAGGTTGAGGGATTTGAGATTCGATACCAGACTCTCCCTGAGCACAGGTTAACAGATTGTGGTTCCTGGGGAGACAGGGAAGATGGACTGCTAAGGACAGAAGGAGTGGGTACCAGGGCTGCCTGGCCCAGTCTGGAGCAATCAGGATCATCTTGCAGGGCTGAGACCTGATTTTGACTAGCACCTTGAACAGGAGAGGGAAGGGGGAAGGCATAGAGAAACTTCCCTTCCCAATCAAGGAGAAAGGCATCCAGGGGGACTGAGCCCAACACTGGGGGCCTGCAACAAAAAAATGGAAGTTGATTTGTCTGGGGCTGCAAAAAGATCTATCTGAGGAGTGCCCCATCTGGCAAAAACTATCCCCAGTACTAGGGGATCCAGTGACCATTTGTGATGGCCCTGGGAAATTCTGCTGAGAGCATCTGCCAGGACATTGTCCTTGCCTGGGAGGTGAACTGCTATGAGGAAGTGTTCAGGGAATAAGCCAGAGACCACAACTTATCGCCTCGGTGCACAAGGCCGAAGACCGAGTGCCCCCTTGTTTGTTGATGTACCACATTGTAGTGGTGTTGTCTGTTCTGACCTGTACCACCTTGTTCTGAACAGATGCAGAAAATACATGAAGTGCTAGAAAAACAGCTCTGAGTTCCAACAGATGGATGTGGAGCAGAGATTCCTGAGGGGACCATAACCCCTGGGTGGAGAGGTCGCCCATGTGAGCTCCCCATCCCAAGAGGGATGCATCTGTAGTAAGGGTCAAGGAGTGGGATAGAGGGATGAAGGGCACCCCTTGTCTTAGATTGCTCTGATCCTGCCACCACTGAAGGGCCTGGATCAGGTTCGAGTCACTGGGATTAACTTGGATAGGAATCTCTTCTTTGAGACCAGAAGGCTCTCAACTGGAACTGAATGTCCTCATCTGAAATCTTGCTCCTTGCACTACAGCTGTGGAAGCAGCCATGTGTCCTAGGAGCTGCAGGAAATGCCTTGCTGGTGAGACACCTGCAGAGTGAAGGACGAGGCCAGGGCCACCAAGGTCCTTACCCTTTCTAGGGAAGGAAGGCTCTGCTGCTTTGTGTCCAGTTCTGCACCTATAAAGGTGAGTACCTGGACAGGTTCCAGAACTGACTTTGAAGATTGAGAAGAAAGCCCAGAAAGGCAAGCAGCTGCTGGGTAACTTGCAGATGTGATTTGACTCTGGTCTGGAGACTGACCCACAATGAGCCAGTCGTCCAGGTAGGAAAGATGGCAATCTTTGCCGTCTTAGATGAGCAACTGCTACTGCCACACATTTTGTGAATACCCTTGGGGCAGAGGTAAGGCCGAAGGGCATTGCTCTGAACTGATAATGGCCTGAGGGCAGTTCGAATCTGAGGTACTTTCGGTGGGAGCTTCTGATAAGAACATGGAAGTAGGAATCCTTGAGCTCCAGGGAAGCTAGCCAGTCCCCTGGCCTTAGGGAGGGTAAAATCATTCCCAGAGTCACCATTTTGAATTTTGGTTTTAAAAGGTGCTTGTTCAGATATCTTAGGTCCAGGATGGGCCACTCTCCTGTCTTTTTGGGGTAAGGAAGTACCTGGAGTACAGACCCTTGCTCTGGTGTAGGGAGAAACCCTTTCTACAGCTCTGAGAGCCAGGAGGTTGAGATTTCTGTTTCCAAGGCAAGAGTCTCTAAAGGATTTGCAGGTGGAAAAGATCTGATTCTCATCTTTGGAAATTTTTTGAAGCTGAGAACCAGACCCTGGCTCACTACTTCCAGGACCCACTTGTCTGATGTTAAAGACCCCCAGTCCTGGACGAAGTAAGCCAACCTGCCCCCTACAGGTAATGGAGAGCCAGCCCTGGGCATCCCATCAGGGTGCCTGTTTGGCAGGGGCTTTAGGCTGAGGGGTGGGAGCAGGCCTGCTTGTACACCATCTGCCTCTCCCTCTGAAGAACCCCCTCTGAACATAGGCTGAAGAGGAGGCCTGGGTGTGGTAAAAAGGCCTGTGAAAAGGCCTGCCTCTACCCCCACGGGTTGCCTTCTTGAGAGTTGCTTGCCATTCCTTGGCTTGTGCACTCCTATAAGTGGTTCTATATTCATTCATTTTCTTCATGTAATTCTCTGTCTGCTCCCCAAACAGAGAATTTCCCACCTCAGGAAAATCCATAGCCTTAGACTGGGTATCCTGTGACAAAGTAGTACACCTGAGCCAAGCCAATCTACGAAAAGCCACAGATGTAGCCATGACTCTAGAGGATACATCATTAGAATCCACTGCAGCATGAAATTGCACCTTAAGATGCCTCAATACCATCAGAAGCCACCTGCTCCAGCTCCTTGGCAAGCTGGCCAAGGGCCTGTTTGGCTAAGGCCATGACAGTATCCCATCTAGATTTTTGGTATCTCGCAACATAAGCCATATAGTTTGCTTGTCTGAGTCCCAAAGACGCTGCCATGTATTGTTTTTTGGCCATGGCATCAATCTTCCTGGAGTCCTTGTCAGGAGGATGTGAAGCCAGGGGAATATTAGCTTTATCACAGGCTGCAGCCTGAACTACCCCAACATGACTGTATTGCTGTGAAAGAAATTCTGTATCAGGACCTGACAAAGTGTACCTCCTGTCCATCTTTTTATCTACAGGAGGCACAGAATTAGAGCTTTAAAATTTTTATTGTTTGTTTCCTAAAAGATTTATGTAAAGGGATAGACAATCTCCTGGACTCTGGGATATCCATCATCTCTACAAAGTCAGGCTCCTCTTGCTCATCCAAAGCCTCCTCTAAAGGAAGCTGGAGGGTTTCAGCAACTTTTTTATAAAACAGAAAATGAGAAGGGGACTCAGCAAGCCTAGGGGAGATTCACCTAAAGGTCTGTCTGGGGAGATGTCCGTTCAATGGGCACATCCAGACTTTCAAAGTCACATTCACACTGATCATAATCATCCTCCCTCCTCTGGTTCATATAAAACCTCTATATCATATTCTTGAACCGTGGAACCAACCGAACCGACCTTTTGCCAGATAGTGGCGGTTCTGGAGGGAACTGAGAAAGTGACTGGACAATCTGTATTGCCCTGGCTATCTCTGCAGCAGTTGGAGAAGGGATTTTGACTCCACACCTGCTGACTTTCTAGTTCTCTTTGCTGGAACTGGCTCCTCAGAGTCAGCTTTACGTTGCCGAGGAAGTCTGGCCCTGGTCAGAGGGCACTCCCTCTGGTTCGGTTGGCACCGAACCGGCTGGCCATCCGGTCAGCGGACTTTTGGCCTCTCGCCCTGAGCCTACCAACTCTTTATCTAGGTAGCTGCAGGGAAATTTGCAAATCTGGCAGTCTGCATTGAGGTGGTCAAACCCCAGACAATAAACACATGTGGTGTGTGGGTCAGCCTTGGCAAAGGCTTCCCCACAGACACTACAGTGTTGAAACCCAGTGGGCCGGTTTTCTTTTGGTTTCTCAGACATAATGCCAGCCTAACCAAAAACTTGCCCTTTGTTGGCAGTGAGGCAAGACACCCTTATCGGTTCCCAACCATGTCACGGTCGTGGAAAAAACCGTAATGAAATCCGTTTTTTAGAACCGATAAGAACCGAACCGCGACTCTAACAAGCCTTAAACGCTCAGAATGAAGTTTAAATACAATTTGATCGGTTCAAACCGAACCGATAAACATTTACAAGTTCCACACAGAAAACCTATTACTTACAATACCATAGACAGAGCTTGAACCGATCGGTTTGCGGTTAAAATAATGAATATCGCGGTTGAATTTAACCGAGAAAAAACTCTTTAAACCGAGAAAATGAACTGAGCAGCAGGAGGAATCTCCGGAGCGACTGTTCAGTGAGGCGGAGTAAAGAATCTGATGGTTTGGTTTGAAATTACCCTGACAGAGCTTTCTTAACCGAGCTCGCGCTCTAAGTTCCATGCACTGCATGGAAGTTAACTCTTTCACCTCTGGAGCAGTTCTAATGGTGGGACAAACTGCATCAGTCATAACATAGCAAGACTTCATGTTGTTTGAAGGCTTTGGGGTAGTATCCCCCGACTCTTTCTCCTCTTCTCTG
Source organism: Neoceratodus forsteri (assembly GCA_016271365.2). Taxonomy (NCBI): domain Eukaryota; kingdom Metazoa; phylum Chordata; order Ceratodontiformes; family Ceratodontidae; genus Neoceratodus; species Neoceratodus forsteri. Next base: position 1,631,486,264 of record CM028130.1, on the reverse strand, counting down.
GGGTAGTATCCCCTGCCTCTTCCTCCCCTTCCCTGGGGCTTATAAGAAGTGGAAGCCTTCTCTTTAGCTGTGTTGCTTTTGTAGGTGGTTTTGTATTCATCCACCTTTCTCATATACTGTATGCCTCTGTTTTGTCCCCAAAGAGAGAATTGTTCTCACGGGAAATCCATAGCTTTAGTTTGGGTACACTGAGAAAGGTTGGAGGTTCTTAGCCATGCATACCTTCTGAGAGAAATGGCTTGAGCCATAGATCTGAAGGCAGTGTCACTGGCATCCACTGTCATATCAAACTGGTACTTTGTTGCATCCAAGGTAGTTTTAACAGTTTCCGATAGGTCCTGAGCCATGCTGTCAAAAGCTTTCTGGCTAAATAGCCAGGACTGAATTCCACAGTGCCTTTTGGTACTGTGCTATATATGCCATGTATGTGGAGAGGTGTAGCAGCAGAGAAGCTGTTGTATAAGACTTCTTGCCTGTCGTCAAGGCACAGGTCAGGAAGCGTAGGAAAATCAGGAGCAGTTATAAAATTCTCAAGTAGCGTTTTATTATTAAAAATAACAGCAAAATAAAAAAAAATTGTTCAGTATAACTATTTACAAAGGCAGTACAAACAGAGAAAACAAAGTCCTTAATCTGAGGGTATCTCTAAGTTTCAGTCTCTCCCTAGCAATATATTGCTGCTCTTTTTATAACAAGTCTTTGCCTGGTAATTAATTGCTAATCCTGAGCTCGTTAACAGATGCCTTGTTTTTCTAAAAATGTAGTAGAACTTTGTCAGTTTCTTTCCTTGCAGGTGCAGCAAATGCACAACATGGTGACCCAGAACTGACCTCTTGTTGACAGCTCTGCAGAGTTTGCAAACCAACATCTCAGGTGAACCCCTTGAGTTTCAAATAGCTTTTTGCACTCATTTCAACAGTATAACTATATACAGTTCAAACCAAGGGTTCCCAGTTTCACAAATATTTCTATAAAGTACACTTACGCAAGAACTTACCGTAACAGTAGATCTTCAAGAGAGGCTCTTGCAGTAGGTAATTACATTTAGGACTGACGCCGGCCGGCGGCAGGACCCCACAGAAAAATTTCTAGCTAGCAGTCCCTGGCGAGGGACCGTCCCCATGTCAGATGACCGGTGTCATGCGACGTCGGTATAAAGGGGCGGTCCCGGATGCCCGCCTTCCAGTTCTTTCCCGCCACAGGCCCGGATGAGAGAGAAGAAAAAATTACTCACCTTAGTAATGTTGTTTCTTCTAATGGAGTCTTGCTATATTATGACTATTGCAGTTTGTCCCACCATTAGAACTGCTCCGGAGGTGAAAGAGTTAACTCCATTCTAAGAATGGAACTTAGAACTCGAGCTCTATCAGAGAAGCTCTGTCTTGGTTATTTCAAACTCAAACTGTCAGATCTTTACGAGCAAAAACTCACTAAGGTCTGTGTGGAAGCTGTAACCTACACTAGCCAACTGGCTACCTAAATATTAACACCCAATGCTGGTCCCAACACAAAGACTCAAGTCAAGGGACCAAAAGTAATAGTATAATATGAAAATATGAGAAGTAATAAGATAAAATAAAAACACCACACCCCAAAACCCCAAGAAGGGGTGGAAAATATATAATGGGCATAACTAGTGCCCACACTAGGCTGCCCACCCCATATCCAAGTAGAAGTTCTGAGAGGGGCAGGCTGGGGGGGAGGTCATAATATAGCAAGACTCCATTAGAAGAAACATTACTAAGGTGAGTAATTTTTTCTTCAAACAACATGAAGTCTTGCTATATTATGACTATTGCAGACTACACAGCAGTACCTCCATGAAGGAGGGACACAACCTACTTAGGGAATAGGCTCTGAACCACAGCTGTGCCAAACCGAGCATCTCTCCTGGCCTGGACATCCAGGGAGTAATGCTTGGTGAAAGTGTGTACCGTTTTCCACGTAGCTGCTTAACATATTTCTAAAATAGGGATGTCTCTAGCAGCAGCTATAGATGCCGCTGTACCTCTGGTAGAGTGAGCCCTCAGGCCTGAAGGGGGAACCTTCCCCAGTTTTTGATACAAAATTGGATACAAGAGACAATCCACCTGGAAATTGATCTCTTAGTGGCAGGTCTCCCTTTTCCGACCTCACCATAAGTGAGAAAAAGTTGGAGGGATTCGAACCTGTGACCCTTGGTACGTTCTATATAGTAACTTAGTGCCCTCTTAACATCTAAACTGTGCAATCTCCTCTCGCCAGAGGAGAAGTGATCAGTGAAAAGCACTGGAAGGGAGATAGATTGATTAAGATGGAAATCTGAAACCACCTTAGGCAAAAACTGTTAGTCCTGAGGACTACCTTATCCTTGTGGAAAGAAATAAAGTCAGTTTCTACTGACAAGGCTTGTAACTCACTTATGTGCCTGGCAGAAGTGATAGCCACTAGGAAAACAGTTTTCCAAGTTAAGTACTTAAGCTCTGCAGAAGACAGAGGTTCAAAAGGGGGTTGCATTAACTGAGCAAAGCAAACATTAAGATCCCAGGCAGGGGCCGGATCCCTAAAAGGTGGATTAGTATGAAGTAATCCTTTAAAAAACTTGGAAAATACAGGGTGAGCGGAAAGAGAGGAGGGCTTTCCTGCTGAAACAAAAACAGAGACAGCTGCCAATGTACTTTCAGGGTAGCTGGTCTCAGGCCCAAGGAATTAAGATGGACCATATAGTCCAAAACAATGGGCAAATCAGCAGATTCCGGGGAAAATATGTTTCCCAGAACACCAGATGGAAAAACTTTTCCACTTAAAATTATAAGTAGCTCCTAGTGGAAGGCTTCCTAGAAGCCTTTAGGATTTCAAGAACACCTTGAGAAAGGTGTAGGTCAGTACTCTAGCCCTCAAGAGCCGGGCCTTGAGGTTGAGGATTTGAGGTTCGATATCAAACTCTCCTGGGCACAGGTTAACAGGTTGTGATTCCTGGGGAGACACAGGGGAAGATGGACTGCTAGAGACAGAAGGAGTGGGTACCAGGGCTGCCTGGCCCAATCTGGGGCAATCAGAATCACCCTGCAAGGCTGGGATCTGATTTTGACTAGCACCTTGAATAGGAGAGGGAAGGGGAAGGCGTGAAGAACTTCCTTCCCAATCTAGGAGAAAGGCATCCAGGGGACTAAGCCCAACACTGGGGCCTGCAACAGAACAGTGGAAGTTGGTGATTGTCTGGGGCTGCAAAAGATCTATCTGAGGGGTGCCCCATCTGGCCAAAAACTATCCCCAGTATTTGAGGATCCAGAGACCATTCATGATGGCCCTGGGAAATCCTGCTGAGAGCATCTGCCAGGACATTGTCCTTCCCTGGAAGGTGAACTGCTATGCGGGAAGTGTTCAGGGAATAGGCCAGAGACCACAACTTCATTGCCTCGGTGCACAAGGCCGGAAGACCGAGTGCCCCCTTACTTGTTGATGTACCACATTGTTGTGGTGTTGTCTGTTCTGACTTGTACCACTTTGTTCTGAACGGACGCAGAAAACACTTGAAGTGCTAGAAAGACAGCTCTGAGCTCCAGCAAATTGATGTGGAGCAGAGATTCCTGAGGGAACCACACTCCCTGAGTGGAGAGGTCGCCCATGTGGGCTCCCCACCCCAGGAGGAATGCATCTGTAATGAGGGTCAAGGAGTGAGACAGAGGAATGAAAGGGACCCCCAGCCTTAAATTGCTCTGATCCTGCCACCACTGGAGGACCTGGATCAGGGTTCGAGTCACTGGGACCAACTTGGAAAGGGGGGTCTCTTCTCTGAGACCAAAAGGCTCTCAAGTGAAACTGAATGTCCCTCATCTGAAAACTTGCTCCTTGCACTACAGCTGTGGACGCAGCCATGTGCCCCAGGAGCTGCAAGAAGTATCTTGCTGGTCAAGAGAGACCTGCAGAGTGAAGGAGGAGGCCAGAGCCACCAGGTTCCTTACCCTCTCTAAGGGTAGGAAGGCTCTGGCTTGTTTTGTGTCCAATTCTGCACCTATGAAGGTGAGCACCTGAACAGGTTCCAGAACTGACTTTGGAAGATTGAGCAATAAGCCAAGAGAGGTGAGCAGCTGCTGGGTAACTTGCAGGTGAGATCTGACCTGTTCTGGGGACTGGCCTACAATGAGCCAGCCGTCCAGGTAGGGAAAGACAGCAATCCTTTGCCTTCTTAAATGAGCAACTGCTACTGCCACACATTTTGTGAATACCCTTGAGGCAGAGGTGAGGCCGAAGGGCATTGCTCTGAACTGGTAGTGACCTGAGGGCAGTTCGAATCTGAGGTACTTTCGGTGGGAGCTTCTGATTAGGACGTGAAAAATAGGCATCCTTGAGGTCCAGGGAGGCTAGCCAGTCCCCTGGCCTAGAGAGGGTAAAATCATTGCCAGAGTTACCATTTTGAACTTTGGTTTCAAAGGTGCTTGTTCAGATATCTCAGGTCTAAAATGGCCGCCATTCTCCTGTCTTTTGGGGTAAGGAAATATCTGGAGTACAGACCCTTGCCTTGATGTAGGGGAGAAACCCTTTCTACAGCTCTGAGAGCCAGGAGGGATGAGACTTCTGTTTCTAAAGAAAAGTCTCTAAAGGGTTTGCAGGTGGGAAAGATCGGATTCTCATCTTTGGAAATTTTTTGAAGCCGAGAACCAGACCCTGACTCACTACTTCCAGGACCCACTTGTCTGAAGTTAGAGACTCCCAGTTCCAGCAAGTAAGCCAACCTGCCCCCTACAGGTAAAGGAGAATCGGCCTTGGGCACCCCAACAGGGTGCCTGTTTGGCAGGTGCTTTAGGCTGAGGGTGGAAGCAGGCCTGCTCACACCCCGTCTGCCTCTCCCTCTGAAGAACCCCCTCTGAACATAAGCAGAGGAGACCTGGGTTTGGTAAAAAGGCCTGTGAAAAGGCCTACCCCTACCCCTGGGGTCTGCCTCTGAGGAGTGGCTTGCCGCTCCTTGGCCTGAGCACTCTTATAGGTAGTCCTATATTCATCCATTTCTTCATATAATTCTCTGTCTGCTCCCCAAACAGAGAATTCCCTACCACAGGAAAATCCATAGCCTTAGTCTGGGTATCCTGTGACAAGCTAGTACACCTGAGCCAGGCCAACCTGCGAAAAGCTACAGATGTAGCCATGACTCTAGAGGATACATCATTAAAATCCACAGCAGCATTGGATGTCTCAATGCCAACAGCAGCCACCTGCTCCAGCTAATTAGCAAGCTGGCCAGAGGCCTGATTGTCCAAAGCCATGACAGTGTCCCATCTAGATTTTTGAAACCTTGCTACATAAGCCATGTAATTTGCTTGCCTGAGTCCCAAGGACGCTGCCATGTATTGTTTTTTTTTTTTTTTGCCATGGCATCAATCTTCCTGGAATCCTTGTCAGGAGGATGTGAAGCCAAGGGAATATTAGCTTTATCACAGACTGCAGCCTGAACCACACCAACATGACTGCAATGCTGTGAAAGGAATTCTGTATCAGGACCTGACAGAGTGTACCTCCTGTCCATCCACAGGAGGCACAGAATTAGGAGCTATTAAAATTGTTATTGTTTGTTTCCTAAATGAATTATGCAAGGGAATAGACAATCTCCTAGACTCTGGAATATCCATCCTTTCTACAAAATCAGGTTCCTCTTGCTCATCCACAGCTTCCTCTAATGGGAGCTGGAGGGATTCAGCAACCTTTTTATAAAACAGAAAATGAGAAGGGGACTCAGAAAGCAAAAGGGAGATTCTAAAGGTCAGTCTGGGGAGATGTCCGTTCAATGGGCACATCCAGACTCTCAAAGTCACATTCACACTGTTCATAATCCTCCTCCCCTCCTCTGGTTCATAAATCTCCAATATCATATTCTTGAACCGTGGAACCAGCCGAACCAATCTTTACCAGACAGTGGCGGTTCGGACGAACCGAGAAAGTGATCTACAATTTGTATAGCTTGTTATTTCAGCAGTTGAGGAAGGAATTTGGACTCCTACCTGCTGATTTTTATTTTCTTTAGCTGGAACTGGCTCCTCAGAGCCAGCTTTACGTTGCCGAGGAAGTCTCGCCTGGTCAGAGGCACTCCCTCAGGTTCGGTTGGCACCGAACCGGCTGGCCATCCGGTCAACGGACTTTTGGCCTCTCGTTCCTGAGCCTGCCCACTCTCTTATCCGGTGGCTGCAGGAAATTTTTACAAATCTGGCAGTCTGAATTGAGGTGGTCAACCCCAGACAAGAAACACATGTAGTGTGTGGGTCAGCCTTGGCAAAGGCTTCCCCACAGACACTACAGTGTCGAAACCCAGTGGGCCCGGTTTTTTCTTTTGGGTTTCTCAGACATGATGCCAGCCTAACCAAGAAACTTGCCCTTTTAATGGCAGTGCCAGGCAAGACACCCTTATCGGTTCCCAACCGTGTCACGGGTCATGGAAAAAAACGTAATGAAATCAGTTTTTTTTAGAACCGATAAGAACCGGGAACCGCACTCTAAAAGCTTTAAAATGCTTACTCTTTAAAGTTTTAACCAACCTGATCGGTTCGAACCGAACCGATAAACATTTACAAGTTCCACACAGAATAAAACCTGTCTATTACTTACAATACCACAGACAGAGCTTGAACCGACCGGTTTGCGGTTAAAATAATAATACTCGCGGTTGAATTTAACAGAGAAAATACTGTTTAAACCGAGAAATGAACCCAGCAGTAGGAGAAATCTCCGGAGTGACTGTTCAGTGAGGCGGAGTAAAGAATCTGACAGTTTGAGTTTGAAATAACCAAGACAGAGCTTCTCTGATAGAGCTCGAGTTCTAAGTTCCATTCTTAGAATGGAGTTAACTCTTCACCTCCGAGCAGTTCTAATGGTGGGACAAACTGCAATAGTCATAATATAGCAAGACTTCATGTTGTTTGAAGCAGATATTTCCTCAATGGAAAGGAGCTGAAAAAGCCTAGGGGATGGAGGCGGGAGGTATTATTACTGCAAGAGCCTCTCTCGAAGATCTACTATTACGGTAAGTTCTTACGTAACTGTACTATCTTACTTCGAGAGGGCTCTTGTAGTAGATAATTACATATAAGACTGAATCCCAAGCAGTCTGGAACAAAGAGAGGCACCAGGAGGAGGAAACTACTCCTGAAAGTAGCAGTGGCCTTGCAGGCCTCAGGACAGGAGGCCCTGCAAAACAGCTAGCCCGAAGCCTGCTCTACGGCGAGAGGCAATGTCCAAATTGTAATGTTTCGTAAAGGTATGGACGGAAGTCCAGGTGGCGGCAGCACAGATATCTTCCACAGACACATTCTTGAAACAAGCTTCAGAGGCTGCTATCTCCCGAGTGGAGTGACTCTGACTTGACCCGTAGGGTCTTGTTGTACTTGTCATAACAGAAAGTGATGCAATGAGCCAAACATTTCGACAGGCATTGCTTAGAAACAGCATTGCCTTCCCTTTGTGAGCAAGAGAGAGCTAACAGCTGGTCAGTTTTCGAGATCCTTAGTCCTATCGGTGTAGTATCTCAGAATCGGTGAACATCCATGGTATGGAGTAAATATTCCTTGATTGAGTACTACGTGAAAAGGCAGGTAACTCTATAGAATGATTTAAGGTAGACTCACTACCACTTTAGGTAGAAACTTAGGTTCGTATGAAGGATTACTGCTCTTTGTGAAAATCAAATAAGGGATTTTACACGAGGGCCTGGAGCTCGGAAATTCTTTGAGCGGAGGTAATGACCACCAAGAATAGAGTCTTCCACGATAGAAACTTCAGGTCTGCAGAGGCCGCAGGCTCAAAGGGAGGAAGGGTAAGTTTCTCGAGAACGAAGTTCAGATCCCAAGGGGGAGCAGGAGTCCGGACAGGGGGCCTGAGATGAAGGATCCCTCTAAGAAAAGTCTTGGATACCTCTAATTGGGCAAAGGCTTTATCAGCGAAAGGAACATGGTAAGCCGAAATAGCGGCTATGTGTACTTTCAAGGAGGAAAGACTGAGACCCAGGTCGAAAAGGTGACGTAAATATTCAAGCAGAACGGCCACAAGACAGGAGAAAGGCTCCACATTCCTGGAGGCAGTCCAAATAGAAAATCTCTTCCATTTCATGGTGTAAGTGGACCTAGTGGAGGGTTTTCTAGCCTCCACCAGAATCTCTGCCACCTTTGGAGAGACACCAAAGCGAGATTGGGCTAGGTCTGCAGGAGCCATGCATGAAGTTGCAGGGACTTGAGTCCCGGATGGACCAGGGTCCCCTGATCCTGGGTCAGCAATCCTCGAGATAAAGGAGAGGAAGAGGAGGAACCTCTGTATTGTTGTAGAAGAGAGAACCAGATTTGCCTGGGCCAGAAAGGAGCGATCAGAATCATTCTCGCTCCTTCTGTTGATAGTTTCTGCAGTACACGAGGGACCAGAGGAATTGGGGGAAAAGCATAGACCGAATCTGCCCTTCCAGTTTAGAGACAGAGCATCGCTCCAGAAAGCGCCTCGCTCTGGAGAGAGCAAGCAAAAGGTGGGAAGTTTTGCGTTTTGGGAGGAGGCGAACAGGTCTACCTGTGGAGTCCCCCAAAGCTGGAAGATGTCATCTAGAACCTTTTGGTCCAACTCCCACTCGTGTGGCAGAGCAGAGGAGCGACTTAGCTTGTCTGCCAGGGTATTGTCAACTCCAGGAACATGGATCGCTGTGAGGTGAAGGTTGTGAAGCGTTGCCCAGTCCCAGACCCTCATTGCTTCCCTGCACAGCGGGTAGGATAGAGTCCCACCCTGCTTGTTGATGTACCACATCACGCACATGTCTGTCTGGACAGCTAGGTGACCGGGAAGGATGTATTGGTGAAGAGCTTGGAGAGCATATAGTACTACTCGTAGCTCGAGCACACTGATGTGGAGAGCTAGCTCCAATCTGGACCATAAACCCTGGGTTCGGTGAGGACCCAGATGGGCTCCCCAACCTTCTGATGCGTCCGTGGTCAGAGTCTGGGAGGGGAGGATGACAGAAAGGGACCCCAAACAGGTTCTCTCAACCATCCACCATTGCAAGTCTCTTTGTCATCGGCAGGAGATCAGCACCAGATGATCTAGGTCGTCTCACGAGTTGATCCCACTGAGAGCGGAGAGCCCACTGAGAAATCCTCGCTGGAGGCCGCTGGGAACCATCGGGAAGGCCGCCATGAGCCCCAAGAGACGGAGAACCGACCTCGCCGGAACCTTCCTGTGTTCTAATAGCAGGGAAATCTGTGACTGGAGGGAGGCCGTCCTGTCCGGAGGAAGGAAGGCCTTGCTCACTGTCGTGTCGAGGATAGCCCCGATGAACTGAAGTCTCTGGGAGGGGTCCAGATGAGACTTGGAATGGTTGATGGTAATATCCAGGCAAGTGAAAACCTGCTGGGTGAGGGAGAAAATGCAGGAGCTCCCTCCTGGACGAGGTCAGCCTAGAGCCAGTCGTCCAGGTAGGGAAACACCTGAACTCCCATAGTATCGAGGTCAGCTACTACCGCCAGGCATTTGGTAAAACTGGGAGCCGAGGAAAGACCAAACGGTAGTGCCCGGAATTGGTAATGGTCGCCCTGGAAAGCAAACCGGAGGTACTTGCGATGCGAGGGACGAATGGGAATGTGCAGATATGCATCCTGCATATCCAGCGCACAAAGCCATTGACCCGGTCAAAGAAGGGGCAGAAGGGTTTGAAGGGAGAGCATCCTGAACTTTTTGTATTCCACGAAGAAGTTCAGGGAGCTGAGATCGAGAATGGGTCAGAGATCTCCCGTCTTCTTTGGGACCAGGAAGAAATGGGAATAGTAACCCGTCCCCTGAAGGTGAGGAGGAACGGGTTCTATGGCCTGCTTCGCGAGAAGGGCAGATATTTCTTCCCTGACCAAAGGAAGATGGTCCCTTGCGTAAGAGGACTTCAGAGTGGGTGGCGTGGGGGTTTCTGTAGAAACTCTATGGAGTGCCCCTCCGCGATAATCTGAAGCACCCATGAATCTGTCGTTATCCTCTCCCAACCCAGAAGGTGGAGGGAGAATCTCCCTCCTACCGGTTCCTCCGGGGAGTCCGGAGAAGAGGGGAGTAGTCAGGTGGTGCGGGGCAGCGCCGCAGCTGGGGCACCCGCTGCTTTTTGGGTGGCGGGCCCAGCAGCCGCGGGGCCCTGGCGCTTAGTGGCCTGCCTTCCTGGGGTTTCGCTTGAGGCCGGCCAAGCGCTGGGTAAAAAGGATAGCGCTATGGGGATGCCGGGACGGGCACATGAATCCACAGATTTCAGAGCCGCCCTTTCTCCTGCAAATCGGTGATGTCCTTGAGATCACCGCCAAAAGCACTGAACCCCTGAAAGGTGCTTCCTGGATTGCTGACTGCACCTCTGGGACCAAACCTGACATCGGGAGTTGGCGATTGCTTAACGCGAGCCCGCCGGCAGTGTCCACTGTATCGTAAGTCGCCCCAGGATGACGACTGGCCGAACGAGCAGAACGGACTAGGTCAGCTAACTCCTGCTTGACTTGGGAGTCAGGTAAGGAGTCAATCTTAGATTCCGCCTGGGTAAGGATAGCCTTCTGGTAATCCCCCATACATGCTACATAATTCAGGGCCCGAATTCTCAGTGCGGAAGAAGCGTATATTTTTCTTCCTTACTGGTCCAGGAGGCGAGATTCCTTATCCAGGGGAGACGAGCTTAAATGTTTGGGGTGTGCTGGACTGCCGTGAGCAGCGCTTAATCACGAGCGAAGTCTGCACGGGGTGAGAATCAAAAAATCGACACCCTCCGGAGCCTGGTATAGCCTGTTGACTCTCTAGAAGCGGCCTAAGTCGACGTGTTGTTTCCAAATAGTGGAAACAAGGTGGGCGTGAGGCTTGATCCAGGGTGGCACTAAGGTAGGAGCCGTAAGGGCAGGGTCCAGATGTTCAAGTAGTTTGACCCGCTGAGGATCTGGTTCCAGAGAACGCCACTGATGTACTTCCTGGATCCTTCCTGAGCAACTCTGTGAAGGAAGATCCTCCGAGGAGTCCCTCGGCCGGGTTTGACAGAAAGCGAGGCTCGCTGCCTCTCTCGAGCATCCGTCGAGAAACCGATTAATCCGAGAACGAGGAAGAAGAATTAGAAGCAGAGAAAGACCCTGACCGCCTAGGGGAGGAACGGGTTCCTTAGGGGATCCCTGACGCTACGGTCCTGCCCCCTCTAGATCCAGAGGCGAGAGGGAGTGCTGTCTCAGGCTGCATAGGCCGGGGTGGCACTGTCGCCGTAGCGCGGCTCTCATTCTTGTGATTGGAGTCTGGCTCTCAGCCCAACAGGAAGCCAGAGTTCCCCCTGTAGATCCACCGTGGCCTTGGGGGCGTGGAGGAGGGGATAACCATACGGATTATATCCGTAAGGCGAGTATCCAGAATCCAGCTGCGGAAAACCTGCGCAGGTATTGCGCGCCGGGTACCGCGGCATTCGGATACCGCGGACCAAGATGGCGCCGATAGACGGCGGATACCCGGGTACCGAGGAGCTGTCAGAGAGCAGATGGCTCAGTAGGAAGCCCCACAGCGGTCGACATTGAGAGGCCCGTGGGGGAGTCGGTCCGACGGAGGGGAAAGTCCTCGCCGGGCGCTGGTGGGCCGGCGCCGGAGCCAGCGCCAGATCTGGTTCCTGTAGGAGGAGGGTCTGATGGTGGAGGGAATATCCCTGGCACGCCGGGACGGAGAGGAGAAAAGTCTCGGGCTGCGTTAGCGCACTCGCCGGCCTCGACGGCAGCGAAGGCTGTGGGGAACCTGGGACGACAGAAGATAGAGGGTCTGTTGTGGTTCTGATGCTCCGCACACGCTGGAGGAGCCAACATGCGACTTAGGGCTGGATCCGGGAAAGCAGAGGAGCCGCATCCGCTTAGGGGGTCCCCGCCAGAGGCGGACCGAGGGTGGAAGCGGTTCGTCCGAGGGGGACGCGATTGCAAAGCCGCCCAAAGGGTCGGGCATCTTATCGGGTTCTTTCCCGGCGGACGCCGGAGGAGCCGATATCCAACTTATGGGGGGTGCCTGCGCCAGTAGGCCGCCGCAGCCTGCGGCGGTGTACTGGGGAGAGAGGCCTTAGCCCGGGAGGTACCCGCGAGGGCCAGAGCGCAGCTCCGACGCGGGCCGACGCCCTCCAAAACCTTGAGGCTGCCGTCGGACGATCCCTGAGGGATAAAGATTTGAACCGCGACTCGCCGAGTCAGATTCGAGGAGGCCTCTCCCTGCCCTTCTTTGTCCCGCTTGTAGTGTCCTTCAGGAGAGGTTGACCCTCGCCTAAGCTTCTTCAATTCTTCCATTGAAGACATCATCTTTTGAGCAGATGGGCTTCCAGGGACTGTTGGCGTCGATCTGTGGGTAGCCGCGTTGAAGTGCAGGCAATGCGGGCACTTGTCGACTGGGTGGTTGCGGCCTAGACAAAAAAGGCAGAGAGAATGGCCGTCCTTCTGTGGCAGTTGGGCGCCGCACGAGTCGCACTTGTTTTTGGAAGGGGACGACATACACCGACGTGAACCTGACGATGTGAAGAAAAATACTGAAAACTTTTCGTTAAAAACCGACGAAAGAACAGGGCTTTGCTAAGCATGAACTTTACCACGAGGTGCTGCACGAGCTAACGGCGGGAAAGAACTGGGAGGCAGGTGTCCGGGACCGCCCCTTTATACCGACGTCGCATGACTCCGGTCACCTGACGTGAGGGCAGTCCCTCGCCAGGGACTGCTAGCTAGAAATTTTTCCGTGGGATCCTGCCGCCGCCCGGCGTCAGTCCTATATGTAATTACCTACTGCAAGAGCCCTCTCGAAGTAAGATCTACAGATATGCAAGGGGGAAGAAAAGAGAAACAGCAAAGTGAAGTCAGAGATAGCAAGAGTTGGAGAATCGCGAGACTGTCAAGAGTGATCAGTTCCTAGGTCTCATGAGAATATTCGGTTGCACAACCAGACAGACAAGAGACAGAAAAGGGGAGGATAGAAGAGATCTTTGCGTTTAAACTCTTTCTGAACAGCAAATGGGACAGGACTGTATTCAACCCTGTCACATATCCCCCTCTTTAAGAGGGAACCTGTTTTACGAAAAGGGTTCCTGAGGCACTGACGGGGGAGGCTGAGGTTCCAACGTTGACAAAATGGCAAAAGGCGTCAAAGGGAGAGAAAAAAAATTTCTGATGTTGACAGACCAGCTCCAGCCAAAATAGGCCCAGCAGAGAGTCCTGTCTATAGCCCCTGAACTGTAATGGGCTTAAACAACAGGAGCTGCAGCATCAGTGAAGGTATCAGTAGGCCCGACGCTGATGAGCCATCACTTGAAGGACTGGTGGAAAGCACTGCTAAGGCCAACCCTGTGGAAAAGAGGGTGTGGGCAGCAATGGGGGTCGCCGCCAAGGTGGTCGACGACCCAGCTCTGGTCGGCACCTGACGCAGCGACCGAGAGTGCACCAAGGAGGATTTCTCCTTGCTCTGCTCCCTCTTCCGGCGCTTGGGTTTGCCAGATGATTTGTCCTGGGCCTTGGAGGAGTGGAAGCCCATGGACGGAGCTGGCAAGGCAAAGGAGCTTCTAGCCTGGAGCTCCTGTCTCGATTTGGGTGACCTTCTGTTCCAGGAGAAAGTTTTCTAGGGCCTTCTGATGGTGCCACCGAGTAGCCTGGTTGAATTTGTGGCAGACCTCGAATGCCTTAACACTGTGGGCCATGCTGAGACTGCAGATGCAGGCATCATGGTCGTCCTTATCGAAGATCTTCTTCCTGTGCCAGTAATAACGGAAGAGTTTCTTGAGGTTGGTCGGCATAAGCAAATCTGGAAATCACTGTATGAAATAAAGTGATTAACAAACTAGGGTGAGAAAGAAAACAATGAAACAGAAGATTTGGCGGTCGACTGGAGCTGCAGTGTCTCCGTGGAGTCCAATGTGCGATGGCTGATGACAGGAAAAGAACTGAGGAGGGCGCAGGGCAACCCACGCTTGTTGTCATGAGTGGCCCCCAACTAGACTGCTACCTAAAAAAGTTCCCGTGTGGTCCTAGTGCCTGGCGGCTATAGCTCCATAGTGTGGCCTGATGCAAGAATTATGCTTGATGAAGATCTAGACAAGAGCGCTACCTGTAATGCAAATTGAAATTCTAGTCCCTGAAGAGCAAACAAAGAGACACTGTGGTTCAACGGTGGGGGGAAAAAGGAACTAAGGTGATTGGTGTTGGCCTCTGCCATATTCCAGTGTGCATGCATGTGTATGGCATGTATGCAGAGTTATACCTGCACCTCCGGCCCTTAGACCCAAGCGTGGGACTCTATGGAGCAGACCAGTTCTAGGAAGAGTTAGGAAGAACATTCTTTTTTCTATTTTTTTCGGACAGCAACACTGCAGTCTCTTGCTTCCACCAGCCAGGATTTTGTTCTTGGCACCTTCCGCCAATGCTGTTACCAACAACCATTGGTACTGCTACTACCTCTCATTGTACTAGCCATAAATTTATTCCCAAAGGGACGTCATGGTCAATCAGCTGACACACAGCGAGATTAACCCCACAAAGTAAGGTAGGGTCCCCATCCTCTTTTCCAGATGGCCGCAGTTGAAGGTTGAAAGGGGAGAGGGGGTGGAACCTTTAATAAATATAGATCTAGTAACAGGTGTTTTCAGGATATGGATGGCAAAAGAAACTCAGAGCACACCTGCCCCCTAAGGTGCTTCTTGCTGCAATACTGAACACACTTAACTGAGAAAAAAACCAGCTCACACACCACTTGGAGTACTAACACCATATTCTGTGACAGGTAATAAAGCTCAAAAGCACTCCAAATGATGTGTGCTCCGCTTTTCTTATTCATTTTCTCAGTTTTCAGGATACAGTTGGAAAATCTTGACCCCTCAGGATGAAGTATTTAACAGTCAGACTGCCCTCAGCCTTCGGGCACTTTAACTGCTGCTGGTCAACAGTTCATTCCTCTGAGTCAGGTTTTCCCACTATGTCCCCTCAGTTCCAGTCAGTATTTGTACAATTTTTTTTTTTTTAATACAAACTGGCGCTTTAAGAAGAAGTCTAACCAGTGTACAGTACCTTAGGAGTGCACTTGTTAGGTCGTTATGTAAGCAAAACTTAGTCAAATGTATTACTTCAAACAAAGTAAGAACTGTGTGTACTTGTTGACAGAGAAGGTCAACCTATATATTTAATTAATTAAACTGACTGCAGTGTAATGGGGTTTGTGTGACATGAAATCCGCAGTAATGCAATCAATGGAAATTAAACATTAATTGTAACTGTCTGAAGAAAGGAGTGTGTACAAAAGGTGAGATAGAAAAGCAATAACTTCTCTACGGTTTTGTTGACACTGCAAATTGCTGCAAACAACCCTATTAACATTTAAGTTGGGATACACTAATGGAACGCAAAATACATTAATTCCCTTTTTATTCGAAGTCAACTCCTAATTGCCTAAAATACAGAAAGCTAGCACAAAGCACATTACACATTAATGCAAATCAGCAGTGTGTGAGTGATCATTTTGCTAAAATAAATAGCTCCCTAGGAGTATCCTGAAGTTGACACGAGCTTTTAACATTCAGCATTTTTAATTAGTTTCTTTTTAGATATTATACTGGATAAAAACAGCCAAACAAGCATTTATAAAACATGACGCATTTATAACATTTAACACTCTATTTCCATAAAAAAATTACATGTGGCAGACTTCAATATAATTTGCAAAAAAAAAAAAAAATTTCACAATCACTAAAAAAGTAACGTGAGAAAATCTGAAATTCAATTAGTGTCAGGAGGGCACACATTTTTCTAAATTCTACTAGCCACGGCTAACAGATAGCCCCCAAAATCCAGAACGGGAGTAATTGTGTGTCAATAGTCAACACAAAATGTAAACTGCAGGAGATGGAAAATGACTAGGAAAATAAAATGTACACCAAATTTGCCAAAACTGAAATTGGATATATTTTAAAGTAGCAGAATGGGGTAACAAGGACTCTGCTAGGGTTCAGATTCATTTTGCAGCTCCCAGTTGCACTATATACACAATCTCACATTCAATATTTGCTTTTATGTAATGGCGGAGTGAATAAAAAGTCACAAATATCAAAGTTAATTTTGCTCGTCAGGCACCTACAGTGAGAATTATCATGGTCCCACTCTAGACGGAGGACAAAGCAAATATTCTCAGTGTTGTTCTTTCATAACAGAAACCAGATGTCATTTCATTCTTAGACTTGATTGTACTCAGAATGTTCTGTGTATCCTTTCCTTATGACAGCAGCAAATCCAACTGTTTTCACACAAACACTCTCCACTGCATAAATCGGACATGGCACAGGCCTACAAACTTGTGATCTGTGACTCCTTAGACATCATTCGTGGCTTCACCACTCATGATGCCATGGGGTCACGGCCCACCCATAAGATACCAGCCTCAGCCATATCCCTTATAGTGTTATAAATGACAAGCACCTTAGCAAACCACGAGCTATGAACTGATCAGAGCCTCCTGCTGCAACAGACCTATATGTCAATTAATCCTGTATGTTGCTTTTTATAGTTATATGTTAATATGTATAATGTAGGTAGGAAGCCCAGTATTTAAATAAATCCCTTATTTTCACATCGATACGACTCAAGTAAAAGAAAAATGGTGTTATTCGCTCAATGGGTAAATAACACTGTTTATTTTTCAGTTGCATGTGTCACACTGCTGTACAATGTCAATCAAGTTGATTGACATGGCATTCTGGCCACTCCACCACGATTCAACTCTCCTCTGCAGCCAATAGGGATGCTGCAATATATTTCTAAACCTGCTCCCACCATCTTGTCTCCCCGGTACCCAACAGTGCACTCAATTCCGGAATTCCATTTTTTTCTTTCTTTTTTCTTTTGTTACATTTTCCCCATTTTTAAAAAATATATATTTCCCCAATAGTGTCAGCATTCAAATTGATAACTCAACCAGTCTGCTGATCTCAGTCCGCAGCTGGTAAAAAAAAAAAAAAAAAACACACACCAGTCAGTTTCTGTACACACACGCTCACCACTCACCTCTGACCTGAAACTGCATTTCCCAACTTTATTTTATTTATTTTTATAATACTTCTCTAATGTAGCCATTGCCCCCCGCCTGCACTTATAGTTGTTTCTCGACTGCTTCAGTTGCAGTCCGCTATGCTGAAAAAACAAGCAGCTAGTTCCTGTCCATGCTCGGTCACCGTAGAAGCTTCTGAGCCAAAACTACAAATCCAGCTTGCTCCATTGTTCTGGACGCGCACTCCTAAAAGAAAAAAAAGGTAATTCTTTTGCAAGAGGAAGCGGTCTAGATTACACAGCACAGGAGGGGCAGCATGACTTTTATTGCTGGGGTAACCTATGAAATCAAACTATGAAACAAACAGTGACTAGAAGTTTTAACCTTTAACACAAACCACTGAAGAAACCGAACATACAATGGCCTGTGTTAAAATGTGGCATTTATTTCCATTCTTGAGGTGGTGGGACTTTCATAACTCACTTGTGGCTTTGCCACTTGGGAGTTATGGTCCTGCCCCCTCACTTATGGAAATAAACGCCATATTTTAACATAGGCCATTGTATATCCTCTCTCTTTACAACAGGTATAGATCGAAAAATCATAGAATAAAATGGATAATTTTGGACTCCCTTTCCATGAGGCATGTTACAGATGGTAGCTAGCAAAACTGGGTATATCACAACTGAATACTGAACAAACAAATGAGAAAACAGCTTTCAAAATGTGGATGTCATTACAACAGCCATGTGTAGTACTGAAGCCATTCTTTGGAATCTAAGAAAAACAGTCAAAGCCTCATACAAACAGAACATTTAAATGCGAGAACAAGTAATCTGATATACAAACTGAACATGATAGGTAGACTACAACTGAGCAAGTTATCATAATTTGTGAGGGGGCAGGACTAGCTCCACCACTCAAAAGTTATTCTTGCTTGTGAAAATAAACTGTGTATTTTGAGTCGGCCTATTGCATATCTCCTATATATATATATATATATATATATTTTTTAGTTTTTGTTGATCGGGTAGGTGCACTAGACAAATTCTGCCTATTTTCAGGCAAGACCTGGGGGAAGAGAGATACAGATGAATGCCAACTGACCTTGAACCAGATTAAGCTTTGATGGTATTTTTAGTGAATGAAGGAAATTTGGCCAGGACAACAGGGAAATTCCCCTACTCTTTTCGATAAGTGCCATGGGATCTTTGACATCCACCTGAACCATCACCAATCCAGGCAGATGGCACCTTGGTTTAACATCTCATCCGAAAGACGGCACCGCAGAAGTGCAGCACCCCTCTCATGCTGCACTACAGTGTCAGTACTGGGATATTAACCCAAGTGCCAGATGTGGGAACCGAACCCACAGCCCTCTGATCGCCTGGCCTCAGAGGTGAGTGTGCTACCTACTTAGCCACTGACACTGACATATGGTGCATTTGCAATAGGGTACCAACAGCATGTTGCAAAATGCCAGTGTATATACAGAACTAGTCATATAGCAAAAACAAATGGGTTACTCACCTGTAACAGTAATTCTAGCAGAGGTATATGTTGTTCATCCACACTGTTTGGCATGTCACATGGAGAGACATGTCCGGTAACAGAAACAAGCTGCCAAATTGGGCAGAGAGAGCCCCAGACGCCTCTGAGGCCTGAATGAGGAGGCGGGGGGAAAGCCCCATGGAGCGGCCAAGGCGCAGGGGTGGGCCCTGGGCCCAAGAGGGGGACGGGCACTAGGTGGAGCGGGTGATGGGGCAGACTGAGGAGGGAGGCAGTAGCACAGTGGTTTAAGGCTCTGAGCTGCAAACCTGGAGACCTGGGTTTGAATCCCACAGCCCCCACTTGCATACTGTGTGACCCTGAGCAAGTCACTTATCTTCCCGTGCTCCCAGGTTGCACCTGTAAACAAGCTTTCAGCTTAGTGCGTCTCTCCTGGTTAAACAATTGGGGGGAAAAAAAACACCCAACCATGACCATGTGATGCCCCTTGGAGCGCAGAGGCTCGCCCGCAAAAGCAGGGGACAGGGTCCACGGCACACCATGGTAAAGGTCCTGGACAGACTGAAGGGTATGCCCTGAGACCTGGAGAGAAGCCGAAATGGACTGGGCACCAGGACCAAATAGCTGGTCCACACAGAATGGGGCATCAGCAACTGACAATTGGACGTCAGGAGCCAAACCAGACACCTGGAGCCAGGCATAGCGCCTCAATGGGACGCCAGTGGTAGTGGCATCAACTGCAGCAGAGCTCACCCCTACCAGGTGACGGGCAAGAGAAGAAAAGGCGTTGGCATACGCAGGAATCAAGAGAGGGATAACCAGGACAGGGCCGTCGGGCATGCCAGGGGAGCTGGCGAGGTCCTGGCAGAGAAAATCCGGGTCCCCACTGGAGAAGCAGAACACATCCCATATCAGCACCAGAGGATCCATGAAGGAGGCGTCCACAGAAGTGGAGGCAGCCTGGGGGCAGGCAGGATGTCGGCCAGGACAGACGAGATAAAGAAGGGGGAACCAGGGTCCCCCCATAGTCGAAAAGCAGGCATCCGAGCCGGGTACCCTGAAGGGGTCCTCCCCATCTGTGGACCCATACTGGGAGTCCAGAGACACTGGGGGAGGACCAGGTGGAAACCACCAGATCCAGGCGAAGGCACCTGGACGGGGGCAAGGGGGAGCGGTGAGGCTGAGGACCCGCGGGACAGTCCGAGGCTGGGCCGTGACCCATGGACCGATGCGGGTAATACCCAGCACCTGGGAAGGGGGGAGGTCCACAGATGGAAGACACCTATGGACAATGCTCGTAAGATGGTGAGGCACCTCAGGGGCAGCCAGCCGCAGCCCCCAATGGGTGTGATCCCGACCCCAGCTAGGTGGCACAGGAGTAGGGGCAAGGAAATCAGTGTGGGATCCTGGAAACTCTGCCATGGGCAACGGAAAAGGGGCACCCATAGGGTGGGTGGAGGGTGACTGAGGGGAAACACCATCTGACGCAACAGCAAGGTCCCCAATCTGGGAATGTGCTGGGGTACAAAGCACCCACCGACGAGCGAGGGAGCCGCCTCAGCGAGGACAATGGAAGGCCAGGAGGTACTGTTGATGGGGGAAGCAGCCCCGTCGACGAGGGAAGCACATCAGGATGCCCCGTCGACAGGGGAAGCAGCCCCATCAACGAGGGAGTTAAATCCAGGTGTCCCGTTGATGAAGCATGTTCCCTCGACAGGGGAAAGCCTCCTCGTTGATGAGGAACGCTCCGTCAATGGGTGAAGACGTCCCGTCAAGGAGGAATGCTCCGTCGACAAGATAGCAAGCTGAGAACATCCCATCAATGGGAGAGAAGGAGCAACATGCTCAGTCGATGGGGGAAGGAGCCCTGTCGACGAGGACCGTGCCGTCGACAGAGGAATAGTGCCTGTCGAAGAAACATGTACTGGAGAGTGCTCCATCGATGGGGATGACCTGTCGACGATAATGGAAGCAACAAAGGCTCCATCGACGGGGGGAGCAGCCCCGCCAACTATGAACAACCTGGCGATGGGGGGTAGGCCCCATCGATGGTAGGAGAGAAAGGCCCTGTCGATGATGGAGGAGCCACCGTCATTGGAGCAGATCGGAGGAGCGAGAGGAGTGCGAGTCCTGCTGCCTCTGATGCTGGGATTGAGAGCCTGTGGCTGGGGACCCTTAACACAGGTCCCTGAAGTCTGTCCTGGGAAGGCTGCCTTGTCAGCCATGGATGAAGTCCCTGACCCAGCAAGACAGCCTGGGTCAAGCAGCAGCGGGGTTACTGTGAGTGAACATGGACACCTGCTGACAACAAGGAGAGCTGGGGGTACTGTGAGGAGCACAGGCCCGGCCCTATGCTTGTAGGGGAATTTCCCCGGTGTTCTGGCCAAATTTCCCTCATTCACTAAAAATACTACCAACAGCTTAATCTGGTTCAAGGTCAGTTGGCATTCATCAGTATCACCCTCCCCCGGGCGTGCCTAAAAACAGGCAGGATTTGTCTAGTGCTCTTACCCGGTCAACAAAAACTAACTATGCAGAGAAAGAAGGAGAAAAACTGGGGCCAGGGAGTAAGCCACAGGCCCAGCACAGAGAAGAAAATTTGGGTTCAAGTTCACATTGAAGACTGCAACGCAGACGATTGAGCTAGCTGCCGTGCGGGCTGAAACCAGCAGGAAAATGAACAGTGTGTACCTGGGGGCCACCCCCTTTTATACACATCCACAGGAAGTGAGGTATGGGGGCAGCCCACAGAAGACTGCTGGAAGAAGCTACCATGTGACAGCTTCACCTAGCGGATTCCCAAGAGTAATAACCTACTGCAAGAGACCTGTCCATAGAAGTGGATATGTTGTTCTATCCACACTTGTTGGCAGACTCCAAGCAGTTCTCCGGGAAGAGGGAGGCAAGGCAGACTCACCCTACTCAGGAAACAGAGATTGGAGAACAGAGGCCCCAAAACCAGCATCCCAGCATGACTCTAAGTTGCTGTGGCAATGGGTGATGAAGGTGTTTGCTGATTTCCAGGTAACAGCCCTGCAGATTTCCTGGATAGGGATGTCCCTGGAAGCAGCCACCGATGCAACAGTACGGAGGAAGGAGTGAGCTCCTACCCCTACGGGAGGCTCCTTGCCCACTAACCTATAGCAGAGATCAATGCATGATGTAATCCAGCTGCCAATCGCCTGCTTGGCTACAGGTCTGCTAGGTGCAGCTTCAGTGTAGGTGACAAACAGCTGGTGAACCTCTCGCCGAACTTCAGCCGTCCGCTCCTTATAAGAGCGCGCTCATCTTGGGTCCAACGTATGGAGCCTGTACTTGGCCTCCGAGGTGTAAATGGGGTAGTACACCAGCAGAGTCAACACCTGGTTAAGGTGAAATTCTGACACCACCTTTGGAAGGAGTTTCGGGTTGGGGGTGCAGGACAACCATGTCCTTATGGAAGACCAGGTAGAGACTTGACAGGGAATGCCTGTAGCTCCCTAGTGATAGCCACCAAGCAGGAGATGTTCCACAACAGATGTGACATCTCACACCTGTGCATCAGTTTGAATGGCTTACCCATGAACTTTGCCAGTACCAGCAGTAGACCCCATGGTGGTGGTGGTTCACGTACCGAAGGGCCGAGGCCTTTAAAGAAGCATCAGGCCACCTTCTCCTGTGCCACTGTCTGCTGATCGGTGCATGCCCAGTAAGCAGAGATGGCTGCCAGGTGCACCTTAAGGATCGTAGACCGAAGACCCCCTTTGGACAGAGACCAGAGGTAGTCGAGGGATACTAGGCACCGGACAGGACAAAGGGTCCAAGCCCTTGCCCTGACACCAAATGGAAAACATTTTCCATTTGAAGGCATAGAACCTCCTGGTCAACTCCTTTCCGGATGCTTCCACGACTGTGAGTACATCGTCAGATAGACCCAAAGCCTGGGACTCTAGCCGCTTAGGACCAGGCTGTCAGGTGCAGGGATTGAAGGTCTGGATGGAATACCTTCCCTGACTGATATCAGGTCCAGGCGTACTTGAAGACGCCTCGGGGGCTTGAAGCCGAGGATGAGGAGATCTGGATACAAGAACTGGCGAGGCCAGTCTGGAGCTACCAGGATCACCTGTGCCTTGTCCCTCCTGACTTGAGGATCACCTTATGAACCAAGGAAAGTGGAGGGAAGGCATAGAAGAGGCCTGGGGTTCACAGCCTCGAGAAAGTATCCCCTTTGCAGTGAGCCCTGCTGAGGGAGGCAGGCATGAAACATCCTCAGCTTCACATTCTCCCTGGAGGGAAACAGACCCACCCGAGGCTTGCCCCAGTGGGAGAACAGGTTGTGTACTACCTCTAGATACTGAGACCACTCGTGGACATCTCGCTCACACGGCTAAGAGGGTCCGCCAGTTGGTTTGAGGCTCCTGCCACATGGATGGCTAGGAGATCTGCCTCCAGTCGGCACACAAGGGTCCAGATGCAGAGAGCTTCCCTGCACAGAGGCCAGGAGTGCATGCCGCCTTGCTTGTTGAGAAAGTACATGGTACTGGTATAGTCCATCTGGACTTGCACCACTTGAGCCCGAAGGCTCGGAGTGAATGCTGACAGTGGCAGTCTGACTGCTCTGAGCTCCAGCAGGTGGATATGACATCGGGATTCCTTGGGGGTCCAGAGCCCATGGACTCTGCGATTCCCTTATGTGGGCATCCCAGCCTGTGAGAGAGGCACCAGTCGAGAACAACAGTCGGCTCAGGACAGACAAACGAGATCCCTTCCTGCAAATGTGCTAGGACAGCCCACCATTGGAGAGCATCCCACATCTTCTGGGTCACAGTGACCAGCTGATTGAAATGCCCACGTCAAGAGTCCACTGGCTGGCCAGCTCCCATTGAAAGAGTACATATGCCACCGGGTCCATGGGACCACAATGGTGCAGGCCGACAGGTACCACAGAAGGTGCAGGAAGTCCCGGGCAGGGTGCAAGTGCCCAACCACAAATGATTGGGCAAAGGAGGAGAACACCTCTGCCCTGTCTGTCGGGAGCCTGGCTCTGGCTTGGCAAGAGTTGAGCTCTGCCCAGATGAAGCAGATCACCTGTGAAGATACAAGTTCTGACTTGGTCTCGTTGACCAGGACACCAAGATCAATGCAGGTCTGGAAGTCCAGATCCCTGGACCTCTCTGCCTCCTGTATGGAGGAACCTGCTATGAGCCAGTCATCGAGATAGGGGTACACCCTGACCCTCTGATGCCGAAGATGGGCTGCCACCACTACAATGCATTTGGCGAACCGGAGGCAATAACAGGCTGAACGGCATGGCTTGGAAATGGAGGAACCTTCGGTGAGACAGACGAATCGGGACATGAAAGAATGCATCGTGGAGATCCAGAGAGAAAAAACACACGTTCAGCTCGAGAGATGGTATGATCAGACACAGAGTTACCATCCTGAATGTGTAGGACCTGAGAAATTGGTTCAGATTGTGCAGATCTAGAATTGGGCAATGTCGTCTCGGACAGCCGAATGAGTGTGTATGGACACCATTTCCTCCCATGGGGCACAGGCTCGGCTTGGTGGGTACTGCTCGAGGCAGTCCCTGGCCGATCACATCTAAAACCCACCTGTCCGTTGTAACAGCGAGCCAGGCAGAAAGGAAGTGGCGAAGCAGGCCCCCTACGGGAGGACCCAGAGCTGGTGTGACAGGTATGGGGGGTGGCCACCTCATCTCATCTCTGGACAGACTTGGAGGAAGAGGGTCCAGCTTGGGGACCACCTGAACCCCGTCTTCCAGGTTTAAGGGCCGCCAGAGGCCCAGACTTGGGCCGAAGGCACTAAGGTTGAGCCTGCTGCTGATGCTGCCCCGATTGGAAATGGAGCTGCTTGGTCACAGGGGCAGAAGGCCAAAAGGGCTTTCTCTTCTGCTTTTTGGAACCCTGGGATTCCTCCGAGCAGAGGTCACAGAGTCCAAGGTGGAGTTGGACTTTTCTATGCGTTGGAGGTGACTGTCCACACCTGGGCCACAAAAGTCGGTACCCAGGGAAGAGACATCCGTCAGCTTGTGCTGGGTATCCCTCGTAAAGGTGGATACCCGCAACCAAGCCGTGCAGCGCATGGCAACCGCGGCCACCACCGACCGGGCGCAGGAGTTCCCGAGGTCCATGGCCATCTGGAGCTGCTGTTTTGTAACCGGCCGACCCTCGTTGTGGACCTGCTTTACCATGGTCTGGAGGTCTGTGGGGAGGTGAGGTAGAACCTCATCAAGAGAACCCGGAGGGCATGAGAGAAGTGCGCCACGTTGGTGGCCGAGCTTGCTTGATGAAGGCCCAGCGAAGAGGTCGGCATAGACATTCTGGTCCGAATGGTCCAAAATTATTTGGACTCTTTGTCTGGGGGTCTATCGATGTTTCCTGAATTACCTGAGCACCTGAACACAGACTCTGTCACCAGTGCCTCGGCCGAGGGGTGTTCTGTGAATCCGGAAAGGGACCCAATGGACACTGCCTACTTGCGGGCCATCCGAGCTGAAAGCGCAGGGCAGGAGGCAGGGTGCTGCCACAGCTCCAAGGCAGGACCGACAATGGCCTCAGCCACTGGGAAGGCCTCCATCGGTGAATCCCCTCATTTGAGGACATCAGTGAGGGGGTATTCCGCCCATTTCTGAGTGGGTTCTAAGGGCATCCCCGTGGATTCGGAGATAAGGCAGAGGATGCCCACGAAGGAAGAAGGACCTTCCTCTGTTGAAAGACCACAGACTGATTCCTCATCCAAGGGGCAAGAATGTAGGTCGAAGTCCTCGGACTCCGAAGAGTCCGGATATATTAGATGGCCACCAGAGTCGCCTTGCACCCGCCTAGAACGGGCAGGTGTGAGGGTGATGGACAGCCTATGTGGTAGGCCTGGAACGGGCCGAGACTCCTCAGAAGGAGCCCCCGAAGGAGGCTGCTTCGTGCAGCTCCACCACAATTGGTGGAGAGGCCAGTTTTGGATGAGCCGGGATGGTCTTGACCGACCCCCTGTGGGTGAAGGAATGGTGTGGACTGGCTCCTGAGGAGTAGACGGCCTAGAGGGTGACAGCCAAGTAATGGCCGGGGTAGAAGCCAGAGCCAACTTCTGGCTAGACATAATTAACTGCTGCCACATTAAATCCTCATAGCATCGTCGGAACTTCCGCCAATATCTCTCCTCATCCGAGGAGGATGAAGAAGACTGGTGGTGGTGCCACTTCTTGGACTGCTTATGCGCCTTGTTCGGCATGTCGGTCGAAGATATTTGAGACTTTGACTTGGACCATCGGGGTCGCTCGAAAGTAGCCGAGGAGAGCCGTCGCTCTTCCTGGTCAGGGATCTGGACCATGGGGGGATTCCCAGTGGGCTGGGTCTCCTCCTCTGTGGCAGACAGGACCAGGGCCCTGAATAAGGAGTTGTTAGCCTCATCGAGCAATGATGGGACGACTGAGTCGAGGATAACCTCAACCGGACCATCGTCCCACATCTTAGCCGGCTGGCCTGACAGTGGTACTGTGAAGCCAGCGGCTGAGGCTGTAACCTCGACTGAAGTCAAGACAGAAGATTCCTGGGACCAAGATCTCTCATGGTTCCAGGAGTGTTGTCGGCGAGATGAAGTTTCCTTAGGCTCCTTGACCTTTTTATGGGACCAAGAGATATGCTTGCCCGAGGGTCCCTCTCCCTTGGTAGGGAGGGACTGGCACAACTCCCAAAAGGAGCCTGAGAAGGTGGAGCCCAGATTGAGCAGGACAAAGATGGGCATGGAAGAGGACCGATCCGTGGCCCGAGCTGCCTCCTCTTCGAAGTTCTTCATTTGTTCGAGCCGCTCAGCGGACCCCACAGCCATGGAGACCACCCAACAGGCTTTCTTGGATTTGACCAGCGAATTCAGTTTTTCTGGTCTGCCCAGCTGCAGTCATGCGAGACGACCGTCCAAGACGTTTGGATGAAAACATGACACATTTCGCATGCCTGGGATTCAAGACCGAGACCCAGGCAATAAACGCACAAGGCATGTGAATCAGAACAAGACATCTTTTGCCCGCACGGGCAGCGGCGGAAACCGGTTAAGGACTTGTCCTCCATCGCGGTCGAGATCACAAAGCGATTGGAGGAACCTCTAATGAGTCGGAGTTTGGATAAATCCGTAGATTAAGCGATGAGGGAACCTGAATCTTCCAGTGGAAAAAAAGATCTGGCATCAAGGGGCAGAGTTGAGGCATATACCACCTGGGTGAGTGGGAGGAGCCAGCTTTTAGACTTTCCGGCAAGATTTTTAAAGGGAAAGGACATGCCAACAAGTGTGGCTAGAACAACATATCCACGATCCTAGAATCAAGATTTTTGCCCTGACACCAAATGGAAAACCTCTTCCACGAAGGTATAGGATCTATGGGTCAACTCCTTTAAGGAAACCTCCACAACCTGGAGCACCTCACTGGAGAGACCCAAGGCCTGGATCGCTAGCTGCTCAGGAACCAGGCCATGAGGTGCAGGGACTGTAGGTCTGTCCCCTGAACTCAGGCCAGCAGAGCAGGGCAAAGAGGTAGCCACCATGGAGGTCTGCTGCTGAGACTGAGGAGATCCTGGTATCAGAACTGCAGAGACCAGTTTGAAGCTATCAGGATCATCTGCACCTTATCCTTCCAGGCCTTGACTACGACCCTGTGGATCAAGAGGAAGAGAGGGAAGGCGTACAAAAGGTCTGGGGGTCCAGGGCCTCATGAGGGCATCCCCCAAAGGTTCCCAGATTGTGAGGGGAAGGCACAAAACCACCTCAGTTTGCATTTCCCCAAGAGCCAAACAGATCCACTAGAGTGCCCCACCAGGAAAAGAGGCAGTTCACCATCTCCTGATGCAGGAACCACTCGTTCAACATCTCTTCAACTCAGCTGAGAGCATCCGCCAGCTGACTGTTCCCTCCTGCAACATGAATGGCCACATCATCTGCATCCAGGCAGTGCACGAGGGTCCAGGAGTGGAGGGCCTCTGGTCACAAGGGAAGGGAAGGGAGGAGTGAGTTCCACCCTGCCTGTTTAGGTAGAACATGGTCGTGGTGTTGTTCATCTGGACCTGCACAATGTGACCCCTGACTAGAGGAGCAAATTACATCAGCACCAGTTGCAATGCATGGCGCTCCAACAGATTTATGGGGTGACAGAACTCCCTGGATGACCAGAAACCATGGGCTCTGTTGTCTCCCAGGTACGCTCCACACTCCAAAGATGCACCTGCCGTGAGCATGACAGTCTGTTCTGATGGCTGTGGCCATAGGTACACCACTACCCTGCCCCCTCTTTTCTGAGGAGCATGGCCACCAGACTGGCTTGGGGTGCAAGGCCTGGTACTGCCCTTGTTGGGACTGCTGCAGAGGAGGCTGGGCTTAAAGGATTGAAAAGCCTGTTTCAGAAGCTTCTTTTCCGGGTCCATCTAGGATGATGCCACGGAATCCAGGGTGACATTGTACTTTTCAATATGGGTGAGCTATCCTTCCACTCTAGGGCCAAACATATCAGTGCCCAAGAAAGGGACATCTGCCAACTTATGTTAGGTGTTCACCATAAAGGCAGACAAACACAGGTTCTGCGATGCATTGAGACAGCCGTTGCCATGGCACGGATGCGTGAGATGTTCATGTCCAAACACGTCTGAAGCTAGTGTTTAGCCAGTGATTGACCCATCTCTGATCACAGTCACCACCATCTGCTGATCAGCTGAGAGGTGAGGGAGGATTGCATCGAAGACCCTCCTCTGGGAGTGACCGAAGTTAGCCATCACCAAGGCATAAGCAGCTGGACAGGGGTCCAGGGTCACCACAGTGTACACCTTTTTCGTTGCATGGTGAATCTTGCGGGACTCCTAGTCCAGACACTTGTCCATGTCCCCCTGCTGTCCAGACTTGCAGAACACAGTCTGTAACTAACCCACCTGCAGAGGGATGATCCGAGAACCCAGAAAGAGATCCTGTAGGAACTGTGTACTTGCGGGTCATATGGGCAGACTGTGTTGGGTGAAATGCTGGATGCATCAAAGCTACAGGGCTGGCCAATAAATGGCCTCAACCACAGGGACACCACCACCTGTCGATTCTGCCAGGTCCAAAATGTAAGGGGTTACTTAGCCCATTTTTGGACTAGCTCAGGCAGGGCAGACATGGTGTCTGAGATATGTCAGAGAAGTGCCCTGAAGGACACCGTGTCATGCTCGGTGGTCAGCTCCTTGACCAATTCTCTCTCAAGGAGGGGAGTCCCAGAGGAGGCCATGGACTTGTGATCACAGTCATTCAAAGACTCCTCGAACACAACCCTCAAAATTTTTCACCACAGACCTCCAGGGTATCCTCTACTGGTGCGATCCTCACTGACAACAGGACTGGCAAAACGGTGGCTGAAAAGGCTGCCTTGGTTGGGTCACTCACCATTGACTGCAGTGGTGATGGCTCCACCTGAAGAGCGGAGAAGCAGATGTAGGGGGCACCTGCATTGTATGGACCAGTTGGAGTGCCACTGGCAGCTGCCAGGTGACCAGAGGGTAGAGTCTAACCTGCCGCTCGATGGCCCACCATTGCCACAGCAGCTCCTAGTAGCAACACGTTGATAAGTGCTGATGACACCTCCCAGTCAAATGGGATCGAGAGCAGGAATACCACAATCGAGATCTTGATTGCAACATTGACTGTTGACCGACTACTCGATGGTGAGGGGAGCAACTCAGATGATCGTGGTAAACCTCATGCTGGCCCACATTAAGCAGCATAGGCATGGAGAGTCTGACCACTGGTGGAGGCGGCTCCCGTCAGGGACCAGAAGAGGGCACTGACCAGACCACATCCTCCTGGGTAAGGACTGGGAGCACAGGGTCTGTGAGATTGAATCTTCAACCTTGTTGAACAACTGACTGACAGGCTCGAGAAATCTCGGCGATCTGTTAGACTGGAGTTGAAATCAACTTGTTTGAGGGGGGAACCGAAGAGTCCTCAACCTGCCCAACTTGCCTCACAGCTGAGAGGTGCTCAACAGGCACCAAGTGGTCGAGCAAGCTGAGGGACCAGGAGGACTGAAATCTTTCCTGGTCTCATGACCGGTGCTGGTGGTGCTTGTGCTTATCACCACGTTGGGCAGGGCTCTCCCCCAGTGTTTGGAGGAAAAAAACATGTCCCAAAAGCTTCTAGTGAATGACACTCTGATGCTGGCCTTCCGGGATCAGCAGCACAGAGACCGAGGAGGTGCCCGCTGCTTTCGCCTCAATGGGCACAAGTTGCTAAGCAGACCAGGCTGCAGTTGAGGCTTTCTTGTAGCTCTTACGGCAATCCTTCAGATCCTGTTTGGAAGGCAGGCCCAGCGAGAGCTAGATGTTCCTGTCCTCGAGGGACTCTGGAGGCATGTTTAAGCAAAGGCTGCCACCGGCCATGACATGTTACCTATCCTATCCATGTTACCTATTCACACGCACATGTCATGCAGGTCAGTCAAACCGGGTTACTCACCTGTAACAGCAGTTCTAGGAACGGTATATGGTGTACATCCACACTTCTGGCAGTCTTCTTTCCCCTTTAAGGCTTGCCGGAAAGTCTTCCAAGCTGGCTCCTCCCACCCACCAGGGTGGCAACTACCTCGTCACTGCCCCATGACATCAGATCTTGCCCACTGGAAGCAAGACCAGTGTATCATTTGCCAGGGGAGGTCGGGTGGGTCAGTGTGGATGTAAACCATATGCCACTCCTAGAAAGTACAGTTACGTAAGAACTTACCGTAACAGTAGGACTGTCTCTTGCAGTAGGCCATTACTTATGGGAGTATCCACCAGGTAGCACTGTCAGACGGCAGCTTCTTCCAGCAGTCTTCCGTGGGGGCCGCCTACATGACATCACTTCCTGTGGATGTCGATGTGGATGTGTATAACAGTGGGCGGCCCCCAATACCTGTCAGGTGTTCAGAAATGCAGAAGCTCCCAATGCTATACTACAAGACTGATCACTCTGCTCCTGGGTCCCATCTATGGAACATCACTGCAACGTTACGCAGTCAGTGAACTGGCCCTCACTTGAGGGTAGGCTGGGGTACTCCCTCCTTTGTCTGAACTTTAAATTGGTAAAAGGCACTACTCCTCTGGGCCTGCACGAAGTGTTGGTAGCAAAATCCCAGAGGAGGACTCACCAGTCCTCTAGCTGCATGCTCTAAAGTCCCCAGGGTGAAGTGAAACACGGGGAAAATGCCCTTTACTTGCTCGGCCTCATCACTGTTCAACATCCTTCCACCTCCTGCATTTCAAGACTGCTCTTGACTTGGGATTTCAAGAAAGGGCTTAAGGCCCTACTGCTAGAGCGGCCGCCAATGCTCCTGCTATTGCTGACATACTATTCCCTGAATTAGAAAAGTTGTCCTCTTAAGAAGGCTGTGCTGGCATGTAAAACCACTATTAAACCGTCCTGGTCAGTCTGCACACTGTTTGATCTGCCTGGCCACTGACTATTCTTTTTTTTGCTCTTTCCCAGGCTCCCACGGCTGGTCAACCCTTTGGGCTGCCTACGCCCACCGCCACCACTGTGTTCTGTCCCCATCCGCCGCCCCTCAATGCTGCAGCCCTTAGGTAACCTGACATAACCCTTCATCAGGAGGGTTCCTCCCCCTTCCAGGGGAGAAGCGCCCACGGGGGCACACATGTATCCTGGGTACAGCAGGGTTGGCTCGGACACTTCTGAGCTTCATGGCGACGGGGACCGGGAGCTATCATCCGGTCAACCAGGGGGGCAGTTTTCCAATTTTTCTACCCTCCCCATTCCCCTCCTCCCTCAATGGGCTGGTCATGACAACAACCTGGGGTGGGGACGTTCGACAGCGTGTCGAGGCATCACATTGCCTACATCGTCACCCAAGCCACATCCAGGTGCCAAAGGCCCGTCCACCTCCCCAGGAGGGAAGCATCCAAAGGACACTCTGGACTCCCTCCCTGCTGGTCTCCACTCCAGACACCAGGACCTGGTGCATGAACCAGGGTCACCAGCATGCCAAGTGAATCCCTTTTGCTCAGCGCCATGACTGTTCACAACTATGTGCTTTACCTCCGTAACCCAATTTGAAATTCTGAATGTATGTAAACTTCAGTAACACATTATTACCCTTCTGTATCTGGAGCCATGAATGTGTGTAACCATAATGTAACTTACTGTTGTTACTGGATGAATACTGTCTCTCTGACATACTTATATGTAATTAATCCCAGGTTGTCCATGAAAAAGGGACTTTTAGTCTCAGTGGGCCTACCCAGTCAACAAAATGTACGGACTTGAACACTGTCTTTGCATAAATATTTACATAGGGGATATGCAACAAGTCGACTCAAAATATGCAATCTATACCAAGTGTGAGGAGGCAAAACCATACTCACGAGTGGCAGAGTTCTTCTACATCCAGAAAGACAAGATCACAAATCAAACCTAAAGTACTCAAACACAACACAAAACAGTCTCAAAGCGTCAACTGCTGCCTTAATGAAATACAGACACACTACAAAGAACACAAAACAAGAACCATTTAAAACACTTTTTCTTGATAAATATATTTTTTAAAAGTCCTTACTGACAGTAAAGTGCCATTTTATAAGTGTGATGAGCTACCCCAAAGTGTGCATTAAGGGATTTTTATGCACTTCCCAGGGGTGTAAGGACACTCAGCCTTTGGCCTCGCCCCTTACTACATCCCTGAAGCGTGCATTAAAATCCTTTAATTCACACCCTATTGTGGCTTATAACTTACTTTTTTATCATAACAGAAGAAAAAAAAGTCCTCTCGGGTTATTTCAATGGTCTGGTTAATCACCCTCCAGGGGTATATTAATGGTCAGTAAATCAACTGTTAGGGGGATGTGGCACTGTACTATGCCTCTTAACATGTCACACCCCTAGAGGGTGATTAACAAACCATTAGCATAACTCCTGGTCATGTCGTATTGCTTAATGAATCATCAGGTGTGTTTTTCTTCACATAATCCACTGCAAAGTACAATTACGTAAGAACTCACCGTAACAGCAGATCTTCAAGAAGAGCAGTTGCAACAGGCTGTTACCATTAGGACTATGCCGTCAGGCACTAGGACCCCTTGGAAATATTCTAGCTAGCAGTCTATGGCGGGGGACCACCCCTGACGGCCCTGCCCCTGTCACCCATGGTATAAAGGGGCGGTCCCCCAGCACCACCTCAGTTCGCCTGCTGGAGACCCAGCTGCATGAAGAACGGGGAACCGAGGAGGTTCTTACATTCCCAAAAGAAAGAAGAAATATCTTCCTAATTACGGGAAGGAGGGAGGGAAAGTATGCCTTCTGCAAGAGATCTTCTCGAAGATCTGCTGTTATGGTAAGCTTTTACATAACTGTAATATCTCACTTCGAGATAGAGCTCTTGCAGCAGGCTATTACCATTAGAACAGAGTCCCAAGCAGTACAAGGATACAATCCAGGTCAGTAGGGTGGATGATGCAGAGAATCACAGGGGCTCTCAAGAAAGCAGTCCCTGGAGAACAGTTAGGCCAAAGCCTGCCCTTCTTCTGGAAGCAATGTCCAAACTGTAGTGTTTGATGATGAATGTATGGATAGAACTTCATGTGGCTGCAGCACAGAGATCTGCTGCTGACATGATTCGCAGGGATGCAAACGAAGTAGCAATACCCCTAGTGGAATGACCCTTTAACCGAGCCCAGTAAAGGTTTACTGTACTGAACGAAAGACACAACTGGTCAGTTTTCCTGGAAGACAGAGTACGGTCAACGTAAAAACAAAGAACTCTATGTACATCCAGAGTATGCAACAGGGCCTCCCCACGATTGGAATACTCTGGATAGTAGACAGGTAGATGGATGTCCTGGTTGAGGGTAACTCTGACACCACCTTAGGAAGGAATTTAGGATTAGTACGCAAGGGTACCCTGTCCCTGTGAAAAATCAAATAGGGCTCTTTACACGTCAGAGCTTGAAACTCGGAAATCCTTTGAGCTGACGTGATGTCAACTAAAAATAGCGCTTTCCAAGACAGGAAGCATAGCTCGCAACTTGCGGCTGGTTCAAAGGGAGTTAACGTAAGTTTCTCTAATAAAAATAAGAGATTCTAACGGGGCAATAGGGTCCCGAATGGGAGGCTTAATGTGCATGATACCTCCCAGGAAGGTGTGGGACAGATCTATTTGTGTCAGGTTCCTGCCATCCACTGGTACATGATAAGTTGACAGTGCAGAAAGGTGTACCTTTATGGACGAGTAACTAAGACCTGCAATGGACAGGGAAAGGAGAGACTCCAAGGCAGAGTTCACTAAACAGTTGAACGGATCTAGACAACAGACACTAGCCCAAAGGCAGAAGTGCTTCCATTTCATGGTGTAGGTAGCCCTGGTTGAGGGTTTTGTCGCTGCCATTAGGACCTCCACTACCCCCGCTGACACCCCAATACGGTCCCTGACGGTCTGCAGGAGCCATACATGTAGGTGCAGAGACTTGAGATTTGGGTGCACAAGAGTCCCCTGCTCCTGGGAGAGCAAGTGACAGAACAGGGGCAGAGGAATCTGAGGTTCTATTGCCAATTGCTGCAGCAATGGGAAACAAATCTATGGAGGCCAGAACAGTGCTATGAGAATCATGCCCGCTCGTTCCACCTGAAGTTTGAGCAGCACTCTCTGGAGTAGTGGGAAGGGAGGAAATGCATAAAGAAATATCCGTGTCCAAGAGAAGGACAACGCATCTCCCCAGGAAACACCAGGCCCTGGATTTAGCAAGCAAAAACTGGGCACTTTGGCGATGAACGGGGATGCAAAAAGGTCCAGTTCTGGAATTCCCCATCTTTAGAATAGATTGTCTACTACTTCCTGTAGTAGTTCCCACTCATGGGTCTGAGATAGAGATGGCTTAGGCTGTCGGCTAACGTGTTTTGTACTCCTGGAATGTGCACTACTGTGAGTTCCTGATTGTGCTCCACTGCCCAGTACCAGACTCTCATGGCCTCTCTGCAGAGGGGATAGGAGTGAGTGCCCCCTTGCTTGTTGATGTAAAAGACCACCAACATGTCTGTCTGGATCAATAAGGGGCTTGGGAGAAGGTCCGTCTGAAATGCCTGTAAGGCGTACAGAACGGCTCTCATCTCCAACACACTGATGTGGAGGCTGTGTTTCAAAGGAGTCCACGTCCCTCTTGTCTGATTTTCTTTGAAATGCATGCCCCACCCCAGTCCCAAGGCATTCGCTGTCAGGATTTGCTGAGGACTGGGACTTCGAAATGGAGCCCTGGTCTCTAGTCGGAAAGGGGTGAGCCCCCATTCCAAAGTCTGATGCACAGCAGTAGAGATCCGAACTTGCTGCTCGAGTTCGTCCAACTGCTGATCCCACTGTACCTCGAGGTTCCACTGCAGTACTCATGTGGAGACGAGCTAAGGGCACTGTCACAATGGCATATGCTATGTGGACTAGGAGTTGCAGAAGCATTCTGGCTGACATCTGGCCGGAGGAGGCGATTTTTCACAGCAGTACCCACAGGCGATCTTGTCCGTCTAAGGGGAGGAAGGCCTTCCCTTGGGCGGTGTCCAAGATGGCCCCTATGTATTTTAATCTCTGACTGGGCCAGGGGGATGACTTGGGAAGATTTAAGGTGATCCCCAGGGCTTGGAACAGTTGGAAAGTACTGTACTTTCCAGTGTGTGCTGCAGCTAGTCCCTTGTGGGAGCTGTCTGAAGCCAGTGGTAGGGGTATATTTAATGTCCCTGCCTCTGGAGAGCTGCTGCCACCACCGCCAGGCACTTGCTAAATACTCGAGGTGCCGAGGAGAGGCCAAACGTCAGAGCTCGAAACTGATAATGCTTGCCCCAGAAGGCAAAGCGAAGGTACTTTCTGTGGGACAGTAGGATTTTTAAGTCCATGTATGCGTCCTACATGTCCAGGGAGCAAAGTCAGTTCCCTTGGTGTAGCAAGGGCAGCAATCCTGGCAGTGTCACCATCCTGAACCGTCTGTATTCGATAAAATTGTTCAGTTGATGGAGATCCAAGACAGGTCGAAGGTCCCCTGACTTTTTTGGAACTAAGAAGTGGAAGTAATAACCCCTTCCTCTTTAACTCAGTGGGACTACCCGGATTGCCTTTTTGCTCAGGAGGGCTTGGATTTCCACCTGAATGAGGCCTGTGTGGGATGGGGAGCAATGACTGGAAATCGGTGGGTTGTCTGGCGGTATCTGGGTGAACTCCAGAGTGTAAAGCCTTTCTATAATTAGGAGTACGCACAGATCTGCTGTAATGCTGGACCTACCCATGAGGTAAAGGGAGAACCACCCTCCTACTGCATCCCCCTGTAGCTTTACTGGGGGGGGCAGGCAGAAAGTCATGCAAATCATGCAGAGGTTGTTGGAGTGGACAAGGGAGCACTAGCATTTTTGGCATTTCTTGGTTCCTGTGCCCCCGAGGACAGGGAGTGCATTTTCTTTTGTAATCCCCTCTCTTGCTGCTGTCATTTCCCCTGCTGGCCTCGTTACCTACAAAAGGGTCGACACCTGGATGGAGTTGGCTCAGACATATTTTGTGGACCTCAGAAACTGCTTTTCCTGAGTCCTGCAAGCCTATGATCATCTTTTCTGCCTCGTGGCTGAAAAGAACCGATCCTTGAAAAGGCGCATTCAGGACAGCATCCTGCAAATCCTGGTGGAAGCCTGAGAACCTCAACCAGGAGTAGCGTCGTAGGCATATCCCCGTGGCAGCTACTCTGGCAGCAGTGTCTGCTGAGTCATAAGAGCACCGAAGGACATGCTTGCCAATGTAAGCACCTGACTGGAGGATGGCTTACAGCACGGACTTATTACTGGAGTCAGGTCCATACCCTCGTTCCAGACCAGAAACTTTAATGACCGGACTGTACAAGTGGCCTAAGAGTACACCTTCCGGCCAAACAGGTCCATCTTTCTGGACCCCTTATCCATTGGTTGCACGCTCATATGCTTTGGTTGTTCAGTCCTACCATGTGTGGCTGTAAGGATCAAGTCCGCTTTGGGTTGCTTGCTCAAATGTGGTTCCTCCCTAGGGGTCCTATATAAAGGGTCGGCTTTCTTAGGAACAGCCGAGGTTGTGGAAGGGTGCTTCCAGGCTAGTTTCGTAATGTCCTAGAAGAGCTCCACTAATGGTGGAAAGACCAAGGGTTTTGGGTCAGTGGCCCCTAAGAATCTCGCCAGGCGGTGTCTCTCGGGAGTCTAAATCTTCAGTCTCCCATTGGTTAAGGAACTGAATGTGTCATCACATCCAGGAAAGTGGGATCGTCCAGAGGAGATACTGGGGAATCCCTCATTGGATCCAAAGATGGAGAAGAAGAGTCTTCTTCCGACAAGGTTGTAAGAGGAGGAGCCTCTGGTGGACTCTTTTGAAGATGTGGACTGGTGTCTGCTACTGCGACTCCAGTGTCTAGAGGAGGACCTGGACAACAGGTGATGACCATGCTTCCGTCATCTGGGAGATTCCTGTCCATTGCCCCCTGGAGCTGGGCGGGCTGGCAACCAGGGTGGCGAAGGTGATCTGCACAGAGGAGAGGTCAGCTGCCTAGGCGAAGCTTGAATAGAGGTCCCCACAGGGGGTGGGGTTTGGCTCCGGCGGTCTGGGCAATAGATTCCCTTTGATAGTGTTCCACCAACTGGTGAATAGAGCACTGACCTCAGCCAAAGGAACCATGGGGCCTAGCTGTGGGTCTGTCTTCGGGTTAGGGGTGTCAGAGGGGTCTGGCGTCTGACCCTGTGATTTATTTCCCCCTGGCATCAAGTCTGACGGTGCCGCTGTGTCGAGCATCAGGTCTGGCAGTGTCATCCCCCGACGTCTGGTCAGCGGGCTCCCAAAGGGGAGGTAGTGACGGAGTGAGTGACGCCTTGTCTGTGGCTCTCTGAGGCAGGCGTCAGGTCTCCCGATGTCGGGTCAGTGGTTGGACCCTTTTTAGAGCCCTGTAGATCAGGCGATGGCTTGGAGGGTGTCGTCTACTCCAGCTCCATAGTGGAGTCAGAGGGTGCTGTGGACGGTCATTGGTCTGGAGTCCTGGCTGACGACAGCTTGGAAGATGAGCGAGATTTCTTGTGGCACTCATGTTCCTGAAGTCTCAATGTCATCGGAGCCTGTCCTCTTGTCAGATGACCCAGAGGCAACGGCCTTGCGGACAGCAGGTTCTGTCTTGCCGCCTGATGAAGAGTGGACCAATCCTTCTGGCTGAGACCATAGTGAAAGCTTCTGGGGCCTGAGAGCCAGGGAAATGGGGGCCTGGGCAGGCCCTAACCCGGAAGACTCCCCACTGGATGTCTAGGTGGAGACAGGAAGCTTCCTTGACAGTAACCCAGAGAGAGACAGGGAAACAGGAGGGACAGAGTTTGACCTCATGCTGGAGGTAGAACCTTTGGAAGCCTTATATGGGGACCTGGGAAGATATTCTGATGTGGACCTATCCTTGTCTCGATGATAGTGCTTCCCACTTGATTTCTTCTTTCTAGGGGAATAGTCCTAGCATGCCGAGGAGGAAGACGAGTTGTGCCCCAAAGTGGGTCTTCTGCATTGCGGCCACTTGTTCAAGCAGGTATGCTTTCAAAGTCTTCAGGCAGTGGCTGCGGGTCCTCCTATTGAAGCTGAGGCAATGCAGGCAGGCGTCTGGCTTATGGTCGGGGTCTAGGCATATAAGGCAGGCTGAATGACTGTCTTTTTCCAGGCTCTACTTGCTGCACGTGCACTTTGATTTCGGCCGCTCTATAGATGAAGTTGGCTGGGTAGACATGCATGACAAATCTGGGTAAAATTTGATGAAAAAAATGGTAACTGCGTGAAACACGACAAACAATGGTCGATCAGAAGTAGTAAGCATCTGTGGAGTCAAGATGCACGGGTTGACAGTGGGGAAAAAAAAATGATCTGGTGCCAGGGGATCGCCCCTTCATACCATGGGTAATGCCAGTGGCGGGGCAGACAGCACGGGGCGGTCCCCCGCCATGGACTGCTACCTAGAATTTTTCTGTGGGGTCCTAGTACCTGGCAGCATAGGCCTAATGGTAATAGCCTGCTGCAAGAGCTCTATCTCGAAGTGAAATCCATACGAGTTCAACTTTTACCAAAATATTTTCAACTTATTAACTAGCAAACTAAATGATTGATTTTTGTTCAAGTTCAGTGATTTAGGTTGAAGCCAACACAGAGCCTTTGTAAGGACACTGAGCACTGTGAAAGTTATTTTCCCATTGGGTATGTATTCCATTTTGATGGCACTACTGTGGAAATAAATGGTTATGACAGGTGGACTATAGAACTATATGTAATAGTTCCACAACAGGCATACTGTCAAACAACTATATTTTACAAACGGTATCACCCTTGGTTAGGTACAAAAACATATAGTTATCTATTTATATAAATATTTACGTAATACCTTTCCTGAGGCTATGAACTCAAGACAAAAATTCTAAGGGGACAAAATATGTGGAATCCTAAAACAAAACAAAACAAAACAAAAAAACAGATTGGCCAAATCTGTAAGGTGAAAGCAATGTCCATTACAAGAGTGACAGCAAACATAATATATATACAGATATATATTATATATATATATATAAAAATGAGTGCAACTTATCAGTAGTTAATCTTTTCAAGGTAGTTAGAAGAAAAAAAGGCCAAAACTTCCCCTTCCCATTATATTTAAACTGATTTCCTGCAATAGAAACAAACATCTTTTCAGACATCAGGTCATCGCTGGCCTTTGTAATGCCCAGTTCACTCAGTCTTTTTCTGTATATCTGCTTTTTTTTAACAGAGGTAGCCACTAGTTCATTTGTAATTAGAGTATTGCCTTCAACTTGTTCTGAAGGGTCGAATTCAACAGAAACACAGTCTTCTGTTTTCACATCTGGTACGTGTTCTGTGTTACGGGTCTCAGGATGTGTCTGTGTTTGTTGCTCCTCACCTGCACCCGATGTTCCTGCATCAGGGAATAATTGCAAAAAAATAAATAATTATTAAACTCAAACCTAATGTAATTTCTTGTTCTGCTAGTTCCAAGACCGGGAGGCTGTACCTAGACATGCCATTATAGGTGTTTATGCAGTTGTCCCTTCCAAATTCAAAACTACATCATCATCCTTGGTGAAGAATACCATAGGGTTTCCCACCTGATGTAGCTGGAACACAACAGTTCACATACCATATATAGGCTGACCAGTAAAACAACTCAAACACAGCTTGTAAAATAGTAAGGATCATTCTGGAAATGTAGCTCAAAAGATCAAAAGATAAAACAAATTACTTGTAACTGTTGACCTCCAAGAGTATCTTTTCCAGAGTCAAATTCTGATCCTGTGATGCCTGTTAACCCCCCCCCCCCAATGTACAGAATGTTTACAATGGTGGCATTTATGCACCCCAGCCCATATGCAGACCTGGCATAACCACTGAACCCCTGTTTCAAGTTAACTGCCAGCAGTAAGTGATGTGATTTCAGTCTGGAGCCAAGTTGAATGTGGGTGGATGGAAGAAAGCCAGGTGAATTACACATTACCAAAAGAGAATTCAGCCACAAAATGACAATACTGTAAATTAAAGCCGTTAATGGGAGAACTGCAAACAATATAGCTAGTTCTACTGATGGTAAACAAACCTTTTGCACTGGACTCTACGGATTCATCTCAGACCAACAAAACCCAAGGTGGCCCACAGGAATAATGTTAAGGGCATAAAAAGAAAATGTTTTCTCTGGTTGCCTTAGTCTCTATATATGAGGGTAACAAAACCAGTGGAGAAAACTCTGAAGATGGGGAGATAGGGGAAGAGAGAGAAACAGGTTACTCACCTGTAACAGTTCAAGGAGTGGTATATGTTGTTTAGCCACACTTCTTGGAATATCCTTTTCCCCTTTAAGAATCGCCAGAAGCTGGCTCTTCCCGCCCACCCGGGTGGTATAACTCTTGGCTTCGCCCAATGATGCCAGATCTTAGCCCGCTGGAAGCCAGGTTTGTGTGCCGCAGCCAGGGCGGTAGGGTGGGTCAGTGTGGATGAACAACATATATCACTCCTAGAACTACTGTTACATGTGAGTAACCTGTTTTTCTAGGGATGTGGATATGCTGTTCATCCACACTTCTTGGCAGACTCCTAGCAGTTCTCTGGGAGGAGGGAGGCAAGGTGCACACCCCCTACTTTGGGAACAGAGATTGGAGAACTGAGGCCCCAAAACCAGCATCCCGGCGTGACTCAATGTCGATGTGGCAGTGGGTGATGAGGGTGTTTGCTGTCTTCCGGGTAGCAGCCCGGGCAGATTTCCTGGAGAGGGATATCCCTGGAAGCAGCCACAGACGCAGCGGTGTGGCAGGTGGAATGAGCCCTTAGCCCTGTGGGAGGCTCCCTACCTGCCAACCCACAGTAGAGATCAATGCAAAATGTAATCCATCTGCCAATTGTCCGCTTTGCTGCAGAGGTCTGCCAGAAGCGGCTTTATCGTAGGTGACAAATGGCTGGCGAACCTCTCCCCGACTTCCCGCCATCCTCTCCTTATAATAGGAGAGAGCTCGTCTCACGTTCAAGGTACGGAGCCTGTACTCGGCATCTGAGGTGTAGTTCGGGTAGAACACAGGCAGTGTCAATACCTGATTAAGGTGAAACTCTGACAGCACCTTCGGGAGGAATTTCAGGTGGGGGCACAGGACCACTCTGTCCCTGTGGAAGACCAGATAAGGAGACTCCACCAAAAGTACCTGGAATTCCCCAGTCCTTCTGGCTGACTTGATAGCCACCAGGAAGGCAGCCTTTCGCGACAAGTGTTAGAGTTCACACTTGTACACTGGTTCGAATGGCTTGCCCATGAGTTTAGCAAAAACCAGCAGTAAATCCCATGGAGGTGGAGGTTCATGCACTGGAGGGGATAAGTGATCGAGGTCTTTGAAAAAGCGCCAGACTACCGTCTCCTGCGCCATCTTCGACGGACCGGCCCGCGCCTGGTAAGCAGAGATAGCTGCCAGGTGCACCTTCAGGGTCGAAGACCAAAGACCCCACATTGGACATAGACCAAAGGTAGTCCAACATGCTAGCCACAGGACAGAGGGTCCAGGCCCTTGCCCCGACAGCAAATGGAAAATCTTTTCCATTTGAACACATAGCACTTTCAGGTCAACTCCTTTCTGGATGCTTCCACTACTGTGAGTACATCCTCGGAGAGACCCAAAGCCTGGAACACTATCCTGTCAGGTGCAGGGACTGAAGGTCCAGATGGAGTACCTTCCCCTGACTGACTGAGATCAGGTCCAGGCGTGCTAGAAGATGTCTTGGGAGCCTGTTGCTGAGGCTGAGGAGATCTGGATACCAGAACTGGCAGGGCCAGTCTGGGGCTACCAGAATCACCTGCGCCTTTGTCCCTCCTTATGTTGAGGATCAAGGGAAATGGAGGGAAGGTGTAAAAGAGGTCTGGAGTCCATGGCCTTGAGAAAGCATCCCCCTGCAGTGATCCCCGCTGAAGGCGGTGGGCATGAAACAGCCTCAGCTTGGTGTTTTCCCCAGAGGCAAAACAGGTCCACAACCGGGCTGCCCCAGTGGGAGAGCAGGCTGTAAGCTACCTCTGGATGGAGAGACCACTTGTGGGATGTCTCGCCTACGTGGCTGAGAGCATCTGCCTGTTGATTCAAGGCTCTCGCCACATGGATGGCTAGGAGATCCACCTCCAGTTGGCTCATGTGTCTCCAGATGCAGAGCTCTTTCCTGCACAACAGCTGGGAGCGCGTGCCGCCCCGCTCGTTGAGGTAGCGCATGGTCATGTTGTTGTCTGTCTGGACTTGAACCAACTGACCCCAAAGCAGCTGAGCGAATGCCGACAATGCCAGTCTGACCGCTAAGAGCTCCAACAGGTTGATATGGTATTGGGATTCCTCGGGAGTCCAGAACCCGTGTGCCCTGTTCCCATGTGGGCTCCCCAGCCCGTAAGAGAGGCATCGGTCATGAGTACGACAGTCGGCTCGGGGCGGACAAACGGGATCCCTTCCTGCAGAAGATCTGGGATGGTCCACCACAGGAGAGCGTCCCGCATCTTCTGGGTCACAGTGATCCACTGGTCGAAATGACCATGGCGCTGAGTCTACCGGGCAGCCAGCTTCCACTGGAGTCGGCGCACGTGCAACCGAGCCCAACGGACCACGGTGGTGCAGGCCGCCATGTACCCCAGAAGGCGCAGAAAGTCCCGGGCAGGGTGCAAGTGCTCAACCAGAAATGACTGAGCAAAGGAGAAGAGAACCTCCGCCCTGTCCGCCAGGAGCTGTGCTCTGTCTCAGCAAGAGTCGAGCTCTGCCACGATGAAACATATCACCTCAGATGGCACGAGCTCTGACTTGGCCTAGTTGATCAAGTTGAGAGCAGGTATGGAGGGCCAGGTTCCTGGACATCTCTACCAATAGCTGGGTGGAACCTGCTGAGAGTCAACAGTCGAGGTAGGGGTACACTCTGACACCTCTTCCCCACGCCTTAGATGGGCTGCCACCACTGCAATGCATTTGGTGAAGACCCATGGGGCCAATGACAGGCCAAATGGCATAGCTCAGAACTTGTATAGGGTTCACTCTGTTCTGAAGTGGAGGAACCGCTGGTGGGATGGATGGACTGGACCATAAAAGAAGGCATCTTGGAGAGCCAGGGAGCAGAACCACATGTTTTGCTCCAAAGATGGTATGATCTCGGACAGAGTTACCATCCTGAAGGTGCGGACCTGAGATACTGGTTCAGGTTGTGCAGATCTACAATGGGGCACCAGCCCACCCAGTCTGCTTCAGGACCAGGAAGTACCTGGAAATGAACACTGGGTAGACTGAAGGTTCTGCCACTCGAACCACTGCCTCCTTGAGGAGGAGTTGGAATAGGTCGTCTCTCAGAGCCGACCGAATGATGGCCGATCCTATCTCCTCCCGTGTGGCGTGGGTTCAGCAGGGAGGACACTGCTTGAATTCTAAAGGCAGACCCTGGTTGACCACTTCTAGAACCCACCTGTCCGTGGTAAAAGGGGACCAGAAAGGAACTGGCGGAGCACCCCCCACGGGAGGACCCAGAGCTGGCGTGACAGGAATAGAGGTGGCAGCCCCTATCCCATCACTGAGCAGGCTTGGAGGAAGAGGGTCCACACCCACCTGAACCCCGACCTCCTGGTCTGCGGGCCACTGGAGGACCGGACTTGGGCCAAGGGCGCCAAGATTGTACCTGCTGTTGCTGCCCATCCTGAAAGGAGGGCTGCTTGGCTGCAGGAGCAGGGTGCCGAAGGGTTTTTTCTTCTGCTGCTTCTTAGAGTCAGGGGCATCCTTCTGGGTAGAAGTAGCATAGTCCAAGGTGGCACTGGACTACTCAATTTGTTTATGCTGGGTATCCGCTGTGAAGGTGGAAAATCTCAGCCAAGCCCTGCGGCACATGGTGACTGCGGCTACCACCTAATGAGCGCAAGAGTCCCCAAGATCCAAAGCCGTCTGGAGTTGCTGCTTGGCAACGGCTCAACCCTGGTCTCTGACCTGCTTGACTGTAGTCTGTAGGTCCACAAGGAGTTGCGGGAGAACTTCATCTAAGGAGCCAAACAGGGCATGAGAGAAGTGCGCCATGATGACGGCCAAACTCGCCTGATGGAGGCCTAGAGAGGAGGCAGCATAGACATTCCTGGCAGTATGATCCAGTTTTTTGGACTCCTCGTTAGGGGCTCTATCACTGTCAGCAGAGCTGCCTTTGTGTCTGAACACACAGGCAGTCACCAACCCCTTGGCCTAGGGGTGTTCTGTGAACACCAAGAGGGACCCAATGGGCACTACATACTTGTGGACCATCCGGACAGATGGTGCTGGGCAGGAGGTAGGGTGCTGTCAGAGCTTCAAGGCCAGGCCAACAATGGCTTTGGCCACAGGAAAGGGTTTTTTTAGTGTATCCCCTCTTTTAAGGATATCTGTAAGAGGGTATTCTGCCCTTTTCTGGACAAGCTCCACGGGCGTCCCCACAGATTCTGAGATAAGGTGGAGAATCCCCAGAAATTACGAAGGGTCCTTCTCTGTCAACAGAAATAAAAGGCAGAGAACAGCAAGAGGAAGGAGCTGCTGTTATAACTATA
This sequence comes from Neoceratodus forsteri, assembly GCA_016271365.2. Taxonomy (NCBI): domain Eukaryota; kingdom Metazoa; phylum Chordata; order Ceratodontiformes; family Ceratodontidae; genus Neoceratodus; species Neoceratodus forsteri. The sequence continues at coordinate 1,631,441,727 of CM028130.1, read as the reverse complement.
CTTCTCTACTGGGACTAAAGAAATGGAAATTACGTACTTACCATAATTATTGATCTTCTTGGACAGTCTCCATCACTCATTCACACTAGTGGGACAGCGCTGGAGGCGCTAGGACCTAGCGGGGGCCAAAAATTTTCAGAAGGGTGGCGGGCCCGAGACCACACACGACGGGCACCGCTGAGATTAGCCCACGCCTGTGTAGGCTATCTCGGTATCGACTCTCCAACCGCCTCAGTACCTTTTCAATTGAGGAGGTGCAGTGTAACTAATAAGAATAACTCATCCCGAGTTTCTGGGCCTGAGAGTGCCCAGATGGCCTTTGCAAGAAAGGTCAAAGAACAATGTCTTCACAATCTGAATCATAGGACCATGAAGATCAAGAAAGAAAACGAGTGAACCCAGGGGATGGTGGGTGGGCGTGTGAATGAGTGATAGAGACTGCCCAAGAAGATCAATAATTACAGTAAGTACGTAATTTCCATATCTTCCTGGGCTAAGTCTCCATCACTCATTCACACTAGTGGGAGAGTACGGAGCTAAAACTAACAACCCTGAGTAGGGTTCACTCAGAAAGGACGTCCAAGGACTGTCCTGCTAATAAAAAGAGCCGTCTTGTAAAGAGCATCTAGAACATAGTGCTTACAAGATAAGTGCTCGAGTTGTAACTTACCACTTTGCAGACGACTGCAATGGGCACAATATCAAAGTCTGCAAGGAAGCCGCAACCACTCTAGGAGAGCGGCAAGAACCCAGCCTCACAATTTGGTATAGGACCAAAATTAATAGCGTCAAAGATATGTACTACTCTAATGTAAAGGGACCTCAGGAACTGAAAGAGTCGGAGGTAAAGTCTACTGGTTCAGGGTAGACCAGAAAGTGCAGATGGAAACTCCCACCATCAAGTATGGCTGACCTGTGAAAAACAGGTCCGGGAGCACCTGAACCCCTTACTTGGTGAGTAAAGGGGGTCCCGGTGGGGTTAGCCCATCAAGGAGAATGGTCTCTACTTAGTCACTGGAACCTTCCTGATTGAAGGCCAAGCACAACTTAGAAGCCTCTTGTGGTGGTCTAGTAGAACCAGATCCTACCCACTGCATATTCCAAAAAGGAATCATCCTGCCCTGCGTGTACAACCGTAGTAGCAGTCCCTGAATTCAGGGAAGAAAGGAAAAGTGTACAGTAGGACATGTCCACTGCGGAAAAAACATTCAGACAGAAAAAAAAAAAAGGGCTGGATTTCTAAGGCAAAGAGAGGCAGATGTGCGTCAAGGAGGGACACAGCAGGACCAATTTAGGGCTAACCCATTCACTGAAAGTGACTGAATAGCGGCAGAAGTGACTCAATGCAGTGAGGCACCACTCACTCAGATCTCCCTGAACGGAGTAGAAAGGACTCTAGTTTGCTTTGCTGAAAAGCAAACATCACAGCTCCGTCATGCACTCGGAGAGGACAGCTTCACGTGTGACTGGCACGGAACCAGTGCGTAGGAACCGAAGGTATGAATATTTGAGAAGCCATCTCAGAAAAAGACCTACTTGACCTATGGTCAAGAAATCAGCATGTTGTCTGTTAAGTTGAAGCAAGCAAGGAAGTAGGAACCTAAGTTCCAACTCGCTGAAGAGTCACTTATGTTGCTGTGAGGTTCTGATCAAGAGAAGAAAGCCTAATAAAAAAAAGGGGACCAACAGACTGGGCAGTCATCTAGGTCTAAAATATCTCAGAATAAGAGAAATCTCTTTTGGAGAAAAGAGATGACCCATACCTCCGCTGGATCGGACTCCCCCTAGGAATAGAAGAAGTCAGGAACTCTTTACCGTAGTTTAGAGACTACCGCCTCAGGGACTGAGGCGGAACCTGACCAGCTCCAAAAGTGTGGTATCAGGTAATTTCAGCTAGGTCCAGTGCTGTGAGATATATATTTTTTAAACCATTAGTCCAGCCTGACAAGGTTTCAGGCTGCTATCTCGCAAGGATTGCCTGATACAAAACTGACAAAGATGTCATCCCTCTGAGGTGCAGGAGGAGCCAGAGCATACATAACTGAAATCGTGACCGGACTAATAATCACAGCTGAAGAGATGTTAACCACCTGCAGAAGAAGCCACCAAAAGGGCAGTATCAGAAGGGGGCTATATACCCCTATCAAAGGAGCGGAAGTGTCTGTGCGGCTCCTGACCATTGAATTAGAATGTTCCACATAGTGTAATTGTCTTGACGACTGAATGAGTCTAGACGCAGAGGTGTATGGTCCACAGATACAGTCTGAATACTATGGTGGACCCCATCACTGAGGAACTACTAAAAAGATCTTCCATCATGGACTCTGATGATAGAGAGGGTGTGCCTTCAAGTATATAAAATGAGTCATCCCCTGCATCACTGACCAGAAGGACAGGGAGAGACTCATCTAGATGCACTTCTACCCCAGAAGGACCCCTAAGAAAGGAAGCTAAGAAAGTGCTGAGCAAATGAGAGATTCCACTGCCACAACAGTACAGAGGAGTTCCATCAGCGGGAAACTACTTGATGTCACAAGATTCCACGCAAACCGCCACTCACTAAGATGTGTGGAGAAATAATCCGCAGAACATAACTTTATTCTGTGGAAAACATCTTGCCACAAGTTCCACAAAGAAGAGGTCTGCATAAGGAAATCAGTCACTAGTTCTGCCCGACAGCACCAGCTGGCACCCCTGAGGCACCAGCATCACTCGTGACACAGGCAGGCACCAAGCAGTGCCTATGCGAACCTGGGTGACACCCGTGGGCACCTGCAGGTACCCCCAGCACCCATGGCACCCGGACACTCATGACAACAATGGTACCCGAGAGCACCCATGGACTCATGGCACCCATGGTGCCCACAGCACCACCCGCAGGTGCCCGGCAATGCCTATGGCACCCGCAGGTGCCCGGTGCTACCCACGGCATCTGTGGGCGCTGCTAGCACCGCCGGCAGCCAACAATAGCACCCGTGGTGCCACACAGAGACAGCGCTGACCCAACACCAGTGGTGCCATCCACAGCACAGATGCCAAAACCAGCAGCCATGGTGCCAGAACTGTGGCATCACCCATGGTGCCGGGCACAGTGCCAGGACAACACCACCGTGGGACTGCCAATGGAGAATCCTGAGAAGGAAAAAGGTAGTGCCTGTGTCAGACCCTCATGCGGGGGTAACGAGGGCCCAAGGATGGCAGACACACCAAAAAGGCACCACGCTCATCCTGATCCAATCGACCCGGTCCAGCAGCTCTGGGGCCCGGAGGCCCCGAAATCAGAAACAGTGGCCAGGAAAACTGGATAGAAGTTGAACCCACTGCTCCACAGGAGCGGCCCAGAGGTGAAACTGCTCCGGAGTCAATAATGCGGCCAACAGGAGTGGGGCCAAGGGGAACCCACCGAAGTTGGCTCAGGCCTATCGCCCCTCCTGACCAACAACCTCATGCAGACGTACCAGAGGGCAACCTCGAGCAGCACAGATTCTTCTTTCCTCAACGAGGAAGAAGAGCTCGAGGTTAAGTGGAGCCGATCCCAGAACCGCTAATTCATGCTTTGCAGACACCCCCAAATTTATCAAAGGACAGCTGACCGGACACAGCCCCTCTGCCATAACTTTCAAACTAAGTCTTCCTATCATCACTGCTACTGTCTAGGAACGACTCTGTTGATGGCAGGTGAGAATTTATTTTTCTTCTTCATAATCTCCTTCTCTTGTTCATAAAATAAGAAATTAATACCACAAAAATGTTAAACTAAACACTAAAAGTTGCTGTCGTATAGACGAAAACGTTGACTCCGGCAGACGAGCGACATCGACATCCGAGCACACTCGATGGCAGGAGAAAAGGAACTGAGGTGGTTGGAAGGTCGACGTCGAGATAGCCTATACAGGCATGAGCTAGTCTTGCGCATGCGTGGTCCTGTCTCGGTGCTGACCCTTCTGAAAATTTTTGGCTCCGGCACTATCCCACTAGTGTGAATGAGTGATGGAGACTTAGTCCAGGAAGATCTAGAACTCTACTACTGAGACCTTCAATTTAGGGTAAAAAAAAAAAAAAAATTAGTGTGTTTGTCTGAGCTGGCTGAAAAAAACTGTTATCTGTTCAATTAACTAGGTGTAGGAAGAGCTGTAAATTAGGGGGAGTGGCCTAGCTAGAAGGAAGCCAGGTGTTTTGGATTTAAAAACTGCCCTAGATAACTTCTGGAAGAGAACAGCAAGAGGAAGCAGCTGCTGTTATAACTATACTTCTCTACTGGGACATACTGCCCTCCTTCCCTCTCCTCCAGCCTCGCCACCCCACCCTAGCCAGTTCTACTTTTATAGGCACAGGATTTGACTGACAACAGGAACTTCCTGTTTAGGAGCAGGAAGTGAGTGATCACAGAGCCACAAAAGACTCACCATCCTAGAAGGAAAAGAGTAGCTCTCGGTCCCCCCCCAGCTGCTGGAGGTCTGACTCTGAGCAAGTAAGGAGACTACTGAGAAATATAGGAACTTCTTGTCTCAGAACAGGAAGATCAGAAGCTTAAAGGGCACAGAGGCAGTATAAGTAGGGAGAAAAAAATATATAAACCAACAAACAGAGGAAAGAGTAATTGTTCAAAACAACAGTTAAGGTGCCAGAAATAAGACATGATGGGAGTGGTACAGTGCAGTGGCTGTGGAGCAGCAGTCTTCCGGGAGATGTTCTGGAAGATGTAGCGTTTTCCCATCTGCAGGCACCTCTCTGGGCTGAGGAAGGAGGTTGCTCATTTCCAAGCTGAGTTGGCCAGGATTTGGGGGACCTCTTCTCCCACCCAAGGACCACCAGGGCCACTGCCGTTGCCTCAGAGGTGGGAGCGGAACTATGGGGGTAGGTGGGGACGACCACCCTGGGAGAGGACAGGAGAGCTGCCTTTTGGCTCTTCAATCCTGCTCCTGCCCCCCCCCCCGTGTCAGCTCTCCGACGAGCAGAGGTTGTTCCTGAACTCGCTGGCGTTGCTTGAAGTAAGGCATCCAGCGCCACTGGGCCAGCTCTTACGGAACTGTTCAATCTTCTTCGGGGGTATTTCAGTCATCAGGTTACACTGTAGGAATGAGTATCAAGCAGTGACAAGAGAAATAAGACAGTCTGGGAGGCCGGATCTCCAAAAACTTAAGACAGGAGTCCTTGAAGCATGGCCCTACCAAATCCTGCATGAGCTCTTGGCGCAATGTCCAGACTGTAATGCTTGGTGAAAGTGTGGAATGTACTCCAAGTGGCAGCTGCACAAATAACAGCAGCTGAGACCTCTGAGACAAGCCACCGAGGTAGCCATGTCTCTGGTGGAATGAGCCTTTAATGCACCAGGCAATTCCTTGCTGTATTTGTTGTAGCAGAACACAATGCCATATGCCAACCATTTAGATAAACACTGCTTAGAAACTGAAGTGCCCTCTCTACCAGGGGCAAAAGAAACAAACAACTGCTAAGACTCTCTGGACTCCTTAGTCTGAAGCAGGTAATATTTCGAAGTTCTGTGTACATCTAGCATATGAAACAGTGCTTCCACTGGATTGGCACACTCGGGGAAAATAAACAGGAAGGTGGATAGACCAAGTGTGAACTCAGAGATCACCCTTGGGAGAAACCTAAGATTTGTGCACAAAGATGCCTTGTTTTTGTGAAAAATCAAATAAGGCTCCTCACACCACAGAGCCTGAAGCTCTGAAATTCTTTGAGCAAAAGTAATTGCAACTAAAAAGAGTGCTTTCCAAGAGAGAAAACGCAAATCGAAACTCACGATTGGCTCAAAAGGAGATGGTCAACTTTTCCAAAATAAAAGTCAAGTCCCAAGCTGGGACAGGGGAACTGACTCGGGGTTTCAAGATGCAGGATGCCCCTAAGGAAGGTACGGGAGACATCCAGCTGAGCAATCGTCTGGTCATCCACGGGCTCATAAAAGGCAGAAAAAGCTGAAAGGTGGACCTTGAGAGAGGAATACTGGAGGCCCGAGTCACACAAAGAAATCAGGTAGTCCAGTACATGATTTACAGAACAGGTAAAAGGGTCTAAGGAATGTTTGGCAGCCCAGATGGCAAACCACTTCCACTTCACAACATAAGTGGTACAGGGGGAAGGCTTGCAGGCACAGCCACCAGGACGTCCGCCACCCTGTTAGAGACCCCGAACCTGGCGATGGCTACGTCCTCAGGAGTCATGCATGCAGATGGAGGGATCGGAGGTTGGGATGGACCAGCCTCCCCTGATCATGAGTTAGCAGATTCCTGCACGGGGTAGAGGGATCGAAGGTTCCTCCGCCAGCTACTGAAGCAGAGGGAACCATATCTAGCGAGGACAGAATGAGGCTACCAGGATCATGCTGGTCTCCTCCACTTGAAGCTTGATCAGCACCCTCTCTATGAGTGGAAATGTAGGGAATACATACAGAAATCTCCAGCTCCAACAGAGGGACAACACGTCTCACCACAAAACTCCAGGCTCTGGAGCTAGCGAGCAGAAATTGGGAGACAAAAAGGTTCAACTCTGGACAACCTCATCTGTTCAGCAGATCTTCTGCTATGGATGAGAGAAGCTCCCATTTGTGCATGCTGGACTAGAGTCCTGCTGAGACTATCAGTCATGGTGTTTAGGACACCTGGCACGTGGACCGCAGTGAGAGTCAGACTGTGCTCCAGTACCAAACACCACATTCTCATGGCCTCCCTGCAAAGGGGGTATGAGTGAGTCACACCCTGCTTGTTGATGTAGAAGACTACATTCAGATTGTCCGATTGCAGCAGTAGTTGGCCTGGAGCAAGATGCTCTTGAAAAGACTGTATGGCGTACAGCACCGCTCTCATCTCCAAGACACTGATATGCAGGGCGGCTTCCCACTGGGACCAGGAGCCCCAGGTTTGAAAGGGACTCAGGTGTGCTCCCCAGCCTAGACCCAAAGCATCCGTGGTTAGGGTGTGATGAGGGGAAAAAATCTGGAAAGGAACCCCTTGAAGAAGATTCAAGGTATCCATCCACAACTGCAGAATCTTGCAAACTGGGGAGGAGATCAAGATCATTTGGTCTAACTTGTCCGTATGCTGGTCCCACAGTAAGTCTGGCCAGTGGACTGGTGGGAATTGCCACAGTCATTAGACCCAAAATCCTGAGGTACAGTCTGGCAGGAATGTGCCAACTCTGAGCTTCAGCCATAAGGCATTCCACCCTGTTCTGGGGCAAGAAGGCCTTCCACTGTTTGGAGTCCAGATCCATCTCAATGAACAGCAGTATTTGGAATGGCACTAGAACGGACTTGTGCAGGTTGACTGTTATGCCCAGACAGTGGAAGAGCTAGAAAGTGCACTCCAGATTCAGCAAAAGCTGATCCCTGGACGGGGCCTTGAGAAGCCAATCATCCAGGTAAGGGAAAACGTACAGACCCTCTTCTGAGAGCTGCTGTGACTACTGCCAAGCATTTGCTAAAGATGCACGGCCCAGAGGATACGCCAAAGGGCAGCACTTTGAACAGGTAGTGATTGCCCTGAAAGGCAAAGCAAAGAAACCTCATGTGAGGAGGAAAGATCGAAATGTGCAGGTAAGCAGCCGGCATGTCCATTGAACAGTCAGTCCCTGGCCTTGAGGATGGGAGGGACATGAGGCCTGGCAATGTCACCATCTGGAAAGTACAGTTACGTAAGAACTTACTGTAACAGTAGAGCTTCAAGAGGAGCTCTTGCAGCAGGCTACACTATAAGGACTATGCTGCCAGGCACTAGGACCCCACGGAAAACCTTCTAGCTAGCAGTAGCCAGCAGGGACCGGCGTCCCCTGACGTCGGACCACCTCCAATGTCCGCCAATGGTATAAAGAGGGCAGTCCCCAGCCACTCCCTAGTTCTCCCGCCGGAGACCTGGCTGACAAAGAGTAGAGACTCGAGGCTGGTAGAAAACCGTGCCAAGGGCTAGTAAGAAAAGGAAAAAAAGGACCAAGGGGAAGGAGGTTGGAAAATAACGCCTGCTGCAAGAGCTCCTCCGGAAAATATGGAAATTACGTACCTACCATAATTCTTTATCTTCTGGACGAAGTCTCCACCATTCATTCACACTAATGGAAGTAAGCTGGAGGTGCTAGGACCCAGTGGGAGCCAAACTTTTTCAGGAGGGCCAGCGCAGAGATGGAGCCGCGAGGAAGTCAGGCTCGTGCAGTACAGACTGTCTTGGTGATAACCCTCCAAATGCCTCAGTACCTTTTTCTGAGGAGGTGCAGCATAACTAACCTAGAGAGGACTAACCTAAAAATCAGACATAAGATAGTCCCAATGACCTCTGTAAGAAGGGTCAAAAACAAAATCTTCACAGTCCAACCACTGAGGGAGTGAAGACCAGAAATAGAGAAGTGAGCTCGGGGGATGGTGGGTGGGCATGTGAATGAGTGGTGGAGACTTCATCCAAGAAGATCAAGAATTATGGTAGATATGTAATTTCCATATCTTCCTGGACATAAAGTCCCCACCACTCATTAACACTAATGGGAGAGTACTGTCCTAAATAATCCCCCTAAGACGAGCAGCAGTGGGGGGAGAGAGAGGAGCTCACTTTTTAGGACAGGAGTCCATTAAGAATTGTCCTGCCAAATGACTGATGTCGTCTGGCATGGACATCCAAGGCACAGTGCTTGACAACAGTATGCACGGAGCTCCAGGTAGCCGCACTGCAAATGTCTGCAATGGGGACATTACGAATTTCTGCCAGAGATGCCGTGACTGCTCTGGTAGAGTGAGCGTACACTCTTCCTTCCAATTTGATCTGTGCCATGGAATAGCAATGGCAAAGGCATGCCACCAGCCACGGTGAAATGTACCTAACAGCAACAGATTGACCCAGTCAGGTCGTGCTGAAGGAAACAAAACAGTTGTTGAGCCTTGCGAATTTCCTTTGTTCTATCCAGATAGAACTGCAAGGCTCTCTCTATGTCTAGCGAATGAAGGGTACGCTCTCCTTCCTTCTGGAAGTTTGCAAAGTAGGTAGGAAGGACTAAAGGTTGATTCAGATGCAATTCTGAGACAATCTTAGGAAGGAACTTAGGACGAGTCCGAAGAACTACTTTGTCCTTGTGAAATACAGTATACGGGGGTTCTGTGACCAAGGCATGTATTTCCGATACCCTACGAGCCGAAGTAATGGCCACCAGGAAGATCATCTTCCAAGTGAGGAATTTCAACTCGCAAGTAGCTAAAGGCGCGAAAGGTTTACGACTGAGCATGTCTAGCACAAAGTTAATGTCCCAGGCTGCAACTGGGCGTCTAATAGGAGGTCTGGTATGCAGAATACCCTTAAGAAACCTCTTAACTACAGGTAGCTGAGCCAGCGACAAGAGAGTACTGGCTCATGATATGTTGAAATTGCACAAAGATGACCTTTGACTGTTGAGTATTGCAGACCTGTGTTTGACAGGTCTAAGAGATACTCCAAGACTTTACTCGGTGGGCAAGAAGAAGGATTCCAAGAGGATTTTGTACACCAGACAGAGAAACGCTTCCATTTAGCTGTGTAGGTTTTTCTGGTGGCTGGCTTGCATGCGGCCAAAAGAATATCTGAAACCCTGCGAGAAACATTAAACCTATTCACCTCTAGCTCCTCAGAAGCCAAGTGTGGAGGTGAAGAGACCTCAGGTTGGGATGGACTACAGGGCCCTGGGTCAGGAGGTTCAACTGAAGGGGAAGTGGTTTCCGATAGTAAGTTGATTAGGGGAAACCAGATCTGACTAGGTCAGAATGGGGCGATGAGCATCATTCTGCGCCCGCTTGAGCAGTATCCTCTGAATTAGGGGAAAAGGAGGAAATGCATATATAAAGAGTTTTGTCCACTGCAGCTTGAGTGCATCCCAACAAAAAACTCCAGGTCCTGGATTTCTGGAGCAGGAGAGAGGCAGTTTTGTGTTGAGTGGGACACAAAAAGGTCCAGGTCTGGAGTTCCCCACTCTTTGAAGAGTGACTGAACAACGGTTAAGTCGAGAGACCACTTGTGAGGATCTGTCTCTGTTCTGCAGAGACGGTCTGCCAGCTCGTTTTGTACTCCTGGGATGTAAACCGTCTGAATCAGAGCCTTGTGCTCCAGGCACCATTCCCACATTCTCATTGCTTCCCTGTATAATGGGTAAGAATGTGCACTGCTCTGTTTGTTGTAATACATCCCTGCCTTGTTGCCCGTTTGAAGGAGAATGTTCTTGTGACAGAGTATGTCCTTCAAAGCTCAGACTGCATAGAGGATGGCTCTCATTTCCAGGACGTTTATGTGAAGTTGAGACTTGTCCCGAGTCCATGTACCCTGGGTGTGGCGATCCCTGCAGTGAGCTCCCCAACCTGCCATGAGACCCAGCATCTGCTGCATCAAGACAGCTCGCACTGAGCTGTGTTCTCTGATGAAGCGGGCCATCAGTAGGATACTGCTCCTTCTGTCCTCTGGAAGAAAAGTTTTCACACAGGAAATGTCCAGAAGGATTCCTATGAAAAGGAGCTTCTGGGATGAATGCAACTGTGACTTTTTGAGGTTCTGTAGGACTCCCATGGACGTGAGGAAGTCTGAGGCCGTGGCCACGGCCTCCAGTGTCTCTTGCCTGGAGGGGCTTGCTAGAAGCCAGTCGTCCACATATGGGAATACTTGGATTCCAGTTTTCTTTAGGTGTGCCACGAGAACTGCACAGCACTTTGTAAAAACTTGAGGCGCCGAGGATAGCCCAAAGGGCAGAACTCTGAATTGACAGTGCTGACCCAACACCACGAACCTTGGGTATTTGTGGTGATTTGGGTGTATGAGAATGTGCTGGTTGGCACCCTGCATGTCCAGGGAGGCTAGCCAATTGTGTTGAGGAATCAAAGGTAGCAGGGTACAGAGTGATATCTTGAACTTTTCCTTGTGAAGGAATTTAACATTCTGAAATCCAGAATATGGTGTATGCCGCCAGTTTTCTTTGGAACCAGAAAGTAATGGGAGCAGACACCTGTGTTTAGTTGATCCAGTGGAACTACTTCTACTGGCCTGTTGCTCAGAAGGCCTTGTATCTCAGAAGCAAGAAGGTGCGACTGTGCCACATACAGCCTGGGCTGTCACTTGGGAGGATGATCCGGAGGGGTTTCCGACTGATTGAGAGAGTACCCCCTTGCGGATTATCCTGAGGACTCATTTGTCTGACGTTATAGATTTCCACTGGTCGTAGAACTGAGTGAGACGTCCTCCCACTGTGGAGGAAGAGTCCCCATCTGACAGCTGAGCTGGGACCTGGGCCGGAAACTCAGAAGGCGGCACTGGCGCTTTTGGGCCTTGTGCTTTCTGCTGCGCTTTCTTTTGCAGCTGAGGGGTTTGGTTTCTGTTAAACCTTCCTCTGCCTTTGCCACGAAAGGATGGACGGTAGTGAAACAGACGCTGTCCCCACCTCCTCGAGAGGGAGCGGGTGTAGGTCTAGCTGTCTTAATGGCAGACCTAGTCTTTTGTGTGGCCTCTAGTCTTGTTCCACCTGAGGTCCAAACAGATACACACCGTCGAAAGGTAAGGCCATGACTTTTTGCTGGGCGTCATTCGTAAAGCCTGAAGTATGCAACCAGGAATGGCGACGGGTGCAAATATCAGCTGCCGCTGCCCGGCAAGCAGTATCGAAAGCGTCAATTGCAGCTTTAATTTGTTGATTATTGGACTCGATACCTCTAGTTGTGGTCTGTAATAGCGCTGAGTTAACCTCTGATTCGGGCAGAGCTTCTACCATTGCTTTGAGAAATTGCCAAAGAACATACTCATATGGAGAAAAATGGCCCTGGTAGCTGGCAATATGCATGCCCAGGGTTGAGGCAGCAAAGACTCCCCTACCCCAGGTGTCGATCTTGCGAAAGTCTTTCTTTATAGGATGGGCTGTAGATTCCTGAGGGAGGACAGCCTTATTCTCTGCCAGGACCACTATGACATCAGCAAAGGCTTGCGAGGGGCATACTTCCTATCTATGGACTTGCCCACAGAAGGAATAAGAGCCGGATTCTTCTACACCATCTGGGAAAGAATCTCGAAAGATGGCTGTACTAGAGGGCTTAAATCCATAGGAATTTCTGGAACATGTAGATACTGGAGATGCAGAAGCTTCCCAGGATCGATTTCCATGGTCTGGAGAGAAAGAGCAGAATTTAAATTCTTAAGCAGAGACTTAAAGGAACGGTCTTCAACAACAGGATCTGCGGGAAGATTGATCCCTGCCCCCTGGGCTGAACTGGCATCAACATCATCACCCAGCTGAAGATCCGGATCGGGCTCAAAATCATCTCCTGACAGTCTGGGGGGACTGTATAGACAGGAAAGGAACGAAACCTAGGAGGAAGAAGAGGAGGAGAAAGAATCAGAGTCGAAAACCTCTGGAAACCAGGTGGAGCCGTACACATCCTCGGCGCCATCGAGGAGAATGGCGCCGAGTACAGAGACAGCGTCAACATAGAAAATGGCACCACGCATGGCACTGACAGAGTGTGGCACTACACTTGGTGCCAACATCAGCCCTTGGCACCAATGGCATGTGGCACTGCAGACGGCGCAGACACCACCTACGGCGCCAAAAAGGACCTCGGCACCGGAGAAGCCGGCACCGCAGCCGACGGCACCCTCGCAGAAGTCAGAGAACTGCGATTTGAAGGTAAAGGATGAAAAATGGCAAGAGATGAAGGCATTGGTGTGGACCACTGCGCTGCAGCCATGTAGGGGAATAGACACCAGAGCGTGGAATAGACAGCACCAAAGAAGGCACCTCGCAACTAGGAAATCCTAGCTGCCCCACCTGCCGATCTGAAACAGACAAGCCCGAAGGCCCAGCGACGGACTGGCCGGTTTGGGCAGCCGGAACAACCTCTGAGCCCACTGTTCCATAAGAGCGGCGCAATGGTGAAACTGCTCATCAGAAACCCCTACAACAGGCGGAGAGAATATCAGATGTCGAAGAGGCCGGCTACCAGAGACAGAAACCAGCAACTCCGAAAGAAGCAGAGACTGGTTCCTGACCCTAACAATTGACCGTCTATGCGGAGACGTACCAGAGGCCGACCTCAACTGATGCAGTTTCTTCTTCGGCCGGTGAGCTGAAGAAGAGCTCGAGGTCGAATGGTGCTGTGAATGTGACAATTTCTTTTTATGCTTTCGGGTGGGACAGCCCATCCACCCCCAGCACTGGACCGACCGTTGTCAGACCCCCCCTCTGGAGAGGGTGGCAGACCAGACTTGGCCCGGCTGACTGAACAGCTTTCATACGATGTCTCCCTACTGTCACCTGCCTCACTCATGACTCAGTCAATGGAGGGCTGAAGACTTCTTTTTTGTACAAGTATGTAATTTATTAAACTGTAAATCGGCACTTTTCATGATAAAATACAAAATAATAAAACTGAAAATAAAGCTGCTAGTTTGAAGTTTGACTCCTGGTGGGCAAGCGTTGTCATCACTGAAGCACACTTGGCGGGAAAAAAGGAACTGTGGCGTCTGGAGGGTCGACGCCAAGATGGTCTATACCGCACGAGCCTGTGAGTAAAGAACGAGACAGGAGGGACAGTGAAACAGATGGATGGCGAGAGAAAAACCGGAGAGGGGAGAAAGACCCCTACGGATAAAACTGCAGGGATTCCACCACTGCCTGAGGCTTAAGGGTAGGAGATAGACTCCACTGTCCTTGTCTTTTTGTGAACCATAAAGGGTCCAAGGTTTGGACACGAGAGCCTACAAGGTGCGGCAAAGAATGCCCTCTCTAGTAGAAAAGTCAGATCTCTCGATCCCCAAGGGGGGGGGGGCAATCCATTTCCTCTCCCTGCCTCTCCCTCCCCCTTCTCCCTCCCTGGCCCGCCCCATAGGGGTGAGGGTAAAATGATCCACACCGGAGTAAGGTCCCTCTGGCCCAAGGGAAGGGGACACCTTCTAAAGGAGTTCTTCTTGAAGTCTAGTGGAGAGCTATCTGCACCTAGATCCATCCCCAGGAGGAGGAGACAGGGTTTACCTCTGCAAGAGGTAAGGGATCAGAAGGACCTTGCCCCATGAATACCCACTGGATGCTCATATGAGCGTAAAGGAACCACGTGTAGCCCCTGAGACAAAGAAGAAGGTAGGGATCCTCAGAGCCCCCACCAACTTGGCCCAGGACCCAAGAAGTGTTAGACATCAAAAGAAGGGGTCTCAGGATTAGGGACTCTGATATAGAATGCTGCCCCAAGGATGACCCCTACAGGTTGTACAGAGCTCCAAGGAGCCGCTGGCCAATGAGGGCAAGAGCTTCTGCTTGCCCTCCCCACAGAGGTGGGCCTCTGTTGCTTCAGAGAAGGATCAGTGGACCCGGAAGTACCAGGACTGTGCCCGCAACTGGCCTCAATTGGAGGGTGGGGAGGGCAAGCAGGGAGGAGGCACTGCCCAGGAAGCGAAGGCCCAAGAGGGGATGGTGGGCGGGAAGCAGTGACGAATGGTGAAGATGTGCAGGAAGATCAAGAATTACGATAGGTACCAAATTTTCATATCTTACCTGTATCAGTCTTCACCATTCATCACTGGTGGGTGAGTACCAAGCATCATGACTGTGGCGCTGGCACCTCCCTGAGGGCTGAACCTTCCCTCAGCCTCTTGTGGGGGATTCACAAGAAGAGGGGGCCCATCACAGGTATGGCCAGGCCCGCTACTGGTCAAGGTCAGGTTGAGGCTCCTGATGCTCAGGAGAAGGAGGTTGCCCAAACAGCTCTTGCCTAGCCCTGTGGGAAAAGAATCAGGCCACCTGGAATGGTGAGGCAATCACCCTGCGTCGGGCCAAGGGTGACAACCAGGATAGGCATAGCCATGCAGTCTGCCTAACGCAGACTACGGTTCCTATAAGCCTGGAGGCTACCATGCTGGAGTCATAAGATGCCCTTGCGTGGTGTCTCGCCAGCTCCAAGTCGTGGGTAGAAATGGCGATGGCTGACCTGGTTATCTCGCTATCAGGCATGGCGGCCAGTATCTGATCCGGCATAGCCTACAGGAGCCTTTCATAGGCTACCATGTGTGCCTGATGTGCAGAGACACAGAGCAAGAGTCGTGCTGAAGAGAAGACCCTTCTGCCCCAGCGATCAAACTCAGCGGAATCAGCCTCTGGGGGATGGTCTCTTGAAAGGCGTAGACGCCCTGAAGGGGTATCCATCCACTCCAACACAGACTCGGGATGGGGCATAACTCTTGGAGACCTGGTGGGAGAGCAATGCCTGTGCTGGCAGTCCAGAGGGGCTGAAGAAGAGAAAGCGGGAAGCTGCCAGGCGCTGTGCGACTCTTCCACGAGAGGATAGAGCCATGGAGGGATTACCACAGATTCTTGAGTAATGAGAGTGTTGCACATGCAGGATTGTGTTCTAGCGATGGGGGAAGATGGAGCTCCTCCAACATCGACATGCGGAACCGTTGATACTCAGTGTAGTCAGCAGCTGAGGAAAGTTGAGAGGGATAGTCCTCTTCCCCAGAGGAGGAAGACGACAATGTGGAAGAGCTCTGTACAGAGTGAGAAGATGCCAAGGAAGGAGGTGGAAAAACAGTCTCATCTATGGCCCTAAAATAAATGGGGAATGCACTTGCTGTCACCCTAGAACTGTTCCCAGGTGAGGGGCCCCAAGGGACCAGAAAGACCTGGGAGAAGTAGAAGTGGAGGCAGAGAGGAAGGAGCTGGAGCAGAATAGTCTTGAAAGATCGACACCCTTCCCCTCTGCCAAGGCTGTGGGTGCAAGCAAGGTATTCCTCCCTAGAGAGAGGGCTGCGCTGCCCAGCCACTGACCATTGCTCAGCAGTCTCCGAACCAACAAGGTGGTGCCTGGGTGGGCGGAGGGAAGAGGCCCCTGATGAGGAGATTGGAGCCGTACAGGCCCAGAAGGGTGGCTCCTGACCCCATGCACAGCAGAACTCTGGCACCTAGCTGGAGAGAGGGAGCCCAGAACAACACCCCAACTCCGTCTTGGAGTGGCAGAGGCCAGCGGGACAGTGTGAGATGCAAGGCAGGGCTCCCTCCGACCCAGAGGACTGGGACCTGCCCCTCGAGAGAGGCCCTACCTTAGCCACTGCTCTAAGGTATGGGGGAAGTGAAAAACTGGCACCTGAATCAACGTCCAACTCCCCCATGGACTCCGGGTTGGCGCCGACGTGGTGCCAAAGATGGCATCAGCGATGGAAATGGCACCAAAGGCGGCGCCGTCACCCAAAGCGGCACCAACCGTGGCACCGTCAATCAGCCGCAGCACCGATCATGGTACTGCCATCACAGGTGGCCCAGACATTGGAAGTGGTGCCAGATGCAGCCCCGACCCCAAAAGCAGCGCAAGCCTCAGAGACTGCACTGACCGCAGCACTAACCTAAGAGGGGGGCACCAAAAGTGATGCCACAACCTGGAATGGCACCGGAGATGGTGTCTGAGACCTCCGCACCACTAAGGGTGGCACAGGCAGAAAGGAGCAGTGCCGTAAGTGGTGTCTGCTTGAGAACTGGACCAAGAAGACGACCTCTTGCTGAGTCCGGGGAGCATCCATAGTCCGGGAAACTTGACTGCCAGTTTGGATCATCCCGGTCATCCCCTAATTCCAGGAGGAGGAGACCACAGAGATCCCAAGAGAGACAATGCTGGATATGCTACCTATCCCGGCAGTGTAAGGAGGGGACCCAGCGGCAACAGCAGCACTGCCTCGCTCACCGGCATCAGAGTCAGTGCCAGGAGCCGAGGCCGCACCCACTGGAACCTCTGAGGGAACCGCCAATGTAGTCTCTGAATATAGCTAAGATCTAAACACCAGGGTGGATCGGGTTCCCTGAAGGGGATCTAGGCCTCGAGGGGTGCACAACTGGTCCCCCAGAGGAGACAGACTGTCCTCCTACCCCTCGCCCAGGCATCCAGTCACAATGAGACCCAAGATAGTGGAGGCCTGCTCTCCCGGTGTATATAGCAGCTGGGTTGGGGGTGTGCAGGGAAGGGTCAGGGACCTTACCTTAGTAGCCATCGTGTGACCCCGACCACCGAAAGTTGGGTGGCTTGCCCCAACCTCGGTTGACCAATGTCGAAAATCTAAGAAACGGCATTGCAGCAATCCATGTCATGGTTTGGCCCTAGGCAGGTGAAACATCGGTCATGTGGGTCAGCTACGGGAGAGAACTACCATGGGGCACCAACGCATCGGGTAGTCCTGCCTTTGAATGTTTTTGCCCCAAACCAGACATGATCTGCTGCACACAAAAATAATAAAATGAAATAAAAGACAACACTACACTTTAAATACAAAGAAATAATGATGCTGGGTAACGGTGATGGATACGGCGTCAAGTAAATAAACAATCAAGCAGAACCAAGAAAGGTGAGTCTTCTGGAAGATTCTGATGTTGCTGTCCCATGGAGTCATGCTGCTGTCCTCGTCGGCGAGAAAAACAGAACTGAGGTGGTGGAGGGGCCGCCATCCATTACTGGCCAACTCGCAAGTGCCTAGAGGGTGGCGACGTCCCAGATGTCGGCTCTTCAAACAGGAAGAAAGCTTTTAGCTAAAAAGCTTCCCGCGGAGTCCTAGCCCCTCCTGCTGGTACCCACCAGTGATGAATGGTGAAGACTTGATACAGGTAAAATCTTGATGTAGTCTATTACCCCCAGTCTTCTGGATAAGTAGAAAGGATGAATACATTTATAGTAAGCATATTGAGGAATTATGTCTCAGAAAATGCAAAGAACTGGAATGTTATGGTGTCACCTACCCGGATGGCACAGAGATCCACCTCAAATCGATCTGCCAAGCTGATTCCATTTGAAATGATGGCTGGCAGGCAGATGGTACTGCCCATGCATCTGCTGTACCAAAGCTCTACTGAAAATGTGTCAACGGTTGCAGACATCCACCAGTGCAACACCAACCTAAAAGTATCACTTCCAGAGTGTTTTTTCTTTTGGTAGACAAAACTTGGAGAGAAGTGCAGAAAGGAGATAGGCTTATTATGACAGGAAGGTCTTGGACACCAACTATCAGAGAGGTGATAAAGTGCTCTATTTCAATCACAATAGGGGCTGGACCCCAACGTAACTGTGAGCAAAGCTGACCCAATCTGCTATGACAGTAAGATTCCTCGAGGGCGCAAGAACCCCATTTCCAGTGGGTTCATAGAAATCAGCTAAAGCACTATAGGAAGCCTCAACACTCTCCTGGCTCCACTCAGGAGAATTAGAGAGAGAAGTTTAAACAGTATCTGTCATATACCTGTCCTCTATCTTTTGCTGTCCTTGAGGTGGGTGGGTGGGAGAATCAGGTTATAAAAGTATCTTGGTAGTTGATCACTGTGAATGTGTTCCCATGTACAGTTTCTAATTGCATAGTAGCTTTATTATTTTATGTTCTAGATGTTCCAGCTATGGGTGAGACCATCTTCTGCCGTATTTGGGGGGGTGGGGTGGGGGAGGGGAATCAGGTTAGAAAGGTACCTCAGTAGTGAATGATCAGTGTGAATGTGTTCCCCTGTACAGTTTCCAATAGTGTAGTAGTTTTCTTATCCGACATTCTAGATGTTCCAGCTATGGGTGATACTATTTC
Source organism: Neoceratodus forsteri (assembly GCA_016271365.2). NCBI lineage: Eukaryota > Metazoa > Chordata > Ceratodontiformes > Ceratodontidae > Neoceratodus > Neoceratodus forsteri. The sequence goes on along the minus strand of CM028130.1, from coordinate 1,631,423,194 downwards.
AGTCCTCGTTAGTCAAGCAGATCCACAGTAATCACATTAAATTGCTGTACCAGGACCGAGTTACGGCATCCTTCCACAAGACGCACCTGAATACCTCATTACAGAATCTAGAATGGGTCTACTTGTCTCTAGATCTTGGAGTAACTGCAAACAAGTAGTTCAGGAATTCTGAAAGGTTAAAGGAGGAAAAAAAATTTGCTGGTTGGTGTAATGATTGTATGAAGTATGTAGAGGCAGAGGTGGCCTGCATACTAGCTCAGTTAGAGAAGATCCTGGAGTAACTTCTAACCTCAAGAAGTGATTTGCTTTCATAGCCCTAGCTTTGTTAGTCACTAGTTGTATATCCTTGTTCTCCAGTGCAGCTCCAGTATAAGGAGTAACCTCAGCTAGGCAGTACGATCCAATGTACTGTAAATGCACTACAAAATTATTTATCCAAAGCTAGACAAGTGCAGTTGTAGCAAGAGGCCTTAAATGAATTAGAAGAGACAGCATAGGATACTGATGTTGTGGTTAATATGCAGTCTGAAGTACTCAGTGCTACAGCCCTCAAACTAGCAGGACTGATAAAATCTAATCAGATGGATAAAGGGGAGATGCAAACAATCAGGTTCACTGCTCAAGAACTACTGAGGAAGGTAGATTCAAGTATTAGTGATCAGACAGGAGGTTAAACTCCCCGTACTTTGTTCCCCAAGAACTAGTTAGAGGAATGCTTAGTAAGGCCACCAATACACCAGTGGACACAATTCATATACATTTGGCCTATAACCCAGGAAGCACCATACCAATCCACGTAAAGAAAGAAAAGCTTTAAGTAGCTTTCCTAATGAATGACCCCTTTATGGAGATTAGTAATGTCTGCAGACTGACATCTGTACTGAATGTGGGGACATGAAGGAGGGTGTCTTTACACACATGGAGACTCCATCTTTCATAACCTATCAAAAACAATCCCCAGGGCACTATCTGGTTCCCAGTCTGAATTATGTGCCAGAAATGAGGGTTACTCACCTGTAACCATAGTTTTTGAAATGGTATACGTTCACATCTGCACTTCTGGCAGCCTCCTTTTAAGAGCTGATTTGCTGGATTGTCTTTAAGAGAAACTCTTCCCACCACCTGGGTGGTGTATCCCTTTGGCTCTGCCCTGTGACATCAGATGTTACGTGCTGGAAGCAGGGATTCATGTGCCACTTACCAGGCGAGGCCAGGTGGGTTGTGTGGATATGAAACATACTACTCCTAGAAATGAAGACTACGTACTCACTGTAATTCTTGATCTTCCAGAATATTTTTACCATTCATCACTGGTGGGTCTGTGCTGTACGCACAAGGACGTCATGGGAGCATCTGTCTAAGAACTTTCTGGAGGAAGGGAGCCAACGTTGGGGATGGCACCAGCCATAAGCCAGACACATGACGTGGCGCTTGTGGACTGGCCAATAACAGACACAGGCTCCCTCTCCCTCCCCTCAGTTCTCTCCGCCTAGTAGATGAAGAAAGGGTATGACAGAAAGGGTGGGGCAAGGGAGCCCCAGGAATAGGGAAAAGGATATAGGATTTAAACTTAAATCAATAAAAACGACCACAGGAAAAGACAAATTCTGGGCTGAGGGACTTTAGGATGGCAAAGGATGACCAGGACAACTGGGCAGGCCAAGAAGAAAGAGAGAGAGGGAGTGAGGACCCATGTCTTCAGTTAGAAGGAGGTGTGTCAGAAGAGCTGTCTTGCTCTTACTCCAAACTGAGGAATGTCTGACGCTACCCTTGAATAGGAACTCACAAGAAGACTGTCTCCAGAAAATGACGATCAGGCCGGAAGTGTTGCAAGGAAAGAAGTACTTCTCTGAAGCAAGCCTTCTGAGGCAGCTAGGAGCCCTGTGGAAACATAGCCAAGCTTAGATGTCTATCCGAGGACGAAGGATGCAAAGGACTAAGGTGTAAAAATCCCATTTGATCAAGATGTGATATAGGAGAAGGCACGCCTCCAACTGCAGAGGTCTGAAGGGTAAGTCAGGACACAGTGCGCCAAGGAAAGCTCAGTGTCAAATAAGTACTGGGAAGAGAAGTTACTCCTTAAGGCAAGAGCGAGGATACGGGTCCCTACAGGGATTGGGAGGAACAGAATTTTGAGGAAAACTCCTCTCTCAAAGAGAGTCCAAGGAAGGTCCCAAAAGAAGAATTTGAAGAGCAGTTGACACCTTCAGGAGAACTTTAACAAAACATAATATTTAGATACGTTTCAGCTTGTATTTCACATTAGTTCTGTATTTCTCATCCCCTGTTACTTATTACTGAGGTCATTTGCATGAAGAGAATCTTTGCTTCTGAAGAGTTTGTATATTCCTGTTGCTTTTTCCCTACCCGAGGTCAGAGTACTGCTCGTCACATCACAGTTACTCCAGTGGCAACAAATTGTGATGTCACAACAGAGGATTACGACTTGAAGTAGGGAGTCAGCTGTACAGGCAGGCAAACTCTAAAGGAACTTTAAGTGACAAAGATCATTTATGCATGGAAATTTCCTCAGCAAAAAATAAAGGGGAAGAGAAACACATAGCCCATAAATGGAATGCAAGCAGAATTGTACCACAATATTATGTTTTTTTTTTTTTTTTTTTAATAGAGTTTTCAGTAGCTCTGTGAGAAATAAGGTGTAGCAGGCCAAGTGGACTACAAACTTAAGGCTGGATTGTAGGAAGGTGGCAACTGAATGAACAAACTGGCAGAGCCACTACGGCTGTAAATGCATTAACTAGATATAGGGTGCTTCATGGATTTAAACATAAATATGAATTGCCGTTGCATGCACTAATGAATCAAAATACGGTACACTAAGAAAGGGCAGATATAAAAATAATGCCACTGTCTGTATTAGTTACCTATATGTTTCACATTTTATTCTATGCACTGTTAATGTAAATTTTACACATTTCATTACAAGTTGTTCTCTTGAAGGAAGATCTTACTGTACAAGGGCTAAAAATGGGTGTTAGGTAAAAGTAAACTGGGGTAGGTGTGTCATTGAAGGTATTGCATAGTTTATCTTTTATTGCTACTCCACCCCAGGCACTCACAATATGAAAATCAACAACCCCTTGATATGAAGCAAAAGGAATTGGTACAAGGACATAAACAAGGAGACGAAGTGGGTAGACAAACATGAGTATGGTAAGTCAAATAACTTTTCAAAAAGTCTCACTATTGTAATTCATTTTTTTTTTTTACAAATGCGTCTGCACAGTTGACAATTTTTGTAAAAAGATAATAACAATGGAAGTTATTCCACATAACACAATTTAAGTGAGAGGAATGAAGTTAATAAAATTAAAAAAGTGGAATGGAAGATAAGTAGCTATAAAATGAAAGGGGGAGGGGGGCAACTACAGAACTATTCCAGCAACAGGTGAGGTGTTCAATTGCTCTGCATCTCAGGTGGGTGCACAGGCAAAAATAACGTAATATATATGGTAATAAATAAAAATAAATAAAATAGAGCTCACTGCAGAGCAGATTCGCAGCCCCAGAAATATCCATGGCTGAGACATTTCTGAAACAAGCAGTAGAAGCAGTCATGCGTCTGGTTGAGTGAATTTTCACTTCTCCCGGAAGAGGTTTACTGTACTTCTGGTAACAGAAAACAATGAAGTTTGCCAACCATTTAGACAGGCACTGTTCTGATACTTCTCTGCCCTGTCTTTTGGGTGCAAAGGAAACAACTGACTGGACTTACGAACATCTTTAGTCCGGTAAGTGCTGTAATGCAGAATTTTATGCACATCCATAATGTGCAGAACAGCCTCCCCCTGATTAGAGTACTCAGGGAAGAATATCAGCAGTTGAACTGTCTGATTCAACGTAAACTCAGAAACCACTTGAAGTAAAAACTTAGGGTTTGTACGCCGAGCCACCTGGTCTCTGTGGAAAATCAAGTAAGGCTCCTTACACACCAGGGCCTGAAGCTCTGAAATTCTTCAAGCTGAAGTAATAGCAACTAAGAAAAGCACTTTCCAAGACAAATAGTGCACAGCACAACTTGCTGCCGGTTTAAAAGGAGGCAAAATAAGTTTTTCCAAAACAAAATTTAAATCCCACCAGGGTGGGGGACACTGGATTACGAATTGGTGGTTTCAGATGGAAAATTCCTTTCAGGAAGGTTTTGGAAATCTCCAACTGAGCTATGGTTCTGCCATCCATGGGGAGGTGGTAGGCCAAAATGGCAGACAGATGGACCTTCAAAGAAGAATAGCTGACGCCAAGATCTGAAAGATGCAAGAGGTACTCCATGACCTTGGGCACCGGTCAAGAGAAAGGGTCCCAGCCCTTGGAGGCCACCCAAATGAAGAATCTTTTCCATTTCATGGCATAAGTAGTTCTGGTAGAAGCCTTTCTGGCCTCTACGAGGATCTCTGCCACTAAGGCAGAAACTACAAAGCATGAACCAACTATGTCCACAGGTGCCACGCATGCATGTGGAAGGATTAGAGGCCCAGATGCAACAGTCTACCCTGCTCCTGAGTCACAAGATTGTGGCAGAGAGGTAGAGGTGCTGGGGGTTCCATCAACAGCTGCTGAAGAAGAGGAAACCAAATGTGATGAGACCAAAGAGGGGCTATTAGAATCATGTGAGCCCCTTACGCCTGTAGCTTCAGAACCCTCTGAAGCACTGGGAAAGGAGGAAAGGTGTACAAGAACCTCCCTGTCCAGCAAAGAGATGGCATGTCTCGCCAGAAAATACCACGCCCGGGAACAAGCGAGCAAACATTGGGTAGTTTTGTGTTGGATGAGGAGACAGATGTCTGTCTCCGCCCCGATCCCACAGGGCCAAATAAGCTTTGAAGCACCTTTTTTTTTTTTTTTATTTCTTTTTATTAAAAGTTTTCGTTACACACATTGCAAGTAAGAAAAGGGTTACAGTTCATTTATAAATGTTTACAATGGTAGCATTATTTTTGCAGCAGAATCCTTAATCTCAAAGGGTAAAAAACTTTGTCCTATGAGATCAGTATACCAGGTAGTGATATATAATAAGTAGTCCATCTCCATGTTGCACCCCAATTAATAATGTCAAAGAAAGGGGATTAGTCCTATAGTTTTAAAAGGTATCCAAATAATCACCAATAAAAGAGTGTATTTGTGATTTCCTTCCCCTCTTAATATAGGTGAAGTATTATAGGAAATCCAGGTTAATTTTACCCCTCTCCAACGTCCCCCCCACCCCATTACCTGCTAGGTGAGAAACTCAGGTATGACAGCCTACAATGAGGGGAGAATTATGGGCAGAAAGTGGGGTCCACCATTGACTGGTGAATAATTCACCGCTGCCATTTCAACAGGTAAGGACGACCCTTATTTTGCATTTTAGCATTGAAACAGTATATATCAGACATGATAATTCTCCATTCTTGGACCGTAGGAATCGGAGTTGACATCCACCTACGAGTCATAGCTTTTTTAGCTGCCAAAACACCTGTAGCTTCAGAACCCTCTGAAGCACTGGGAAAGGAGGAAAGGTGCACAAGAACCTCCCTGTCCAGCAAAGAGATGGCATGTCTCACCAGAAAATACCACACCCGGGAACAAGCAAGCAAAAATTGGGTAGTTTTGCATTGGATGGGGAGACAGAGAGGTCTATCTCCGTCCGATCCCACAGGTCAAAGGAGTGTCTTGTACCATGGGGGAGTGTGGTCCGGAAAGATCCCTAGTATAATTTGTTCGGCTGTTAACTCCACCGGCTCACTGAATATCCCAGAAAGTTCCATCTGAAGAGAGAGCCAAAGGGGCATCAACAAAGGGCACAGCCAAAACACATGACCCAATGAGGCCCTAGGACACCTGCACTCTCTCCAGCATCTCCCATATTTTTCTGGGAGAAACTTTAGGAGAATAGCTGGAGCCCTGAAAAATCAGAAACGGCACTTCAAAGCAAATTCCCTCCAACAAGGAGATGATGTAATCTTTATAGCTTGTAGTGCCGATCCCAACCAAGCCTCAAGAGAAACCTCTGGAGACAAATCTCTATTCCATTCTTCTAAGACTGATGCCGTGGATTTTAACTGCTCACTCCTCAACCCCATGTAAAGTTGTCCTATAATGTGAATCCCCAAATTTCCTCTGATCGCTTCAATAAATACTTTTACTAAATCAGTAAGAGGGAAGGGCATTTTAACCTGGAGGCCTCTGTTTCGCAGTATATGGTTACAGACTTGGAAGTATCTAAATAAATCGGAGTCCTGAAGGCTATATTGAGATTGCAGTTTTTCAAAGGGAAGAATCCCTTGGGGAAAGAAACTGGAAGAGATGGGATAATCCCATCTGTCTCCAAGTGGAAAAGACATTATCCATATGAATAGGGGCAAAAGTTTCATCCCGGGAAATTAACTTGCAGTACTCATAAATGGTATGAATTGGTTGGGACCTTCTCATACGCCTCCGCGGTCTAAAAACCGGAGAGGCTACCTTTGTGAGGTCCGAAACCAACACAGATCTCTTGTCAGAGGAAAATAACATTCTATTAATATCATATAGATCATTTAAGTGAAATTCTATAGTTTTCCAAGGCGAGATACAAGATCCCGCCAGCCACAGTATCAAAATTCTTAGAAATGCTGCCCTTGCGTATAGGTTAAAGTCTGGCAAATTAAATCTCCCTAGGCTAATGATAACTTAAGGATGGATAACCTTATTCTTGGGCGTCCCTTACCCCATATAAAACCCACTATCATTCTATTCCGTGATTTAAGGGAAAGAAGGGGACATTTTGGATCAAGTACAGGAGACAAAGAAGAAAAATATTTATACGAATAATTTCAATTCGTTGATAGAAAGAAAATATACCAGAGGTCCACCTATTCAGATCCGACTGGATTTGAACTGAGATGGGTTGACAATTTATCATTTCCATGACAGCTGGGTCCTTAGGTATATGAAAGCCAAGGTATTTAATTTTAATGGAATGCCATTTAAAGGGAAAGGCCGCCTTCTTAAGTTGCTGAGAAGGTTTAAAATTGAATATCAAAATTTCCTTTTTAGACAGATTTAGTTTAAATCCAGCTATTTTCTCAAACCAGGTCAAAACTTTCCAGACTGAAGGAATAGAAGTATTAGGGGACAATAATGTTAGTAATATATCATCGGCAAACATATTAATTTTGTATTCCTGTTGACCTATGGGTATGCCCTCTATCTGGGATGAAGATCTCAAGACAGAGGCCAGGGGCTCAAGGTATATTGCAAAGAGGGAGACGGGGGCAACCCTGCAGCCCACCCCTACTCAAATGGAATGAAGAGGATAGAGCCCGACTGGCTCATATATAAGCTCTTGGAGACCTATAAAGATTAATTAAACTTGTAATAAATGAGGAGGGGAAGTGAAATGCTGCTAGGGTGTCCCACAAAAAGGACCATGAAACACGGTCAAAAGCCTTCTCAGCGTCAAGGCTAATACAGATCGGATTTTCCTGGTACAGACATATTCTTGGAGAACTACTGTTCAGCAAATATTATCCATAGTACTCCTGTTTTTGATAAATCCAGACTGGTCAGGGTGTATAATTTGTGGAATAATAGATTCCAATCTGGAGGCCAAAATGGCCATGTAGATATTATAGTCCACGTTTAATATGGAGATGGGTCGATAAGATCTAGGATCACAGAGGTCCTTCTGGGGCTTGGGTATTGGGGCAATTGTTGTGAGTCCCAGGATGGAGGAGGAGTGCCACCATGAAAGACTTCAGTAAATAAATTGTGAATTTTGGGGGTAATTTCCATAATAAACATCTTATACCATTCTGATGTGTAACCATCTGGCAACGACCCATATTAAGATTTTTAATTGTTGCAATTATCTCAGCCTGGGAGATGAGGGCTTTTAAATCATTGATTTGGAAGAGTGACAATTTTGGGAGACTAGCTTGATTTAGAAATTGTGAGGGGTCAGGGTCAGGGGGGTTTAAAGGTTCCTCCACTGAATATAATTTGGCATAGTAGGACGAAAATGCCTGGAGGATATGTTTGTCTGAGTGATGAACCTTCCCTGTAGTTAAGTTTTTAAGTTTCAAAATAGTGGCAGTGTGTTTATGTGACCTAAGCCTCTGAGCCCACTTCCTGGTCCCTCTTGGCCCGCTCTCATTGACTGTTTGTGGAAGATAAAATAGAGACTGTTGGACCTTATTATCTACAATTTTTTGCAATGTGGCCTTTGTATCTTTGATCAGCCTTTCAACCTCTGTATCACCCTCTCTAAACATCATCTGATAGTTCAGAAGCCACTCAGAGTCTACATGGTATTCAGCCTCTCTTTCTTTACATTTTTTGGTGGAATAGGCTATTATTTCCCCTCTGATAGTCGCCTTCATCGCATCCCATTTGATAGCCACAGGAATATCCAGCGAGGCATTTTCTGAAAAGAAAAGGGGGGAGTCTAGATCTGATTTCGTTCTGAAATCCTTTATCAGCTAGGGTCAAGGAGTTCAATCTCCAGAGGCTTTGTTTCTTTTCCCTACCCATATCCACCTTCAACATTAAGGGATGTTGATCCGAGAGGACATTCGGGCATACTGATACATCTTGGACCGATGTCAAATTTTCTCAAGTAGTAATAAAATAGTCCAATCTAGAAAAATACTTAAATCTGGGAGAATAGTAAGTGTAGCCAGGGGAAGAAGGAAATAGGCACCTCCACACATCTATCAACCCCAAGTGGTCCATGGTATTTCTAAACTGTTGAGCAGTGGATGAGTTCCGATGTCTCTGCGGATGGGAACAGTCCACATGGGGCAGCAAGATTAGAGTAAGGTCTCTTTCAAGGATCAGTTGACCCTGGAGAAGATCCAACAAGGTTGTAATAAATCCCCGGAAAGTAGGGAATTTTGTCTTGGGGGGGGGGGGGAGGAGTAGACACTGACCAAAGTGACCTTCTGACTATACAAAAGGCCCTTAATAATCACATACCTCCCTTGAGCATTAATATGTGTCTGTAAAGTTTCTAGGGGAGTAGCTTTTGACCACCTCTTGATTTAGCTCCCACTCGTTAGACTTGACAGTGGTACAGCTGAGACCGTCTGCCAGGACGTTGCTGACGCCCAGCATATGGACAGCAATGAGGCAGAGGTCATGCTGGACTGCCCAGTACCACACTCGCATAGTTTCTCAGCATAGAGGATACGAGTGAGTGCCTCCCTGTTTGTTCAGGTACCAGACCACAGACATATTGTCGATATGAACCAGGAGTGTCCCCGGACACAGAAGAGGCTGGAGGGCATACAGCACTGTCCTTATTTCTAACACACTGATGTGCAGAGATGCTTCCAGCTGAGACCATGTTCCCTGGGTCTGACTGTCTGCTAGGTGGGCTCCCTAGCCTTGACACTAAGCATCTGCTGTAAGGGTCATGGTAGGAGCATGGGGTTGAAAGGGAACCCCCGGGATGAGACTGGACAACTCCTGCCACCAAAGAAGATCCTTCTTCATGTACCCAGACACTAGGACCCTGTGGTCCAGTTTGTCCAGCTGCTGATCCCACTGGACCCAGAGTCCACTGGGTCACCTTCATATGCAGTCTGGCTAGAGGAACTGTACGGATCGCAACTGCCATCAGCCCGGAGCAACATCTGAGGATCAACCGAAAGCTGTGGTCCAGCGTGAGCCGGCCACTAATCTGCCCTGTTCCTGCAGGGTCTCCACTCTGTCCGATGGGAGGAAGGCCCTGCCCTGGACCGTATACAGCACTACCCCAAATCAACTGTAGGCGTTGGGAGGGGAGAGGTGGGACTTGGGAGAGTTGACTGTTATTCCAAATCTGGAAAAGAAGTCCAGGGTGAAAGAGAAGGACTCCCTCAGACTGCTCTGTGATGAGGCTGACAGAAGCCAGCCACCCTGATACAGGCACAATTAGATCCCTCTACGGCACAGGGCCACAGCCACCACTGCTAGGCATTTGGTAAAAACCTGAGGTGCCATGGATAGGCCAAAAGTGAGAGCTTTGAACTGGTAATGTTCCCCCTGGAAGACAAACCCAAGAAAGCGGTGGTGGGCCTGGAAGACAGGGATGTGCAAATAAGCATCCTGCATGTCCAGCACACAAAGGCAATGGCCCTCGTGAAGCAGGGGTAGAAGTCCCTGGATAGTGAGCATGCAGAACCTCTTGTACTCTACATACGGATTGAGCATGCTGAGGTCCAAGATGGGTATTAGGTCATCAGTCTTTTTGGGCACTAGTAAAAAATGGAAGTAGTACCCTCTTCCTATCTGTGCTGGAGCCACGGGTTCTATGGCTGACGTTTGCAGAAGAGCCTGGATCTTGTCCCCTATCAGAGACAGATGCCTTGGAGGACAATGGGAGAGGCCTGGGGGGGTTGTCCGGAGGCCTGTCTAGGAACGATATGGTGTGACCGCCTGCTATTAACTGAAGGACCCAAGAGTCTGTGGTTATGTTCTACAACCCCCGGAAGGTGGAGGGCAAATCTCCCTTCCCACTGGTTCCTCCAGAGGATCTGGAGGAGGCAGGGTATCCCCCAATGAGTCAGGAGGCTGAGAGTCGGAAGCTCCTCTGGGGGGCCTCTGGGACTTCTCAGGGGGAGTAGGGGTTCCTGATGCTGGATACTGGCATTTGGCTTGGCGTTTGGCAGGGGCCTCTTTGGTCTGGCATCTCTGTTGTCAATTAAAAGGTTGTTTGCCTCTGTAACCCCCTTGGTACAGTGAAGTGGACGCTATGGAGATTTACTGTATCTTGCAATCCAGTGATAATATCCTTGGCGTCACTTCCGAAAAACACGGATCCCCTGAAAGGGGCATCCAGGATGGGGGTCTGGACATCTTGTGCCAGGCCAGCAATCCTGAGCCACGAATGTCACCTAATGCAGACAGCAGTGGCTGTGGTGCCAGCAACTGTGTCTACTGTGTCATAAGTGGCCAGGAGGCTATGACAACAGGAGATTTTAGCCATTCTCAATGTCTTGGCAATCTCGGCCTTAAACTCCTGGTCCTGGATAGCTTCCAGCTTGGACTTGAGTGAGGCCAGGGAAGATTTGTGGTAGAAAAACATGGGAGTCACATAATTAAGGGATCTGAGGGTCCAAATGGAGGAGGAGGAGGAGGAGTGGATCTTGCGATCAAAATTATCCAGCTGCTTAGACTCCTTATCAGGAAGAGACATGCTCAAATGTTTAGGTTTATAGGACTGTTCGTAGGCAGCTGTGGTAACAACACAGTCTGCAATAGGATGACCAGTAAGGTGTGTGACCCCATCTGGGGGGTGGTACATCCTGTCTGCCTTTTTTGAAACAGATTTTATGGAGGAAGGCTGTTGCCAGATTGTGGATGTCGGATCTTGATGGGGCACAGTCCAAAGCAGTAAGGGCATAGCAGCTGTGTCAGTCATGTCTAGATGCTCGGCAAGCCTTTTCTGCTTTGGATCCTGATCCTGGATAGCCCAGCCACAGGCATTTTGTACAGTTATGAGGAGTTCAGTAAAGGAAGGGTCCTCCAGAGGCGACTTCGGGGACTACTTAGGCTGAGGCTCTATAGGTGTATGCATACCAGAGCTGGAGGACGAACAGCAATCAGAGTCCGAAGAGTGCCTTACTGGGGGGTTTGAACCCCTTTTAGAGGAGTGACTTGGGTTTTATCCCTGACCTGGGGTCCAGAGGAGCCTGCTCCGGAAAGGTGGGAATCCATAGAAGAGGCTGATCTAGGGGTTGGAAAGGAGGTGGAAGTAGAGGCCGCCACTGGTTTCCGACGCTCAAGCTCCGAGGCTAGTCGAGTCCTGGCCTCCTGAATCAGGGTCTGAAACACTGCCTGGATATCAGCCTGACTCTGCTGTACAGGCAGAGGCTCAGGAGGCTGGTATAATGGATAGCCTGGCATCTGATATTGAGGGTATCCGTGAGCTTGACAGAAGTAGAGCAAGCCAGAAGAGCATACCCTTAATTAGACATAGCCCGGGTGTCTGGTATCCTGGTACATAATGGGGTTGATAACAAGGAGTTGGATACCCCAGCGAAGGGTACATTGGGTATTGTGCGGGTGGATACCCCAGAACATTGCCCATCGGTTCAGCCAAAGGCCCGGCAGGAGGTCCAGAAGGACCAGGCGTCTGCCCCGTAGGGACACATTCGAAGGGGCTGGCACAGGATTAGTCACAGGAATGTCCGGCGCCAGAAGATTTGGTACCTGGGGGCCTGAAGGCTGTCCAGCGTTTGAGGAATGGCCGGAGTGCCAGACATACCCTGATCTGGTGAAGGGTCACTTGGCATTGGGGTTTGAGTATAACCTGATGGAAGACCCACCATCGTCTGGGGAGCCGGAGTGCAAGATGGCAGAACCTGGTTGTCCAAGGGGGTTTGGGTGAGGAGGTCCTGATGGAAGGTCCCCGGAGGGATTAACAATAGGCCTAGAAGGTGAACCATGAAGAGACTGACCTGGCAAAGGAAGGGGAACCTCCAGATTAGTGCGCACCTCCGGATCTTGATCTTCGGGCAAGACCAGAGGGTCCGGTTGAGTCAGTGGGAGTAACAACCTGGCAGGGACATGCGAGGCGGAAAAGATCTGAGCAGCCAGAGCCCGGAGGTGGTTTAGCCAGTCTGCAGGAAGGAAAACTCTTCCTTGGGCTGTGTCTAGCACTGCCCCAAATGAATTGAAGGCTCTGCGTTGGGGACAGAGATGATTTTCCCGGTTTGAACATGACCCCTCAGCGTCGACACATGGCAAGGGAGTCTCGAACCGTGTTCCGGAGTCAGTCTTTGGAGGGAGCCAGAAGAAGCCAATCATCCAGGTAAGGAAAGACAAAGTGGCCTAGCCTGCAAAGTGCTATGGCAACTACCGACAGGCAACTGGTAAAGACTTTTGGAGTTGATGAGGCCAAAGGGGAGGACCCGAAACCGGCAGTGCTCCCCATTGGAACCTGAATTTGAGAAACCTTGTGTGGGCCTTGATGATCTGGATATGCAGGCATGCGTCTTACATGTCCATAGCCACTAACCAGTCCCCGTTTGCAAACGGGAGGAGATGGGGAAGGGACACCATCTTGAATTTCTTGTACGAGACCCACTGGTTTAGATTGCTTAAATCCAGGATGGGCCTTAGGTCTCCAGACTTCTTTGGGACAAGGAAGAAGTAGGAATAACAGCCCTGGTTTCTCTCAGCAGAAGGAACTGGTTCTATTGCCTTCTTGGTCAGGAGAGCTCGAATCTCCTGGCGGATCAGGTCTCTGTGACCCTTTGGGTGGTGGGAATTGGGGGGAGGTTTGTCCGGAGGCATTTCCTCAAACTCGATGGTAGTGCCCAAACTCCACAAGGTTGATGACCCAGTAGTTGGAGGTCACCTCTCTCCAAGGCAGAGGGAAAACCGAGCTCCCACCTGCTCTCCCAATGGGGTATCGTGGAGAGGCCGGTCGCCTGGATAGTAGGCGGTGGGGGGGGGGGAGGTGGCTGGGGCTGACTTGGCCTGTCACGGGTGGAGGCCAAGAAACCCTTGGCTCCGCCTCTACAACCAAAGCCTCCCTGCGGGTTCTGCACAGGAAAGCGGGATTGCTTAGGCTGATGTCCCAAACGGCCACGAAAACAGGACTTACAATATTGTCCCTGATTTGGGCAGTACATGGACTGCACGGTCCGGATGGCCTTACTGGAGTCCTGCAATGATCCGCTCAGAGTCTTCAGACTGCACGTCTGGATCAAACCCCAATACCCGGAGCCAGAAATGGCATCAGAGACATACGCCCGAGGTGGCCGCTCCTGCTGCAGTGTTCGCAGTCGTGCGCAGAACGTAGCACGTGTGTGCCTACGTCCGAGCCGGTCTGTAACAATTTAGCAAGTTCTGCCTTTTGTTCTGGGCAATTGTGCACACCTTGCAAAATGTCCAGTCCTTGTTCCCAGAGGGCATTCTGGAACTGGACCATGTACGTCAGGAAACTGAGGCTCCAGATACTGCAAGTGGCAGAAGCATACACCTTGCGGCCCAGTGAATCCAGCTGCTTAGACTCCCTGTTGGGCGGCTGGGTGCTCAAGTGTTTGGGCCTCTGTGAACGGTTGTGAGCAGCCAAAATAACCACCGAGTCTGCTGCTGGTTGTGCGGCGAGAAAGGGGTGGTCCTTAGGTGCCCGGTAGAGGCGGTGGGCCTTCTTGGGAGTAGCGGCGGAAGAGCGTGGCTGTCGCCAGGTGGCCTGGGTCACATCTCCAAATGTATCTACCATTGGGGGGGGGGGGGAGAGAAGATGACCACGGGCTTGGGGTCTTTCTGGCAGAGATACCTGACTAATCGCAAGTGCTCCGGGCCTAGGGCCACCCCATGTTTTCTTGGATGTGTCACATGACCTTCATGAAGCTGGGGTCATCCGGAGGAAATTTTGATTGGTCCTCTGTGTCTCCCAGTATGATCTCATCTGAAGTGTGATAGTGTGGGTGACCCTACCCCAGTTGGAAAACTGTAGTGATGGTTAAAGCAGCTTAGCTTCAACAAAATTTACTCCATGATGCCAAATTAGGGATATGTATAGCATGCAGTAGTCCCTGGAAGTAAAATAAAGTTGTAGTTACCTTTTCCTTCTTCTCTAAGTTTGTTGTACTTTGTATTTTGTTTATCTTTGAGCCTTGCTAGCTGGCCAGTATCAGGGTAGTCTTCAATCTAGTTCATGTTCTGAAATCCCTCCCTCCCCCAAAAAAGAATGTGGCATGCTGGTATATAGAGATCATCATAAGAAGTATTACACGAGGGCTTTGCTTTTAAACAAGAGTAAAAGAAACTGCCCAAGGGGTATAATCTACCAGCTAACAAATGAATAAAGTTCTCCTTGCTGTCGAAACTGTTTTGAGTGTGAGCATGACAGTTTGGTTACTAATGGAAGGATGCAACCCCCAAGTACAAGTGTAACAAAGTGCTGAGCAGTAAATCCAGGCAAATATATCTGTGCTAAAATAGTTTGTTTACAGGCTGCTGCTGATTTTAGGAAACAGTTGAGACTATATTTCTGTGAAACAAAATATGATACAAGGAAGCATTTGATAGCTTTAGAAACAGAGATGTGTATAAACTATAAAATACATGCAGGATAACAGTTAAAGGTTGAGTTCATCTCTAGAAGAATCTATGCTTTTTAAAGGTAGTTTGTACCTGGAAGCTGGGAGTTCAGAAGCTCCTGGGGTATGTGTTTCTGCTGCTGCTGTCTCAGCAGCTGCAGCCATTTTAGAAAGATGTTCCCTTAGGGAAGGGCTGCCCATTTAATTGCATTAGTATATAGCGAAGGCTTGGGTCTGGTCCTGCCAGGAAGTGATTAGTTTAAAGGGATGACATTTCTGAAAAGGATATTTGTTTGTATGTTCTTGTTTATGCTTTTGTAAGGGGTTTAGCATTGTGTAACAATTGCCCCTATATATGTATCCTGGGTACCTCAAGGGAATCAACAAAGTCCAAGAGGGTAGCATCTTTCAAAAAAAGAGGTGTGCAAGAACAAGGGGGCACAATTTGAAGATGGGGGGGGGGCGGCTCAGAGGTAATTTAAGTAAGCATTTTTTCACAGAGAGGGTTGTAGATGCATGGAACGGAAATGGGCAGACTGGGTGGGCCAAGCGCGGTCCTTATCTGCTGTCAAATTCTATGTTTCTGTATATTTCTTTGAAAAATAATGCAGTTGTGTGAATTATAAATCTGGTATTCCTTTAATTGTTTAATAGAACATGACTGAAATCATGTGATACCTGAGCTCTATATAAAGGATGCTCAGGTAACCTATAGTTTAGATTTACTTTGGGCTGAGGAGCAGAGAGGAACCTCAGGGAGAAGCAGTGTGGAGCCAGAGAAGCAGCCAAACATGAGAGAGACATGCAGTGTTGAAGTACTGAGATTCTGGTTACCCAAAGGTGAAGGTGAGGCAAGCTTAAGGTGGAGCTCAGGTTGAAAGTCCTGTAAAGCCTAAAAGCAAGGAGGAATCACTGTGGCCTGGGATTGGCCCTGGACCTCCAAAGGTCAGGTTTGGGCTACCTGGATGCTAGAAGCTGCTCACCTGGAATTTACCAAAAGGGAGAGGACTCAGACTGGTGAGAAACTGCAGAGGCCTGAGTGGGCAGATACTCAGACTGCAGAGGAACTTGCAGAAACCCAGGGGGTATTGGCAGGGTGACCATACCATGCGATGGGTTCAGTTCCTGGTCTGTAGAGGGCACTGTAAGGTCCAACTGCAGCGTTCTAGTGAGAGGTCT
The DNA here is from genome assembly GCA_016271365.2 of Neoceratodus forsteri. NCBI lineage: Eukaryota > Metazoa > Chordata > Ceratodontiformes > Ceratodontidae > Neoceratodus > Neoceratodus forsteri. Next base: position 1,631,406,998 of record CM028130.1, on the reverse strand, counting down.
CCTAGCTAAACTCCCAGCCCATACTCTCTATTGTTTTCTTATAGTAACCTGACAAAAGTTTACATCTGAAAATGCCATCTGTACAAACCTGGCAATAAAACAGCACCTCAGGGTGTTTTACACAATATTTTATGATTCCTGCTGTCTTCCTGAATTGAACCCCACGACATGAAGTAGGAACTGAGGATTCCGAAGATTTATAAGGTTCTGAAGACGACGGAGAAGTAGAATGCAGACATCTTCGTTTTCTGGGACGAAGGTCCGAACAGCTAGGAGAAGGGCTCCTGGACCTGTGCCTCCTTTTATGGGTGCACTTTCTAGGAGTACTGGGTGTAGGGGGTGACCCTTCGCCATGTGTATCCGGCGTGGGTGCCACCTTATTCACAGGCTTCTGTTCTGGAGTGGGCACTCTCTCTGGCTGTGGAGTTTTGGGCGCCAGGTCCACCTTGACTGTCTGCCACCAGTGGAAGAATAGCTCGACTTGGGACATGTTGAGCTTGGTCCTGGTGTAGGTGCCCCAGGACTGGCGCCGGAGCCAGTGTCTGTCGGGCCTGGCGTCGGAGGAGGGGACGACGGGGATTCTAGTACGGTGTCATCAGGCCCCAGAGTACGGTTGCCGGGCATCAGAGTAGGCTTTGCTGGCGGCAGTGTGGAAGCTGGAGGGGTGAAGAACTTACAACGGTCAGATGGAGGCTTCCGTCTAGCCACTTGGGAACCGTCGCAGACTGCTGATGGTCGCTGGTCAATAGACAGAGGCTGGTGGCAGTTGGAGGACTTATGCTTCAGGGGTAAGGAGGAGGAGGAACGTCCCGAAGATGGCCCTGAGATCTTTTTCCCTTCCCGGGAGTCGGCGCTACAGACAGAAGCTGAGTGGGAGGGTAACTTACCAGGGTCCGAGGATCTTCCTGAAGAACTCAGGGGAGGGCGGACCGTAACTGGCTGAAGCCTGGCCAATGATTCGAAGGCCTTGGAGACAGAGTCCGACGCAGGAGTGGAGGTCTTGAAGGAGGTCAGGCAAGACTCCTGCCCGGAACAGCCAGACTGAGTGGCCGCATGAGAGCCAGAGGACTGGGACCTTGAGTGTGATCTCTCCCTATGCTTCCGCCGATGCTTTTCTTTGTGGTGGTGATGATGCTTTTTAGCAAAGGAAGGAATGGGCAATTCATCCCCGGAGGAAGTTTCCTGCTGCATAGTGGCTAGCGTGCGCTGCGCGAGAAAGGCCTGTAGTGACTTCTGGAGCCGACTACGGGTCCTGCTATTGAAGGCCTGGGAGCAGATGCCAGTGTCATAGTCAGGGCCTAAAAACAGTAAAGGCAGGAAGAATGACCATCCTTGGATGGAATCTGACACTAGCAGGAGCACTTGGTGGGGTGCCCGGAGGAATAGGTTGACATCAGAGAAAAGTAAGGCGTAGTAACGGAAAAGTTAGATCCGTGAGGCGTGGATCATGGAGCAATAGCCGCTTATTCAGACTAACGCACGTGGGGACTGCTGTTGTCTGTATACCAGGAGGAACGTTGGGGGCGGGCTGACAAGAGGTGGGTGGTCCCCACCTTAAGACTGCTAGAAGAATTTTGCTGTGGTCCTGCCGCCAGGTGGCTGTCCTAACAGTTATTACCTGCTGCAAGAGCTCACTCTTGAAGTCAGATCACCTATACCACCTTTGGGAGGAACTTTGAGTGGGGGTGAAGAAATGGTGGAGCCGACGCAGTGATGGCACCGTCCTTGAGGCACACATGCTACGTGGCACTCACGGGTTGGTTGTCAACTGTCGGCGCTGCCCCATCATCAGTTCTGAGTCGCCATAGAGTGAGAAATAGGGAGGGAGGTGGACAAGGGAGTCCAACAGATAGATAAAAGGAAAAGATATACAAAACAAAAGGAGGAATAAGCATGTTACAGGACAGAAGGAGGAAGAGGAACCTGATGGATTGGAAGGGGCCCCAATCTCTGGGAAAGAAGAGAAAGGAAGGAAGGAAGAAAGGAAGGAAAAAATTTTCCTGGGAGGGGAGAAGACAGTGCCATCTGACCCTGCGGTCTGGACCCCCAAAAGTTAAGACTGAAACAAGTTCAGTTCTTCCGCCCATAAGGAGTGGAGTTAAAAGAAAATCTGGCAAGGCAAGCAAGGTTAACTACAGAATTGGCAACCCCTGGCAGAGGACGACTATCCCTGAGGGATTAGTCATAAGGCTTGATAGGAACAGCTTAAGGAGTCCAGGAGTCTAGGCATGTCCTCTCCCCTCATCCAGGGGGAGAAAGGAACTCCAAAAGAAGAGCCTCCCCAAATAAAGAACTGGGTTAGTCCCAAGGGCAAAGGAGAAGGGTGAAAGAGGGGCTCTAACTCCAGCACACCACCCCAGAAGGGGTGGAAAGGCAATAAGGAGAAAGTCCCCTCCTACCCCCCAGCATCTAAGCTGTAGAGCTGGATTTCCTCTGCGTGTCTCCAAGGTCTCCACACTCCTGGCCAAAGGGAAGGAGGGAGGGGGACCCAGAGACTGAGGCCCCAGGGGGATGGAGGGTGGGATTTAGTGATGAATGGTGAAGATACACAGAAAGATCAAGAATTACGGTAGGTACGTAATTTTCATATCTTATCTGTGTCCGGTCCTCACCATTCATCACTACTAGTGAGCTCACAGAGCGAGAGAGCCGAACAGGACCCTAAGGGACTGGCCCCTTAGCCCCCAGTGGTGGATTCACTGGAGGGAGAACTCTCACTGAGCCTGGCTAGGCCCGAGACTGTATTGAGTGAGACGGGACCCCCAAAGAGGGAAGGGAGGTGCCCGACAGCTGCCGCCTCACCCTATGGGAGAAAAAAGGGTGTTCTCTGGTAGCTGGAGAAATCACCCCAGCCAGGCCATGGTGACAACCGGAAAGACGACGTATGCCGTTCGCCTAATGCAGATTTCTGTCCCTACGACTCTGGAAGCTACCTCATTAGCGTCATAGGACACCCTCGCTTGGTATCTTGCTAGCTCCAGGCCCTGAGCAGAGTATGCGATGGCCTACCTGGTTACCTCCGTATCAGACAGAGGGGCCAGAAGCTGCCCTAGCAGAAAAAAATTACTCACCACATTAATGTTGTTTCTTCTAATGGGAGTCTTGCTGTATTCTGACTATATGCAGTTAGCCTCAGCACCTGAACTGCTCCAGAGAGTAAGGGGCTAATTCTATGCCAGGGCATAGAACGTTGAACTCTGTTTTCAAACCTTTGCTCCTCGTACATCACGGTGTAACCGTCAGATTCTTACGAACAAAAACTGACTAACTAGAGTTAAGTAAATTGTTTTAATTTTAGGCCCAAAAAGGCCACCAAGCTTGGGCCCATAAGACACAAGCCGATAACCCAAAAAGAAACAGTAGATAGTTAATTAAATATATAACAAATGACAAAACAATAACCACCACCCCACCCTAAGTAAAAAGGAGGGGTGCAAGGTACACCCATGAGGTGCAACACTGTACCTGCCAACCCACATCCCAAAAACTAGGTTCTGAGAGGGGAGGCAGGTCAGAATACAGCAAAACTCCATTAGAAGAAACAACATTACTATGGTGAGTAATGTATTGCGCACCTTTGCCATTTTTCTTTTTTTATTTTTATGTGATCCTATGAGTGCACAGCTTTCTCCTTTCTTGTGTCTAGCAGGTTGGCCACCTCGCCCTGCACCACCTCCCACTCCTGGAGCACGCCTTTTTTGTTTTGTGTCACTTATCTAAGAAATACCTGGAGCTCTATATTGTCATTCAAACTGGGCACTTTTAAAGCATCCAGTTCGAAAACCCAGAAGAGTTCTTGTTTTGAAATCAGTAGTTCTAATTCCCCCGCCCTACTTCAACCTTCTCTATCCCACAGAAGGTAAATGCATGTTATGCAGTGTTTGGCATCCTTTATTGTAACCGTCTCTGTTTCTGATGGTGCTGAAGCGCTCTCCCGCACCCTAAGTTTCAATACCCATTTAGTCGTACCCACATAGAAAGAACTGCAGGTGCATGTGGCCAGATAGAGAATGCCTTGTGTAGTGCAAATGATCAGCTTCAATATAGTGTAACCCTTTTGACTATTTACAATACCAAAGATTTTGCTCTAATCACACTGTATTGATGACATTGGCCCGGGTATATCAGCTAATGGGTGCCTGTAGGAGCCAGCTCACAGCTGTTTTGTTCTCTAGGATCTAATAACGATACACAAGCCTTTCTGAAACGTTGATGCCCCTTTCTATGGACAATTCTTGTGGGAGTGTCCACTACCCTCTTCAAGGTAGGCCATGACCAGAATATGCCAATTTTTGTTCAGTACATCCATGACTGTGTTACTTTGTATTGAAAGCTGGATGATGACTCACCTCCATCTGACTGGCATTTTCCTTTTGTCTATACTGTAGCAGATTCTGGTGGGGTATCCTCCTAACTTCATCTCTGACCTGGCTAATAAGATGATTACTGTTATCGCTCTGGCAAAATCATTCCTGCATCTCTTTGGACCTATGCTCAAAAGCACACTCTTCTGAACAGTTTGAAATAGTTCTTTGCGCTTCTTGAGAACTGCAATTAGGGAATATTGTTGATGCTGTGGTGTGGCCAGCAGATGCAGGACATGTGGAGGTCTATGTTTGAAATAGTTTGTAGAAATCTGATGCAAAATTTTAAGCTGTGAGATGGCTTACTTTCCTCAGTGTCCATCCTCCACTGAGGCAGAGCTGGAGTGAATGAGTGTAAGTTTCATCAAAGAATGCAATTCTTGAAGGTTTTTGAAGAACACCGCCATAGTGCTAGAGTAAGCCTCTAATGCTGCAGCACTGTGATGGAGAAGACCTGTTCCTTCTGGCATAAAGAAAGATCTGAAGTCACAGGGTGCAGCAGGAGGATGTACCACCTGGGTGGTGGGAGGAGCTTAGCTTAAAGATGTCTGACAAATCAGCGTGTCCAGTGGAACTGCCAGTGTGTGTGGACAGTGAACAGTATCAATGCCCTTAGAACATGCTCTTTCACTGGAGAAGAAAGATCTGAGGAGCTCAGGGGTAAAGACCAGAAGACATGTGATTCGGTGGTAAGGAGTCTGCTTAGAATCATTTCCAAGGCACTAAGAATACTCAGTGAAAATAACATAGTAGTGATAGGCAAACTAAACCCAGCCAATTAAAAGCAAAATTACAACAGGTTAATTGTATTGTCCACTAACCTTGAAATTCTGATGCAGTATTTTTCTTTACTTCAGAGAAAATCAATGGTTTGACCAATATAACACCATAGTCTTCGTTGTTGTGTATTACATTATTCACCATAGTTATTACTGGAATTTTGCACATTTCATCTATAAAGTCCTATAAAAAAAAAAAACAATCTGAACAATGTAAAAGTTACACGGACCTCAATTTTTCCTCAAGGGTGGAGAAAAAAAATGAATAGAACTGCACATCAAAAATATTACTATCTTTCCACAGTAGGCCTTTAACTTAGAAGTCACATTTTGTACATGGTAAACTAAACTGAGAAACAGGTTTATGCTTTTAGTACCTATCCAGAAATTAAAGGTATTGCAGAAGTCTTCCATTAAAATCATTTTACACAGCAGGTATACATTATTTTGTTACTAAGAAGCTCTGGCCTAACAGGTCAAAAACTAGAAGCCAAATGTTCCCTACCATGAACAAAGCTATTAACAGAAAACTCAGAAAACAACTATGGCAACAAAACAGTGAAGTTACTGTAAGCGTTAAACCTTTGCCCAAAGAGATGAATATAAATTGTCCAAAATGGATTAAATAATCATGTTTCATTTGAAATCCTACATAATAGCTGACTCTTTTTGTTTTATACAAATGGTGATGGGTTTTACTATGCATTTTCTACTTCATTTCCACTACATTAAATCCGAGCCATGAGTTGCAACTAGAAACATCTACTAGAGCATGGAATAGGTTTCACTTTCCTAGCACCTGCAAATCAAAATTTCATAACTGGTTGCATTTGGCTACTTTAAACCCAATTCATTTTAGTTTCCTTCAGTGAAAATACACAGCTTGACAACTTGAATGAACAGTGGAGACTACAAAACAGTTTTTTTACAGAGGTATTTTATAACCCATAAGAAGTCTAGCAGAAAATTCCACTTTGTATATATATATAAAGTTGTCATTTGAAATTGTGAACTTCAGCTGTAACTAATAATGTCAATCCACTTAAAGTTATGTTCTCTGCTAGGATAAAGTTAATACAGTGCAAGGAGATGAAAAACCAGAGCAAGGCATTCACAGTTTCAAACAAAGCAGAACCAAAGACAAGCACTGTAGAGCAAGGCATTCACAGTTTCTAATAATGAAGAATCAAAGAGAACAAATTCTGGCCAGAGTTGACAGGGCTGCAGGAGAGGAGTCTGGGTTAAAAATATTGAAAATTATTTTTTTGTGAATATTTTTACACCTAATTTTCAACACAGCCTTGTGATGAACCTGCCTCATAAAGAAGGGCAGAGAAAATGTTCAACTCCTGGCCTAAAGGTGATGTCATGCAGGGACTGCAAAATCAACGTTTGGGCTGCAAACACTGATTTTGGGCAGGAGTTGAAAAATCACAGCAGTCACAATAATGAGTCGCTGTACCAAAATGGCTATGTTGAAATGTTGTGGTAAAAATACTGAATATTACCAAAGTTATGAGCCCGCATTTGCAAAATTCAACATAGCCTCATATCTTAAAGCAGCAGAGCAACAATCTGGTGAAAATTTTGACCTATACATTTTTATGCTATTTTAGATTGCCATTTACCTCCTGACTTGTACGATACCCTTCTTTCCACAATTTGAGTCTGCGTGAGTACTTTTTTTCATGTCTGAAATAATGAAAGGAGCAATCCTTTTAATATGGTTTGGACCAGGTTTTCATCAGTATTTGTAGCTGTTTTTGAACAACTATTGTTCTGTAAGGTCAGAGAGCACTGCCTGCTGCATAATAGTTAATTTTAGTCACAACAGAAGTGATACATAAATAACAGATGGACAAAAATCAGCCGAAAATACTGATGAAGACCTGGTCCGCACCGTATTTACCCTTAGGCTGCTGAAAAAATTAGAACGAATAGGAATTTTGGACTTGTATATCAGTCCTTGGCACAGCAAGGGTTAAAAGGAGTGCTCCTTTTATTATTTCAGACATGAAAAAAGTACTAAAGCAGATTAAAACTGTGGAAAGAAGGGTATCATACAAGTCAGAAGGTAAGTGATAATCTAAAATGGCATAGGTCAAAATTTTCACCAAATTGTTGTACTGCTGTTTTAATACATGAACATACTAGAATCACAGAACACAAGACTATGCAAAGTATAATACCACCGCATATTACATTTATTCAAAGCCAGGGGATGCACTGCTATACTTTTTTTTTTTGGCATTGAAAAAGTTTTACTTGGTCCACAGAGAGGAAATTTGGATACAGCTTTACTTAATCCCCAAATATCATTACATCAGGCCAGAAAGGGGGTTAGGGTGCATTTAGATGGAAGTGAGGATAAGGTGAAGAAAATTTGTTTTGATACTATACTCTATAAAGATCTTGCCAAAAGAATGCAACACATATGTCCTGAAAACGCATGCCATGTACGAAACCGGTTGAGGTGTGTCCGACCTATGGAGTAACTGCTTGCTTTGAATTTGAGCACTGGAGCACTTTTGGAAAAAGATTAAAAGGATTTCTTGCACAGTGATTATGTGGTGCCAAGATTTTGTTTGCAAACACATATGTCAAGCTGAGAAACACCAGCTTGGCATGGATGCTGAATTCTTTGGTGCGGTCTTATAGTGCAGCAAGTTAAATTGTGTCCGTATTCATTTTTGAGTGGGGGATTGTGAAAAATGTCAGATGGTTGTCAATTCCGGCCCACCTTTTTTCTTCGTTGATGACAAAACTGCTGCTGTAAGAAAATGGGCTACGTAGACCATTATGATCCATCGTAGTTTCAATCACCCCAACTTTGTACACCCTGTGGGTCACTGTCCCACATAAGAAAACTGACCTTCTCACTCCTCTCTGATTGCAAACCAAGTCCCCTTTTTGGGTTGACAAACCCCCTCCGTCTGCCACTTGCTTAGTCGCAGTGAATTTATGTAGCATTTAGTTCTGCATATTTATACAATCGCATAAAATGCCAACTGACATCCTTTGTAAGCTTCCCTCTCAATCAGTTTCTTCATATTTCCTCCAGTGTTTACATTTACTGTAACAGAGTGGTTCATATTTTTGGACTTCTTGTCCGGAGGTCGGTCTGTGTCGGCCGAGCTTCCAGTACGTCTAAACACAGAAGCGGTCACCAGGCTCTCGGCTGAAGGGTGTTCTGTGAATCCCGGCAGGGACCCCATGGGCACCTCGTACTTGCGGGCCATGCAGGCAGACGGTGCTGGGCAGGAAGCTGGGCGCTTCCAGAGCTCGAGGACTGGGCCCACGATGGCTTCGCCACTGGAAAGGCCTCCGTCGGGGTATCCCCCCTTGCCAGGATGTCCATTGGGGGTACTCCACCTTTTTCTGGATAGACTCCAGGGGCATTCCGGTGGATTCGGAGATCAGGTGGAGGATGCCCTGAAAGGAGGAAGGACCCTCCTCTAAACGTGCCACGGAGGAGTCATCATCCCCAGGATGGGAGTGCAGTCCTGTGATGTCCGAGGAGTCATGGTACAATGGTCTCCCGCCTAGGTTCCCTTCGATCCGCCGGGGGCGGTCAGGGGTAACCGTAATTGACAGATGTCTGGGAAGTCCAGTGTCTGTATGGTCCTCTTTCGAGAGAGCCCCTCCCTGAGGCTGCTTAGGCGGTGGTTCCACCAGAATCAGTGGTGCGACCGAGATGGGCCGAGCTGGAATACGGGCCGGCCCCGCAGGCAGGGGAACCGAAGGTTTCGGTTCCGGAGGGGTCGGCGTCGGCCCAGGAGGTGGTAGCCAAGTGATGGCTGGGGTAGACGGCGGAGCCAGCTTCTGCCCGGTCAAAATCAGCTGTTGCCGCGTAAGATCCTCATAGCATCAACGGAGTTTCCGTCAAAGCCTCTCCTCATCCGAGGAGGATGAGGATCTGCAGCGATGCCTCTTTTTAGAGTGCTTATGACTCTTTTTCGGCTATTTGGCCGAAGTGGTTGTGGACCTCGATCGAGATCGAGGAAGTCAACCCGATTGATCGGGAGACACCGGGGTCGGTGAAAACAGAGGGTCCAGAACTGTTTCCTCGATGGGGACACCAGCGGGCTGGGTCTCCTCATCGGGAAAGACAAGGACCAGAGTCCTTTCCAAAGAATCATCAACCTGAGTCGGCGAAATAGGGTCGATTAGGTCGAGAGAAATCTCAACCTCGCCAGCCACTTCCTTGGTCTCTTGGCCAGATGGAAGATCCGTGAAGCCGGTGGCAGAGGATGCGATCTCGACCGAGGTCGAGACCGCGTGTTCCTGGGACTCAGATCTTTCTCGGTCCCAAGAACGTCTTCGCTTAGACGAAGACTTCGGGTCCTTATCCCTCTTCCAAGGGCGGAAGGAATGACAGCCCAAGGGCGCCTCACCCCTGGTGGGGAGAGACTGGCACAACTCTTTTAAGGAGCCCGAAAAGGTGGAACCGAGGTTCAGAGGAACAAAAAAGCTCCGATTAGCCAAAGCTTGAGCCGCTTCCTCCTCGAAAGCCTTCATTTGCTCCAACTGATCGGCGGATCCCGCAGCCACGGAGACCGCCCACATTACCTCCTTCGATTTCACCGGCGGGTTCCTTTTCTCCGGTCTCCCCAATTTTAGGCGTGCCAAGTGGTCATCCAGGAAGTTGGGATGGAAAGCCAGGCAGAACATGCAGATGGAGGTGTTATGTCCGACACCTAGGCAATAGACGCACGATAGGTGGGGATCGGTGCGTAACATCTTCTGGCCGCAGCAGCACTGGCGGAATCCGGGAGCAAATTTATCCTCCATGTCCGATGCACTACTATCAGAATCGTTAACTCGAATGAGTTTTAAGGTAAATTGCCGTAAAAAAAAAACAAAGCTTTGAATCCAGGGCCTACAAATTGCTGTGAAGCATGAGGGAACCTGCATCTTCCAGTGGAAAGGAAGATCTGGCGTCATGGGGCGGAGCCGAGGTTTATACCACCCGGGTGGGTGGGAGCAGCCAGCTTGAAGACTTCCAGCAAGATTTAAAAGGAAAAGGGACATGCCAAGAAGTGTGGATGAACAACATATCCACACTCCTAGAACTTAGGATTTGTTTGCAAAGAAACTATCTTTGTGAAAAACCAAATAGGAAGGCTCACACATTAGCGCCTGTAGCACTGAAATCCTTCGAGCAGAAGTGATGGCAACTAAAAATGAAGGTTACTCACCAGTAATCATAGTTGTAAGCATGACATATGGTGTACATCCACACTAGGAGGCAGTATAGCACAGAGGTTTAAGGCTCTAAGCTGCAAACCTGGAGACCTGGGTTTGAATCCCACAGACCCCACTTGCATACGGTGTGATCATGAGCAAGCCACCTAACTTCCTTGTGCTCCCAGGTCACACCTGGAAACAAGCTTCAGTTTAGTATGCCTCTCCTGGTTAAACAATTTCCCCTCTGCCTTTTAAATCTGGCCTGAAGGTCTTCAAGCTGGCTCCCCCCACTCATCCAGATGGTATCCTCCTCGGCATCACCCCTTAACATCAGATCTTGTACACTGGAAGGAAGACAGGTTGCCAGGGAAGGTTGGGTGGACTGTATGGATATACATCATTATACACTCCTATAAAGTAGAGTTACATTAAATTTTACCATAACAGTAGATCTCTGAGTAGTGTTTCTTGCAGTAGGTAATACACTTGGGTCGCTGCTAGAGGTCGCTGTGGTGCACGGCAGCTCTTCTAGCAGTTTTTTCCAGGGGCCGCCCACACATGACATCAGCTTCCTGTTTCCTATATAAGTGTGGGCGGTCCCTGGTATCCTCAGTTTCCCCCGCTGGATTCAGCTCGCTAAGCGAGGACAGAGGGGAAGCCAAGGTACCGTTGGTATCCCAACCCATAAATCACTGGACCAGAAGAAAAAATTACTCACCTTAGTAATGTTGTTTCTTCTAATGGAGTCTTGTTATATTATAGACCTTAGCAGTTTGATCTAGCTCTAGAACTGCCCTGGAGTGAAATGGTTAAAACCATTCCAAAATAGAATTTTGGCACGAGAGCAGCTCTATCTGTGTCATTTCAAACTTGAACTGTCAGATCTTTACGAGCCAAACTCACTAAGGTCTGTGTGGAAGCTGTAACCTACACTAGCCAAATGGCTACCTAAATAATAACAACATTGATGGTCCCAACACCCAAGACTCAAGTCAGGGGACCAGAAATACTAACACCATTCTAATAATATGAAAATGGAACATAAGTATAATAAAAAACACACACTGTACACATACACACCCCCAAAGTCCCAAAGGGGACAAAATGCTAACAGGACATAAGTAGTGCCCACACTAAGTTGCCCGCACCCCACCAAATAGAGGTTCCGAGAGGGACAGGTTGGGGGGGAGGTCTATAATATCTATAATATAGCAAGACTCCATTAGAAGAAACAACATTACTAAGGTGAGTAATTTTTTCTTCAAACAACATGAAGTCTTGCTATATTATAGACATTAGCAGAATACACAGCAGTACCTCCATGGAGGAGGGTAGAACCTACTTAGGGAATAGGCTCTGAAGAATAGTTGTGCTAAACCGAGCATCTCTCCTGGCCTGGACATCCAGGAGTAATGCTTGGTAAAAGTGTGTACCGCTTTCCAAGTAGCAGCCTGGCAAATCTCTAATAAAGGATATCTCTGGCAGCAGCTAGAGACGCAGCTGTACCCCTGGTAGAATGAGCCCTCAAACCGGGGGCTCTGCCCACTTTCTGATAACAAAATTGGATACAAGAGACAATCCACCTGGCTATTGATCTCTTAGTGGCAGGTTTGTCTTTCCCAACTTCACCATAGGTAAGGAAAAGTTGGAGGATTCAACCTGTAGACCTTTGGTACGCTCTATATAATAACTAAGAGCTCTCTTAACATCCAGGCTGTGCAACCTCCTCTCACCGAAGAGGAGGGAGATAGATTGATTAAGATGGAAATCTGAAACCACCTTAGGCAAAACTTCCTATTAGTCCTAAGGACTACCTTATCCCTGTGGAAAGAAATAAAGTCAGTCTCCACTGACAAGGCTTGCAATCACTTATGCGCCTGGCAGAAGTGATAGCCACTAGAAAAACAGTTTTCCAAGTTAGGTACTTAAGCTCTGCAGAAGACAGAGGTTCAAAGGGGTTGCATTAACTGGGCAATGCAAACATTAAGGTCCCAAGCAGGGCCAGTTCCCAAAGGGAGGATTAGTATGGAGTAATCCTTAAAAACTTGGAAAACACAGGATGAGAAGAAAGAGGGGATGACTTTCCTGTTGACACAAAAGCAGACACAGCTGCCAAATGAACTCTCAGGGTAGCTGGTCTGAGACCCAAGGAAATTAAGATGTACCATGTAATCTAACAAAATGGGCAATTCAGCAGATTCTGGGGAAATATTTTTCCAGCACACCAAATGGAAAACCTTTCCATTTAGAACTATAAGTAGCTCTAGTGGAAGGCTTTCTGGAAGCCTTTAGGATCTCAAGAACACCCTGAGAGAGATGTAATCAAAACTAACTCCTCAAGAGCCAGGCCTTGAGGTTGAGGGATTGAGGTCCGGATACCAAACCCTTCCCTGGGCACAAGTCAACATATTGTGATTCCTGGGAGGCACAGGGAAGATGGACTGTCAGAGACAGAAGGAGTGGGTACCAGGGCTGCCTGGCCCAATCCTGGGCAATCAGAATCACCCTCAAGGCTGAGATCTGATTTTGACTAGTACTTTGAATACTAGAGGAAAGGGGAAAGACAGGAACTTCCCTCCAATCCAGAAGAAGGGCATCCAAGGGAACTAGGCCCAGCACTGGAGGCCTGCAACAGAACAGAGGAAGTTTGTGATTGTCTGGGGCTGCAAAAGATTCATCTGAGGATGCCCCACCTGGCAAAACTATCCCCAGCACTTGAGGATCCAGGGACCATTCGTGATGGCCCTGGGAAATCCTGCTGAGGGCATCCGCTAGGACATTGTCCTTCCCTGGAAGATGAACTGCTATGAGGGAAGTGTTCAGGGAATAGGCCAGAGACCACAACTTCATTGCCTCGGTGCACAAGGTCAAGACCGAGTGCCCCTGTTTGTTGATGTACCACATTGTTGTGGTGTTGTCTGTTCTGACTTGTATCACCTTGTCGTGGACAGATGCAGAAAAGCTTGAAGAGCTAAAAAGACAGCTCTGAGTTCCAGCAAATTGATGTGGAGCAGAGATTCCTGGGGGACCAAACTCCCTGAGTGGAAAGGTCGCCCATGTGGGCTCCCCAACCCAGAAGGGAAGCATCTGTAGTGAGAGTCTGTCGTGAGAAGGGGAAATGAAGGGACCCCCTGCTAATTGCTCTGATCCTGCCACCACTGGAGAGCTAGGATCAAGGTTCGAGTCACTGGGACCAACTTGGAAAGGGGGCTCTTCTCTGAGACCAAAAGGTTCTCAAGTGAAACTGAATGTCTCTCATTTGAAATCTGGCCCTGCACAACAGCTGTGGATGCAGCCATGTGCCCCAGGAGCTGCAGAAGTGTCTTGCTGGTCGAGAGACCTGCAGAGTGAAGGAAGAGGCCAGACCCTAAATTCCTTACCCTTTCTGGGGAAGAAAGGCTCTGGCTAGCTTTGTGTCCAATTCTGCCCCTATAAAGCTGAGTACCTGGACTGGTTCCAGAACCGACTTTGGTAGGTTTAGCAGAAAACCCAGGGAGGTGAGAAGCTGCTGAGTGACCTGCAGGTGAGATTTTACCTGTTCTGGGACTGGCCTACAATGAGCCAGTCGTCTAGATAGGGAAAAACAGCAATCCTCTGCCTCCTTAAGTGGGCCACTGCTAGACACTTTGTGAATACCCTTGGAGCAGAGGTAAGGCTGAAGGGCATTGCTCTGAACTGGTAATGACCTGAGGGCAGTTCGAATCTGAGGTACTTTCGATGGGATCTTCTGATTAGGACATGGAAATAGGCATCCTTGAGGTCCAGGGAGGCTAGCCAGTCCCCTGGCCTTAGGGAAGGTAAAATCATTGCCAGAGTTACCATTTTGAACTTTGGTTTCAAAAGATGCTTGTTCAGATATCTGAGATCTAAAATGGCGCCACTCTCCTGTCTTTTTTGGGGTAAGAAGTATCTGGAATACAGACCCTGCCCTGATGCAGGGAGGAACCTTTCTACTGCTCTGAGAGCTAACAGGATGAGACCTCTGTTTCCAGAGCGAGGGTCTCTGAAGCATTTGCAGGTAGAAAAGTCTGCTTCTCAACTTGGGAAACTTTTGAAGCTGAGAACCAGACCCTGGCTTACTACTTCCAGAACCCACTTGTCTGAGGTTAAAGAAGCCCAATTCTGACTGAAGTAAGCCAGTCTGCCCCCCACTGGTACAGGAGAATCGGCCCTGGGCACCCCATCAGGGTGCCTGTTTCGCAGGAGCTTTAGGCTGGGGGGTGGGAGCAGGTCTGCCCACCCCTCGTCTGCCCCTGCCTCTGAAGAAGCCCCTCTGAGCATAGGCAGAGGAGGCCTGAGTCTGGTAGAAAGGCCTGTGAAAAGGCCTACCCCTGCCCCTGGGGGCATGCCTTTGAGGAGTGGCTTGCCACTCCCTAGCCTGGGCACTCTTGTAAGTAGTCCTATATTCATCCATCTTCTTCATGTAGTTCTCTGTCTGCTCTCCAAACAGAGAATTTCCCACCACAGGAAAATCCATAGCCTTAGTCTGGGTATCCTGTGACAAACAGTACACCTAGCCAGGCCAACCTCCTTAAAAGCTACAGATGTGGCCATGACCCTAGAGGAAACATCATTAACATCCACAGCAGCATGAAACTGAACCTTAGAGGCTTCAATGCCATCAGCAGCCACCTGTTCTAGTTCACTAGCCAGCTGGCCATGGGCCTGTTTGCCAATTACATAACAGTATCCCATCTAGATTTATGATACCTAGCTACATAAGCCATATAATTTGCTTGCCTGAGTCCCAGAGAGGCTGCCATATACTGTTTTTGCCATGGCATCAATCTTCCTGGAATCCTTGTCAGGAGGATGTGAGCCAAGGAATATTAGTTTATCACAGGCAGCAGCCTGAACTACCCCAACATGACTGCATTGCTGAGAAAGGAATTCTGTATCAGGGCCTCGACAATGTATACCTTCTGTCCATCTTTTATCTACAGGAGGCACAGAATTAGGAGCTTTTAAAATTTTAATTGTTTGTTTCCTAAAAGACTTATGTAAAGGAATAGACAATCTCCTAGACTCTGAATATCCATCATTTCTACAAAATCAGGCTCCTCTTGCTCATCCACAGCCTCTTCTAAAGGAAGCTGGAGGGTTTCAGCAACTTTTTATAAAACATAAAATGAGATGGGGACTCAGACAGCATAGGGGAGATTCTAAAGGTCTGTCTGGGGAGATGTCCGTTCAATGGGCACACCCAGACCTTCCCAGCCACATTCATACTGTTCATAATCCTCCTCCCTCCTCTGGTTCATAAAATTCCTCAATATCATAATCCTGAACCACTGGGACCGGACGAACCGACCTTTTACCAGATAGTGGTGTTTGGACGGACCCTGAGACAGTGACTGGACAATCTGTATGGCTTTTGTTATCTCTGCAGCAGTTGGAGAAGGAATTTTGGACTCCAGACCCGCTGATTTTTGTTTTTTTACTGGAATTGGTTCCTCAGAACCAGCTTTTCTTTGCCCGAGGAAGTCTGGCCCTGGTCAGAGGGCACTTCCTCTGGTTCGGTTGGCACCGAACCGGCTGGCCATCCGGTCAGCGGACTTTTGGTTTCCTCGCTCCCTGAGCCTGCCCAATCTTTTTCCAGGGTGGCTGCAGGGAAATTCTTACATACCTGGCAGTCTGACTGGAGGTGGTCAAACCCCAGACAATAAACACATGTGTGTGGGTCAGCCTTGGCAAGACTTCCCCACAAACATCACAGTGTTGAAACCATGGGCCCGGTTTTCTTTTGGGTTTCTCAGACATAATGCCAGCCTAACCAAAACTCTGCCCTTTTAACGGCAGTGCTAGGCAAGACACCCTTATCGGTTCCTAACCATGTCACGTGGTATTGAAAAAACGTAATAAATCCGTTTTTTTTAGAACCGATAAGAACTGGGAACCGCGCTCTAAAATAGTAACTTTTAGTTTTAAATGAGTTTTAAACCCACTGATCGGTTCAAAACCGAACCGATAACTTACAAGTTTCACACAGACAAAACCTTCATTTACTTACGGTTACCACAGATAGAGCTTGAACTCAACGGTTTTGCGGTTAAAATAAAACTACTCTTGGTTAAATCCAACTGAGAAAACACTTTTTAAACCGAGAAATGAACCGAGCAGAAGGAGAAATTTCCGGAGCGACTGTTCACTGAGGCGGAGTAAAGAATTTGACAGTTCAAGTTTGAAATGACACAGATAGAGCTGCTCTCGTGCCAAAATTCTATTTTGGAATGGTTTTAACCATTTCACTCCGGGGCAGTTCTAGAGCTAGATCAAACTGCTAAGGTCTATAATATAGCAAGACTTCATGTTGTTTGAATTTGTTCTCCTAGAGAAGGAGGGGGATGGAGGAAGGGAATGCACCAACTGCAAGAGACATTCCTCAAAGATCTACTGTTGTGGTAAAATTTTATGTAACTGTACTATCTTCCACTGAGTGGTCTCTTGCAGTAGGTAATAGACTTGGGATGAATACCAAGCAGTAAACCCAAGAAGGGTGGTCATTATGACAGCAGACTTTGTAGGACCACTCTGCCAAAGGCCGTCCCACAGCGTGAAGCAGTATCTAGGTTGTAATGCTTCGTGAAAGTATGTATTGTGGACCAGGTAGCTGCAATGCAGATATCCCTTATGAGACCCCTTTAAAGCAGGCTGCACTAGTGGCCATAGCTCTGGTGGAATGGGACTGGACAGGTCCTGGCAATGGTTTGTTGTATTTTGAAGAGCAAAACATTATACAGTGTGCCAGCTAGTTGGAGAGAGTCCGTTTAGTGACTGAAAGTCCATCCCTGCGTGAGGCGAAGGTGTCAAAGAGTTGCAAAGTCTTCCTAATCTATTTCGTTTGATTAGTGTAGTATCGTAATATACGATGGACATCTAGAGTATGTAAGAGGTGTTCACCTTGACTGGAGTGTTCAGGATAATATACTGCTGGCAGTATAGCCTAGAGGTTAGAGGAACAAGGTGTGAATGAGCTTGAAACATCCAGCAGACCAGACCTGAGTTTGATTATTACAACCTCCAGTTGCATAGTGTTTGACTCTGAGCAACTCACTTAACCACCCAGTGCCCAAGGTCGACCCAGAAAACAGGCACTTGTGCCTAGTGGGCCTTGCCCGGTTACCAAAGACTAAATTAAAAATAAAATACAAATAAATACTGGTAACTCCAGGGATTGGTTTAAGGTGTGTTCGGACACTACCGTAGGTAGGAAGAAAGGGTTGGTACAAAGTGTTACCCAGTCTTTGTGAAAAATTAAGTACGGTTCCCTACATATGATGGCATGGGGCTCGGAAATACGCCGAGCTGAAGTGACAGCCACTAGAAAAAATGTTTTCCAAGAAAGAAAACAGAGGTCACAAGTGGCTGCCAGTTCAAAGGGCTCAAGAGTCAATTTCTCTATCAGAAAATTGAAATCCCACGGAGGAGTGGGTCTTCTGATAGGTGGTTTAATATGTAGCATTCTTTTCAGAAACATTTTGGCTAGATGATGTTGGTACAGTAATCTGCCATCCAGAGGTTCATGGAAGGCCAAAACAGTGGCCAAATGGACTTTGGTGGAGGAACAGCTTAATCCTGTCTCAGCAATCAAGGTCAGGTAATCTAAAACTTTTGTCAGTGGACATGAACAAGAATACAATGATTGGGAAGCAACAAATATGGAAAAGCGTTTCCATTTGGAATTATATTTTTCCCTGGTTGCTGGTTTACATGAAGCCAGTAAAAAATTAGCAACAGGGGAGGACACTTGTAGACGTGCAATGAAAGCATCCTCAGAAGCCAAGCATGAAGGCGTAGGGCCTTCAGGTTGGAGTGTAGAAAGGTCCCTTGAGTCTGAGTCAAGAGATCCGGTCCGATTGGTAACTGAACGGGTTCCTCCACTGATAACTGCTGAAGTAGAGGGAACCACACTGGCCGAGGCCACAGAGGGGCTCGGGATAATGGAATAGTATCCGGGGAGAGAATGGTTGGCTGGTGAAGCAAATGGATCCAGTTGCAGGGTCCCCCACAGATGGAACATTTGGTGGGGTACTTCATGATGAAGTGCTCATTCATGTACTGATGACTGGTGACTGAGAAGGCTGGCCAGGAGGTTGTAACGTCCTGTTATATGGACGGCTGTCGGTACTAGATTTTGCCAAATGGCTTCCTGCCGTACTGCAAGAGTCTCTTTGTATAGAGAACAGGACTTTGTACCTCGTTTCATGAGGTAGAATACTACTGCAGTGTTTGGCTGAATTAGCAACAGTCCTGGAGATAGATGATGTTGAACAAGCCTGAAGGGCTAAGTCAACTGCCCTCAGCTTCACTCGATTGATGTGGGGATGAAGGATAGAGGTGGTCCACTTGCCTTGTGTCCTGTAAGGATCCAGGCTTCCATCCCACCCTTCCAGGGATGCATCCGTGGTCAACGTCTGCGCAGGAGGGGGAAAATTGGAAGGGTGTGCCTTGGCATAGGTTGGCACGGAGTGTCCCACTAGGGTGGTGCGCAATGTTGAGACCACTGGTTCTGGAAAACCCACTGGACTAGTCTCATATGAAGATGGGCGAAAGCTACTATAGAGATGGTAGCGGCCATATGACCCTGGAGACAGCATGCATTTGGCTGTGACATTTTGGGCTTGTATCTGCGATGCCAGAGATCAAGGCTTGTGTTGCCTGTCTGCTGGAAAGTAGGTTATGGCAAAGAATGTCTAGAGCCCTCCTATATTGGAGCGACTGTGTAGGGATCGAATTGGACTGTGGCCAACTGACCAATACCTAGAGCTTGGAAATAAAGTTAAGGTTGCTTCTAGGGAGGAAAGCAGAGTAAGTCTGGATTCTGCTTTGATGAGTCAGTCATTCAGGTATGGAAAGACAAAGTGCCCATTCCAGCGTAGGGCTGCTGTTATTACCATTAGGTACTTTAACACTCTCGGGGCCGATGAGAGGTCGAACGGGAGTGCCCAAAATTGGTAATGTTGACCCAATAGGTGGAAACAAAGGAACCTGTGATGGGCTGGATGGATAGGAATATGTAGGTAGGTATCCTTCATACCTAGGGCACATAGCCAATCCCCTTGTTTTTAGTTTAGGGTGATCATACGGAACCATTTGTACTGGATGTACAGGTTCAATTGTCTGAGGGCCAGTATTGACCAGGGTACCAGAAAAGAAGTGGGGAAAAAAAATTCCTTTGTGTGTTCTGTAGGAGGTGTGTTTCAGGCCTCCAAATAGTTGTCAAAACGACCGCCCACAGCTTCCGTGGCCTGGTCGAGGAAGCATGGACATAGCCTCAGTAAGCCACTGGGAGGCGGGACTGTCCAGTCCCACTGGGTGGGTGCAAGTGAGAGCCCTGGGCAGCAGAGATGTCAGTTCTAGTAAGCTGAGGACGACCTCAGAGCTGCTTTTATTAGAACCTCTGTATTTTCCACCTCTTTTGGTATAAAAGAAGGACTGAGAATAGTAGGATCGCTGGAAAGTATGGGTCATGCCATGCACTGTATGGAAGGTTCTCCCTAGAACTTGAATAACACATGCCAAAGCTTGGGTTCCTGACCCGAATAATCTAGACCCATTAAAGGGGCATTGAGAACTCTATGTTGTACATCAGGTGTGAAGCCTGAGACATGAAGCCAAGCGTGGCGACTAAGAGTAATGCCAGTTGCTGACATGTGGGCTGAAGGGATCGACCGCGTCATATGTCGAGTGAAGTGAGTGTCTAGAAAATAGAATTGCCAGTAGTTATAGTGGCCAATAACTTTTCCTGTTCCTGAAAAGGAGGTAGTTTATTGACCGAGTCAATGGCTGGGGAATAGAGTGTATGCTGGTATTTGAACATATGTCCCATTATCTGGAGGTAAGGAGCTCATGTGTTTTGTTTGGTTAGGATGATCATACGAGTGGCAGTAAGCACCGCTGAATCAATTTCAGGAGTGGTAGATAGAAAAGGATAATCCAGAGAGCCTGGTAGAGGTGATCCGCCTTGCGGGGGATAGCCGGAACAGTGGAAGGCTGGTTCCAGGCTGCAAGCATAATATGTTGATGGGTTTGGATCAGTGCAGGTACCACGAAGACTAGGCCCTCTGGCAACTTTAGATAAGCGGCCATGTCCTTATGGTGTTTGTCATGTTCGGTGGTAAAGAATCGCATGACTTTTTTTTTTTTTTTTTTTATTTGGCCCATCCGCTCATGGAAAGATGGGTCAACCGGAGGAGGGCAGTCACCTGCCTGGATAAATCCTCATTGATAGAGAAAATCTCCGATGGAAGAGAGTGGGGCTGAGAATCCATTACCTGGAAGACCTTATCCTCCAAATTTCCAGTAATATCTACCGGTAACTCAGCCTCATCTGATAGGTAGTCATTCCCGTACGAGGGGGGTGACCAGGGTGGGAAAGTTTTCCATCATCCTGGAAGCGTGGGGTGGATAAGTAGGGGAACAGAAGAGGTGGCTCGGCACTCCTGGATCGGAGGAAGGAACATGCCACACAGCATGCAAGCCCTGCTGTACTACCGGAGTAACGTCCAGCTGGGGGAAGAGGAGGGGGGAAGGGGACCCAGGGAATTGTTTTTTTGGAGGTGACTGGATGCGTAGCATAAGCAGGTCTTGCCCCTGAGTGGCAAAGTCCAGAGTCCCAGACCCTGTCCGCCTAGCCCCTATGAATGTACACCTTGTGAGGGTGGAGGGGCAGTATGCATGGCAAATGCAATTGGTTTTCCCAGTGGAATACGGTTCTCCGTCGATGAAGCCGGCTGGGAAAAACAGGTTACTCACCTGTAACAGTAGTTCTAGGAGTGGTATATGTTGTTCATCCACACTCTTTGGCATGTCCCCTTCCACTTTAAGATCCACCGGAAGTCTTCAAGCTGGCTCCTCCCACCCACCCGGGTGGTATATACCTCAGCTCAGTCCCATGATGCCAAATCTTAGCCCACTGGAAGCCAGGTTGTGTGCGTCTGCAGCCGGGGAGGTCGGGTGGGTCCGTGTGGATGAACAACATATACCACTCCTAGAACACAGAAACAAAGAATTTGATGGCAGATAAGAAAAAATTACTCACCTTAGTAATGTTGTTTCTTCTAATGGAGTTTTGCTGTATTCTGACAATAGCAGCGAGTCCCAACCTTCGAACTGCCCCGGAGATGAAAGAGTTAACTTTCTATGCCAGGCATGGAACGCTGAGCTCGAGCTCGGTTGAGACTCTGTCTGTTGCTGTTTGAACTCAAACTGTCCGATCTTTACGAGCTAAACGCACTGAGGTCCTGTGTGGAAGCTGTAAACCTACACTAGCCAACTGGCTACTAAAATATAACAGATTTTTTGGTCCCAAAACAAAGACTCAAGTCAGGAAACCCAAAAAATGAAATAAACACAACACCCACTCACCCAAAGAAAAGAGGGTGATAATAAAAAAGGGTGGGGCACCTCCTGAGTGCCAACACTGCTACTGCCCACCCACATCCCAAAAACAAAGGTTCTGAGAGTGAAAGGCGGGGGTGAGGTCAGAATACAGCAAGACTCCATTAGAAGAAACTACATCACTAAGGTGAGTAATTTTTTCTTCAAACAACATGAAGTCTTGCTGTATTCTGACAATAGCAGACTACAGCAGTACCTCCATGGAGGAGGGACAGAACCTACTTAGAAATAGGCTCTGAAGCACAGTGTGCCAACCGATCACTCCCTAGCCTGGATATCCAGAGAGTAATGCTTGGTAAAAGTGTGAACTGTTTTCCAGGTAGCTGCTTGACATATCTCTAAGATAGGAGTATCCCTGGCAGCAGCTAGGAAGCAGCTGTACCTCTGGTAGAGTGAGCCCTCAGGCCTGAGGGTGGAATCTTACCTAGTTTTTCATAGCAAAATTGAATGCAAGAGACAATCCACCTGGCAATGGATCTTTTAGTGGCAGGTTTTCCTTCACCAACCTCACCATAAGTGAGGAACAGTTGGAGGGAGTCAAACCTGTGACCCTTGGTACGTTCTATGTAGTAGCTAAGGGCTCTTTTCACATCCAAACTGTGCAACCTCCTCTCACCAGAGGAGGAATGGTCAGTGAAGTACACAGGAAGAGACATAGATGGGTTAAGGTGGAAGTCTGAAACCACCTTAGGTAAAAACTTCCTGTTAGTCCTGAGGACCACCTTATCTCTATGGAAAGAGAAAATCAGGCTCCACTGACAGGGCTTGTAACTCGCTTATGCGCCTGGCAGAAGTGATGGTCACAAGAACACAGTTTTCCAAGTCAAGTACTTAAGCTCTGCTGAGGACAAAGGCTCAAAAGGGGGTTGCATAAGCTGAGCAATGCAAACATTAAGGTCCCAAGCAGGGGCAGGGTCCGGGTCCGGGTCCCTGAATGGCGGATTGGTATGAAGCAATCCCTTGAAAAACTTGGAGAATACAGGGTGAGCTGAAAGAGAAGAGGGCTTGCCTGATGAAAGAAAAGCAGAGACAGCTGCCAGATGCACCCTTAGTGTAGCTGGTCTGAGTCCCAAGCTATTTGGATGGACCATCTAGTCCAGGACTGTGGGCAGGTCCGCAGACTCTGGGTAAATATGTTTCCCAGAGTACCATATGGAGAATCTTTTCCATTTGGAATTATAAGTAGTTCTGGTGGAAGGCTTCCAAGAAGCCTTTAGAATATCCATAACACCTTGAGAGAGGTGTAAATCAGCAAACTCTAACTCTTCAAGAGCCAGGCCTTGAGATTGAGAGATTTGAGATTCGGGTACCAAACCCTCCCCTGAGCACAGGCTAACAGGTTGTAATTCCTGGGAAGAGACAAGGGAAGGTGGACTGCCAAGGACAACAGGAGAGGGTACCAGGGCTGTCTGGCCCAGTATGGAGCAATCAGAATCACCTTGCAGGGTTGAGACCCGATTTTGACTAGCACCTTGAACAAGAGAGGGAAGGGGGGAAAAGCATACAGGAACTTCCCTTCCCAACTGAGAACCAGGGCATCCAGGGGGACTGAGCCCAACACTGGGGGCCTGCAGCAAAAAAGGGGAAGTTGGTGATTGTCTGGGGCTGCAAAAATATCCATCTGTGGGGTGCCCCATCTGGAGAAGATCACCTCCAAAACCAGGGGATCCAGTGACCATTCGTGATGGCCCTGAGATATCCTGCTGAGAGCATCTGCCAGGACATTGTCCTTGCCTGGGAGGTGTACTGCTGTAAGGGAGGTGTTCAGGGGATAGGCCAGAGACCACAACTTCATTGCTTCTGTGCACAAGGCCGTTGACTGAGTGCCCCCTTGCTTGTTGATATACCACATTGTGGTGGTATTGCCTGTCCTGATCCGAACAACTTTGTTCTGAACAGACTTGGAAAAAGCCTGAAGTGCTAGAAACACTGCTCTGAGTTCCAACAGACTGATGTGAAGCAGAGATTCCTGAGGGGACCACAACCCTTGCGTGGTCAGGTCTCCCAAGTGGGCCCCCCACCCCAAGAGGGAGGCATCTGTAGTAAGGATTAAAGAGTGAGACTGAGAGACAAAGGGAACTCCCTGTCTTAGATTGTCCTGATCCTGCCACCACTGCAAGACCTGGATCAGGGTTCGAGTCATTGGTACCAGTTTGGTCAGAGGGTCCTTTTTCTGAGACCAAAAGGCTCTCAAGTGGAACTGAATGTCCCTCATCTGAAATCTTCTCTCTGCACCACTGCTGTAGAAGCAGCCATGTGCCCCAGGAGCTGCAGAAAATGCCTTGCTGGTCGAGACACCTGTAGGGTGAATGAAGAGGCCAGTGTGATAAGGGTCCTTGCCCTGTCCAGGGGAAGGAAGGCTCTGGCCTTTTCTGTATCTAGCTCTGCGCCTATGAAGGTGAGGAGCTGAAAAGGCTCTAGAACTGACTTTGAAAGATTCAGAAGGAAACCTAGAGAGGTGAGCAGTAGCAACTACTACTGCCAGGCATTTTGTGAACACCCTTGGGAGCAGAGGTTAGGCCGAAGGGCATTGCTTTGAATTGGTAATGGCCTGAGGGCAGCTCAAACCTGAGGTATTTTCGATGGTAGCTTCTGATGAGAATATGGACATAGGCATCCTTGAGGTCAAGGGAGACTAGTCAGTTCCCTGGCCTTAGAGAGGGTAGAATTATTCCCAGAGTCACCATTTTGAACTTTGGCTTTAAAAGGTGCTTGTTTAAATACCCGAGATCCAGGATGGGCCGCCATTCTCCTGTCTTTTTGGGAGTGAGGAAGTACCTGGAGTACGATCCTTTCCCTTGGTGTAGGGGTAGAACCCTTTCTACAGCTCAGAGCCAAGAGGGAAGAGACCTCTGCCTCTAGGGCAAGTGCCTCTGAAGGATTTGCAGGTGGAAAGGATCTGGTTCTCATCTTTGGAAATTTTTTTGAAGCTGAGAACCAGTCCCTGGCTTACTACTTCCAGGACCCATTTGTCTGATGTTAAAGACTTCCAGTCCTGGACAAAGTAAGCCAGCCTGCCCCCTACAAGTGGTGGAGAATCGGCCCTGGCAAACCCATCAGGGTGCCTGTTCGGCAGGGGGTTTAGGCTGAGGGGTGGAAGCAGGTCTGCTTGTACCCCTTCTGCCTCTCCCTCTAAAGAACCCCGTCTGAGCATAGGCAGAAGAGGAGGCCTGGGCTTCGTAGAAAGGCCTATGAAAAGGCCTGCCCCTGCCCCTGGGATGCTGCCTCTGAGGAGTGGCTTGCCTTTCCTTGGCCTGAGCACTCCTATAGGTGGTCCTGTATTCATCCATTTTCTTCATGTAGTTCTCTGTTTGCTCCCCAAACAGAGAATTACCCACAACAGGAAAATCCATGGCCTTAGTCTGGGTATCCTGAGACAGGCTAGTACATCTGAGCCAAGCCATCCTACGAAGGGCCACAGATGTAGCCATGACTCTAGATGAAACATCATTGGAGTACACTGCAGCATGGAATTGCACCTTGGATGCCTCAATACCATCAGCAGCCACCTGCTCCATTCCTTGGCAAGCTGGCCAGGGACCTGTTTAGCTAAAGCCATGACAGTGTCCCATCTAGATTTCTGATATCTAGCTGTATAGGCCATATAATTGGCCTGCCTGAGTCCCAAGGATGCTGCCATGTACTGTTTCTTTGCCATGGCATCAATCCTCCTGGAGTCCTTATCTAGGGGTGTGAAGCCAAGGGTATATTAGCCTTATCACAGGCTGCAGCACTCTACCCCAACATGGCTGCATTGCTGGGTAGGAACTCCGTATCTGAGCCTGACAGAGTATACCTCTTGTCCATTCTTTTATCCACAGGAGGTATAGAATTAGAGTCTTTAAAATCTTAAATGTCTGTTTCCCAAAGACTTGTGTAAGGGAATAGACAGCCTCCTGGACTCTGGGATATCAATCATTTCCACATAGTCAGGCTCCTCCTGGTCATCCACAGTTTCTTCCCTAGGAAGCTGAAGGGTTTCGGTCACTTTCTTGTAAAACATGAAATGGGAGGGGGACTCAGAAAGGCTAGGAGGAGACACTCCTGAAGGTCTGTCTGGGGAAATGTCCGGGTCAATGGGCACATCCAGACTTTCTTAATCACATTCACTTTCCTCATACTCTCCTTCCTCCTCCTCCGGTTCATAAAATTCTTCCAAATCATAATCCGAAACCGGTGGAACCGGCCGAACCGAGCGCCTTCCTGATGGTGGCGGTTCGGTCGGAACCGGGGAAAGCGACTGTACAATTTTTATCGCTATGGCTATTTCATCAGCGGTTGGAGAAGAAACTTTTGGATCCACACTGGCTGATTTTTCCCCTTCTTGTTCTCTTAACCGGAACAGACTCCTCGGAATCGGTTCTCCTTTTGCTCGAAGAAGTTTCGTCCTGGTCAGAGGGCACTCCTGGTTCGGTTTGAACCGAACCGGGCTGGCCATCCGGGTCAGCAGACTTTTTGGCCTCCCTTTCCCTGAGCCTACCAACTCTCTTTTCTAGGGTAGCTGCAGAAAAATTTTTACAAATCTGACAGTCTGAATTGAGGTGGTCAAAGCCCAGACAATAAACACAGGTGGTGTGGGGGTCAGCCTTAGCAAAGACTTCCCCACACACACTACAGTGTTGAAACCCAGTGGGCCCGGTTTTTCTTTTGGGTTTCTCAGACATGGTGCCAGCCCTAACAAAACTTACCCTTTTAATGGCAATCTGCCAGGCAAGACATTCTTATCGGTTCCTGACCGTGTTACGGGTCGTGGAAAAAAACGTAATAAAATCCATTTTTTTTAGAACCGATGAGAACCGGTAACCACACTTCTAAAGTAGAAATAAAGATTTTTAAACAACCTGATCGGTTCAAACCGAACCGATGAAACGTTTACAAGTTCCACACAGAATAGAAAAATCAATATAAACCTATCTAGTACTCACGAATACCACAGACAGAGACTGAACCAACAGGTTGCGGTTTAAATTCGGTAGGAAACCGAGAAAAATGGACTTTAACCGACAATTTGAACCGAGCAAAGGAGAAATCTCTGGAGCGACTGTTCAGTGAGGTGGAGTAAAGAATCTGACGGTTTGAGTTCAAACAGCAACAGACAGTCTCAACCGAGCTCGAGCTCAGCGTTCCATGCCTGGCATGGAAAGTTAACTCTTTCATCTCCGGGGCAGTTCGAAGGTTGGGACTCACTGCTATTGTCAGAATACAGCAAGACTTCATGTTGTTTGAAGGACCGCTTGGCCCACCTAGTCTGCCCATTTTCCTACCTAACAGATAAGCTGCAGATCCTAGTTAACCAACAGTTTACTTCCTCCTATCCCCCACTAGGACTGCCTTATGTCTGTCCCATGCATTCTTGAATTCCCCCACTGTTCTTGACTCCACGATCTCCTCAGGGAGGCTGTTCCATGCATCCACAACCCTCTCTGTGAAAAAATACTTCCTAACATTACCTCTGAGCTGTCCCCCCTCTATCTTCAAATTGTGCCCCCTTGTTCTTGCACGTCTCTTTTCTGAAAGATGCTACCCTCTTGGACTTTGTTGATTCCCTGAGGTACTTGAAAGTTTCTATCATGTCCCTCTCCCTTCTTTCCTCAAGGGTATACATATTAAGCTCCTTTAGTCTTTCTTCTTCGTCTTCTGGTGCAGACCCTGCACCATTTTGTTGCCCTCCTCTGGACAGCTCCACTCTGTTCACGTCTTTGGGAGATGGGGTCTCAGAACTGCACACAGTACTCAGATGGGGTCTCACCAACTCTCTGTACAGAGGATAACAACTTCCTGTTTTCTACTATTGATGCCTCTCCCTATGCATCCCAGTATCCCCCTAGCCTTCCTTACTGCTTTCTCACATTGCTTGCCCACCTTTAGGTCATCTGATACAATTACCCCCAGGTCCCTTTCCATTTTTACTGCTGTCAGTATCTCACCCCCCATTGTGTACTCTTCCCCTGGGTTTTTGTTTCCCAGGTGCATTACCTTAAACTTCTTTGCACTGAATCTGAGCTGCCAAACATTTGACCATTCCTCCAACCTTGCCAAGTCCCTTCTCGTCCTTTCCACTCCATCTTGTGTATCAACCCGGTTGCAGATCTTTGTGTCATCTGCAAAGAGACACACTTTTCCTTCCAGTTCCTCTGTAATGTCACTTATAAAGACATTAAAAAGGACCGGTCCCAGTACTGAACCCTGCTGTACCCAGCTAGTAACCCTCCTTTCTTCACTGTGGACTCCATTTACTACTACCCTTTGCGTTCTTTTGTCTAGCCAATTTTTTTTATCCAGGCTACCACCTTGGGACCCACACCAAGGCTGGCTAACTTGTGTATTAATTTTTGTGTGGGACCGTATCAAATGCCTTACTAAAATCTAGGTAGGCCATGTCCACAGCCCCTCCCTGGTCTACTACTTTGGTCACCCAGTCAAAGAAATCTAGATTAGATCTGACCACGACCTTCCCATCGTGAATCCATGCTGCCTTGGGTCCTGTGCCCCACTGGCC
Source organism: Neoceratodus forsteri (assembly GCA_016271365.2). Lineage (NCBI taxonomy): Eukaryota > Metazoa > Chordata > Ceratodontiformes > Ceratodontidae > Neoceratodus > Neoceratodus forsteri. The sequence goes on along the minus strand of CM028130.1, from coordinate 1,631,378,769 downwards.
TCTAGGTACTCAATAGTTCTTTCCTTCAGAAGTGATTCCATCATTTTCCCTACCACTGAGGTCAAACTAACTGGTCTGTAGTTTCCTGCCTCTGTTCTGCTCCCACTTTTGTGAAGAGGAATCACATCCGCCCTCCTCCAGTCCTCAGATACCACCCCATCCTCCCATGATTTGTTAAAGAGAGTAGTCAGCGTTGTCACTAGTTCTACCCTTAGTTCTTTTAAAATTCTTGGTGAATCCATCAGGCCCCATTGCTTTGTCCACCTTCAATTTTATTAGTTCTTTCAGAACCCTTTCTTCTGTAAATGGACTGGTATTGACCCCCATCTTCAGAGTGTTTCTCTTGTTTGGTTCAGGTACCTCCCCCTCCTCTTTCTTTGTGAATACTGAGCAGAAATATTCGTTCAGTATCCCTGCTTTTTCACTGTCACCCTCTACCCACATTCCCTCCCCTTTATTAAGCCTCAGTATCCTTCCTTTGGTCTTTTCTTCGCTCCCTTATGTACCAGTGAAATGTCTTATCCCCCTTCTTAACAGAGTTGGCCATCCTTTCCTTGGTTTGGGCCTTTGCTATGCTGACTGCCTTCCCAGCCTCTTTCTGCTTTAACTGATAAAGTTTTCTGTCCTGCTCCTTCTGTGTTTCCTTATATTTCCTGAATGCTATCCTTTTCTCCTTAACCTTCCCTGCCACTTCTTTTGAGAACCATAGCGATTTTTTCCTTCGTTGTGTTTTGTTGATTTGTTTTACACAAAGGCTTGTTGCCTCTGTGATGGCTGTTTTGATTACTCCCCATTGTTCCTCCACCCCTCCTTCTTGCCTGTTTGCTAGTGCTTTTCTGAAGCACGCTCTCATTTTCCCAAAGTCAGCCCTCCTAAAGTCCAATACTCTTGCTTTTGTATGGCTTGATTGTATGGCTGTGTTTATCGTGAACCACACTGTTTGGTGGTCGCTTGTTCCCAGATGGCTACCAACTTCTAAATCTGAGATTCTTTTTCCGTCCCCATTTGAGAGTACCAGGTCTAAGATTGTTCCCTCCCAAGTGGGTTCCAATAGTAGCTGTCTGAGGCATGCCCCCTGTAGGGCATCAAGAATGACCCTGCTCTTGGATGTGCCTTCAGCAAAGGTGCTCCAGTTAACATGTGGCATATTCAGGTCACCCATCAACAATATTTCCCCTCTTTCTGCCATTCTAAGGAAGCCTTCTATCATTTCCTTGTCCATTCCCTCCCCCTGAGATGGGAGGGGGGGTCTGTATACAACCCCCATGCGGATTGTGGTGTCATTTCCTGTCTCCAGGGTGAACCAGAGTGCCTCATCTGCTCCCTGTTTACTCTTTAGTTCTGTTGCTTTGATCCCTTCCTTTACATAGAGAGCTACTCCTCCTCCTCCTCTTTTACCCTCCCTGTCCCTCCTGTAGATTGTGTATCCTGGCATGCTGACATCCCAGTCATGGTTCTCTGTGTACCATGTTTCTGTGACTGCCACAATATCCAGGCAACCCTCTTCCATCAAGGCCACTAGTTCAGGGAGCTTGTTACACAGACTACGGGCATTGGTACTCATCACCCTCCACTTTTTGATGGCCTTACCCCTTTTAGCCCCATTCCTGTCCTTACTGCCTTTGCCTTTTATTTTTACATTTACCTCTGTCCTGCTCCCTAATGACTTCTCTACCTTGGTGTTTACCTCACTAATTACCGTGTTTTGTGGGGGGAGGCTGGGAGAACTACTGTTACAGGTGAGTAACATGTTTTTCTAGGATCGTGAATATGTTGTTCATCCACACTCTCTGGCAGATTCCTAGCAGTTCTCCGTGAGGAGGCAGGCAAGGCACACACCCCCTACTTAGGGAATAGATTGGGGAACTGAAGCCCCAAAACAAGCATCACAGCGTGACTCAAGGTCGATGTGGTAATGGGTGATGAAGGTATTTGCTGACTTCCAGGTAGCAGCCCAGCAGATTTCCTGGCTAGGGATGTCCATGGAAGCAGCCACCGATGCAGTGGTATGGCGGATAGAATGAGCTCTTATCCCTCTGGGAGGCTCCTTGCCCGCCAACTCATAACACAGACCAATGCATGATGTAATCCATCTTGCAATAGTCCGCTTTGCTGCAAGTCTGCCAGAAGCAGCTTCAGCATAGGTGACAAACAGCTGGCGAACCTCACCCCGAATTTCCGCCATCCTCTCCTTATAATAGGAGAGAGCACATCTCAGGTCCAAGGTATGGAGCCTGTACTCTGCCTCTGAAGTGTAATTAGGGTAGTATACCAGCAGAGTCAACACCTGGTTAAGGTGAAACTCTGACACCACCTTCAGAAGGAATTTTGGGTGGGGGCATAGGACAACCTTGTCCCTGTGGAAGACCAGATAAGGGGAGTCCACCAAAAGCGCCTGGAGCTCCCCTGTCCTTCTGGCAGATGTGACAGCCACCAGGAAGTCTGTCTTCCACAAGTGTGACAAAGCACACTTGTGCACTGGTCCAAATGACTTGCCCATGAGCTTTGCCAGCACCAGCAGAAGATCCCACGGAGGTGGAGATTCACGCACTGCAGGGGATATGTGATCCAGGCCTTTGAAAAAGCGCCCGACCACTGTCTCCTGTGCCGTCAGCTGACCAGCCCACGCCCAGTAAGCAGAGATGGCTGCCAGGTGCACCCTAAGGGTCGATGACCGCAGACCCCCATTGGAGAGTAACCAAAGGCAGTCGATAATGTTAGCCACTGGACAGGACAGAGTGTCCAGACCCTTGCCCTGACTCCAAATGGAAAACCTTTTCTATTTAAAGGCATAACATTTCCTGGTCAATTCTTTTCTGGATGCCTCCACCACGGTGTAGACATCTTTGGAAAGACCCAAAGCCTGGAACTCTAGCTGCTCGGGTACCAGGCTTTGAGGTGCAGGGATTGAATGTCCGGATGGAATACCTTCCCCTGGTTCAATCATATCAGGTCCGGGTATGTACAAAGCCGCTCTGGTGGCCTGCAGCTGAGGCTGAGGAGATCTGGGTACCAGACCTGGAGCGGCCAATCTGGGGCTACCAGGATCACCTTCGCCTTGTCCCTCCTCACCTTAAGTAGCACCTTGTAGATCAAGGGAAATGGAGGGAAGGTGTAGAGGATGCCTGGGGTCCACGGCCTCGAGAAGGCATCCCCCTGCTGAGGGGGGTGGGCATGAGACAGCCTCAGCTTGGTGTTTTCCCTGGAGGCAAACAGGTCCACCATTGATTTGCCCCAACAGGAGAACAGACTGTAAGCTACCTCTGGATGGAGAGACCACTCGTGGGATGTCTGGCCTAAGCGGTTGAGAGCATCCGTTCTCTGCTTCCAACGGAGATTCCCTACCATCACTGTCTCCATCCAAGGTCACTCCATCAATCGGCAGGGCTGAGAGGAAAATAACAAAATTATACTATTTTTTTTTTTTTTGCAGTAAATAATATTATCCGCCTGGTCCGTGGCGGCGTTACATCCTGTTGGATCCCCTAGCCCCTTCCCCCGCTCGCAGCCTACCCTTCCAGCTGCCCCATGACTTGTCCCCCATGGCAGGGATCCCTCAACCCGCCTAACTCCGGATCCGGTGCTGGAAGGATTACTGCCCATCACGGGGGCGGCGCCTGTGTGGACCTACCATCATTCATGCAGCGTCAGTACCCTTTTTCCTCCTGGTAATTTTGGTCCCTAAGGCGAGGTGTGCAATGACGCCACAAGGTGCGAGTGTGCATGCCTCGTATGCGCTTCTCTGGCGTTGCCTCGTCTCCCTATTCTGTAGCCTGCGTGCACCAGCCCCAGCCTCCCGCCAAGGGCCAGTCATGCACCGAATGCTGGTATCCCCTCCCAGAGAAGGAAAGCAGTCCTGCAGACACTCGATCCCTTTCTCCCTGCTGACCCCAGGTGGCCCGTGCTCATTCAGAACATGGGTCACGGCATGCCTAAAAATGTGGCCAGTGCCTCAAGCGCTACCGGGACGGCACTATTTTTTTTAAAATAAATAAATATTAAAAAAAGTCAAACTGAATGACTAGAAGCTGCTGTCATGTAGACGTGAAGATTCTAAAACTGACCGACTAGAAGCTGCTGTCACATAGATGTGAAGATTTGACTCCTAGCATGCGAGCGACATTGTCACCGACACACACTCAACGGTGGGAGAAAAAAGGAACTGATACCATTGGAGGGTTGATGCTGAGATAGCCTATAAAGACACAAGCCAATCTTGTGGTGCCACGCATGCACAGTCCTACCCCGGCACCAGCCCTCCTGAAGAAATTTGGCTCCCACAGGGTCCCACGCCTCTGGCGTGTAACCCAACAGTATGAATAAATGGTTAAAGCTTTAAGTCCAGGAAGATCTTTGGTTACAGGTAAGTAACTTTTTCTAGGGTTGTGGATACGGTTCACTATCCACACTCTGGCAAACTCCTAGCAGTTCTCCGGGAGGAGAGGGCAATGCATGTACCCATACCTGGGGAACAGAGATTGGAGAGCTGAGGTCCCAAAATCAGCATCCCAGCATTATTTAAGGTCGAAGCAGTAGTGGGAAATGAAGGTGTGTGCTGACTTCCAGGTAGCAATCCTGCAGATTTCCTGAACAGGGACATCCCTGGAAGCAGCCACTAAAGCAATGGTATGTCTGGTAGAATAAGCGTTAAGCCCTACAGGAAGCTCCCTACCTGACAAACTATAGCAGAGGTCTATGCAGGATGTGATCCACCTGCCAATCATCTGCTTTGTTGTCATTCTGCCAAGTGCAGCTTCAGTGTAAGTGACAAATGTCTAGCAAGCCTCTTCACGACCCGTCTCCAGCCATATGCTTGACATAATAAAAGAGCATCCCGGCAGATCCAGGGTATAGAACCTGCAGTCAGGCTCCAAAGATGGATTAGTAAGGCATATTGAAATGTTAATCGACTGGTTAAGGTGAAACTCTGATACAACCATCAGGAGGAACTTGGGGTTGGGGTGAAGGATGAGTTTGTCCCTGTGGAAGACCAGGTAGCGAGTCTCCACTGACAGCATCTGAAGCTCCCTGATCCTTCTAGCTGATGTAATCGCCACTAGGAAGGCCAACTTCTATGACAGGTGTGACATCTCACTCCCATGCACTGGCATGAGAGGCTTGCCCATGAGCACAGCAACACCAGCAGTAGGTCCCACAGTGGAGCTGGTTCACACACTGGAGAGGATAGGTGGTCCAGGCCCTTGAAACAGCACTCTGCCACCTTCTCCTGGTTCGCCGTCGCCTTACCAGCCAGTGCCCGGTAAGCAGAGATGGCTGCCAGGTGCATCTTAAGGGCTATCACCTGCAGTCCTAACAGAGAGAGAGATCAGAGGTAGTACAAGATGCTAGCTAGCCACAGGGCAGGCAAGGGGATCAAACATTTTGCCCTGACACCAAATGGAAAATCTGTTCCATTTAAAGACACAGCATCAGCAAGTCAACTCTTTTTGGGAGGCCTTCACAATGTGAAGCACATCGTCCAAAAGATCCAAGGCCTGGTAACTGCTCAATAACCAGGCCATGAGGTGCAGGACCGTCCGCTGAAGTCTGGGAAACAGATCCAGGAGGTGAGGTTGTCGCCATGGAGGTCTGCTGCTGAGGCGATCCAGGCAGCATAACTCATCTGCCACTCTGAAGTTATCAGGATCATCAGTGCCTTGTCCTTCCAAGCCTTGACCATCACCCTGTGGATCCAGGGGGGCAGGAGAAAAGGCGTCCACAAGGCCTGGGGTGTACGGCCTCACAAAGACATTGCCCAGTGTCCCCAATTGTGTGTGTGTGTGTGTGTGGGGAGGCACAAAACAGCCTCAGTTTGGTGTTCTCCCAGGAGGCACACAGGTCCACCACAAGAGTACCCCACTGGTATAACAGGTGGATCATTATCTGCTGATTCACAGACCACTTGTGCGGCGTTTCTCCTACCCAGCCAAGAGCATCTGCCAGTGGACTGTTCTCTCCTGTGACATGAATCACTAGGAAATCTGCACCAGGCCTGCACATGAGGGTTCAGGTGTGAAGGGCCTCCCGACACAAGGAAAGTGAGTGACTTCTGGACCATATGTTCAGGCAGAACATGGTCATGATGTTGTTCATCTGGATCTGCACAACCTGATCCCCTACCAGAGGAGTGAATTCATTCAATGCCAGATGCACTGTATGAAGTCCCAGCAGGTTGATGTGGTGATGGGACTCTTAGAGTGACCAGAACCTGCAGATTCTGTGGTCTCCCAGGTGCACTCCCCACCCCACTAGAGATGCATCCATCATGAGCATGATGAGAGGTTCTGGGCAGATAAATAGGATGGATTCCTTCCTCCAGGTGTTCTGGGATCAACTACCACTGGATGGTGCCCTACATCGACTGGGTCACAGTGAGCTGTTCACTCCCCTCAGGGCAGCTCTGGACCTCATCCATGGCAGGCTCTGCCTGCAGGTCTGGAAAGAATTCCATGCCCCAGCTATTCTCAAACATCAAGAAGGTGCCACGTCTGGCACCAGACCCAGGGTCAGGGACTGGCCAAGACACACGTTCCTCTGTGGCTCTGCGGCTGGTACCACACTTGGTGCCGGGCGGGTCCTACTCAATGCAGAGCAATGATCAGGCCTGCCCAGATCCACAAAGAGCTGGCCTGGTGCCCGATTTTGGGCCCAGAATGGTCACCAGGACTAGTGTCGCATCCATCGCCAGCAGGCTGCTGACCTCCTCCCTGGAGCCTCAAAGGCTGCTCAGGGCAGAGATCAACATCTCAACCTCAGCGGCTGGACGCTGCACAGCCCCAATACAAATCCCTTTCCCGGTACTGCTAACAGTACCAGAAGGGGACGTAATGATGCGGCTGGCACCACCCCACTCAGCGACACCATGGACAGAGCCAGGGCAGCACCAGGCCATAACACCAAAGTGTTCACCATTGTAGATTGAGTGCATACATTCAGCCTCACCAAGAGGGATGTCTGCTGCCCAGGGCAGACAGACTGGGTGGGGACAGTGCTCAGCCGGCCACCCAGAAGGATCCAGCTATCTAGCAGACCCACCCCATGGCCTCTGATGCCTTGGCATGACAGACCCTGTGCTTCCTCAGTACCAGAAGCACTGAAAAGGGGTCTGGGGAGGGCCAAGAAACCTAGCTTTAACTTCAAGTATGCACTGACTCTGAAAGTGGGGGTGGGCAACCCCACTTCTACATGTGAATCTCTAGGATACGGCGGTCCATAGAGAAGCAGGCATCACATGAATCCATGCCCTGAGATAGGCCAAGGCAGGCTCAAAAGACTATGCTTATCTGTCGCCACTCTGTTTCCCATAGCGCAACAATGCATAATTTTAGGTGGGGGGCGACAGTCTTTTTTAGCCTCTTTTTCTTTATCGGATTTGGGCATCCTGGAAAATAATAAAAAGGCAACACCAAGAACAGAAAGAGTTTCGGCAACGACACAGAAGAAATCCGGTCCATGACAATCACCGAGACACTGTTGCTCCCATGGTGTGTACTCCATGGCAGGAAGAACAAGTGTCTGATGGAGTTTAAAGCTGGTTACTGACTAGGTGTGTGAACCACGTGAGCTATGTGGAGTGCATGAGTGACATCAGTAGCCAATGCTGGCTCCTCCCCTGTAGGAAAAAAAGCTCCAGCAGGGTCCTAGAGTCTCTGGCACTAGACCTGCAAGTATGAAACAAAATTGAAGAGATCGATTCTTGGAAGATCCCTTAGTTACAAGTGTAAATCAGTTTCAATACAATTTAAATAAAAAACAACCCTCCCACGGTAGAGGAGAACCACTTAGGACACAAAGTGGTTTGCAATTTGAAACCCAAATGTGGTTTGGTTCCTTAAAAACAGGAACCGAATGTAAACATTGCAAAACCACTTTTAAATTGAAGCTTAGCGGTTTTTTGCAATTTTTATTACATTTCCATCAATTCCCTCAAGGTGGGAATTGAGAGCGACCTTCTCCAGTTCATGGAAACAACTGGGAACTGGAGAAACTGCAAATTAAGATAAGTATCACAAATCAAATACCCTAACTAAATATTAAGTATCGGAAAACTAACTGAGAACAGAAACTAATAAAATAATTAAAGAAGTTTGATGACCAGAAGGCTGGAACTGTACTTTGCGATGACTACTCTCTTCAAACAGAGAAGCAAATCTGTTAGAACACGATGTGAGTAAGTGAGACCACAGTGCAGAGCTTGACATTGTATTCCATGTACTAACACTAGCGTAATGTTCTGTCGCTGGGTATCATTTACTGGCAGGAACAGTATTCTTATTGTAAAGCATCTTTGATGGATTCTTGCTCTTTTGAAACATGAGTTTTAGTGGCAGGGCTGCAGCATTCAGCACCTCCTGCCAATAAGAGCACTGCATATAAAGGTAAATACAACATTCTACTTCCCCCAACCCTTTAAAATAAAAACAGAGCAGGCATGATGGAAAAAGAGACGTACCTCTTAGAGGTCTCAGGATTTGTCTTGCGAGTGCTCTTGGCCTACAAAGTCCAGATGCTTACTGTGTGCACCAGCCATGGGATTTATTTTTTTTTTTTTAACAAAGCTGATATGACCTAAAGCCCCCCAGGAGTTACTATTATTAGAAAAGCCAAGGTGGGAGTGTGAGCCGCCCACCAGCCCAGCGAAAGCAAGTCATGCTTCCATGACTACAACCTGGGTACAGGAGCAGGCTCAAGGCATGTGGATCGGGTGGCCAGACTAGGAATTACTGCTGCCTCTGGCTGCACTTTCCTACTGGGGGACCGGATGGCACAGTGTGGACACTGGTGGCAACCACTTGTGGAGTTCCACGGAGCCTGCTCTCAAAAAGACTAGCTGTGGTGACCAAGGCCAACTCCAAGGGCTGGCATCCCCTTTGTGTGGGTGCAGGATCAGAATGACAGTCTTGGTACAATCAGGCTACACATTACGGATCCCACTGTCCTAGGAACTGTGCTGGGAGCAGGTTAGAGGTTGAAGGGGATAGGTGGTTGCCAAGGGCCGGAGGAAATGACCAACACTAGATCTTGGTAGAAAATGTTGACGGGGGTAAGATAAAAACCACAGCAAAAAAACAGACAAAAAATAGGAGGAAGCTTTAAAACATTTGATACTCACCTTAATGAGGATTCCCTCTTTACAGTGATGTATCCCATTACCAATCAGCTGGCAAGTACTACCAGGATAAATTTCCACGCCGGCACCCTGTCAAGAACAGGAAACATAGGAATGTTACAAATTATCATGGAAACATAACAGAAGTGTAGCAATGACAACACAAGACCACCAACGGTCCATCCAGTCTGCTCGAGTTTATTTTGTTTTTGTTGACCGGGAAAGGAGGACTAGACAGTTCTGCCCATTTTCAGCCTCGTCCCGGGGGGGGCGGGTACAGATGGATTTCAACTCACATTGAATCAGATTAAGCTGTTGGTTGGTATATAAAACACATGGTCAGTGGCTCAGTAGGTAGCACACTCGCCTCTGAGGCCGGGAGATCAAAGGGCTGAAGGTTCAGTTCCCACGTCTGGCACTTGGGTTAATATCCCAGTACTGACACTGTAGAGCAGCATGAGAGGGGTGCTGCACTTCTGAGGTGCAGTCTTTTGGATGAGACGTTAAACCGAGGTCCCATCTGCCTGGATTGGTGGTAGTTCAGGTGGATGTTAAAGATCCCATGGCACTTATCGAAAAGAGCAGGGGAATTTCCCCGGTGTCCTGGCCAAATTTCCCTCATTCACTAAAAATACCACCAACATCTTAATCTGGTTCATGATCAGTTGGCAATCATCTGTATCCCCCTCCCCCGGGTCATGCCTGAAAATAGGCAGGATCTGTCTAGTGCACTTACCCGGTCAACAAAAACTAAAATAAAAAAAAAATATATATATATTTTTTAGTGAATGGGGGAAATTTGGCCAGGACACTGGGGACATTCCCCTACTCTTTTCGAGAAGTGCCATGGGATCTTTAACGGCCACCTGAACAACCCCCACAACAGGCAGACGGGCCTCAATTTAACATCTCATCTGAAAGACGGCACCTCAGAAGTGCAGCACCCCCCCTCATGCTGCACTACAGTGTCAGTATTGGGATTTAACCCACGTGCCCGGTGTGGGGATAGAACACACAGCCATATGATCCTCCGGCCTCTGAGGTGTGTGTGCAACCTGCTGAGCCACTGACATTGATACAGGTTCCCTTATTTAGCTCTGGGGACCTACTGTCCCTCCTGGGTCCTAGTCCTCCCCACCCTTCCCCTCATTCTCCTCCCAGATTCTGCCGCCCCCCTGGGCAAACACTATACCCTTCACTCTGTCCCAAGTGTGCTTGACACCACCAATGGTTTTGGCACCCACCACTTCGGCCGGCAGACTGCTCCATGGCTCCAGCACCCATTCCGTAAAAAGTACAGTCACGCAAGAACTTACCGTAACAGTAGATCTTCGAGAACAGCTCTTGCAGCAGGTAGTTTCCCTCCCACCTTCCCCTCTGGAGGTTGTCTTCTGACCTAGTTTCTAGGCTACTGCGTCTTTTGACGCCTATTACAAACCTTCCTTTGGAAGCAGATCCTCTGTTTCCCCTTCAGATGTCACCTTTTGGGCCTGGAGTCTCTGGGGAGAGAACTGGGGATGCTGGGGGACCGCCCCCTTGTATGTGATGCCTGACGTCGGGGAGGGGCCGACGTTAGGGGTGGTTCCCCGCTGGATACTTCTAGCTAGATTTTTCCATGGGGTTCTGGCACCTGCCGGCATTTTGATCATAATAGGGCAACCTGCTGCAGGGCTGTTCTCGAAGATCTACTGTTCACGGTAACTTATGTAACTGTACTATCTTACTTCGAGAAACAGCTCTTGCAGCAGGTTACACCATTAGGACTGATTCCCAAGCAGTAAGGGACCATGTTGTTATCGGGAGGAGGATAGGAGGAAAGCTCCAAGCTGCAGGACAAAAGTCCCTGAAGGACCGCCAAGCCGAAACCAGCTCTGCGCCTAGAGACAATATCCAAACTGTAGTGCCTGATGAATGTGTGTACAGTGCTCCAGGTCGCTGCTGCACAGATGGCTGAAGTGGATACATTTTTAAGCGCAGCGAAGGAGGTAGCCACCCCCCTAGTAAAATGACCTTTCAACGGTCCAAGTAAGGGTTTATTGCGCTTCTGATAACAAAACATGATGCACTTAACCAGCCATCTAGAAAGCGACTGTTTGGAGACAGGAGCACTGATCATCCTTTGTGCGTAGGAAACAAAGAGCTGGTCCGATGTATGATGGGCTTTGGTTCTGGTCAGATAATATCTGAGGCACCTATGCACATCCAAAGTGTGCAACAGGGCTTCCCCCCGTTACTGTGATTCGGGTAATACACCGGTAGGTCTACATCCTGGTTGAGTGTGACAGCTGAGACCACCTTGGGAAGATTTGTTCCTAAGGACACCCTGTCCTTGTGAAAAACCAAATAAGGATCCGTGCGTGTGAGTGCGTGAAGCTCAGAAACTCTTCTGGCAGAAGTAACAGCAACTAAAAGGAGCGTCTTCCAAGCAAGGAGACGCAGCTCGCAATCTGTGGCTGGTTCAAAAGGAGGCAGCGTAAGCTGCTCTAGAACAAAAGGAAGATCCCAAGGTGGAACCGGGTCTTTGATGGAAGGTCTCAAGTGCAGGATGCCGTGCAAAAAGGCGAGAGAAACCTCTAGCTGAGCTAGAGACCGGTGACCTATCTGAGAATGGTACACTGAAATAGCACATAGATGGACCTTAATGGAGGAATAGACAAATCCTGCCTCATAGAGGGATAGGAGGTAGTCTAAAACAGACCTTACAGAGCACTCCAATGGGGTCAATGCTCGAAAATTACACATTCTTCTTGATCTTCCTGTGTATCTTCACCATTCATCATTGGTGGGTGCCAGCCGGAGGCACAGCACCCCGTGGGAGATCCCCCCCCATATGCCTTTAGGGGGAGGAGTCAGCACCACGGTGCCACCCCTGAGGCGGACGCATGATGTCACGCTCATGGGTTGGCTATAAATGGCACCGGCTCCTCCCCGCCTCAGTTCTGCACACCTGTGAGAGTGGAAAATTACAGAGAAAGTGAAGGCTGGGGCAAGAGAGCCCAAGGGACAGAAAAAGAAAAGGAATGAACTTAAAAAGGGGTATGCCAACCAGAGGACAGAGGCAGAGAAGAACCCGTGGGTGTGGAATTGGACATAGCCAGAGTGCTGAGGAGAAGAGAGTGAAGAAAGAAGAGAAAGAGGAAGGAGCAGACCCTAGCACAGTGCCTTACCCATCCTGCTCAGAGGGTTTTAGGAGATCCAGGCCAAGTAGTCTGACGCGTTGCACCCGGCACAACAACTCAGATGGTGTTGGCCTCAAACCTCTTTAGATACTCCGCTCAGGAGATCAGCTGCAGCTAGAACACAAATTTAAGCATGATAAGGGTCTCCTCCCTATATGGCATGGATGAAGACACTCTTGGGACAGGGCTCCCAACCAGTTGCCACTTCTCCCGAAGGATCAAAGGGGGGGGGGGCCTGTCCAAAGGACTACGTCCCCATCCCTCCTCCGGGGGAGAAGGAAAAGAGATATGAGAGAAAAAGGTAATCCCAGTGTGCCCCCACCCCATCCAGGGGAATCCCTCCCAATGGAGTCAGCCCCAACCCAGTGGGTGCTGGCCGAGCCTGGTGAGAACCCTGCCTACGAGGCGGGGGGCAAAACGCGGAGACCCCCCAAGGCAGGGCACAGACCTCATTCGCCCTCCTCCCAGCATGGGTCGCTAATTTCCCTGGAAGGGTCCAAACCAGGGAGACTTAGCCCAACCCAGCAGGTAAGGAGGTTGTTGAGCGAGGAGGAGGACTGCCCAAGGACTGAGGCCTTGAAGGGAAGGAGGCCGGGATTCAGTGATGAATGATAAGGATACATAGGAAGATCAAGAAATATGGTAGGTACATCATTTTCATATCTTCCCTGTGTCAATCTTCACCATTCATCACTGGTGGGTGAGTACTGAGCCCCCCGAAGGGGGCCCAGCACCTCGATGAGAGTCCCTCAGCCTCCTGTAGGGGACGACTACAGGGGTAGAGGAGGGGTCTTCCATTGGCTGGGAGAAGGAAGGCACCCCTGAAGTGTCCTCCTCGCCCTGCGGGAAAACAGAGGCAAGCACCCTATGCCAGGCCAAGGGTGACAACCGTGCTAGACAAAGCCACACCGTCCGCCTGATGCAGATCGCTGTCCCTACAAGTCTGGAGGCTACCTCACTGGTGTCATACAACGCCCTTGCTTGGTGCCTTGCAAGCTCCAGACCTTGAGTAGAGAGGGCAATGGCTTGTCTGGTCACCTCCGAATCAGGCAGCCGTGCCAGAACTTGGCTGAGCAGTGACCACAAATGCCTGTTATTGGCAGCGTGATGTGCCTGACGTGAAGAGATGCATAGCATAATGAGTGCTGAGGAGAAGACTATCCATCCCCAGCAGTCGAACTCCGCAAGGTCTGCATCAGGGGTCTGTCGTGCATTGGGCTTCTATGCTCAGAGGGAGTGTCCAGGATCTCAACCCCTTAAGGAGGGTGAGACATAGTTCCTGAAGATCCCACGGGTGTGCAGTACCTGCACTGGCAGTCCCTTGGGGCAGGATCTGGAAAGGATGCACACTACCAGGTGCGGAACAACTCCTCCCAGAAAGGCACTGGCCAAGGGGGGGGGACCATGATGTGGTCTGCGCCAAATGGGATAGATGAAGCTAGTTCACCAGCCTCGCAAGGAAGTGCTGATATCCCGTCTGGTCAGCGTCAGAGGACAGATGGACTGAAGATTCCCGTTCCTCGGGAGGAAGACGAGCCTGAAGATTCAGAGTCAGACTACTGCGGGAGAGACAGGCATTAGACCTGCTCGTCCATGGCACACAAATAACGGAGGAAGGCAGCAGCAGTGGCCCTGAACTGATCCCAAGTCAAAGGCCCCATACGGCCAACATGACCCGGGAGATGAGGGGAAGGGGGCAGAGGCAAGAGGGAAAGGCATTTCTGCACACGACCTTTACCAGGGCCTGGAGACCTAACAGGCAACCTCAAACACCCTGGAGGTCCATGGGTCTGCACAGCCACCAGTCACCCAACTAGTTCAAAGTGGTCAGGGATGAGCCCTGAAGGGGAAGCTCCCTGTGAGGAGACCGAAGCCGCGTAGGTCCAGAAGGGCTGGCCCCAATCCTACCCAGCAGGACGAAAGCAGTGATATTACCTCTCTCTAGATAACTGGTGAGGCCACAGCTGGCATACTCTGCCCAGTTCTGGAGCCTCGCTTAAGAAAAGCCAAATACAGGCTAGAGACAGTGCAGTGTAAGGTAACCAAAGTGATTCAGGGCAGACCCTACAAGGATCAGCTTAAAGGGGACAGGAACTCATTTCTAACTGGCATCTGTTTGTAAAGTTTTCATTACATAGATACATAGACAGTGTCGGCAGATAAGGGCCTATGGCCCACCTAGTCTGCCCATTTAAGCTTGTAAGTTCAGTTTGTTTTCCTAGAAGTCTGTTTCCCCTTACCCCTGCCCTCTAGAATTCCTTTATGTCTATCCCATGCATTCTTAAATCCCGTGATTGTTTCAGACCCCACCACTTCCTCTGGCAGGGTGTTCCACTTGTCCACCACCCGTTCTGTGAAGAAATTCTTCTCATGTTTCCTCTGAATCGCCCCTCCTCCAACTTCATCCCATGCCCTCTAGTCCTGAAACATCTTTTTCGCTAAAATGGTGTTTTCCTGCACCCTGTTCCTCCCTGTAAGATACTTGTATGTCTCTATCATATCCCCTCTCTCCCTCCTCTCCTCCAGAGAGTACATGTTCAGTTCCTTCAACCTGTCTTCATAGGACTTGTGATGCAACCCATGCACCATCTTTGTTGCCCTCCTCTGAACCTTCTACTCCTGTCTATGTCCTTACGTAGGGTATGGTCTCCAGAACTGTACACTGTACTCCAGGTGGGCCTCACTAGTGTCTTGTATAGCTGGAATTATGACCTCCCTTTTCCTGCTGGTGATGCCCCTGCCTATACATCCCAGCATCCTATTTGCTTTACCTGATGCCTTGTCACACTGTTTCCCTACCTTGAGGTCATCAGAGATGACAACCCCAAGATCCTTTCCTGCTTGGTGCATGCTATATCCTCACCCCCAACTGATATATTGTGCCAGGATTTTGTGCCCATATGCATTATCTTGCACTTCTTGTATTGAATTTCAACTGCCAAACCCTTGACCATTCTTCAAGTTTCTGCAGGTCCCTTCTCATTCTGTCTACACCCTCTGGTGTGTCTACTCTGTTACAGAGCTTTGTGTCATCGGCAAACAGTGAAATTCTGCCTCTAGATCCTGTGCAATGTCACTGATGAAGATGTTGAATAGGACCGTCCCAACACTGATCCCTGTGGTACCCCACTGGTTACTCTTCCCTCTGTGGAGTGACAGCCATTTACCACCACCCTCTGTGTCCTGCCACCCAGCCAGTTACCCACCCACCACACTACTGTCCTGCCCACACCCATATTCCCCAGTTTGTGTAATAGTCTTCTATGTGGCACAGTGTCAAAGGCCTTGCTGAAGTCCAGATAGGCCATGTCCACTGCCCTCCCCTGATCCACCTCCCTAGTCACCCAGTCAAAAATTCAATGAGGTTGGTCTGACGTGACCTCCCCCTGGTGAAACCATGCTGCCTTGGGTCCTGTAGTCCATTGACAACCAGATGTTCCACCAATCTCTCCTTCAGTAGTGCTTCCATGATCTTTCCCACTACCACTATTAATTATATGCCTTCCCCTAAATTATCCATATTTAACTGTACCTGAATAAAAAGTGGTATGAAAAACTGTATTTTGCATTGTTTGGTTTTTATGGGCAGCATTCTTTCACAGTTCTCTTCATGGAACCTGTGGTCTGGAGTTTTAACTATGTCATGGTTTGTGCACAGAACTCTAAGAACGGTTCCGACAGGACAACAGCTCATGTTTAGCATTCTGTGCACAAACCGTGACACAGTAAAACTCCAAATTACTAGTTTCATGAAGAGAACTGTAACAGAATGCCGCCCATAACAACAAAACAATGTAAACTACAGTTTTTCTTTTCACTTTTTATTCATGTATGGTTAAATATGAATAATTTAGGTGAATGCATATCATTTCTGAGAATAAGTACTTTATAAACAGCTGCCAGTTAGAAATGATTTCCTGTCCTCTTTAAGACTCTGAATACGTACTCAGAGGCCAGAAGGGTGACGGGTGATGTGATAAGGGACCTTCAAGTTTCTGAAAGAAATGAACAAGGTAGACTGCGAGGAAATATTCATCAGGAATGGCTAATAAAGATCACAGGGACATGCGGGGAAGCTAGCAGGGGGCAGATTCAGGAGGGATGCGAGAAAGCGGTTTTACAGAGAGTGGTTGAGCCATGGAACAGCTCACCTGCAGAGATGGTGGGCTCAAGAAACATTAATGGTTCCTAACACGGCTGGGACAGAGTGAAAGGCTTAATAGTTACACAGAGGGGAAACGGAAGGGTGGCGAGGGGGGTAATAACCACAACTAGACAATATGTATCTGGGTAGGATAAGGTAAAACAGGGCAGACTGGAGGACCAATTGTCTTTCTGCCAACATTTTCTTGTTTTTATAACATGTACTGTATGCTGCATCAAAAAAATCTGTTTTGTACAGTTCTTGCATAGACACACTATGGTTTTTCACTATATATGATCATTAAATTATTGCCTTGCATGCATCCTGTATGTACAAGTTAAAAAAAAACTTTTAATAAGGACGATGAAAAAATCTTAAGCTTACTTTTGCACTATACAGGTCACAATTCTTCATAAACAGTTCTGGCCAGTGACTGCTTGTTACATAGTGTCACACTGGAAACACACAGTTCTCCATGACCGTCTTCCCTTGGCGAACACCTTAATAAAAAAGGGCAATTGTGTAACGTTACTCGAGCAATTCAGCTCTCAAAATCCTGGTAAATTCCAGATTTCACCCAGTACAAAAACTGAACAGAGATGGACATCATTTAAAAAAATAAGCTCAACGGCAGAACTCTATGTAAGTCTGAAGAATTATTTTATTAAGCATTACTGACAACTTAAAACATTAACAGTAAAAACTAGAAAAAAGGTTGTGGCTCTGATGACAGAATATTAGTAATATCTTCCAATGCAACGGCCAATATTATATTTAGCGAAATCTACCTTCATGGAGCTGCTGGAAACCTAACCTCCTGGAAACATTTTCAGTGTGTCACTGCCACCTAATTTTGAACCAAAGTTATGCTTAAAAGTGTATTATAAAATGGGCTTTAAAAAAAAAATCATGAAACCTGATTAGCTGAGGGACATCTTTATCAGTGCTGTTTTGATTGTAATTCGGGTTGTGTATCCATCATACATAATGAAAATAAACAGAAATATGTTTAGAACCACATATCTGGACCTGTGAAAATAAATGGAACAGTAGTGGAAGACAGCGGCGGTAGTATAATCACACTGCAAGCTCGAGCACACATGGGTAGTGGAAAGTGAAGCTAAACCTTAAGGCTGTCTAATAAATTCCAGTGAAAATAGACTTCGGACATTGCAATCCTATGAATAAAGGGCTGGGCTATATAAATATTAGACCAATTATTCAAAATCTAGTAATAAAGTAAACATAACATATGGATCCATATTTAAGGGATCACTCCACTAATTCATGTAAACCCAGTGGAGCCTCTGAATCTCTTCAGTGTTAAAATAAGACTAAATTCAGACTTTTTAGTTTGGGAGCAGCTTTTAAACCACTGCAGTAATTGATTTTCACTAGGAATTAATAGATTTTGCATTTGAAAGGTGGTATTGGTGTTATGGTATGCAATCACAGGGTAACCATGACAACGGAAAAACAGTACAAGTTAGCATGTTCAGCCAACGTACATTCGGCTCCAAGGAAGATGTACAATGTCAGAAACCTCAGCTCCAGCCATGGCCTAGCACCACGTCACTGCTAGAACCAGGAAGCACAATATGGAAAAGGGCCGTAATGGTAACTGGCAAAAGTAATGGTTTATGTGTGTATTCCTCCCCTCCATGTACCTGAAGGTGAATGGAAATAGTTCTTCCAATCTTATACCCATACAATTTAGGCGATTGAGCCACGAAGCAAATAAAGAAGTTAGGCCAGACACTGAAAAATGCGTATACAAATCACGCAAAATGGAAATTACGTACCTACCGTAATTCTTGATCTTGTTGGACGAAGTCTCCACCACTCATTCACACTGATGGGATCTACGCCGGAGGCGCTAGGACCAAACGGGAACAAACCTTTTGTAAGAGGGCCAGTGCCAGAGATGGAGCCGGTGAGGAGGCGGCACTGCGAGCCTCCAGGCGTCAACCTCCAACCGCCTCAGTACCCCCCCCTCCCGAGGACATGCAGCGTAACTAACCTTGAAGGATAGCCTAACAAAAAAAAAACAGACATAAGATAGTCCGAGTGTCCCATATAAGAAAGGTCAACAAAGAAGTCTTCACAGCCTAAGAGTGAGGGAGTGAAGACCAACAACAGGTGAGCTCGGGGATGGTGGGTGGGTGTGTGAATGAGTGGTGCAGACTTTGTCCAAGAAGATCAAGAATTACGGTAGGTACGTAATTTCCATATTTTCCTGGACATAAAGTCTCCACCACTCATTCACACTGATGGGAGAGTACCGAGCTAATAATCCCCCGAGAGGGCGGCAGGGGAGACCAAGAGCTCACAAATTTAGGACAGAAGTACGTTAAGGATAGTCCTGCCAAACAAAAGATTTCGACTGGCATGGACAAACCGGGTATAGTGCTTGATGAAAGTATGCACTGAGCTCCAGGTAGCCACATTGCAAATATCCGCAATGGGCACGTTGCGGATCTCCGCCAGGGATGCCGCAACTGCTCTAGTAGAGTAAGTGTACACTCTGCCTTCCAGCGTAACCTGCATCATGGAATAAAAATGGCGAAGGCATGCCACCGGCCATGCCGAAATGCATCTGATAATGACAGATTGAACCAGCCGGGTATCGCTAAAGGAAACAAACAGTTGTTGAGCTTTGCATGTTTCTTTTGTTTTATCCAAATAGAAACGCCGAGTTCGTTTGACATCTAAAGAATACAGGGTATGCTCTCCTTCATTTTGGAAGTTTGCAAAGTAAGTAGGTAGGACCAAAGATTGGTTTAGATGGAATTCTGAAACAACCTTAGGGAGAAACTTAGGATGGGTCCTAAGAACTACTTTGTCCTTATGAAACACAGTATACAGTAAGTCTGTGACCAAGGCAT
Organism: Neoceratodus forsteri; assembly: GCA_016271365.2. Taxonomy (NCBI): domain Eukaryota; kingdom Metazoa; phylum Chordata; order Ceratodontiformes; family Ceratodontidae; genus Neoceratodus; species Neoceratodus forsteri. The sequence goes on along the minus strand of CM028130.1, from coordinate 1,631,359,452 downwards.
GTATTTCAGAGACCCTGCGGGCTGAGTTAATGGCCACCAGGAAGGCCTTTTTCCATGTGAAAAATTTCAGCTCACAGGTAGCTAGAGGTTTGAAAGGCTATCGAGTGAGCATGACTAGCACAAGGTTAATGTCTCAGGCTGCGACTGGACGTCTGATAGGAGGTCTGGTATGCAGAATACCCTTAAGAAACCTCTTTACTGGTAACTGGGCCAGTGATAAGGAAAGTACTAGCTCATGATAAGCTGAAATGGCACAAAGGTGAACTTTGAAGAGTATTGTAGACCTGAATTCGAGAGGTCTAAAAGGTACTCCAGGATCCTATTTGGTGGCCAGGAAAAAGGTTTCAAAGAGGATTTTGCACATCAGAGAGAAAAACGCTTCCATTTGGCTGTGTAAGTTTTTCTAGTGGCTGGTGTGCGTGCAGCCAAAAGAATATCACACTCTCCAAGAGACATTGAATCTGTTCACTTCTATCTCTTCAGGAGCCAAGCGTGAAGGTGAAGCGACCTCAGATTGGGATGGACCACAGGCCCCCGGGGTCAGAAGGCTCGTCTGAAGGGAAGTGCGTTTGGAGGGGTTTCCGACATACTGTTTAGCAACAGAAACCATATCTGTCGAGGCCAGAAGGGAGCAATGAGGATCATTTTGTCCCCCTGGGACTCGAATTTGAGAAGTACCCTCTGAATTAGTGGAAGAGGAGGAAAGGCGTAAAGAAAGCATTTTGTCCACTGCAGCATGAACGCATCCTGACAGAAAATGCCAGGCCCTGCATTTCTGGAGCAGAAGAGAGGCAGTTTTGTGTTGAGTGGGGATGCAAAAAGGTCCAAGTCTGGAGTTCCCCACTCTGCGAATAGTGACTGCACTATGGTTGAGTCGAGAGACCATGTGTGAGGATCTGTCTCTGTTCTGCTTAGACAGTCTGCCAGTTCATTCTGCACTCCCGGCAGGTAGATCACCTGAATTAGAGCCTTGTGCTCCTGGCACCATTCCCATACTCTCATCGCTTCCCTGCATGAGAGGTAAGAGTGTGCACCACCCTGCCCGTTGATGTACAACATCACTGCTTTGTTGTCCGTTTGAAGGAGAATGTTCTTGTGACACAGAATGTCCTTCAAAGCCTGGACTGCATAACGGACGGCTCCCATTTCTAGGACATTTATGTGAAGCTGGGACTCGTCCTGAGTCCACGTATCTTGGGTGTGGAGATTCCGACGGTGAGCTCCCCACCCCATCAGTGACACACGCATCCATGGTAATGGAAATCTGGTGATCCAGGGGAGCAAAGTAATACACTTCCAGAAGACTGTCCTCTTGCAACCACCACGTTAGTGACCTCTTCAGAGGTTCTGTCACCTTGATGAGAAAGGACTGAGGGTGAGTGGTTTTGGACCACTGAGTACTGAGCATCCACTGAGAGGTTCTCATGTGGAGGCGAGCTAGGGATGCAGTGAACACTGAGTATGCCATGACCCAGCATCCGTTGCATCAAGATAGCTTGAACAGAAATGTTCTCTCCGATGTATCGGGCCAACTGTAGGATATCGCTCCTTCTGTCCTCTGGCAGAAAAGCTTTCGCACAGAAGGTGTCCAGAAGAGTTCCTATAAAGAGGAGCTTCTGGGAGGGCTGTAACTGTGATTTGTTGAGGTTTAGCAGGACTCCCATGGTCGTGAGAAAGTCTGAAGCTGTGGCTATGGCGCCGAGAGTTCCTTGTCTGAAAGGACTTGCTAGAAGCCAGTCATCCAGATATGGGAACACTTGTATTCCGATCTTTCTGAGATGCGCTGCGAGAATTGCACAACACTCTGTAAAAACTCATGGCGCCGAGGATCGCCCAAAGGGCAGGACTCTGAACTGATAATGCTGGCCCAGAGCTACAAACCGTAGGTATTTGTGATGCTTTGGGTGTATAGGAATATGTTGGTAAGCGTCCTGCATGTCCAGGGAAGCTAGCCAATTGTACTGATAAAGCAAGGGTAACAGGGTCCCGAGCGATATCATCTTGAACTTTTCCTTGAAAAGAAACTAGTTTAACTTTCTGAGGTCCAGAATGGGGCTCATGCCACCAGTCTTTTTCCGGACCAGGAAGTAATGGGAATAGAAACCTGTGTTTTGTTGATCCAGCGGAACTATTTCTACTGCCCTGTTCAGAAGGCCTTGTATCTCAGAGGCAAGAAGGGCTGACTGTATTGTTGACAGCCTGGGCTGTCGTTTGGGAGGACGATCCAGAGGGGTTTCTGAAAGGTTGAGGAAGTACCCCTCGCGGATTACCCGGAGGACCCATTTGTCTGATGTTATGGACTTCCACTGGTTGTAGAACTGAGTCAGACGTCCTCCCACCGCTGAGGAGGAGCCCCCCCTTGGGCAGCTGAGGAGGGACTCAGGCCAGAAACTCAGAAGGTGGCACTGGGCGCTTTGGGCCCTTGTACCTTCTGTTGCGTTTTGAGGCTGAGGGGCTTGGTTTTTGTTGAAACCCCCCTGCCCTTGCTCCAAAGAACTGGCGGCTGTGAGCGGCGGCCTTGTTAACACCCCGAAGGGGTGGGGCCAGTCGAGAAGTTTTAATGGCCCGACCTAGTCTTCTGTGTGGCCTCCAGAACTTGCTCTACTTGAGGTCCGAACAGATACATACCGCCAAAGGGTAATGCCATGACCTGCTGTTGAGCATCGTTCGTGAAGCCCGAAGTGTGTAGCCAGGAGTGACAACAGGTACAAATGCCCGCCACCACTCGGGAAGCAGTATCGAAAGCGTCCATACCTGCTTTAACCTGCTGGTTGTTGGACTTGATACCCCTGGTTATGGTCTGAAGAAGCTATGAACTAGTGTCCAACTCGGGCAGAGCTTCTACCATTTGCTTGAGTGAATGCCAAAGAACATACTCATATTGAGAAAAGTAGCCCTGGTAGCTGGCAATATGCATACCCAGGGTGGAGGCAGCAAAGACTCTCTTACCTAAGGTGTCTATCTTACGAGATTCTTTGTTAATAGGCCGGGCTGTAGATGCCGGAGGAAGAACGGTCTTATTTTCTGCCAAGACTACAATAGGGTCAGCAAAGGCCTGGGAGGCCAAAATGGGTTGATCCTTGGGAGCAGCATACTTCCTGTCTATGGACTTAGCCACAGAAGGAACAAGAGCGGGATTATTCCATACCATCTGAGAGTGTGTCTCAAAGGATGGTTGTACCGGAGGAGTTAAATCCATAGTGATCTCCAGGACATGTAGATATTGGACTCTCAAAAGCTTCCCAGGATCGATGTCTGTAGTCTGGAGAGAAAGGGTCAAATTTAAATTTTTCAGCAGACACTTAAATGACAGGTCTTCAACCACAGGCTCTGTGGCAGGATTAATCCCTACTCCTTCAACATCATCATCCAGTCGAAGATCTGGGTCAGGCTCAAAATCATCTCCTGACAGTCCAGGAGGGACTGTATGGACAGGAAAGGAGTGAAAATGAGGAAGGAAAAGGGTTCAGAGTCGAGGAAGCCCTTAAGACTGGAAGATGTCGTACTAAGCCTCGGCTCTAGAGAAGAGGACGGCACTGCCTGACAGTGCAGCGCCCGGCGCAGAAAAGCCACATGGCACCGAGGACTGCGCCAGCAGTCCCAATGGCGTTGAGCGACCCATCGACACCGCCAAAACCAACCCAGGTCTCTAAAAAATAGGATTTGAGGAGAAAGGAGGAAGGAGGCCAGGAGATAGAGGCAGTGGTGTTGGCCCCTCGCTGCAGCCATGTGAGGGGAAAACACCTGAACGCGGGAGTCGATGGCACTGAAGAAGGCACTGCGGCTGAAGAGGGAGGCTCCATCCCCACCCGATCCCTCGAAAGGTCCAAGGCCCCGGAGTGACCGGGTCAGGCAGCTGGACCAACCCACGAGCCCACTGCTCCATAAGAGTGGCCCACTGATGAAACTGCTCAACTGAAGCCCTACCAGAAGGCGGGGAAGGACTCCGATGTCGAAGAGGTCGGTGACCAGAAACAGAAACCGGTGCCTCCGAAGGAGAAGACTGGCAACTGACTCCAACAACCGACCGTCGACGCGCAGACATACCAGAGGGCGACCTTGAGTGATGCCTTCTCTTTCTTGACCTGTGGGCCAAAGAAGAGCCTGAGGCCGAATGGTGCCGAGAATGCAACCATTTTCTTTTATGCTTCCGGGGGGACCGCCAATCCCCTCGGGCACTGGACCGTCCGTTGTCAGACCCAGCCCGGCTGACCGAACAGCTTTCATACGAAGTCGCCCTATGTCACCTGACCCACTCATGGTCGACTCCATCAATGTAGGCTGAGACTTCTTGAATAAAAATTTTTTTTTTATATTAATCTGTACTTATTCGAGATATACCACAAAACAATAAACTGAAAACTATTGCTGCTAGTTTGAAGTTTAACTCCCGGCGGGTGAGCAACGTTGTCACTGAAGCGCACTCGACGGCAGGAAAAAAGGAACTGAGGCGGTTGGAGGGTCAACGCTGAGATGGTCATTGCCGCACGAGACGCTCCCCGTGGCTCCATCCCTGGTGCCGGCCCTCTTGCAAAAAGTTTGCTCCCGCTGGGTCCTAGTGCCTCTGGCGTAGATCCTATCAATGTGAACGAGTGGTGGAGACTATGTCCAGGAAGATCTACTAACAGCAAGTAACATTTTTTCTTGTTTTTCATTTTTTTAAATCATTTGGTCATATCAAAGTAACATGGACAATCGTTGCTATGTGTGTTGCCAATTTTTTTTTCTTCAGTAAAACACAAGATTTACATGCTAACAGTGGGGTAGAGTGTTATTTTTAGGAGTGCAGTTTTTATGAATGTCCCGCTCTGGCAGACATTTTCCCTGATGGGAGATTTTAATACTTACTTAAATCCAGAATCTGACAGAAGTTCAAAATCACCCTGTTACAATAAATCTCACACCAAGTTATTAAAAAACGTCATGGTATAACATGAGCTAATTGATTCCTGGAAGTAAGCAATAAGCCACGACAGGGTTTGCATTAGACATTTTAACACACGGCTAGGAGGCGTTGTGAGGCTTATGAAATGGTGAATTAAAATTAGAGAAATAAATAGTGAGACCACAACTTTTAAAATTCAAGATTTTTCAGTTTATTAAATGTGATAACATTAAGCCACTTAAAATAGTCCCATATAGCTGGGCATTTTGCAACTGTATTTCAATGTAAAGAATTTTTTTTTTTTTTTTGCAACTGCAAAACACATGTAGTGTAACTTTAATGAATTGCTATTAACTTTTTAACTATTACATTTTTGGGTGGCTAACAGTGTTTTATGGAGTACAGTTTGAATTCATTTCCCAAGATGCACTGTCCCATTGAAAGTCATGTTGCAGTTATGCATGGTTACTCCTGCAAATTGTGGACTTTGGGGTTGTGTTTTTTTTTTTTTTTTTTTTTTTATTATTATTTCTTGTGTTAACTGCCCTGTTGTGAAGTGCTCCGATGTATTGGCTTGGGGTATCAGTGTGGTGCACATTAACTTTGAATTTTCCATTGGGGATTGGTTCATGCAACTTGCTCATTTTTGCGGTGTGACGTTTTCTGGTTTTGGGGCCAAGACACTGCTCCATTTCTTTTGGTCCTCTGGCTTGGCAAGCCAGTAACTTTGGAGGCTCGATTCATTTCTGTGCCCAGTCACAGACATTATTTCGCGGCTTTGCTAGCCGGCATCGGACAAGAGTTGCACCGCGGTCGCCAGCAGCACTGATTAGTATAGCGCTGCAAGAGACCAGCTTCGTCACTTAAGTGGCACATCATCGAAGACAAGTAATTGACTCCCAATGGCTCTGAAGAATACCATACTGGTAGGTAGACCAGCTGTATTTGTGGAAGTCTGCGGGGGTGCAAGTATAGCGCTTTTGGATCTGGAGGCAGCTTACTGAGGTAGAGTTTGAAACTTTCAACCAGGCAAAGGGGATTGCCCGGTTGAGAATACATAAATCCTCGGTGTCCTGATTTTCCTGTTTCAAGGGGGTTGGTATGATTTTGTGTGTGTTCGTTAAAGTTCAGGATCACAAACTCAGCTCCATTTTCATCTTTTTTAAATTGCGAAATGATGAGGTTTTAATTGTCGCAAACCTTTCCGGCCACGCCTGGCCATATATAGTTGAACATCTAGCCAGACTTTCCTGACTAAGGCAGGCGCGGTTCGCGGAGAACAAGCTAGAGAGTTTCTCAGTTTGTCTAAGTCGGGATATGTTAGTGGTTTATGGTGGGTAGATTTATCTTGTTGGGCTCTTCTATAGGTTTTTAGCTTTGCTTTAAACACATCATTGCTTGATCGGAATTCAGGATCAATCATGAGGTTGAAGGCCCTTCCGATGTTCGGCGACCCCAGGTGGCGGTTAAGTGCCGCTTGCAGACCACGAAAGCTCGAGATAGCGTACTCGAGCCCCGCAGTTGTGCGAGCCTCCGCGTAAAATTTTCGGAGTGTGACATTCAGGTCCTGCTTTGAAATGGAGAGCCAGTCTATTTCTGTTTTTGTTGAAATTGCCCAATCGTTGAATACTCTTAGTGCCCATGCAGTCGATTTCTCTCAGTATTTTGCTCGTTCTTTTGTTGTTCCAGTATGTAGAGTTGGTTGGCACTGTAGTTGGAGAAACGGCTGGGCACTGTGACATTGCTGGGTTTTCTTTTCATGTTGCTGTCGCTCGTTTCCTGGGCAGAGGTGTTTGGTTCAGAGGCTGTGGATAGCACATCTGCTGGCTCATTGTCTGTACTCATCAAGTTTTCCCGATCTTCTTCTGTTAGGCTAATTTCAAAGTTTGTTTCTGGTAATGATGCCATGCTGTCAAATTGAGAAAACTGTCACTCGCAGTTGGTGATAAGCAAGATGGCTGCTTTTCAATTTGCCAACATTCTCACTGGCATCATTACTAGAATCAATGCCCACATGCCACTGCTGGTGCTTTTTACAGTGCATAAGAATGAATATCACATCCCTAACAGCCAATCAGAGCTACTACTTTATGGTGCCCATTTCATAAGACTCTTTATCCAACTAGTCAAGAATTTACACACTATGATAAAAAAAAAAAAAAAAGGATTCTCAAAATCACTTACTAAAGAAATAGATCAGATGGAAAATATACCATTAATATGATCAGATCATACGCTGATAGGAATTAGCTATAACCTAGTTGATCTAAATAGAAGGAAAACATTCTTGTGGTGGCTGAATAATGATAGTTTAGGAAATCAGGAACTACAACAGAAAATTAAATACGGCATTGAGTTTTGGAAGTTTAATTATCAACCGGGTACTACAATTACTTCTTTATGGGATTCATTAAAAGCGGTTTTAAGAGGGATTATAGTGTCTTATCAGGCCTATATTAATAAGTGCTTAAAACAAAAACAATTAGTACTTGATCTAAAGATCAAAAGCTTAGAACAGAAGATAACAGATCATGATGAGTATTATAAAGAATGGGCTAAAGCACATTTAGAAAAAAACTGAAATACTTACGTACCAAATATTAAAAAGTTGCAAAAGTGTAAACATAAACAGGGAGAAAACAGGAAAGCTACTTGCTGCACAACTGAAAAAAGAGGGAATCAAACTTAACTGCAGTCCTATTGGATAATGAGGATAATCGGATATTTAAGGATGAAGAGGTGGTAATAACTGAATATAAACAAATACTGTATATCAACAAGAGTTTGATTCTGGCTCAGAGGAAATAGATATCTAGATTCTAGTAACTTGCCTAAATTATTATGTGATGAGCATCCTTTTACACTACAAGAAGTAATTGACACTATTAAATCATTACCAAAAATAATAGCTCAGGCCTTGATGGGCTTACAACTGAATTTTATCAACAGTTTTGTGACCAATTATCTCCCATATTATTGCAGATATTAAATGAACTAAGAGAAGGACACTTGCCAATTCCAGTATCAATGCAAGAGTCCAAAACAATACTACTATTAAAGGACGGAAAGCACCCTAAAAAAGTAAGTAGTTATCGTCCGATAGCGCTTCTAAACACCGACTATAAAATTTTAACAAAACTTACAGTAAACAGAATAAATGGGAATCTGCATAATGTTATCAACCAAGAACAATTTGAGTTTGTAAAGGGACTTACTATCTACCAGGCCACATGAATAGTTCAGACTATGATGCATGAACTAGAAAAAAAAACAAAAAAACCCAGAGGTCACCTTATCACCTAATAGCAGTTGACATAACTAAAGCCTTCGATATTTTGAACAGAAAATTTATGATTGCTTGTCTGAAGACTTTTGATATGCCGGAATTTTTTATCCATATAATCAGAAAGATCTATGATACAACTGTGAGATTTGCAGTAAATAGTTATATAACTAAACCAATGTCAATGAGCAACGGGTAAGGCAAGGGTGCCCCCTCTCACCCATTCTAATATATACTATCTTTAGAGCCCTTTCTTAATTATATGAAAACAAATATGGAAATAGAGGGATTTCAATACCTGGAGGTTGACAGAAAAATTAACGTTTTTGCTGATGATATTTTACTTTATATCAAATACAAACTGTAATATGTCCAAATTTTAAGTAGTAGTTAGAAAATATGCACAGGTTTCAGGGTATTGTTTGAATAGTGCCAAATCTGTAATTATGCCAGTAAATCAACTCCATTACCCATCAGCTCCAGAAATTAAAAAAGATTTTCAAATTAGCAGTATCTTTAGATATTTGGGGATAACCATAAGTAATAACCAAGGTGTACTGGTAAAAGTTAACTACAATATTGTAAAAGAAAAGGTTGGTGGTTTCGTCCCTATCTCTAGCAGGGCGCATTGAGACAGTAAAAGTGATGGCTATGCCACATTTGTTATATATCATTCAGGCTGTTATAGGATGCCCTGTTTTATCTTGGTATGATTCTATTCGTCAGATCTTTAAAAAGTTTTTGTGGAGAGAGGGGAAACGGAGATTTCCTGAATCCAGTTGATTACACCAAAGAAAGCTGGAGGGTACAGCTGCCCAGATCCATTCACTTACTAAACTGCTTACCAAATGAAAGTATGGTGGGAATCAGCATATGGGAATTCCAAGTTTGACTTTATTGATAAACCTTTTTGGAAAGGGGAGAAGTAGCAGGGTCAAGCGCAGTTTTGTGGGAAGCTCTGTTCAAGATTAAAATTCCAACACTTTCCCGAGCTATTAGGAATAAGTTAAAAAAGGAAATAACTAGATTAAAACTAAATAAGGCATTTCCTTGGTTATTTTTTTCAACTGAGCAGTTACCCCTAGGGCATCAGGGGATCTGAAATTGGTAACCAAACTGGGAAATATAAATAGACAGAGATGGTATCAACTAATAAATAATCAAGGGGATTTCCTCTCTTGTGCAGAAATAAGTAGTAAGGGGGCAAATAAAGAACATTTTCAGTTCCTACAATATTTATTTATAAAAGCTAAATTTGTAAAATTTCTGGAAAATTTCAAAGAGCATTCAAATAAAGATTTCAATGACATTATCCAGCAACAAGGACAAATGCTAGAGTCATGGAATAAAAAATTATTACAAAATATGTACATTTCTGTTGTTACAATTGATAGATCCCTGGAAAAAAACAAATAAATGGGAGCAAGAGATGAGTTTAATCTTTACCACACAACAATGGAAATCCCTGCGATCTAAAGATTTATAAAGATAACCTATATTCTAAAAACAGTACCATACAAAAAAAAAAAAATTAGTAAATGGAGCCTACTTTACCCCAGAAGTGCTAGGTCATATGATAAAAAAGCGGTCAAATGAATGCTGCCACTTGTGTAAACAGAAAGCTAACCTTAGCCACTGTCTTTGGGACTGCCCCAAGGTTAAAAAGTTTTGGGAAGCCAATGGCTGTCAGAAGTTTTGGGTCAGGAAATCCCAGAAGATTTTGTGATACTGATCCTAAATGGCTTGGAGAAGTTGAAGTTAGCTAATAAGCAGAGGAATATACTTTATATTGGAACAATGTGTACCAAAAGACATATCCTGGGCAACTGGAATGCTCAAGAGATGGAAGAAATGTCACAGGTTAAGGGGGGGGTGGGGGGAGAAGAGTAAAACTCTGACATTGTTTATTTAAAAGACAAAGAACCTCTGTGCGCAAACACTGAGGCAAGGGTTACCCCAAAGGGCATTTGGCTGGGAAGCCAAGTTTCAAGAAAATACAAAATCACACATGCCCACATAATGCAAAGCATCATGGGCTGCATATGCAAATCACCACAGAATGTTATGCAGGTCCAACTTTAAGCAAGTGCATAGTTCCAACAGGCCTTCATATACAGTTTGCAAAGGGTGCTAACAGAAGACATAGACATGTGTTTTCGTCCTACCAGGACTCATCAGTATGCCTCGCCTGTTAGACACCCCAGTGGAATGGACCAGCTACCCTAAGACAGTGTGTCTTGGATATGTTGTGGTGAACCCATTAAATAAAAAAATATTTAAAGACAAAGAACCTCTGTGCGCAAACACTGAGGCAAGAGGTTACCAAAGGGCATTTGGCTGGGAAGCCAAGTTTCAAGAAAATACAAAATCACATGCCCCCACAATGCAAAGCATCATGGGCTGCATATGCAAATCACCACAGAATGTTATGCTGGTCCAACTTTAAGCAGAATTGCATGGTGCCGAAAGGCCTCTCACACAGTTTGCAAAGGGTGCTAACAGAAGACATAGACACGTGTTTCGTCCTACCAGGACTCATCAGTATGCCTCGTCTGTTAGACACCTCTGTTAGTCTGTTAGTTTATTTAAATATTGGTATGTATTTAGATATCAGAAAAATGTTGTGTAAACAAGTGTATACGAGTCAAGTGTAAAAAACCAAATGGTTCATGTTTTAATTTGTTGAAAAATAAAAAATATTAAAAAAAAAAAAAAGATCCTGCCACCATAGGATGTCTCGACGCATGGGGTTACCAGGATTCTGTGATCCATGGCACATAATCTCTGGTCCCACTGCACTCAGTGTCCACTGCATAACTCGTACATGGAACCTGGCTAGAGCAGCAGTGGGAATAGCCGTGCCCATGAGATCCAGTTGGCGTAAGATGGACTAGGCCATGGTCCATCGGTTGGTTCCCACTTAGTTGGCCTGCTGTTGCAAGGTCTCCACCCTGTCCAAGGGGAGGCAGGCGTGACTCTGAACTGTATTCCAGCACCGCCCCAATGAACTGGAGGCACTGCGAAGGAATAAGGTGGGACTTGGGACAGTTCTCCGCAATTCCCACCTGCCAAAAAAGGTCATGGGTGATGGACAAAGAGGATACCGTCTGTCCCTCGATGGTATGGGAACACATACAGGCCTGGTGGCGTTACTTGTACCACCACATGGGCACTTGGTGAACACTCTGGGGAGCAGAGGAAGGCCAAAGGGCAGCTTCGACCGAAAATGTTCCCTGCTGAAAGGTAAACAGGAGGAAGCGGTGGTGGGAGGAGGGAAAGACTGGGATATGCAGGTAAGCATTCTGCATGTCCAGAGCACAGAGTCAATGTCCCCGGTGAAGTAGTGGCGACAGACCTGGCAGGGCCAACATGCAAAATCTTTTGTACTCTATGTAGAGATTGAGTATGCTGATATCTAAATCACAGAGAGGTCTCCCATGCTTTCGGGGATCAGGAAAAAGTGCAAGTAACATCCCCTTCCCACCTGGTTCTGAGGAACAAACTATGGCGGAATTTTGCAGAAAAGCCTGCATTTCCTCTCTGATGAAAGGAATGTGACCTTTTGGGTAGTGAGAAAGACCAGGGGGATTTGCTGGTGGTCCTTCTGTGAGCTCCATGCTGCGCCCTTGAGCGACCCACGAGTCAGTGGTGATCGCCTCCCAACCGGTCAGATGGTAGGAGAGTCTGCCCCCTACCGTTCTTCTGAAGCTGACAGGGGAGGCTGGGGGCCCTGCCACAAGTCAAGAGGTGGGGGGGGGAGCAGCACCCCAGAAGCCTGCTGTGACTTGGCTGGCGGAGTGGCCGATGAAGAAGGAGCCAGACGTCCGGTCCGATGTCAGGTGGGCTGTTGCCTGTTCGGACGCCTTTGCTGGTGACGAAAGGGATGCTTAGGCTTAGAATTGGAATGATATATGGACTGCACAGAACGCAAGGCCATGCCACTGTCCTGTAGCTCAGTTATGTCTGACGTCACCCCCAAAGAGAACTGGACCTCAGAATGGGACATCCTGAATGGCCTCTTGAACATCTTGAGCTAATCCAGAAACCCACAGCTAGGAGTACCTATGCATGTTAACGGCAGTAGCAGTGCTCTAAGTAGAAGCATCTACAGCGTCAAATGTAGCCCCGAGGGAATGGCAGCAGGAGATTTCTGCTGTCCTGACCATTTAGGCAATCTTAGTTTTAGCCTCGGAGTCAGGCAAAGCCTCGAACTCCAACTGAAGCTGACCTAGGATAGATTTTTGGTACACGCTCATGTGTGCCAGATAATTCAGGGCTCTGAGGGCCAATGTGGAGGATGAATAAACTCTACATCCAAACTGGTCTATTTGCCTCAACTCCTTGTCAGGAAGGGAGGTGCTCATATGTTTTGGCTTAGCTGTACAGTCACGGGCCGCATGAATGACCACCGAGTTCGCCTTAGGATGAGAACCGAGGCGGTCTTTGCCCTCATGGGCCCAATATAATCTGTTGGCATTCTTGGCGACTGCAGCCATCGATGAAGGCTGCTGCCAAATCATGGAGTCCAAATCCTTATGTGGGCATATCCACGGAGGAATGAGAAGTGGCAACAGCTCTGACATGTCTAGGTGCTCCGCCAGTCTCTTACGTTGAGGGTCTTGGTCCTCAGTCTTCCACCCATTCACCTCCTGAATTTTCTGAAGGATCGCAGTAAAAGAGGGAGAGTCAGGATTGGGAAAATTCAGACCTTGGAACTCTTTATCTTCAAGATCACCGGGGAAGTCAGCCGGTAATTCTTGTTCATCTGACAAATATTCCCCCATGAAAGGAGGAGGAGACCAGGGTGGTATGGTATCCCTGTCACTATGAAATCTTTTAGGTGGAGAAAAATAGAGGATGATCCCCCCGCTATCCTGGATCGAAAGGCTGAGAGTGCTGCATGGCATGTAAGACCTGTTGGACTATGTTAGTGATGTCCCTTTCTTGGGATGGAGGGGGGGTCACGGTGAGAAGGGGGGTATGCTGGGAAACAAGTGGGGGTGAGAGAGGGTATTAGATGCATAGTATGAGCAGGTCATGTCCCTGGGTGGTAAAGACCAGCGTCCAAATCTCTATCCACTTGACCCCTGTAGGAGGCCACCTGTGAAGTGCTGAGTGGGGGAAGGGTGCTAATGGTCTGACCAGAGGCCTCAGCTACCTGATTGTTTCTGGAAGACTTGGGCTGGTCCCACCCTTGGTCCATTATTTCCTTTATACCAGGGGTTCTGACATCACTTCCTCAAACAGGCAAAGGATATGCACCTGTCATAGCAAAAGCAGACATCCAGGAAAGCAACAGCAGCAAGTGAAGAGGTGACTGCTCTCTCAGTGGAAGGGAAGTAAATGCAAATCTAGGAGCTTTCATTATTACTACTTCGCATTGATATTGCATTGGGGAAAGAAGGAGTAGGAGTTTGAAGAAGGTTGTGCAGTGGCTACTTAAAGTCTGTTTTTGAGTGTGGATAGGAAAGATAGGAATATAAAAAGCAGTTGCTCAATATATCTAAACGTATGCAACAAAGGAGGTAAGGGAAATAAAGAAAATGTTTTGCACTGATAGAGGAGGGAGAGGGGAGACTTGGGGGAGTGTTTGGTATCCTGCATCTGGAAGGGTGGGGGGGGTCGCTGGTGGGCAACGACAGCAATGGGTAGGGTGGTAGGCTGCAACAACTGCGGTGCACCAATCTTTCTAAAAATTGCCTGGAGTGTGGGAGGATGTTTAGTGTGCAACCACATAGAAAAACTTAGAAAGGAGATTGAGGGTCTGCAGGAGGAACTAAGACAGGCAAGGCAGATTGGGGGTGGGTTTAGCCCAATACTGGAGGGAGGAAGAAGGGGAGATGAGGGAGGGCGATTTAAGCCAATAGTGGTGAGGAGAGGGTCAGAAGAAGGAAAGCAGAGACAAAGGGGCCCAGGCCAGAAAGAACAATTGCCGGGGAAACCAGGTCAGGAGACAAAAGACAAATGGAAGGAGGAGATAGGGACTTGTGAGGGGAGGCGAAGAAGTGGCAAAAGTCATGGAGTGGAAAGGAGAGAACAGGTTACTATGAAGAGAGAGAGGGGCATTTGTGAAGGGCCTTCAGAAAATAGTTGTGCACTGCTAGACAGGAAGAAGGTGGAGGAGGGAAATGATGAAATTAGAGGAGTAATTGATAAATGCCTGGACCAAACTGGAGCGGGGGGAAGTTCTGCTGGGAGAATTGCAACAGGGGTAAAGGGGAAATAATGTGCAGGAGGAAGAAGAGGAGCTGGAAATGAGAGAGGAGATGAATGGAAGCAAGCAGGAGTAAGAGGTGGAATCTTGGTGCTGGGGACTCAATACTAAGAGGAGTTAGGTGGGGTAGCAAGGGGAGAGGCATAGTCGCATTTGGGTGGAGGCCATGCCAGGAATGACAGCAGAAAGGGTGGGACAGTCTGTTCTGAAATATGCTAGAAGGGCAGGGACAAGCCTCATTTAATTATACATCTTGGGACAAACGACCTGGCTGACAAGACAGCAGATACAGTCAGAGGAGGTTTGAGGAACTAGCACAGTTATGTGAGGGCAGGAAGATCAGTAACTTTTTCAGAGATACTTCGGTGCCAAAGGCAAGCACAACAAGGAAGCTGAATAGAGGAATTTAACAGATGGCTAAGAACCTGGTGTTGTGCTAAAGGGTATGGGCTGTTGGGGGTGGAGAGGGACCTGGGAGGACAGTAGTCTCTATGCCAAGGACAGACTACACTTGAGTGAGGAGGGAAAGAAAGTGTTGAAACAGAGGATGGAGGAGTACACAGAGAGAAGTTGGGAATTTAAACTAGGGTGGGGGTGACAGTTGGGGAAGAGATATGCAGAGACCACAGGTTGGAAACCATATGAGCTTACCCCCCATAACAGTGACAAATGACAAATGGCAAGTACTGTTAGTGATGCTGAGGAAAGGAGGGCAGGATGGGGGGGGTGGTTACCCTTAATGCTAGCAGCCTTGGGATGAAAACTGCAGAGTTACAGGTGCTCATGGCAGAGGGAGAGGTGGACATTGCAGTCATCACGGAAACATGGGCCACCCAATACAATGACTGGGACCTGTCTGTACCAGGGTACAGGTTATTTCGTAGGGACAGAGCGATTGGAAAGGGGGGGTGGCACTATATGTGAAGGAAGGACTGAAGTGTGTAAGGGAGGAAGGGGAGAGGGTAGTACGGAGTCACTTTGGATGCAAATCCAGGATTCCAAGAATAGGATTCTTAGAATGGGAGTGGTGTACAGGCCACCATCTCAGACGGAGGAGTTAGACAGGGAACTAGCGGGACAGATCAGGAGGACCTGTGAGAAGGGTAGTGTGGTGATTGTGGGGGACTTCAACATGACAGGAGTGGACTGGAGCACCCCAACAACCAGGAACAGAAGGGAGAAGGTACTGCTGGATGCCTTCCAGGACAGCTTCCTGCTGCAAATGGTCAGTGAACCAACCAGGTTAGGAAATACCCTTGACCTTGTGCTGGCAAATGGGGAGTTTGTGAGAGAACTTACAGTGGAGGAACCGCTATCAGGGAGTGACCACCGCTCAGTATGGCTCACATTGGATATGGGCAAGGAAGGAGGGATCTGGCACAATAGTGCTGGACTTCAGGAGGGCCGACTTTGGGAGGATGGGGAAGGGTAAGGGTACCTGGCCAGAATTCAATCTAGTATGGACACTAACCAGAGGTGGGAGCTCTTAAAGCTGGGGATAGTGGAGGCAACAAAACCTGCTGCAAAGCCCAGAGCAGAAGGCTAGGGCTAAGAAACCGATCTGGTTGAGCAAGGAGGTCATGGAAAAGGTAAGGAGGAAAACAGCTGCCTTTGGGAGTACAAGAAACAGGGAGGGGAGAACAGGAGGAGTACTTGACAGAATCAAGGAGGTGACAAGGGCAGTAAGAGCCAAAGCATCTTATGGAACTCAGGCTGGCACAAGGCATTAAGAGGGGAGAAGGGGACTATTACAAGGGGGGATGGTGGTGCGGGGAAGGGAAACCATCAGGACCAGGATACTATTACAAGGGGTGGTGCAGGAAGGGTAAACCATCAGGGCCAGGATAAATGGTTCAGATAAGAGAGGGTTAAAGGGGACACCTATTCAGAGGGTTTGAGTTAAGTGGGCAAAATAGCAAGGGAGGCAGAAAGGGAGGGTGACAAGGGGTCTCTAATAAGGCAGGAAGACTCCCATGAAATTGCGATCATGAATAAAGTGGGGAGGGGCTGAGAGGCATAGTGGAGGTAACCTATAAGGATGATGGGGTGTTAAGGTTCTGTTACTGGGAGACTCGATGATTAGGGGTATCCATTGGGAGGACAGGGGGTGGATGCCATAGCCAGGTGAAGGTAGTGAGTATCTCTGGGCTGACAGTGCACAGAGCAAAGTTCTAGTGTATGAAATGGTTAGGGATTGTGGAGGAAACCGATTTCTGGTCATTTGGGAACTAATGATCTAGAGGGAAATAGCATTTGAAATCCAAGCAAGGTTCCAAGAACTTGCCAGAGTCTGTCGGGATAATGGATGCAACATTTCCTTTTGATGATTGCCAGTACCAAAGGCCTCAGTGGAGAAAAAAATAAGCTCACAGAGGTTAATGATCTGGCTCAGGAAGTGGGTGAAGAGAATGGGTTGGGGTGTTAGGGAACTGAATGGAGTTTGGGAGGATAAGGGACTATATGCCAAGGACAGGTTTCATCTTGCCCATTAGGAAGGAAGTCCTTAAACAGGGGATGGCTGACTACCATACAAGAAAGGTGGGGTTTAAACTTGTAAGGGGGAAGGGATAAGGGAGGGCTGACCAGAGAGCCCTCCTCCAGATGAGGGAGTAGCCTTCAAGCCCAAAGGGGAGGGGAAACAGACTGGAGGTGGAGGTTTCAGGAGGAGCAGGGGATGATGGAGTATAGGGAATCTGGGTGGGGTTCGACAAGAGGATCAGGGATAAGGGATGGGGTTAGTGTTAGTAAATGCCAGGAGCTTGGGAAACAAGTTGCCAGAGTTCAGAGCCATGCTGTTCGAGGGGGGTGGATGTGGCGATTCTTACGAAACATAGGCCAACAAAAACCATGACTGGGACCTAAATGATGGGGTACACTATGCTTAGGAAGGATAGAAAGGAGGCAGAGGGGTGGATGGCTGTGTTCATTAGAGATGACATAGAAATTGCTATGGTAGAAGAGGCAAAGGAAACGGGAGGCCTTATGGGTCACCTCGATCCCCAGCAGGAGATAAGGTCAAGCTGGGAGTAGCATATAGGCCCCTGGGATGAGTGATGTTCTAGAGGATGGTTTGCTGGACAACATCATTGCCCAGTGTGGTCCAAAAGGGGAAGGAGTGGTGTTGATGGGGGACCTTAATATGCCAGGTACAAACTGGGGAACCATGTCCTCTAAGGTGGCCAAGGAGCAGAGGCTGCTGGATGGCTTCCAGGATGTGTTCTTAACACAGCATGTGATGGAGCCACAAGGGAGGGGCATGTCCTGGATGTGGTTCTGGCAGATGAGGATCTGGTAAGGACATGGTTGTACCGGACCCCGACTGGGAGTGACCATACTGTCTGGTTTCAAATAAGCATTGGGAGTGGGGTGAGATCTAGGACACTGGCAGTGGACTCAGGGGCAGACTTTATGGGCATGGAAATATTCTCAAGGATCACTTGAAGGGGATTACCTCAACGACAAGTGTGGAAAGGAGATGGGAGGTCATAAAATGGGGACTTCATGAGGCAGTCAGGATCTGCGCTAAGTTGAAACGTAAGGGAGCAAGGTCACATAAACCATGCTGGTGGTCCAGTGAGGTACAGGTAGCAGTCAGAGAAAAGAAGGCAGCCTACAAAAAATATAAAACCACAAGAGGGGATAGGGATAAGGAAATGTACCAGCTTGCATCTAGAAAAGTCACCCGGATGGTGAGGGGAGCAAAGTCCAGAAAGAGCAGCAGCTGGCACAGGGATACATGGAGGGAAAGGGTTCTTCCGCACATTGGGGACGGAGAAAAACGAACGGCCATCTCAGCAGATTGAGATCAGAAGGAGGGTGGGTGGAAGAGGCGAGGACCAGGCAGAGGTATTTAATTGTGTACTTTGCCTCTGTGTTCACTAGGAGGGAGATGGGATATCTACAAAGCAAGGCACAAAGGGGATAGAAGGGCAGGAGTGGGATCAGGGAGCAACAGAAATGGAGCAAAAGGGAGGATAGGTACCCCAGGGTGTCACATCTGGATCAGGATAAAAGACCAGTAAGGTGGAGGGGACGGATGATGCCATCCCACGACCAAAGGTGTGGTTAGCCCTCAAGGCCTAAAGAAAAGAAATCTCCTGGGCCGGATGGCATTCATCCGAGTACTATGGGAATTGGCGGATACTGGCTGCACCTATGGCGGAGCTTTCAGCAGGTCACTTGAGAGCAGGGAGGGTACCTAGGATTGGCGAGAGCAACATGTGGTACCAATCCAAAGGGGGGGTCAAAGGAAGTACCAGGTAACTATAGACCCATCAGTTTGACCTCGGTGGTGGGAAAATTAATGGAGAGTATACTAAAGGAACGATTGGGGTTTACTTGGAGGAGGTGGGAGGTCTGGATAGTCGGCAACATGGGTTTGTGCCAGGTAGATCATGTCAAACCAACCTTGTGGAGTTCTATGAATGGGTAACATCAGAACTGGACAGGGTAAGCCTGTGGATGTATTATTCTTGGACTTCAGCAAGGCGTTTGACTCTGTCCCCACAATGGTCTGGGTGGAGAAGCTGATGGGGTTAGGAGTAGGCCTTTGATGGTCAGATGGATTGAAAACTGGATAGCTGGACGACTCAGAGAGTAGTGGTCTGTGGGAGCTCTCAACCCTAGAGAGGTTGGTAGTGGGCATCACAGGGCTCGGTCCTGGGTCCAATCCTGTTTAATGCATACATATCGGACATCAGGATGGTATAGGGTGTGAAATGAGCCTCTTCAGGATGACCCAAGATGGGAGCAGTAGTTGAGGGAGAAGAGGGGAGGTTGGCCCTGAAGGGACCTGACACCCTGGAAAGCTGGGCTCACACATGGAAACTAATTTCAATATCACCAAGTGCAAGGTGTTGCATCTTGGCGGGAAACCTAAACACAGGTACACCCTGGGAGGGGAGGCTCTGGAAGCCTCAATAGAGGAAAAAGACCTAGGGGTCATGGTGGATACATGTATGAATAACTCTGAGCAGTGCAGGAGAGCAGCTAGCAAGGCAAACAGGATGTTGGGATGCATCGTAAGGGGGATCACCTCTAGGAGCAAGGAAGTGATTCTGCCGCTGTACAATGGACTGGTTAGACCACACTTGAAGAGGGACATACAGCTCCTGGAGAGGGTACAGAGGAGGGCAACAAAGATGATACGAGGGCTAGGGATTGACTTATGAGGACAGACTTGAGGAGCTCTGCCTGTTTTCATTGGAGGAGAGGAGAGACGGGGACATGATTGAGGTCTTCAAGTACCTCAAGGGAATAAATAGGGTAAACATGGAGGGATCTTTAGACTAAAGCAGGAAGGCATCACCAGAGGGCATGGTTTGAAGTTGGAAGGTGGAAGGTGAAGGGGAAAAGAGGAGGAGGTTTTCACTGAGAGGTGGTGGACCCTTGGAATGCACTGCCTGGTGAGCTGGTTCAGAGATCCACAGTGGAGGGTTTAAGAGAGGTGGGACAGACACAGAAAGGGGATGTATCAGATGATGGCCTGTCCCGGGGGGGGGGGGGAAGGATGATAGGGGTTTCTGGAGCACAAGGGATGGGAGGGTCTCGGCATCCAACTGAGGATCTAGGTTCGAGCAGACTCGATAGACCATAAGGCCTAATCTGCTGGCAAATAGTATGTTAGTATGTAAGGACTTCTTTAAGTACATCAGGGAGAAAAGGAGCTGTAAGGACCACATAGTAAGGATTAGGAAGGAGGGGGGTTGGGTGGAAGCAGGGTGCGATAAGGCGGAAGCACTAAATGAGTACTTCTGCTCAGTATTTACTAAAGAGAAGAGGGGGGTGACACCCAAGGTGGGAGAAATGGCAGAAGCGGGGGAAGAGTGGTGACAGATGGGGAAATCATGGAGAGCAGAGTTCGAGAGGGTTTGAAGGCACTGAGGGTGGACAAGGCGCCAGGCCCAGATGGCAGGGTACTGAAGGAGCTGGCAGAGGTCCTTGCAGGACCTTTGGCAGACCTATTTAATGCCTCACTACATTCGGGGTGTGTACGGAAGGACTGGAGGATGGCTCATGTGGTGCCCCTCCACAAAAGTGGCCCCAAGGATGAACCGGGAAACTACAGACCAGTGAGCCTCACATCCATCGTGGGTAAGCTAATGGAGACTATCCTGAAGGAGAGGCTGGTGGCCCTCCTAGAGGCCAAAGGAATACAGGACAGCAGACAGCATGGCTTCATCACGTGGCAGATCGCCTGGGACAGCCTGGTGGGGAGTTCTATTGACTGGGTAACTAGGCAACTGGACAGGGACCATGCAGTGGATGTCCTGTATCTGGACTTCAGTAAGGCATTCGACTCGGTGCCACATGGAAGGCTGGGAAGGAAGTTAGTAGGCACAGAGGCGGGTGCAAAGCTGGTGAGATGGGTAGGAAACTGGCTACAGGGAAGGCAACAGAGGGTCGTGGTGGGTGGGGAGCTCTCACACCCAAGGGCAGTGACGAGTGGTGTTTCACAGGGCTCAGTGTTGGGACCAGTGTTTGGGATATTCATTGCAGACATCATGGGACATCAAGAGCAAGATCCGTCTGTTTGCTGATGATATCAAGGTAGGCGCAGTGGTGGATGACCTAGGGGGATGGCAGGGGTTGCAGGATGGTCTGGCAAAGCTTGAAACCTGGTCAGACACCTGGCAACTGGGCTTTAATGACAAAAGTGCAAGGTGCTGCATTTTGGGATGAAGAACCCAAGGAGGAGTAACCAGCTAGGGGAGTGCAGCTAGCCCAGACAGAGGAGGAGGAAGGATCTGGGTGTGCTCATTACAGGGTCAATGAACAACTCGGCGCACAATGTGGGAAGGCAGCTGCAAGGCCAACAAAATGCTGGGTTGTATTGCAAGGGGTATATCCTCGAAGAGGAGGAGGTGATTCTGCCACTGTATAGGTCATTAGTTAGACCACACCTGGAGTACTAGGTGCAGTACTGGCGTCCACGATCTGAAGAGGGACATTAAGTTACTGGAGGGTGCAGCAGAAGCAACAAAGATGATCAAGGGGCTGGGGGACTTATCATACGAGAGGAAGTTGAAGGAGTTGAACATGTACCTCACTGGAGGAGAGGAGAGACGGGTGACATGATTGAAACCTTTAAATACATGAAAGGAATAAACAAGACGGGTACAGAGGGGCTGTTCAAAGTAAAGGAGGGAGGGACACCGAGGGCCATGATATGAGACTGGAGCGAGGAAGGTTCAGGAGGAGATGAGGAGACACTTTTTACAGAGAGGGTGGTGGCTGGGTGGAATCGTTACCTGCTGAAGTGGTATGCAGTAGAACAGTGGACTGCTTCAAGCGAGGATGGGACAGGACAAGGGGAGGGTTAATGAAGGAGGGTGGGAGGGAGGGCAGCTGCAGAATAAGGGTGCTAGCTGCACATTGAGCAGACTTGATAGACCTCCAGCCTTTATCTGCTGGCAAATTTACGTATGTTCGTAAGGTGGAGGGGCAGTTAGTAAGGCATACGCGATAGGTTTCCCCTGAGGAATGTGGGGTCTCATCGACAGGCCCACAGGGGGAAAAAAAAAGTTATTTTCACTGAAATTGTCAGAGGGCGTAGACGGGAGAAGAGCCCCCTTCGACGGAGCAGCTGTATATTTGGCTGCATGTAAAGGGCTGGAAACAGTAGTTGACGGGAGGGCATAAGCCTCCGTCGACGGAGCAGTTATAGTTTGAACTGCATTTAAAATGCTGTCGATGACAGAGTATAAGCCCCCACTGATGAAGAAGTGGTAAGAGGATGCGCCGTCGACGGAGAGATGCCTGAAATGGTGGCCGGCGACGAAGTGGGGAGTGTGAGGAGGGTTTCTCCTCCTTTTTCTGCCTGGAACGAGAACCAGTAGAGGGGGAGCCCTTGGTACAAGCCCCCTGGTTCTCTAAGAGAGACATTTTCTGCTCCATCAAAAGATGTTAAATTTCAAGCAACCGTCGTCGATGAGTTGCCTGTTTAAATTCCTGAAAGAAACTCCAGGTATTGGTGTCGTGTGTTGGTCCCAGACACCTTACACAAGATGTATGGTTGTCAAAGCGGTATATCTTTCTACCGCAATGGCAGGAACAAAATAATGCTTGTGTGTTTGAAGAGGCTTTAGACATTTGTTTAGTAGTTTCAAATTCTCATCTATAACTGCTACACAGAAGTTGCACTAGCTGTTGCGTAAGATGAAGACGGCGGGAAAATGAACCGAGAATACCAGTGACCGCCCACACTTACACAGGAAACAGAAAACTGATGTCATGTGTGGGCGGTCCCTGGTGAAAAACTGCTAGAAGAGCTGCCGTGCACCACAGCGACTTCTGCTGGTAACCCAAAAGTATTACCTACTGCAAGAGACCGCTCCGTGGAAGATCTACTGTTACAGGTGAGTAACGTGTTTTCTAGGGACGTGGATGAACAGGTTACTCACCTGTAACAGTAGTTCTAGCAGTGGTATATGTTATTCATCCACACTCTCTGGCATGTCCCCTTCCACTTTAAATCTTGCTGGAGTCTTCAAGCTGGCTCCTCCCACCCACCCGGGTGGTATAACCCTTGGCTCCAGCCCACGACGCCAGATCTTAGCCCGCTGGAATCCAGGTTTCTACGTCACAGCTGGGGAGGTCGGGTGGGTTACCACTCCTAGAACTACTGTTACAGACGAGTAACCTGTTTTTCTAGGATCGTGGATATGTTGTTCATCCACATTCTTTGGCAGACTCCTAGCAGGTCTCCGGGAGGAGGAAGGCAAGGCACACACCCCCTACTTAGGGAACAGAGGCCCCAAAACCAGCATCCTGGCGTGACTCAAGGTCGATGTGGCAGTGGGTGATAGGCATTTGCCGACTTCCTGGTAGCAGCCCAGCAGATTTCCTGGATAGGGATGTCCCTGGAAGCAGCCACCGATGTAGCGGTATGGCAGGTAGGATGAGCTCTTGTCCCTCGGGGAGGCTCCTTGCCCTCCAACTCATAACAGAGTTATACTGTAATCCAACTTGCAATCGTCCGCTTTGCTGCAGGTCTGCCAGAAGCTGCTTCAGCATAGGCGACAAACAGCTGGCGAACCTCTCCCCGCATTTCTGCCATTCTCTCCTTATAATAGGAGAGAGCATGTCTCAGGTCCAAAGTATGGAGCCTGTACTCTGCCTCAGAGGTGTCTGCAGGGTAGTAAACCGGCAGAGTCAACACCTGGCTAAGGTGAAACTCTGACACCACCTTTGGAAGGAATTTAGAGTGGGGCCGTAGGACAACCTTGTCCCTGTGGAACACCACATAAGGGGAGTCCACTGAAAGTGCCTGGAGCTCCCCGTCCTTCTGGCAGACGCGATAGCCACCAGGAAAGCCATCTTCCATGACAAGTGTGACAAGGCACACTTGTGCATAGGTTCGAATGGCTTGCCCATGAACTTTGCCAGTACCAACAGAGGATCCCACAGAGGTGGAGGTTCACACACTGGTGGGGATATGTGATCCAGGCCTTTGAAAAAGCGCCCAATAAGCAGAGATGGCTGCCTGGTGCACCCTAAGGGTCAATGACCGAAGACCCCTTTGGAGAGAGACCAAAAGTAATCAAGAATGTTAGCCACTGGGCAGGACAAAGGGTCCAAGCCCTTGTCCTTACACCAAAAGGAAAACAGTTTCCATATGAAGGCATAACATTTCCTGGTCGATTCCTTTCTGGATGCGTCCACCATGGTGAAGACATCCTCAGAGAGACCTAAAGCCTGGAACTCTAGCCACTCAGTTACAAGGCTGCGAGGTGCAGGGATTTACGGTCCAGATGGAATACCTTCCCGACAGAGATATCGGGTCCGGGCATGCTGGAAGCTGCTCCAGGGGCCTGCAGCTGAGGCAATATGGATACCAGAACTGGCGCGGCCAGTCTGGGGCTACCAGGATCACCTTCGCCTTGTCCCTCCTCACCGTGAGAAGCACTTTGTGGATCAAGGGAAATGAAGGGAAGGCGTAGAGGAGGCCTGGGGTCCACGGCCCCGAAGGTATCCCCAGTAGCGGGCCCCAAGCGAGGGGGGGCAAAATGAACAGCCTCAGCTTGGTGTTGTCCCGGAGGCAAACAGGTCCACCAGTGGTTTGCCCCAGTGGGAGAACAGACTGTAAGCTACCCTCTGGATGGAGAGACCACCGCTGGATGTCTCGCTTCTAAGCGGCGGAGAGACATCCGCTAGGATGGTTTAAAGCCCTGTCACATGGATGGCTAGGAGATCTGCCTCCACATGGCTCACGAGGGTCCAGATGCAGAGTGCCTCCCTGCACAGCAGACAGGAGTGCGCGCCGCCCTGTTTGTTGAGATAGTACATGGTCGAGGTATTGTCCGTCTGGACTTGAACCACTTTACCCCGGAGCTGAGAAGCGAAAGCTGACAGCGCCAGTCTGACTGCTCTGAGCTACAACAGGATGATGTTGCATCGAGACTCCTCAGGGGTCCAGAGCCCATGGGCCCTTTTGTCCCCTATGTGGGCTCCTCAGCCCATGAGAGAGGCATCGGTCGTAAGGATGACCGTCGACTCGGGTGGACAAATGGGATCCCTTCCTGCAACCGGTCTGGGGCGGTCCACCAGTGGAGAGCGTCCCACATCTTCTGGGTTACAGTGATCAGCTGGTCGAAATGACCGTGGCACTGAGTCCACTGGGTGGCCAGCTCCTATTGAAGGGGGTACATGTGCAACTGGGCCCAATGGACCACTGAGGTGCATGCTGCCATGTAACCCAGAAGGCACAGAAAGTCCCAGGCAGGGCTGTCACAGAGTGGCTCTGTGAGGTTTGGAAAAACAACATATGGGGCTAGATGTTTGTTTTCTTCTTGTACTGGAGAATTTGGAAGCTCTCCCTTTAAGAGAGAGAGAGAGAGTTATATTTTTAAAGGTAATAAGGGAGAAAACCCCTTTAGTTGAGTTTGGAGCTGGTAAAATTGTTTCCCCTTATTTACAGGATATTACCCCTTGGTGTGGTCCTTGGGAGGTGTCAGAGAAAGACTGCAATTTATTTGGCCCCTGTGAGTAGCTTTTTCTGTTTGCTGTTGCTGCTTGAACGAACGGTAAAACGGCATGACTGTGCGATCGTGCGCACGTTTGTGCAGCATAAAAATATATCCCAGTTTTGGTGTTTAAAAGCAGTAGTCTTTTTTGCACAGACTATGAGTAGGTTTTCCTTCAAAATCGTAGTTATCCCTTTTTTTGTTCCCTAAGAGTGCAGTTACCCTCTGAGGTTGGACTCAGTCCAGTGGTGGGGTGTTCAGCCGGCGGCTTGGTCTTGCAGGTAGTGTGGCATGAGTGGAATAGACTTGGATGGTTGGGCGGGCATTGTATTGTCGGGGGCTGTGTGGAGGTCTCAGGACGCTGTGTTTGTGGTCCTGGTGGTTGAGGGTTATGCCCGTGGGATGCATCACGTTTCAGAGTCCTGAGAGTATGGAGGGAACCTCCCAGTTCTTTGGTTTTATTCCGTTGGATCTTTACGTGAAAGGACAAGGCACGGAAGAATGCGGTTGTTTGTGTGTGGTTGTGCTACTAAGGTCCCGTGCGGTAATGCGAAGTGCCGATGGGGTTGCTGTGCGCACTTTCGAGGAGGCATTCCTTCTTATGGCTTTCATTACTTGTTTCAATGTGTTTGGAAGTTCCTCCGTGTGCTTTCTTCATGCCATGGGTGGGTTAGGTGTTGAGTTTTTGAGCTATTTGGAGGGAGTGGTTGGTTCCGGCCCCCCCGGTACAGTTTTCCAGTCGTTTTGTTTTCTTGCAGGAGCTTTTGGTCGGTACGATTTTTGATGTTCTTGTTTTGTTGCTGGGGCTCCTGTGTGTCTGTGTGAGTGCGGGCGTTGATGGTTTTGGACCCGCTCGATTATTCTGGCGATTATGAGAGCATGTAGCCTACTTACTTATTTAGAAGTAATTCTATCTAGATAAATATAGTAACTTTGTCTATATAAAAATGAAAGTTTATATCCTTACATACCGCATGAGGTGAATTCGGGTGTTGTGCTGGTGTTGTTGGGTTGTTTGGAGGCGAGGGTTGGCGTTGTGAAGCGTTTGTTGTCATGGTCTAGTTCCTGCAGGTTCTCTTAAGAGCCGGCCGGCCATCCTGTGTATTATTAAATACTATTGGAAAGGGGTGGTGCTTCTTTGCTACCAGAATTAAAGCTTAAAATACTTAAAAGGGGTTTGAATTACTTGAAAGCTGGAAAATATATTATATGAATTTACAGGGGTATCGCTACTTTAAATAAAATAAATATGTAGTGTATAAAGAAATATAGTTAAAGACCACAGGTAGGGGTGGGGTTTTAAGGTCACCTGACCCCTTTAGAGTATAAAAAAAAGCTGAACAGCTAGTTAATTAGTTAGACTGCTTTTGGGTCTGGAGGTGAACTCAAGGGGATGCTATTAAAGTGCCTATGCGAAGTGCTCTGAGGAGTGAGACTGTATGCATTACCAGATGGAAGGCTAAAGGTGCAGGTCCAATTTCTATGAGATAAAATGTGACTGAGGCTTGGAAAGCATTGTTAATGGATGAAGAAGCCTGCTGTATAATGACTTTCTTTAGACTGTTTGGAGTGCCACTGATGATCATTGTAAGAATATGCACCCTGCTGATATAGACATTTTCTGTTATTTAATAAAACTTTGAAGCATATAACGTTCTGCTGTGGTGTTACGCTACCTGTTTGCCTTCATACACCTGCGTCCTATGACAAGGGCACAATAGTCCAACCAGAAATGATTGGGCAAAGGAGGAGAGAACCTCCGCCCTGTCTGCTGGGAGACGAGTTCTGGCTTGACAAGAGTCGAGTTCTGCCCCAATGAAGCCCATCACCCGAGAAGGCACGAGTTCCGACTTGGCTTCATTGATCACGAGGCCGAGCTGGGAGCAGGTCTGGAGGGCCAGATCCCTGGACCTCTCCACCTCCTGTTGGGTGGAACCTGTTAAGAGCCAATCGTCGAGGTAAGGATAAATCCTGACACCCCCCCACCCCGAGATGGGCTGCCACCACTGCAATGCATTTGGTGAGGACCCGTGGAGCTGGTGACAGGCTGAACGGCATGGCTTGGAACTCGTATAGGGTCCCTTCGACCCCGAAGTGAAGGAACTGTTGATGGGACGGATGGATTGGGATGTGAAAGAACACGTCCTGCAGATCCAGTGAACAGAACCACGTTCCGCTCCAAGGATGGTATGATCTGGGACAGAGTGACCATCCGAAAGGTATGTGCCCTGAGATATTGATTCAGGTCATGCAGATCTAGAATGGGGCGCCAGCCCTCCGTCTGCTTGGGCACCAGGAAGTTCCTGGAGACAAAGCCTGGGTCTCCTGGAGGATCCACCACTCTAGCTATTGCCTCCTTAAGGAGGAGCTGAGCAATGTCGTCTTGGAGAACTGCCTCAGGCTGGGCGGATACTCTTTCCTCCCGACCACTTCGAGAACCCAACTGTCCGGAGTGACAGCGGACCAGGCGGAAAGGAAGTGGCAGAGTCAGACCCCCACGGGAGGACCCAGAGCTGGCGTGACAGGAGAGGGGGAGGCAGCCCCCGCCCTTTAGCAGGATTGGAGGAGGAGGATCCAGGACATGAAACTTTGCCTCCCTTACGGGCCTGGGAGGGCCCGGGCTTGGGCCGGGGATGCTAAGCTTGAGCCTGCTACTGTTGCTCATGCTGCTGTCCCCTTTGAAAGGAGGACTGCTGACCCACAGGGGAAAGAGTGCCGAAAAGGCTTTTTCTTCTGCTGGTTCTTACCCAAAGAACCCTTGGCAGAAGTAGCATCCAAGGTGGCATTGGACTGCTCAATGTGCTGAAGGTGACAAGCAACTCCTGGGCTGAAAATGTTGGTCCCTAGGAAAAGCACATCAGCTAGTTTGTGCTGAGTATCCATCAGGAAGGAGGAGAGCCTCAGCCAAGCCCTGCGGCGAGAAGCAACTGCGGCTGCCATCGAACGGGCACAAGAATCCCCAATGTCCAGGGCTGTCTGAAGCTGCTGTTTAGCAACAGCTCAGCCCTGATCCCGGACCTGCTTGATCGTGGTCTGCATGTTCGCAGGGAGATGTGGGAGGACTTCATCCAGAGATCCCAAGAGGGTGTGGGAGAAGTGTGCTATGACATTGGTCGAACTTGCCTGATGAAGGCCCAAGGACGAAGCCACATAGACCTTCCTGGCTAAATGATCCAAAAGCTTGGACTCTTTCTCAGGAGGTCTGTCAGTATCAGCAAACTGCCAGTACTCCTGAACACAGAGGTGGTCATCAGGTTTTTGAATGGAGGTGCAGAACCCAGCAAGGACCCCAAAGGCACACATACATACTTGCGGGCAAATGGAGCTTGACAAGAGGCAGAGCACTGCCAGAGTTCTACGGCTGGACCAACAATGGCCTCAGCCACAGAAAAGGCCTCCATCGAGGTATCCCATCTCTTCAGGATGTCCGTGAGTAGGTACTCTGCCTTTTTCTGGATTGGCTACAGGGGCATCCCCGTGGACTCAGCGATGAGGTGAAGAATGCCCTGAAAAGACTAAGGACCTTCCTCCATCTCAAAGCTACCAGCCGATTCGTCATCCCCAGGATGAGAATACAGGCCAGTCAAGCCCGAATCCAAGGAATCTGGATACAAGGGTCGACCGCCCAGGGCAGTCAGGGTGACAGTGACTGACAGATGCCGGGGAAGCCCGGTGTCTGGCCTATCTTCTTTGGAAGAAGCCCCTCCCACAGGCTGCTTGGGTGGTGGTTCCACCACAATCGGTGGAGACACCATTTTAGACCGAACCGGAGGTTTCGCCAGCTCCACGGGCGGGGGAACAGACTTGATTTGTCCCAAGGAGTCTGCTTCACCAGAGGCAAAAAGCTGGCAATGGCTGGTGGAAGCCAGGGTCGGCTTAGCCTGGTCAAAATCAGCTGTTGCCACATGAGGTCCTTGTAGCACTGACAGAGTTTCTGCCAAAGCCTCTCCGCATCCGAGGAGGAAGAGGACGACCAATGGCGCTGCCTCTTTTTTGAGCATTTATGGCTCTTCCTCAGCCTTTTGGTCGAGGGGGTCAGAGACCTCGATCGAGACTGGACAGGCTGATACGGTCGCTCAGGAGACACCAGCAGGACTGGTGATTTCCCAGGGTCTGGGACCACTTCCTCAATGAGAGTCCCAGCAGGCTGGGTCTCCTCGTCGGGGAAAGTCAGAACTGGAGTTCAATCGAGAGAATCGTCGACCAGAGTCTGCGATAAAGAATCGATCGGGTCGATGACTATTTCCACATAGTCGATAGACTGTTCGGTCGTCTGGCCAGATGGTAAAGATGAGAAGCCAGCGGCCGAAGAAGCAATCTCGACCGAAGTCGAGACTGCATGTTCCTGGGACTGAGATCTCTCCCGATCCCAAGAGCATTTCCGTCGGGATGAAGATGATCCCGGATCCTTCTCCCGCTTATGGGATCGAGAGGAGTGCGTGCCTGCAGGACTCTCTCCCTCGGTCGGGAGAGACTGGCACAACTCTCAGAAGGAACCCAAGAAGGTGGAGCCCAGGTTGAGCAGAACGAAGAAGCTCAGAGTGGTCTCTGCAGCCTGAGTCGCTTCCTCTTCAAATACTTGCATGTGTTCCAATAGCTCGACAGATCCCACAGCCACGGAAACTGCCCACCGGGCCTCCTTGTATTTCACCGGAGGGTTCCGTTTCTCCTGCTTCCCCAACTTCAGGCGTGCGAGACGGTCGTCGAGGACGTTAGGATGGAAAGCGAGACAGAGATCGCATTTCGAGGTGTCACGGTCAACACAGGGACAGTAAATGCACGCTGTGTGGGGATCATTGTGGAACATCTTTTGGTCACAAGGGCACCAGAAGACATGTCTTCCATAATCGAAGAACTAAAGTCGCAATCGCTAATGTGAACTAGATGGATTTTCGGAATAACTGAAGGTTTTGAAGCCAGGGCCTACAAAATGCATGAGCATAAGTGAGGCAACCGGAATCTTCCAGAAGAAAGGAATATCTAGTGTCATGGGGCGGAGCTGAGGGTTATACCACCAGGGTGGGTGGGAGGAGACAGCTTGAAGACTTCCGGCAAGATTTAAAGTGGAAGGGGACATGCCAAAGAGTGTGGATGAACAACATATCAACGATGCTAGAAATGATAATCTAGCCACACTTTCTGGCAGACTCCTAGAAGTTCTCTGGGAGGTGGGAAGTGAGGCGCACAACCCCGCTTGGGAAATAAGGACTGGAGAACTGAGGCCCAAAACCAGCATCCCGGTGCGACTCAAGGTCGATGTGTACTGGGAAATAAAGGTGTGTGTGTGTGTTGACCTCCTGGAAGAAGCCCTGCAGATTTTCTCAATAGGGACATCCCTGGAAGCAGCCACCAAGGCAACGGTATGATGGGTGGAATGAGCCCTAAACCCTACGGAAGGCTCCCTACCCGCCAACCTATAGCAGAGATCAATGCAGGATACAATCCACCTGCCAATCGTCTGCTTGGCTGCCACTCTGCCAGGTGCAGCTTCAGCGTAGGTGACCAATAGCTGGCAAACCTCTCCCCGAACTCCAGCTGTGCACTCTGTGTAATAAGCGAGCGCTCACCTTAAGTCCAGAGTATGGAGCCTGTGCTCAGCCTCCGAGGTGTGACTGGTAAAATACACCAGAAGATTAATCATCTGATTAAGGTGAAAATCCGACACAACCTTTGGGAGGAACTTTGGGTCGGGGTATAGGACAACCCTGTCCCTGTGGAAGATCAGGTAAGGAGACTCCTTCGAAAGCACCTAGAGCTAACTGATCCTTATGGCAGACGTGATAGCCACCAGAAGGGCAGTCTTCCACAACAGGTGATACATGTCACACCTGTGCATTGGTTCGAATGGCTTGCCCCTGAGCTCTGCCAAAACCAGCAAGAGATCCCAAGGTGGTGGTGGGTTCATGCACTGGAGGGGAAATGTGGTCAAGACCTTTAAAACAGTGCCAGATCACCTTCCCTTGCGCCACCAACTGCTGACCGGCCCGCGCCCAGTAAGCAGAGATGGCAGCCAGGTGCACCATTAGGGTCATCGGCCGAAGGCCCGACACAGAGGGACCACAGGAAGTCACGAGTGCTAGTTACTGGACAAGACAAAGGGTCCAACCCCTTGCCCCGACACCAAATGGAGAACCTCTTCCATTTAAAGGAATAGCACTTCCTGGTGAACTCCTTCAGAGATGCCTCCACAAATGTGAGGACATCTTTAGAGAGCCCTAAAGCCTGGAACTCTAGCCACTTAGGAATCAAGCAGTCAGGTGCAGGGACTGAAGGTCTGGATGGAGTACCTTCCCCTGATTGATAGAGAGCAGGTCTGGGTGGAGAGGAAGATGCCATGGGAGCCTGCTGCTGAGGCCGAGGAGATCAGGGTACCAGAACTGGTGGGGTCAGTCCGGAGCCACCAGGATCACCTGTGGCTTATCTCTCCTGGCCTTGAGCAACACTTTGTGAATCAAGGGAAGGTATAGAAGAGGCTTGGGGTCTAGGGCCTCGAGAAGGCATGCCCCCTGCAGCGTTCCCTGCTGGGCACAAAACAACCTCAGCTTTGCGTTCTCCCTGGAAGTGAACAGGTCCACCTGAGGGGTGCCCCACTGGGAAAATAGACTGTGTACTACCTCTGGGTGGAGAGACCACTCGTGAGATGCCTTGCCAGCTGGTTGGAGGCTCTTGCCACATGAATGGCTAGGTGATCGACCCCAGGCTGAGCATGAGGGTCCACACACGGAGAGCTTCCTTGCACAATAGCAGGGAGTGCGTCCCTCCCTATTTGTTGAGGTAGTACATGGTCGTGGTGTTGTCCATCTGGACCTGGACCACCTCACCCCGAATTTGAGGAGCAAAGGCAGTCAGTGACAGTCGGATTGCTCGGAGCTCCAGCAGGTTGATGCGGCACCCAGACTCCTCAGGGGTCCAGAGCCCCTGGACTCCGTTTTCCTCAAGTGGGCACCCCAGCCCATAAGCGTCGCATCAGTCATCAGAATGACAGTCGGCTCTGGGCGTACAAATGGGATGCCTTCCTGCAGATATTCTGGGACTAACTACCACTGGAGAGTGTCCTACTTCCGCTCGGTCACAGTGACCAGCTGGTCGAAGTGACCCTTGCACTGAGACCAGTGGCTGGCCAGCCCCAACTGCAGAGAGCGCATTCTCCAGCGGGCCTATCAGACCACACCGGTGCAGGTTGCCATGTAACCCAGTAGGTGCAGGAAGTCCTGGGCAGGGCGCAACTGCCCAACCCGAAACGATCGGACAAAGGAGGAGAGAGCCTCCACCTTGTCTGCCTGGAGCTGGCTCTGCAAGAGTCAAGCTCTGCCCCGATGAAGTTGATCGCCTGTGAAGGCACGAGTTCCGACTTGGCCTCGTTGACTAGGAGGCCAAGGGAGATGCAGGTCTGAAGGGCCAGGTCCCTAGACTGCTCCATCTCCTGCCTGGAGAGGCCTGCGATCAACCAGTCATCCGGGTAGGGGTAAACCCAGATCACTCAGCGCCTCAGGTAAGCTGCCACCACCACAATGCACTTGGTGAAGACCCTGGGGGCCGAAGACAGGCCAAATGGCATGGCCTTGAACTCGTAGAGGGCTCCCTCTGCTCAGAAGTGGAGGAGCCTTCTGTGAGACTGACGGATTGGGGGACATGAAAGAATGCGTCCTGAAGATTCAGGGAGCAAAACCATATGTTCTGCTCTAGAGATGGTATGGTCTGTAACACAGTTACCATCCTGAAGGTGCGCAACTTGAAAAACATGTTCAGGTCGTGCAGATCTAGAATGGGGCACCAGCCCACCATGGCACCAGGAAGTACCTGGAGACAAACCCTGGGTGTTCTGAAGGATCCGCGACAGGAACCATGACCTCCTTGTGGAGGAGCTGGGCAATGTCGTCCCAAAGAGCTGACAGAATGTCTGTGGATAACAAGTCCTCCCATGGGGTGTGGGCTCGACAAGGAGGGTACTGTTCAAACTCTAGAGGCAGACCCTGACCGACAACCTCAAGAACCCACTGGTCTATGGTGAAAGCGGACCAGGCGGAAAGGAAGTGGTGAAGCCGGCCTCCCACTGGAGGACCCAGGGGAGGTGTGATGGGCATAAGGGAGGCACCCCTCATCCCATCACTGGGCAGGCTTGGAGGAGGACGGCTCTGCTGAGGCTCCACCGGGGCATCTCCCTCCAGGCTTGGGGACGACTGAGGCCACTGACTTGAGTGGAGG
This sequence comes from Neoceratodus forsteri, assembly GCA_016271365.2. Lineage (NCBI taxonomy): Eukaryota > Metazoa > Chordata > Ceratodontiformes > Ceratodontidae > Neoceratodus > Neoceratodus forsteri. The sequence goes on along the minus strand of CM028130.1, from coordinate 1,631,325,901 downwards.
TAGCCAGGACTGAGCCTGCTGCCCAGCTTGGGGCTGGGCTGGTTTGGCTGCAGGAGTGGGAGGTGGACTGAAAGGGCTTATTTTTCTGCTGCTTGGAGCCCTTGGGGTCCCCTCCGGGTGGATGTCACCAAATCCAAGGTGGCATTGGACTTCTCAATGCGGGAGAGGTGGCCCTCGACTTCGGGCCCAAAAAAGTCAGTGCCCAGGAAAGGTACATCCGCCAGCTTGTGCTGGGTATCTGTCGTGAAGGCAGAGAATTATAGCCAAGCCCTGTGACGCATGGACACTGAGGCTGCCTCAGAGCAGGCACAGGAGTCCCCAGTGTCCATGGCTGTCTGGAGCTGCTGTTTCGCTACAGCCCCGGCCCTGGTCCTGGACCTGTTTGACCGTGGTCTGGAGGTCCACCGGCAGATAGAGGAAGCATCTCATCCAGGGTGTCCAGCAGGGCATGGAAGAAGTGGGCCATGAGAAGGGCTGAGCTCACCTGGCGAAGGCCAAGCGAAGTGGCAGCGAAGACATTTTTTTCCACATGGGTCCAGTTTCTTGGACTCTATCAGGCGGCTTCTTGACGTCCCTGGTGTTGCTAAAGCACCTGAACACAGAATCGGCCACTGGTAGGGACCGCATACATGTGGGCCATCCAGGCAGACAGCGCAGGGCAGGAAGTAGGCCGCTGCCAAAGCTCCAAGGCAGGGCCAAGGATGGTCTCTGCCATTGGGAAGGCCTCCCCAGTCCAGGATCTGTCAAGGGGTATCGAGACAGTTTCTGGACAGGTTCCATTCTCATACTCATAGACTCTGAGATCAGACGGAGAAGGCCCGTAAAGGAAGTAGGGCCTTCGTCAGTCAAGAGACCCCCCCCCCAAAATGACTCCATGTCAACCAGACGGGAGTGCAAGGAGGAACCCCTCTGACTCCGAGGAGTCGATAAAATGGGGTTGACTGCCAGATTCCCTGCTGACTCCCCGCGGATGGTCAGAAGTGACAGTGACAGACAGCCGATGGGGAAGCCCCGAGGCCAGCTGAGACTCCTTGGTTGGAGTGCCGGTTTTCGGCTGTATAGGTGGTGGCTCCTCGGGAATCAGTGGAGACGCAGAGTTCAGCCGAGCTGGGACCATCTTGGTTGGCTCCACAGGCAGAGAAGGCATCAGCCATTGAGGCGCGAACTAGGTGACGGCCGGTGTGTTAGCTGGGACCAGCTTCATACCGGTGAACACCAGCTGCTGCCATATGAGATCCTCATGGCATTGATGCAGCTTGTGCCAAAGCCTCTCCTCACCAGAGGAGGACGAGGATCAAGAGTAGCGGTGACACCACCTCCCAGAGCATCGAGAGCGGAAGCGCCGTTGTCAGCAGGAACCGCTCAACCCCTGGCAGGGCTCAGAGGCAGTCGGAGAGCACCGAAGCTCCTCCGGGTCTTGGTCGAGCAGAAGCAGCGGATCAGCGGACTGATCCATCCCTGTAATGGCCAGGGTCAGGACCAGAGTCCTGGAGAAAGAAGAACTGGCCTCTTCAGTCGACAACTGGTCACCCGGCTCAAGAAAAATCTCATCCGGAAGATCAACCAGCGTCTCGGCGAACTGGGCCGATGGGGTTACCGTGGAGTCAGCGGCCTGGGCTGAGACTATGACCAAAGTCAGATCTGGAGAAGCATGGGAATCCAGAGCCCTCCACTGACTTGAGTCAAGCTACACGGCCCTCTAGAACAGTAGAGTGGAAAGTTCGACAAATGTCACAGGCCTGGGAATCGTGCTTGTGCCCCAGGCAGTAAACACACACAGTTTGTGAATCCATTATGGACATCATCTGCCCACAAAGGCACAGACGGAACCAGGGAGTGGACTTGTCACCATTCATCATGGTCACAATCAATGATCAAGCCTGAAGACAAAGTTTTGAAAACGAACTGGAAGTAAATCCAGAGATTTGATAGCAAAGGGCCTAAGGTGGGAACCTTCTTCTTCCAAGCACAAAGGAAGATCTGGCGTCATGGGGCAAAGCTGAGGGAGTTACCACTCTGGTGGGTGGGAGGAGCCAACTTGAAGGGAAAGACAACTGCCAGAAAGTGTGGATAGAACAATCGTATCCACGTCCCTAAAACAAAAGATTAGGCAACTAAAAGTGATACTTGTCAACTAAAAGCTATTATTTTTAGAGCTAGTGATTTTATTATTTTCTTAAATAGCACTAATTACCTTTTAAATTTAAATTAGTAACAATTAGATTGTCATGTGAAACTCAATCAAGTATTTCTTCTGAGCAACAGCCCAATTGATTTGGGCATCATACCGCATACACAGGCAACCAATAAACGTTTGTCTATGTCAAAATGTTTTAATGGAAGCATGTTTTTTTTTTGTTTTTTTTTTACATTCTGCTTTCTTCTTATATAGTGAATACAGGCTGAAATGGACCAAGAAGTTAACTCGAAGATTTTATTCCATTTACTGTAACATAATAGTAACATTCAGCCCAAGATACTAGATTACTTACATAAAATTCCTTCAACAGCATCATGCTGAACAAACTTCAGGTTGGAAATCTTCACATTATCTCCTGTGCAATCCACAAAGGTGTCCCCTCTACCTTTTTTTTCGATCACGATATCATCAGGAAGCCCAAAACCTGAAAAAATGACAATTACATTTATACGCGTTTTCCTCTCAGTTGGCTCCAATGTATCCCAGGCTGCACATACAGACACTAGGTAGTTTTGCATCCCTGCAAAGTAAAACAGAAGGCATCACTGCTTTATATTAGACTGTACCCAACATATTCCTCAGCTCACTGTCTTTCCAAGTAGTAGCATTCACTCCTGCTTAGTCACGTGCCTTAAATGTAAAAATATATGGCACAGTTCAATAACCACAATCTGAAAAAGCCCTAATAGATAAAGAGTTATTTTAGAACTGCATTTGATTATATAACATGTCTCAAATGAAAACAGAGAGGCAACAACTGAGGAAACCAAGATACACAAACATAGGAATGTGACAGCAGATAAAGACCGTACAATCTATCCAGTCTGCCTGAATGTGCATTTTCCACTGCATTTACATAGGAACCTGCACCTCTCCCCATATACCTCCTGATCCCTCCCTCTCTCACATACACTCTTCTCCCTCCCACCACCTGCAACTTTCCCCCTTACCCGGTCCCAACCTCTCTTGAAGCTGTCTGCCATTTTTAGGGATACCACATTCTCCAGTAACTCATTCCACTCAGCCACCACCCTCTAGGTGTCTCCACATCTCCTTCCTGAACCTTTCCTGCCACCAGCTTTAGGCTGTTACCCTAGTGGCCTTGTTTCCAAAGGCTGAAGAAGCCTTCAGTACTCGCCTTGTTCATCCCTTTAAGGTATTTGAAGGTCTCAGCCATGTCCCCACTCTCCCTGCTGTCCTCAAGAGAGGACATGTTGAGCCCCTTGAGCTTCTCCTTATAGGTGGTGCCTTGCTGACCCTGGATCATCTTGGCTGTCCTACTCTGAATGATTTCCAGCAAGTTGATATCCTTCTTAAGATAAGGGCACCAATACTACACAATGTACTCTAAGTGAGGTCTCAATAGCGAACTGAACAATGGTAAAATTACCTTCGCCTTCCTGCTGTTAATTCCCTTGGCTATGCAGCCCAGCATCCAATTTCACTTTAGCTGCCGATTTCCAGCAGAGTGCTGATAGTTTACGGTCACTCGTGAGAATTACACGTCTTTTTCTTCCTCTGACCTGGTTACCTGCACACCACCCAACTGCGCCGGGGTAGAATAAGACTCTGCCCCATTTGTTATGCAGAAAGAATTAAATGCAATGATCTGTTCTATCCTCTCCTTTTCTGTCTCTTTGGTTGCACAATCAAATGTTCTTGCGAGACACAGAAACTGATAAATGACAGTCTCGCAATTCTCTACCTCCAATTATCTCTCTACCTTTACTTGCTGTTTCTATCTTTTCTTTTCCCCTTGCATATCTGTGGTTATAAAAATATATGTGAATCTTTATGTGAAACTGGGATACCTTGGTTTGAAATGTATATAGTTATACTGTTGAAATGATTGCAAACAGCTATTTGGAATTTAGGGGGTAACATGAGATACAGTTTAAGCTCCTCTCAGGCTTGTTTGCAAACTCTTTTGCAGAGCTGTCAGCAGGAGGACAGCTTGGGACACTGTCCTATTTGCAAGCCTGCTCCGCAAAGAAACTGACAAGAACTCTAATACATTTTGTGAGAAATGGGATGTCTCCGTAATGAGCCCAGGACAAAGACTTGTTATAAAAAGAGCAGCAATATTTTCGCTACAGAGACTTCTTGAAAACTGGAAAGAAATGCTCAGATGAAGGACTTTTGTTTTGTCTGTTTGTATTACCTTTGTATTTCGAGGTCCTGAACAATTTGTTTTTATTCTATTGTTATTGATAATAAAATGCTACTAGCAAATTTTACAACTGCTCCTAGTTTTCCTATGCTTACTGATCTATGCCTCTATGACAGATGGTTTTAGAAGTGGGATTTCTGCTGTGCATACTCTAAGCCGGGAGTTTTGTGCATGGTTACTAAACCTGGTACTAGGGAAGCATAGAAGAAAGTTATGGATTCAGCAGCATCAAGTCCAAGAGTGATTACCAGAAGAATGGCAGACAAACTAGCAGAGACATAAGTCCAAGCTGAGACTGTACAGTCAACACCAGTGATGGAAAACGAAGAACAGGCAGTGACAGAACCCAAAAGCCTGAGTGCCTTTTTAATATGGTGGGCTATACAACAAACAGAAGCAGAGAGAAAAAGTGATTCAATGTTAAAAGGGCACAGAAAAAAGAAGAGATGCAGCAACCCGAGAAGCAGAGAGGAGAAGACATGCCTCGACAGGAGCCGCAATGGCTGGATACCTCACAAGCTATCAAAGCTGGAGGATTTGGCACAGGTTCAGCAGAGCAACAAAACACAAACATAAAAGACATTAAACTTACGATGTTGTGTCCCCTGGATGATATCAAAGCATACCTGACAACGTCTGAAAGGGTTGCTGCAGCCTGCCATTGGCAAAAGCAACAATGGGTACCTTACTTGACAGATAAAGCTCAACTTGCCTACAGCAGTATGGACACTGCAGTGTCAGAAAACTATGACCTGGTGAAAAGAGAAATCCTGAAAAGAAACAACATCTCAGGACAGACCTACAGGCAAAGATTCTGGTTTCTGAAGTACAACTCAGTCGACAAACCCTGACAAGTCTTCACCCGACTCAGAAAACTCCTTATTAAATGGCTCCAACCAGAAGGCAAAACAGTCCCACAGATCAACACACTTGCAGTGGAGCAGTTCATCAACATCCTGCCTACAGATGTGCAGCTTTGGGTAAAAGGATACCGACCAGAAAGTTGGGAAAAGGCCCTTTCTTTTGCTGAAGACACTCAGATGGCCAGACGGATGCCACAGCTCAAGGTAACAGCCAAGCACTGGTGAGGCCCTCGTTTCCAGATTTAACTACAAGTTTGACAAGCATTCTAGTGGGGGTAACAAATCTGCACCCAAAGTCTTTGTTTGCCATAACTGTAATGAGCCAGGCCATATTGCATAACTGCTGTAATAAGGAGAGTGACACTGGAGCAGATTTGTCCTTGGCAAATTGGGGCAAGTGGATAAGACTGTGAAAGGACTTACAGATTCAGGAAGCAGACAAATCCTGGTCCATGTTGAAGTTCTCGAAAAACTGTTCCAAAGGACCAGGTACTGATGTCATCTGCATCCATGGGGACACTCGATACTATCCCACCACCCAAGAGACTGAATATTAATGGGGTGTCACACCAAATGACGGGAAGTATGTAAGTTACCTGTACCTGTGATTAAATTACTTTCCAGGATTTACTGAGTTAATTATAGAAGTAAATCCTGATGTTTCGGCAGCTGTGATAAGAGCACAATCAAAGAAAATCTCAGATGGTGGGCACTATTGCCTGTCCCCTGATTTTGATTCTAACTTGTCTCCGCATAGCTCTAAGATCCAGAAGTCCAGGAAAGAAAAAGACACCTGAAGAAACAGTGGCAACAAAAGACAGATGGACATAAGGGGTTAATACAAGACAAATGCAGAAACTAAACTGATAACGGATAATGATTTTGTTTCAGAGCAAACTAACAATGTCTCTCTCCAAGGTTACTTTAAGCAGCTGGGGTGAAACAAAAACAGGGTGAACCAATGTTTAAAAAATGTAATGGGCTACTGTATAGAGTTTGTGTTAATCCTCAGATGCAGGAACAGACAGAAATTGCAGTTACTCAAGAACCTACCGTAACAGTAGATCTTCGAGAGAGGTTCTTGCAGTAGGTCTTCACATATAGGACTGCGCCCCATGGCGTCAGGTTCCAACGGCAAACTTGTAGATAGAAATCAGCAGGGACCGCCCCCAACATAAGGTGACGTGACGTCAGCCAGACTATAAAAAGGGCGGTCCTGCGCCTGCCCTCCAGTTCTTTTCCACCGGAGACCTAGAAAGAGATAGGAGTGAAGACTCCTAGGACTATGCTTCCTCTCTAAACCCAAGGGCTAGGCAGGATGAAAATGAAGGAAACTATCCAGGAGTACGGGGAAGATGGGTGGGAAACTAGACCTACTGCAGGAACCTCTCTCAAAGATCTACTGTTACGGTAAGTTCTTGCGTAACTGCAATATCTTACTCCAAGAAGGTTCCTGCAGTAGGTCTTCACATATAGGACTGAATACCAAGCAGTCCCAAAGAAATATTACGGAGGTACATCCGGGAGGAGGAGGAGAAGTCGCCAACTGCTAGTTACGACAGGAGGCCTTGCAAAACCTCAAGACCAAAGTCAGTTCTGAGCCTAGAGGCAATGTCCAGACTGTAATGCTTAGTGAAGGTGTGGACAGACGACCACGTGGCCGCTGCACAGATCTCTGCAGTGGACACATTCCTGAAAAAGGCGGTAGACGTAGCAACACTCCTAGCGGAGTGACCCTTAACCACCCCGGATGGGATTTCCTATGCTTTTGGTAGGTGAAGTGGATGCAGTTAGCCAACCACCTAGAAATGGTCTGCTTGGAAATGGCCTTGCCCTGGCACTGGGGAGCAAAGGCCACAAAGAGCTGATTTGTCTTACGGACCTCTTTAGTCCGGTTAGTGAAATACAGTACCTCAGAATCCTGTGCACATCAAGAGCGCGCAGAAGGTATTCCCCCCTGTTAGACTGCTGTGGATAATAGACCGGCAGTTCGACACTCTGGTTAAGAGTGGTTTCTGAAACTACCTTGGGAAGAAATTAATGGTTAGTCCGAAGGACTACTCTGTCCCTATGGAAAATCAAATAGGGTTCCTTACAGACAAACGCCTGAAGTTCTGAAACCCTTCTGGCGGAGGTGACTGCAACAAAAACAAAGTCTTCCAAGAAAGGAAGCACATGTTACAGCTAGAGGCTGGTTCAAAAGGGGGCAAGGTCAGCTTTTCTAGCATAAAGTTCATGTCCCGAGAGACAGGGATTCGGACCAGAGCTTTCAAGTGAAGGATGCCTTTCAGAAAAGTGTTGGCAACCTCCAGTTGAGCCAAAGTTTTGCCCTCCACCAGGAGGTGGTAGGCCGACACCGCAGAGAGAGATGGACCTTAATGGAGGAATAACTAAGGCCCATCTCTGACAAATGTGCGAGGTGCTCAACACCTGAGCAGCTAAACACGTAAAGAGATCCCAGCTCCTTGCTAGGGCCCAAATCAAGAATCTTTTCCACTTCATGGCGTAGGTGGATCTGGTAGAAGGTTTTCTGGCTTCTACCAAGATGTGAACGACTTGAAGAAACACCATAGCAAGAGGCCGCTATGTCCACAGGTGCCACGCATGAAGGTGGAGAGACTGAAGGCTCGGATGCACCAGGGTGCCCTGCTCCTGAGTCAGAAGGTCGTGGGATAACGGCAGGGGAACCGGAGGTTCCAGCGCCAGATGCTGCAAGACAGGGAACCAAATCTGGAGAGGCCAGAGAGGAGCGATCAGAATCAAATGTGCTCCTTCCTCCTGAAGTTTCACCAGAACCTTCTGAATGAGAGGAAAGGGAGGAAAAACGTAAAGAAACCTCCCTGTCCAATAGAGAGACAGTGCATCTCGCCAAAAAGCACCATGCCCGGGAACGAGCGAGCAAAAGTTGGGTAGTTTTCCACTGAATGGAGAGGTGAACAGATCTATCTCTGGCCGACCCCATTGAAGAAAGAGATCTTTGACCACCTCTAGCTTTAACTCCCACTCGTGAGCCCTGGCTACTGATCGACAGACTGTCCGCCAGGACATTGCTTACGCCCGGAACGTGGACTGCTGTCAAGAAAAGGCTGTGCTGAATCGCCCAGTACCAGACCCTCACTGCTTCTCTACAGAGAGGGTACGAGCTAGTTCCTCCCTGTTTGTTGATGTACCAGACTGTGGACATGTCCGTCTGGATAAGAAGTGATCCCCATAACAGGAGGGACTGGAACGCCTGGAGGATGTACAGAACTGCTCTGGTCTCCTGAACGTTGATATGGAGCAAAAGCTCTTGGTCGGACCAAGACCCTTGTGTCTTGTGAACCCCCAGATGGGCTCCCAGCCCCAATCTGAGGCATCCGTGGTAAGGATCTGGGTGGGGATAGAGGAATGAAAAGGGGCTCCCCGTAAAAGATTGGAAAAATCTTGCCACCAGCGAAGATCTCTCTGTAGGCTGCTGGAGATCATGATCTTCTGGTTCATGTCATCCGTCCTCTGTTTCCATTGAACTTGAAGAGACCACTGGGTGACCCTCATGTGAAGTAAGGCCAGGGGAACCGTAGAAATGGCTGCCGCCGTCAGTCCCAAGAGACTAAGCATGGCGTGTGCTGGAATCCACCGAGCCTGGGCCACAAGACTGGCCTGAGAAACCAAGGTCTCAGCTCGATCTGATGGCAGAGAAGCCTTGCTCTGAACGGTGTCTAGTACTGCTCCAATGAATTGGAGCCGTTGTGATGGTACTAGCTGGAACTTGGGCAAATTGACAGTGATACCCAGAAGAGCAAACAAGCTCAGAATGAAAGCGAGAGACTCTTTCAGGCTGCTTGGAGAGGGCACTGTGAGGAGCCAGTCGTCCAGGTACGGGAACACATAAATGCCCTTACGGCGAAGAAAAGCCGCAACCATCGCTAAACACTTGGTGAACACTCGGAGGGCCAAGAAAAGCCAAAGTACAGTGCTCGGAATTGAAAATGGTTCTCCTGAAAAGTAAAACGGAGGAAGTGGCGGTGGACCGGGAGTATAGGGATATGCAGGTAAGCATCCTGCATGTCCAGGGAGCACAGCCAAGAATTTGTTTGGAGCAGGGGAAGAAGTTCCTGAAGGGTCAGCATGCGAAACCTCTTGTACTCGGCAAAGAGGTTGAGCATGCCAAGGTCCAGGATCGGTCTTAGATTGCCCATCTTCTCTGGAACTAGGAAGAAGTAGGAATAAAATCCCCTAACTAGCTGGTTTTGAGGGATGGGTTCTATGGCCTCTTTTAACAGGAGGGCCTGAATCTCCTGGAAGACTATGGGAATCTGATCCTTTGGATAAAAAGACCGTCCCGGAGGATGAGGGGCGGGAATCTCTGTAAACTCTATCGAGTGACCTCGTTGGATGAGTTGTAACACCAATGCCTCTGCGGTGAAGAACCTCCACCCCTCCAGGTGGAGGCTGAACCTCCCTCCTACCGGTTCCTCCTCGACTACTGGAGGCAGCAGGAGGAGGGAAAAGGAGTCAGGGCGCTGAGGGAGGGAGCTTTGCCCTGGAGACGGCAAGGAATTTTGGCCTGTGGGCTATTCCCAACCAGGCCTGCCGCTGTCTCTGATCGCCACTCCTGGTTTTTATTCCATATCTTTGGAGACCTAAAGGCTACTTCTTCTGCCCTGTCCGGCACACGAGCATACATCCTGAAGGATCGCTCTCTCTTGCAGCCTGGTAATTATATCTTTGGTGTCGCCGTCAAAAAGGACAGAACCCCTAAAAGGGGCGTCCAGGAGGGAGGACTGGACGTCTTGTGCCAAACCTGCAATCCTAAGCCAAGAAAGGCGATGGATGCAGATCCCCGTGGCTGCCACCCTAGCCACCGAGTCGTACGTTGCATGCAAAGCATGACGACAAGTAGACTTGCCCATTCTAACCTTGTCCAGTAACTTGTTTCGGAATGACTCATCCTGGACCTCCTGAAGGTCCCTCTCCAGTTCAGAGAGAGAGGCCTTCTGGAAAGCCACCATGTGTGAAACATAGTTGAGGGACCAGATGGCGCAGGAGGAGTACGAATAAACCTTCTGGCCAAACTGATCCAGCTGCCTAGAGTCCTTTTCGGGAGGCGAGGAACTCAAGTGTTTCGGTTGAGCTGACCGGTCGTGGGTGGCAGTAATCACCAGAGAGTCAGCTTTAGGATGAGCGGTAAGATGTGGAATCCCTTCCAGGAAATAGCAGGTACAATCTGCCTTTCTGGAGACAGCAGGAATGGATGACGGCTGCTGCCACATAGTAGTCACCAGATCCTCGTGAGGACCCATCCAAGGGGGGGGGGGGGGAGATGGGTATGGGATCCGTGATGGCTAGATCTAAATGTTCTGCCAGTCTCTTACGCTGGGGATCCACTTCTTTGGAAGGCCAGCCTCCTGCTGCCTGAATAGTGCGCAAAAGGTCCCCAAAGGAGGGGTCCTCTGGAGGAGATTTTGGGGACTCCTTGGGTGGTACCTCAACAGGGGACCGAGGGTCCGAGTCAGAGTCCGTGTCGGAAGGCTCAGAACGGCTGGGGATAGTAGGGTCTACCCCAGACGGGACTACTGGTAGAGCACCCGCTGCACGTCCAGAGAGGAAGGGGCCCTAGGTAGGGGGATGTCCTTCAGACTGCCTTAGCTCCATGATGAGCTGGGTCCTGGCATCCTGCCACCAAGTGGGTATCGACTCACGATCTGGCACTGGAGGTGGAGGAGGAGGAAGCTGGAAGCCTGGGTAGCCTGGGTACTGCTGGTATTGCCAAGAAGAGTATTGCAATCCTGAATTATAATAAGGTGTGTACCCAGGGTATAACAGCATCGGGTATCCTGGTCAACGGAGGCACGTGGCCTGGCGTCGGGTACTGAGGTGCCGACGGCAGGCCACCCTGCGGTGGTGCGTGGGGGGTCTGGCCCCGGAAGACTGCCTGGAGGTTTGGTTAGACCTACCAGGAGAGATGCCAAAGGGCCACAAGGTGGCGCAGGATCCGAGAGGCCCCCGCCCGCCCCGAAAGTCCCGAGGGAGGAGGCTCCATAGGAGGGATCCCTGGCCGGCGATGAACTCCTGTCCGGAGGTGGCAAAAGACCTGGCGAAGGGGGTAATTCGAGGAGGGACCCCAAAGAAAGGTCAAATAGCGATCCTGATGGTAGGATCGGGTGGCGAATACTTGGGTTGAAGGACCCGAAGAGATGAAGAGTCTGTCTACAGCACACTCTGTCCAGCATCAGGGGCCACACGGAGCCCGATCGGGCGAGTGGGTGTCCGTCATGGTTTGAGGATCCGTCGACTTATCGGACCTAACCGGGCAAGAGGAAGCGGAAGGCCGGCCGCAAGAGTTATTGGTTAAGGCCACGCACCCGCCGACGGAATCAAGGGGTGACTGATTGGCCGTGTTTGGAGACACGACAGAGACCTCAATAGAGGCTATCCCGGCTGCCAGCTCACCTCAGCAGGAGGGGGGAGAAGGTGCCGGCCCAGAGAAGGTGTATGGTGTACCCTGAAGTAGTACTCGAGTTTTTTTGGAGCATGCCTCCCACGTGGTGACTGCATCATTCCTGTCCCGCGCCTCCTTCTCAGGGCCGCGACGACGACCTTCTCAACTCCTGAGCTCCTTTTCCACTGACGCCAGCCGCCAGGTAAGGAGATGGCCTCGAGGGTCCGCTTGTGCCTGGTCCTAGTGGCTTGATTAAAGGTCTGGCAGACAGCACACTCGTCAGAGTTGTGCTTGGGGCCTAGACACAGGAGGCAGCGGGAATAGTCGTCCCCATGTGGGATTTGAGCGCCGCACTTGGAGCACTTCTTCTCTGGACAAGTCAACATACAATTGGTCGAATTAGTGAGGAAAAAAGTTGTCTCATCAAGAAAAAACTTTGACTAATGCGTGGGCGTTAGATCGCTGTCCTAACTCGTGAGCCAAAGGAACTGAGGCGACGGCTGGAAAAAACTGGAGGGAGGGTGCAGGACCGCCCCTTTTATAGTCGGGCTGACATCGCGTCACCTGACATCAGTGGGGACTGCCCCCAACGACTGCTATCTACAAGTTTGCCGTTGGAACCTGACACCAGGGGGCGCAGACCTATATGTGAAGACCTACTGCAGGAACCCTCTCAAAGTAAGATCAATTGGTTATACAACAAAAGTACAGATGCGAGTTCTGAGTTGTTACAGATAGCACATGACATCCCTATAGCTGGTCACGCATGGGAGGGATCATCCCTTACCAGATTGCTGTACAGATTTTACTGGCCTGGAATTCATGAAAATGCTGCTACCTATTGGAGTTCTTGTGCTGAATGTGAGAAAGTAGCCCCAGTGACTAATCAATCTTTATTTTACCAGGCGAAACATAATTGAGTACAACTCATTTACAAGATGGACCTGGGTAGGTTCACAATGATCAACGATAAAACAACAACAAGGAATACAGTAAAATGAGGCAGAGTAGCATATAAAAAAAAAATAATGAAAGCATAACACAATGTACATAAAAAAAGGTTACTCACCTGTAACAGTAGTTCTAGGAGTGGTATATGTGGTTCATCCACACTGTTGGGCATGTCCTTTCCCTTTAAGAATCTTCCTAGAAGGTCTTTAAGCTGGCTCCTCCCACCCACGTGGTATAACCCTCAGCTCCGCCCAATGACGCCAGATCTTGCCCGCTGGAAGCTTAGGTTGTGCGTCGAAGCCGGGGAGGTCAGGTGGGTTCGTGTGGATGAAGAAAAAATTACTCGCCATAGTATTGTTTCTTCTAATGGAGTCTTACTGTATTCTGACTATATGTAGTTAGCCCCAGCACTTGAACTGCTCTGGAGAGTAAAGGGTTAACTCTATGCAAAGGCATAGAACGTTGAGCTCGATTTTCAAACCTCTGTCTGTGGTACTCTGAAGTGTAACCGTCAGATTCTTACGAGCCCTAAACTAACACAAAGTAAGAAATTTGTTTCAAAATTTTTGTGCCAAGTGGCAAAACAAGGTTTTAGGTTCAAAGACTCAAGTCAAAAAAAAAAAACCCAAAAGAATATAACAGGTAGTGATTCACCAAACTAAAAGAAAAAAACCCTAAGAGATGGAGGCATGTCCAGAGCACCTCTGGGGTGCAGCACTGTGCCTGCCCCACCACATTCCCAAAACTACTAGGTTCCAGGAGGGGAGGCAGGGATGGAGGTCAGAATACAGCAAGACTCCATTAGAAGAAACAACATTACTACAGTGAGTAATTTTTTCTTCAAACAACATGAAGTCTTGCTGCATTCTGACTATATGCAGACTACCAAGCAGTACCCCCTTGGAGGAGGGAGTTACAGAACCTATTTCGGGAACAAGCTTAGCAGCACAGCTGTGCCAAACCTAGCATCACTTCTTGACTGAATGTCCAAAGAGTAATGCTTTGTGAAGGTGTGAACAGATTTCCAGGTAGCTGCTTTACACATATCCACTAAAGGTACATCTCTAGCTGCTGCCACCGAAGGAGCTCTATCTCTGGTAGAATGAGCCCTCAGGCCTGAGGGAGGCTCCTTCCCAAGTTTAGAGTAGCAGAATTGAATACAAGAAACAATCCACCTGGCAACAGACCTCTTGGCAGCAGGCTTGCCCTTTCCCACCTCACCATAAGTAAGAAACAACTGAGAACAATCCTTCCTATGGGCCTTAGTATGCTCAATATAGTAACTAAGAGCCCTTTTCACATCCAGACTGTGTAACCTCCTCTCTCCAGAGGAAGGATGATCAGTGAAAAAGACAGGCTGAAAGTCTGACACTACCTTGGGAAGGAACTTTCTATTGGTGTGGAGGACCACCTTATCCCTATGAAAGGAAAGGAAATCAGGTTCCACTGATAAGGCCTGTAGTTCACAGATACTCCTAGCAGAGGTAATGGCCACCAGGAATACAGTTTTGCAAGTCAAGTATTTCAGCTCAGCTGAAGATAAAGGTTCAAAAGGGAGCTGCATAAACTGTGCAATACAGATGTTCAGATCCCAGGAAGAAGTAGGCTCCCGAAAAGGAGGAATGACATGGACTAAGCCTTTGAAGAATTTCTTGAAAACTGGATGAGAAGCTAGGGAAGAGCCCTTACCAGCCAAAAGAAAGGCAGACACAGCTGCCAAATGCACTTTAAGAGTAGTAGGCCGGAGGCCTAAACTGTTAAGATGTACCAAATAGTCCAAAACAGTGGCAATGTCAGCCAGCTCTGGCTTAATATGCCTACTGGAACACCAAAAACCAAACCTTTTCCATTTGGAGTTGCAAGTCTTCCTAGTGGCAGGCTTCCTGCTAACTTTTTAAAATATCCAAAACTGATTGGGAAAGATGCAAACTTGCATAATCTAGCTCTTCAAGAGCCAGGCTTTGAGCCTGAGAGTCTGAAGGTTGGGGCACAGAATCCTCCCTTGAGAGGAGGTGAGAAGATTGTACTGCCAGGGAATACACAAGGGCAGTGTTACTGACAGTGACAACAGTAGAGGATACCAAGGCTGTCTGGTCCAGTCTGGAGCCCCCCAGAATCACCTTGTAAGGCTGAGACCTGATTTTTATCAGGACCCTGAATATTAGAGGAAAAGGAGGAAATGCATACACAAACCTGCTTGTCCAATTTAGTAGAAGAGCATCCTGGGGAACAGGACCCAGAAGGGGTGGTCTGCAACAATAAAGAGGAAGCTGATGATTGTCCGGGGCTGCAAAGAGATCCATCTCTGGGGTGCCCCATCTCCTGAAAATGACTTGAAGAATGACAGGGTTCAGGGTCCATTCGTGGTGATCCTGGGAAATCCTTCTGAGAGCATCTGCTAGAATGTTGTCCTTCCCTGGGAGATGTACAGCCATCAGAGAAACCAGAAGGGAATAAGCTAGAGACCAAATTTTCATGGCCTTTGTGCACAAGGCCGAGGACCAAGTACCTCCCTGCTTGTTGATATACTACATGGTTGTGGTATTGTCTGTTCTGATCTGCACCACTTTCCCTTGGACAACCGCTGAGAATGTCTGAAGAGCCAGAAAGACAGTTCTTAAGTCGAGAAGATTTATGTGCAGAAGGGACTCCTGGCGTGACCAAGTTCCCTGAGCTGTGAGATGATCTAGGTGGGTCCCCCCACCCCAATAGGGAGGCATCTACGGTGAGAATCACAGAAGGGACCTGACTGATGAAGGGGACCCCTTGTCGAAGATTGTCTTCCTTCAACCACCACTAAAGGGCCTAGACCAAAGTTTTGGAGACTGTAACCAGTTTGGAGAGAGGGTCCTTTTTCTGAGACCAGAAAGATCTGAGATGAAACTGAATATCCCTCATCTGAAATCTTGCTCCCTGAACTACTGCTGTAGAAGCTGCCATGTGGCCCAGAGCTGTAGAAAGTGTCTGGCTGGCCGAGACTAGAGGATGAAAAGAGGAGGCCAGAGTGACCAGTGACTGAACCCTTGAGAGAAGAAGAAATGCTTTTGCCTGAACTGTATCTATTTCCACCCCTATCAAAGTGAGAAGCTGGGCTAGCTCTAGAACAGACTTCTCTAAATTTAGAATGAAGCACAAGGATTCTAGAAGTCTTTGGGTGACCTCTAAAGCTGACTTGACTTGGTCTGAGGACTGGCCCACTAGAAGCCAGTCATCCAGGTATGGGAACAGAAGGATGCCCTGCCTCCGGAAGAATGCCACCACCACTGCAAGACACTTGGAGAACACCCTTGGAGCAGATGTTAGGCTGAAGAGCATGGCCCTGAATTGATAATGGCCTAAGGCAACTCGAATCTGAGGTACTTTCTGTGGGAATGTCTGAGAGGTATGTGGAAGTAGGCATCCTTGAGATCCAGGGAGGCTAGCCAGTCTTCTGGTTTCAGAGAGGGAAGAGTTACTCCCAGAGTCACCATTTTGAACTTTGGTTTTGTCAAATGTTTGTTCAGGTACCTTAAATCCAATATGGGTCGTCAATCCCCTGTCTTTTTGGGGTTAAGGAAGTATCTTGAATACAGGTCCTTTTCCCCGTGACAAAAAAGTACCTTCTCTACTGCTTGCAGAAACAGAGGAGACTCCTGCCTCTAAGGCCTTTGTCTCCAAGGGAAAGGGAGGACTGAAAGACTTTGCTCTCATTCTTGGGAACCTTTTGAAACTGAGAGCAAGTCCCTGGCTTACTACTTCCAGGACCCATTTGTCTGAAGTAATAGATTCCCAGACCTGGGAGTAGTGCGCTAGCCTGCCCCCTACTGGGATTGGGGAGGTGACCCTGACTGACACCTCGGGGTGTTCTGCTTGGCAGGTGGCTTGGACTGAGTAGCTGATGGGGTCCTAGTTATCCCACATCTACCTCTTCCCCTAAAGAACCCCCTCTGCTGAAAAGAAGAAGAGGAGGAGGCCTGAGCTTGGTAAAAAAGCCTACCCCTGCCCCTAAACTGCTGCCTCTGAGGAGTGGTCTGCTTCTCTTTTGCTGCAGCACTCCTATAGGTGGTCCTGTACGTGTTCATTTTTTTCATGTAGTTCTCTGTTTGGTCCCCAAAGAGAGAATTACCAGTTACAGGAAAATCCATGGCCTTGCCCTTAACCTGGGTATCCTATGAGAGGTTGGTACACCTAAGCCAATCAAATCTCCTCATGGAGACAGATGTAGCCATGACCCTGGAATGAACATCACTGGAATCAACAGCAGCGTGGAATTGCACCTTAGATGCCTCTATACCATTTGCAGCCACCTACTCCAGCTCCTTGGCTAGCTGGGAAGGGGCATCCTTAGCCAGTGCCAGAACCGTATCCCACATAGATTTCTGGTACCTGGCTGTGTGTGCCATGTAATTAGATTGAGTCCTAAAGAGGATGCCAAGTACTGTTTTTCTGCCATGGCATCCACTTTCCTGGAATCCTTATCTGGGGGGTGAGATGCCAGGGGAATATATTAGCCTTGTTACAGGCTGCAGCTTGTACTACCCCAACATGGCTGCTATGATTTGAAAGGAATTCCGTCCCTGGACCTGACAAAGCATACCTCCTGTCCATTCTTTTTTCCACAGAGGAATGGATGTAGGAAACTAAAACTTTTTGTGTCTGCTTCCCCAAGGATTTGTGTAAGGGGATAGACACCCTCTTTGACTCTGGGACATCCATCATTTCCAGGTAGTCAGGTTCTTCCTGATCCTGTTCAGCATCTTCCATAGGAAGCTGAAGAGTCTCAGCCACTTTCTTGTAAAACAAGAAATGGGAAGGGGACTCAGAAAGCCTGGGAGAAGAAGCCTGAGAAGGCCTGTCTAGGCCCTCACATTGTTCTTCTTCATAGCCTCATAGTATGCTTCAGGATCTATATCTGAAGCAAGTACTTCCGACCGAACCGATCGGGTCTGAACCGAAACCGGTTCGGTTGGGACCAGGCAAAGCGAATTAACTACTTGAAATCGCTTTCGCTATATCATTAGTGGTCAGACCATGGGAAGCAGGATCCGAACCAGCTGATTTCCTCCTCCTTTTACTCGGAACCAATTCTGCAGAATTGTCTCTCCGTTTGCCTGAAGAGGTATCGCCCAGGTCAGTGGGCACCTCTTCAGGTTCGGCCGCAACCGAACCGGGCTGGCCATCCAGGTCAGCGGACTTCTCTGCCTCCCTCTCCCTTAGCCTACTCAAACGTTTATCCAGAGTGGCTTTGGGAAAGTTCTTACACATTTGGCAGTCTTCTTTGAGGTGGTCAAACCCCAGACAATACACACACAGATGAGGTGAGGGTTGGCCTTAGCAAAGACCTCCTTACACTCGGTACAGTGCTGAAACCCAGCGGGTCCGTTTTTCTACTTGGGTTTCTCTGACATGCCTTAAACCAGAAAAAAAATCACCTTACACAGCGGTTAAGCCAGGCGATTACAAACTCAACCGTGTCATAAGTCGGTTAAAAAAATCCTAAAATATCAGATTTTTTTTTTAGGAACCGATGAGGACCGGAAAACACACACACACAGAAATAATAAATCAATAAAGAAGATAAGCTTCAGTTCTGAACCGGACCAACCGGCAACTAACCAAAATAAAACAATTCCTAAGCAAACAACACAGAAAATAACCACTATCTATAGCTACCACTTACTGGACCAAGACAGAAGTAAGAATACCAAAATGCAGAAAATCACAGTTAGAAAAAACTGACCGATTTGAACTAGACAGAACCAAAGAGCAGGAGGAATCTCTGGAGCAACTTCACAGTAAGGCGGAGTAAAAAATCTGACAGTTACACTTCAGAGTATCACAGACAGAGCTTTGAAAACAGAGCTCGAGCTCAACGTTCTATGCCTTTCAATAGAGTTAACCCTTTACTCTCCAGAGCAGTTCAAGTTCTGGGGCTAACTGCATATAGTCAAAATGCAGCAAGACTTCATGTTGTTTGAACATATACCACTCCTAGAACTACTGTTACAGGTGAGTAACCTGTTTTTCTAGGATCGTGGATATGATGTTCTATCCACACTGTTTGGCAGACTCCAAGCAGTTCTCTGGGAGGAGGGAGGCAAGATGTATACCTCCTCTATACTTACCTGGAGAACTGAGGCTCCAAAACCAACATCCCGACGTGACTCCAGGTCAATGTGGTAGTGGGTAATGAAGGCGTTTGCTGTCTTCCAGGTAGCAGTCCTGCAGATTTCCTGGATAGGGATGTCCCTGGAAGCAGCCACCAATGCAGAAGTATGGCCAGTGGGGTGCTCCTTGCCCGCCAACCGGTAGAAGAGATCAATGCAGGATGTAATCCATCTGCCAATCATCCACTTTGCTGCAGGTCTGCTAGGTGCGGCTTCAGCATAGGTGACACAGCTGACGAACCTCTCCCCGAACTTCCGCCGTCTGCTCTTTATAATAAGGGAGCACTTGTCTCAGGTCCAGAGTATGGAGCCTGCACTCAGCCTCCGAGGGGTAGTTCGGATAGAACACAGGCAGAGTTTACACCTGGTTAAGGTAGAACTCCGACACCACCTTCTGGAGGAACTTCGGTTGGGGGAGCAGGACTACCTTGTCCCTGTGGAAGACCAGGTAAGGAGACTCCACCAAGAGCAACTGGAGCTCCCCAGTTCTGGCTGACGTGATAGCCACCAGGAAGGCAGTCTTCTACAACAGATGTCACATCTCACACCTGTGCATCAGTTCGAATGGCTTTCCCATCGGCTTTGCCAGTATGAGCAGTAAATCTCACTGCAGTGGAGGTTCATGCACCGGAGGGGATATGTGGTCAAGGCCTTTAAAGAAACGCCCGACCTCCTTCTCCTGTGCCACCATCTGCTGACCGGCCCGCACAGGAAGATCTGGCATCATGGGGTGGAGACGAGGGTTATACCACCCAGGTGGGTGGGAGGAGCCAGCTTAAAGACCTTCCGGCAAGATTCTTAAAGGGAAAGGACATGCCAAACAGTGTGGACAGAACATATCTACGATCCTAGAAATATACAATATATACAAAATATACATGATAAATTAAACAATGGTATATGCATGATGTATACGCAACATTACAGAATTAGTGGTAAAAATATATGGTGCCCCTGGTGCCCCAACCCTTGATAGATGTGCCTTTTGAGAGAACTGCAATGAATGTGGTTGCCACCTTAAACAAAAGTAAAAAGGATAATAAACTCAATTCTGTAGGATCCTCTCCTGGAACCCCTTCTGCCTCTAGCTCTATAAAAGTCATCTTGCTGTGACTGGTACTGCTGCTGGGGAACAGCCTGCACTTGAAAGAAAGGCCTCCTAAAAGAGGACCTACCCCCTGCCTCCCCTACCATAAGAAGAAGTGGAGGGTGAGGCTCTCTCTTTAATAGAATTGCTCCTGAAAGTAGCCTTATACTCCATCAACTTTCTTCATGTGTGCCTCAGTCTGGGCACCAAATAGAGAATGGCCCTCGACTGGGAAGTCCATAACCGTACCTGGGTATCCTGGGTGAGATTAGTAGCTCTCAGCCAGGCAAACCTTCTCAGTACTATGGTACCTGCCATCCATCTAGCAGCTGTGTCATTTGTGTCAGCTGACATTTGAAACTGCTACTAGGAAACCTCTAAGCCCAGTCTTGCAGTATCCAGCAACTCAAACCATCAGAGAAGGGTTTGCCTCAGCATTATCCAAAATAGACTGCCGAACAGCCTTCTGGTAGAGGGTTGCATAAGCTTGATAGCTGCCTTGGCGAACTGCCAAGGATGCTGAAAGGTACCCCTTTTTTTTTTTTTTTTTACCATGCTGTCCATCCTCCTCGAGTCCTTCTCAGGGGGGTGAGAGGACAAGGGAGTTTTAGCCTTTTCACAGGCAGCCTACCGAACAATCCCCTGGTGGTCAGGGTGAGTAAACAACAACTCATCTCCTGACCTTTCAAGCTGATATTTCTCATCACACTTTTTATCAGTGGGTGTGACAGTGTTCGGAGTCTTTAGAATTTCCAGGACATCCTTCTTAAAGAACATGTACATAGGCAGAAGGAGCCTTTTGGTGGGTGTCAGCCCCATGAGCTCCACATATTGATCTTCTTCATCATGGATTTCTTCTGCAATTTGCAGATCCAGGGTTCCAACATTTTTCTAACACAAGAAAAATGGGATGAAAAGTCCTCTGTGGGTCTGGGAGGAGAGCCAAAGTCCTGCTCTGATGAGACCTCGGGTTCAATACCCTCCTCTTCCTGATCATCTTCCTCACATTCCACTGTGTCAGTGGGTAAAAGAGGTACAAAAACAGGAGCTTTTTCAGCAGGAGTGACCACAGACTACTCAGGGGGTAGTAAACCCTGCAGCACTTGTAATAAGGTAAGAGCCTGGGTTAGGTCGGCAGGTGAAAGAGCAGGTACAGACACCTGAGGGACCCCTTGAGGCGTTTCAGCTGGAGTTTCAGTGTGCTTTGTTTTCTTTAGTTTTTTGGCAGGCACCGGAGAGTCAGTCGGTTCATTGCCTCTCTTGCCAGAGCCCTCACCCATAACAGGGGTGGATTTGGAGGCTCTGGAAGGAATAGCCACAGTTTTAGAGGGGATGGACTGGTTAGAGCCCATGGACCCCTCTTAATTTTCTTTTAAGCCTCCTCCTACTTTTTTTCCACTGTTTTCTCAGAGAAAGGCTTACAAATTTCACAATTATCAGAAAAATGCTGTTAACCAAGGCAGAGCAAACACAAGTCACGTTTGTCTGCCTTGGCAAACACTTCCGAACACTTCAGGCTATTTTTAAAACCAGGAGGTCCTGTTTTCTTTTTAGGTTTATCTGACATTTTAAGGAACCAGACACTGACAAAAATAGAGAAACTTTAAATATTTGCAGTCGGTTTAATAACCGATAAAGTCGTAAAACTAACGGTTCCAATTGGATCCAGAACAGAGAAGCCGCCGAGGGAACCAATAAACCTCGGTTCAAATGCAGTAAATTTACAAAATAATAAAAAATATATAAATCTGAACCCTTAAAAAAAGGTTCAAGAGAAAAAGAATCAGTTACCCCTCGGTTCACAGGAACCGCAAGGAACCAGTAAATAATGCTAAAAATTAAATCTATTACGGAAAACACTAACAAACAATTACACTAGGCAGTAATGAAAGAATTAAACAAAATGCTCAAGGTTTTTTTGTCCAGTGCACTTCAGGAATCGCTCTTGATTGAGAGATCATCTCCAGGGTATCTGAACTTTGCAGCAGAGAGAAGAGATCCATGTAGGCAGTTACACTGGGCAGTTTTGAAATTGGCTGCACGAGCTAAAGATTCCATCATTAGCATAGCATTCCATCTGGCTCCGGGGCAGTGCTGACTTAAAGGAGCACTGCAAGAAGTAATATGAGTGGACTCCTGGGGTTAGAAATAATTGTGTGCCAAGTAACAATTGTGAGGTAAAATATAATAATTAGCCCTAATATCTGGATATAGCTTGTTGGGCTAAAACACTCTGTTGAGCTGTATACAGTAATTAAATGCACAAAATGGTGCACAAATAGATATTAATAGTGCTGGACAGGGCGTTAGTGCGCTTACATGGTATACGCACCAGCAAGCGCAATACAATAGGCTATTACGCTGCACCATCATGTGATGCGCTGTACAAAAGAGTGCACCATGGACTTGCACAAAACAAAGACAGGAAAACAGCCTGAAGGAGCAATGCGCATCCAGCAGTTAATGGCGGCCGCGCAAAAGGAAAAAACAGAGAGCTGTGCAGAAAAAAAAACAACACAAAACCTCTGAGGAGCACCAACAATTTAAATTAAATGAGGAAACAAACAAGAAATATAAAACCTGAGGGGAGAGGAAAAGGAACAGACACCAAGGACACCCCCCCCACACACACAGAGACCCTACACTCCCACAAAAAATGAAATCTTACCTACCTGTGGCACATTTTTTTTTTGTTTGTTTTAAATGGAGACCATTAAAAAAAAACACCCTACCATGGCATAAGTGGTCCCAATCCTTGTAAGGAAATGGGGAAAAAAAGGCAGGTTAGTCAATTTGAAAGCCACAGCTTAACATGCATTATTTTAATTTAGGGGTGCTCCCTGAAAATAGGCAGCCCCAACTTGCTATGCAGAACTGCAGCCCCAAAGAAATCTTGAAAATCTAGAGAGAATATAAAAGTAGCTCGGTCCCCTTCAAATGGCACAGCTTAAATGGGGAGTTGCTGCTGCTTTGAATCCTCATGTGTCCAACATTCTAAAGCTTGGGCTGTGCCATTTCCCCTGGTAAGGGTGCACAATACCCAGTTGTTATGATTAACCATTGACAATGTGGAGTGCTATGGAAAAGTGGAAAACACTTGCTGGTTTTGTGAAGCCCTGCACGTTTGTCCCCGACCCACACCACCTGACCAGCTCAGGGTATGTGTTCGGGGTGGGGGCCTCCTGGCCTTGCCAAGGGGGGCAACCCATTGGAGAACTTTAGGTCCAGTAAATATCGTGGGTGGTAGTGGCCGATGGGGGAAACTGAGGCAGGACTGACAGACTGCCCACGTTTCCTGGGGAAAACAACCTTTATTATACTAATAATAATAATAATAATAATATAAAAAAGCCACCTACCTTCAAGTTCAATTGAATCTGCAATGCTAAAGAAGCCATCTATAGAGTAATGCCCAGGGCATATAACCACTGTATCCCCTTCGTAGCATGCATTCAGAGCTACCAAAGGATCACTATGGAACTAAAAAGAACAAAAGACATGGCAATCAGTATATAATGCCTTAGTGAATTTGCCAAGTAAACAACAAGTAACAACAGGGTGGAGTTTACGTAATAACTGCATGACCAGGCACATAGTAAGGCACAAGGAGTTTACACAAAGTAACTTTAGCACCTGGAAGTAAACAGGTTACTCATCAGTAACAGTAGTTCTAGGAGTAGTGTATGTTGTTCATCCACACTACCTGGCAGTGGCCTTTCCCTTGAAGATGTACCGGAAAGTCTTCAAGCTGGCTCCTCCCACCCGGGTGGTAACTCCCCTAGCAGCGCCCTATGATGCCAGTTCTTGCCCGCTGGAAGCATACCTGTGTGCCACTGGCAGAGGAGACTGGGTGTATACAGAGATTGAAGAATTGAAGCCCCAAAACACCAGCATCCCGGCAAGACTCTAGGTCAATGCTGTAATGGAAAATGAAGGGGTGTGCTGACCTCCAGGTAGCATCCCTGCAGATTTTCAGGATAGGGATGTCCCAGGATGCAGCCACTGACGCAGCGGTATGGTGGGTGGAATGAGTCTTTAGCCCTCCAGGAGGCTCCCTACCCGCCTACCTATAGCAGAGATCAATACAAGATAAAATCCACCTGCCAATCACCCGCTTGGCTGTAGATCTGCCAGGTGCGGCTTCAGCATAGGTGACACAGCTGGTGAACCTCTCCCTAAACTCCAGCTGTGCACTCTTTGTAGTATGCAAGCACTCACCTCAGGTCCAGAGTATGGAGCCTGTGCTCGGACTCTGAGGTGTGGTTGGTGAAATACACCGGGAGATTAATCACCTGATTAAGGTGAAAATCAGACATAACCTTCAGGAGGAAGTTCGGGTTGGGGGTTCAGGACAACCTTGTCCCTGTGCAAGACCAGGTATTGAGACTCCACCGAAAGCACCTGGAGCTCACTGATCCTTCTGGCTGACATGATAGCCACCACGAAGGCAGTCTTCCATGACAGGTGTGACATCTCACACCTGTGCATCGGATCGAATGGCTTGCCCATGAGCTTTGCAAAACCAGCAGTAGATTCCAAGGTAGTGGTGGTTCATGTACTGGAAGGGAAATGTGGGCCAGGCCTTTGAAAAATCACCAGACCACCTTCTCCTGCACAGACTGCTGATTGGCCCATGCCCGGTAAGCAGAGATGGCTGCCAGGTGCACCTTGAGAGTCATCGACCAAAGGCCACCTCTTAGAGAGGGACCAAAGGTAGTCAAGAATGTCAGACACCGGACAAGCCAAAGGGTCCAGCCCCCCCTCCCCCGACACAAAATGGAGAATCTCTTCCATTTGAAGGCATAACATTTCCGGGTCAACTCCCTCCGAGATGACTCAACAACGTATACTATATCTTTGGAGAGATCCAAAGCCTGGAACTCTGGCCGATCAGGTACCAGGCTTTCAGATGCAGGGACAGAAGGTCCGGGTGGAGTGCTTTCCCCTGACTGAGAGCAACTATGGGCATTGTGGGAGATGCCACAGGAGGCTGTTGCTGAGGCTGAGGAGATCTGGGTACCAGAACTGGTGTGGCCAGTCCGGAGCCACTAGGATCACCTGTGCCTTTTGCCTCCTGACCTTGAACAAAACTTTGTGGATCAGGGGAAATGGAGGGAAGGCATAGAGAAAGCCCAGGGTCCAGGGCCTTGAGAAGGCATAACCCTGCAGCATTCCCTACTGAGGAGGGCGGGCTCAATATAGCCTCAGCTTGGTATTCTCCCTGGAGGCAGACGGGTCTACCAGAGGTTTGCCCCAGTAGGAGAACATGTTCTGCACTACCTCAGGATGGTGAGACCACTCGTGAGATGCCTCCCCCACCCAGCTGAGGGCATCCACAAGCTGGCTGGAGGCACCGGGCACATGGATGGTCAGAAGGTCTACCTCCAGACTGCGCACAAGTGTCCGCAAACAGAGGGCTTCCCTGCAGAGCGGAAGGGAGTGTGTACCGCCGTTTGTTGAGGTAGTACATAGTCGTGGTGTTGTCAGTCTGGACCTGTATCACTTGACCCCTTAGATGTGGAGCAAACGCGGTCAGCGCCAGCCCAACTGCCCTGAGCTCCAGCAGGTTGATGCGACATTGGGACTCCTCAAGGGACCAGAGCCCGTGGACTCTCTGATCCCCCAGGTGGGCTCCCTTGCCCATGAGAGAGAGGCGTCAGTCATCAGGATGACTGTCAGCTCCGGACAGAAAAATAGGATATTCTCCTGCAGATGTTCTGGGATTAGCCGCCACTGGAGCACTTCCCACATCCGCTGGGTCACCGTGACCAGCTGGTTGAAGGGAACCCTGCGCTGAAACCACTGGCTGGCCAGCTCCCATTGCAGGGTGTGCATTCTCCAGCGGACGCATAGGACCACACTGGTGCAGGCCGCCATGTAGCCCAAGAGGCACAAGAGGTCCCGAGCACAACCCAAAATGATCAGGCAAATGAGGCAAGAGCCTCCACCCTGTCCACTGGGAGCCAAGACCTGGCTCTGCAAGAGTCGCACTCTACCCCAATGAAGTGAATCACCTGCGAAGGCACGAGTGCCGATTTGCTTCGTTGATCAAGAAGAAAAAATTACTCACCATAGTAATGTTGTTTCTTTTAATGGAGTCTTGCTGTATTCAGACATAATGCAGTTAGCCCCAGCACCTGAACTGCCCCAGAGAGGAAAGAGTTAACTCTATGCAGAAGCACAGAATGTTG
This sequence comes from Neoceratodus forsteri, assembly GCA_016271365.2. Classification (NCBI taxonomy): domain Eukaryota; kingdom Metazoa; phylum Chordata; order Ceratodontiformes; family Ceratodontidae; genus Neoceratodus; species Neoceratodus forsteri. The sequence goes on along the minus strand of CM028130.1, from coordinate 1,631,299,872 downwards.
AGCTCAAGCTCGGTTTTCAAACCTCTGTCTGTGGTATTTCTCAGTGTAACCGTCAGATTCTTACGAGCACACTAACTAACATACTATAGTATGGAAATTGTTCAACATATAGCCAAAGGGCAAAAAATTATTTTTGGGCCCAAAAGACTTAAGTCGAGAACCCAAGAAGGAAAGGTAGTGGCAATATTTAAGTATAAAAAAAACAGAACATCATCCACCCCACCCAAGAGGGAGGGTACAAGATACACCCCTGAGGTGCAACACTGTACCTGCCAGCCCACTTCCCAAAAATCAGGTTCTGAGAGGGGAGGCGGGGGAGGTCTGAATACAGCAGGACTCCATTAGAAGAAACAACATTACTATGGGGAGTAATTTTTTCTTCAAACAACATGAAGTCTTCTTGTATTCAGACATAATGCAGACTACCAAGCAGTTCCCTATGGAGGAGGGAATGCAGAACCTACTTTGGGAAAAGGCCCTGTAGTTCTGCTGTGCCAAACCTAGCATCACTCCTAGCCTGGATGTCCAGGGAGTAATGCTTGGTAAAAGTATGTACTGTTTTCCAGGTGGCTGCTTTACAGATCTCTAACAAAGGTATATCTCTGGCTGCAGCTAGAGAAGCAGCTGTACCCCTGGTCGAGTGAGCCCTCAGGCCTGAAGGGGGCGTTCTACCCAACTTGTCACAACAGAATTGTATGCAAGAAACAATCCACCTGGCAATAATTCTTTTAGTGGCAGGTTTACCTTTCCCCACTTCGCCATAAGTGAGAAACAATTGAAGACAGTCATTTCTATGTGCCTTAGTATGCTCAATGTAGTAGCTAAGGGCCCTCTTAACATCCAGACTGTGTAACCTTCTTTCACCTGAAGAAGAATGATCAGTGAAAAACACAGGGAGAGATATAGACTGGTTCTGATGAAAACCCGAAACCACTTTGGGCAAGAACCTCCTATTGGTTCTTAGGACCACTTTGTCCCTATGGAAGCAGATGAAGTCAGGTTCAACTGACAGAGCCTGTAACTCACTAATCCGCCTGGCAGAAGTAATAGCTACCAGGAACACAGCTTTCCAGGTCAAGTACTTCAATTTGGATGAAGCCAGAGGTTCAAAGGGTGGCTGCATAAGCTGAGCAATGCAGACATTAAGATACCAAGGCAGAGTGGGCTCCCTAAAGGAAGGGTTAATGTGAACCAGGCCCTTGAAAAACTTTCTGAAGACAGGATGAGATGCCAGGGAACAGCCCTTCCCTGCCGAGACAGCTGCTAGATGAACCTTCAGAGTGGCAGGCCTAAGGCCTAGGCCATTCAGATGAACTAGATAGTCTAAGGTTGTGGAAATGCCTGCAGAATCAGACAGGATGCCTTTCTGAGAGCACCAAATACTGAACCTTTTCCATTTTGAGTTGTAAGTTTTTCTAGTGGAAGGTTTCCTGGAGACCTTCAGAATATCCAGAACCCCCTAAGAGAGATGTAGTGCTGCATATTCTAACTCTTCAAGAGCCAGGCCTTGAGATTGAGAGACTGGAGATCGGGGTACCAGATCCGCCCCGGGAGGAGGACAGGAGATTGTATGTCCTGGGCAGAGACAGGGGACGTGACACTGACAAGGACAGCAGTAGAGGATACCGCGGCTGTCTGGCCCAATCTGGAGCCACCTTTATCACTGTGCAGGGTTGAGTCCTGATCTTGATCAGAACTCTGAACAGCAGAGGGAAGGCATAGAGAAACCTGCCCTTCCAGTCCAAAATGAGAGCATCCTGGGGAACCGTCCCCAGAACTGGAGGTCTGCAACAAAACAGAGGAAGCTGATGACTGTCCGGTGCTGCAAAGAGATCCATCTCCGGAGTGCCCCACCTGGAGAAGATGACCTTCAGGATGTGAGGATCCAGGGACCATTCGTGATGTCCCTGTGAAATTCTGCTCAGAGCATCTGCTAGTACATTGTCCTTCCCTGGAAGGTAAACTGCTACCAGAGAAGTCTGAAGAGAATAGGCCAGAGACCACAGCTTCATGGCCTCTGTGCACAAGGCTGAGAACCGAGTGCCTCCCTGTTTGTTGATGTACCACACTGTGGTGGTGTTGTCTGTCCTGACTTGGACCACCTTGCCCTTGACTGATTCCGAGAAGCTCTGCAGGGCTAGGAAAACTGCCCTGAGTTCCAGGAGATTGATATGAAGGAGAGACTCTTGTGGAGACCAGACCCCTTGAGCTGTCAGGGCTCCCAGGTGGACTCTCCACCCTAGGAGAGAAGCATCCGTAGTTAGAACTACTGATTGGACTTGAGGGAGAAATGGAACCCTTTGTCTGAGGTTGTCCTGGTCCAGCCACCACTGGAGAGCTTGGACCAGAGTGAGTCACTGGGATCAGTTTGGTAAGTGAATCCTTCTTTTGAGACCAAAAAGACCTTAGATGAAACTGAATATCCCTCAACTGGAACCTTGTTCCCTGAACCAGTACCGTGGAAGCTGCCATGTGGCCCAGCAGCTGGAGGAACTGTCCTGCTGGGCGGGAGACCTGAGGTTGAAAGGAGGAAGCGAGATCCACTAGGGCCTTCACCCTTGCCACAGGAAGGAAGGCTTTTGCTTGTACAGTGTCCAGCTCTATGCCTATAAAGGTGAGAAGTTGAACTGGTTCGAGGACAGACTTTGGAAGATTGAGAAGAAACCCCCAAGGAGTTGAGTAGGTCCTGGGTAGTTTGAAGAGCTGACTTGACATGTAAAGGTGACTGACCCACTAAGAGCCAGTCGTCCAGATACGGGAAGATGGTGATACCCTGTCTTCTGAGGTAAGCCACCACTACTGCAAGGCACTTTGTGAACACCCTTGGAGCTGATGTTAGGCTGAATGGCATAGCTCTGAATTGGTAATGGCCTGAAGGCAACTCAAACCTGAGGTATTTTTTGTGGCAGCACCTGATAGGAATATGGAAGTAGGCATCCTTGAGGTCCAGAGATGTTAGCCAATCCCCTGGCCTTAGAGAGGGAAGGATTATTCCCAGAGTTACCATTTTGAATTTGGGCTTTGAAATGTGTTTGTTCAAATACCTTGGGTCTAGGATGGGCCGCCACTCCCCTGTTTTCTTTGGGGTAAGGAAGTACCTGGAGTACAGTCCTTTTCCCCTGTGCTGAATAGGAACCTTCTCTATAGCTCAGAGCTAGAAGAGAGGACACCACTGCCTCTAGGGCAATGGTTTCTGAGAGTGATGCAGGTGGAAAAGACCTGGCCCTCTTTTTTGGAAATTTTTTGAAGCTGAAGGCCAGTCCTGGCTTACTACTTCCAGGACCCACTTGTCTGAGGTCACAGACTTCCAGGCCTGGAAGTAGTAAGCCAGCCAGCCTCCCATTGGAAATGGGGAGTCGACCGGGCTGACACATCAGGGTGTCTGCTTGGCAGGAGCCTTAGACTGAGAGGAGGAGCAGCTCTGCTCATCCCCTCCTGCCCCTCCCTCTGAAGAACCCCTCTGTGGGAGGAGAGGAGGCCTGGGCTTGGTAAAAGGCCTTTGAAAGGGCCTGCCCTGCCCTTAGACTGCTGTTTATGCGGAGTGGCTTGCCTTTCTTTGGCCTGTGCACTCCTGTACGTGGTCCTGTATTCATCCATTTTCTTCATGTAAGCCTCTGTCTGCTCCCCAAACAGAGAGTTACCTACTACAGGAAAATCCATAGCCTTACTCTGGGTATCCTGTGAAAGGCTAGTACATCTGAGCCAAGCATGTCTTCTGAGAGACACAGATGTAGCCATGACTCTAGATGCCACATCACTGGAGTCCACAGCAGACATTGCTTTTGGATGCCTCAGTTCCATCAGCAGCCACCTCCTCCAGCTCCTTGGCTAGCTGGGGGAGGCCTGTTTAGCCAGTTCCAGAACCGTATCCCATCTGGATTTCTGGTACCTGGCTGTGTAGGCCATATAAGTAGCCTGCCTGAGTCCCAAAGAGGATGCCAAATACTGTTTTTTGGCCATGGCATCCACCTTCCTGGAGTCCTTATCCGGGGGGGGTGTGAAGCCGCTTCAACCAAGGGAAGCTGCAGGGTTTCTGCCACCTTTTTGTAGAACAAAAAGTGTGAAGGGGACTCAGAGAGCCTGGGAGGAGAGACACCCGAGGACCTGTCTGGGGAGATGTCCAGTTCAATGTGCACATCCAGACCCCCCGGTCATCGTCGTCATCATCATCAGGATAGTCTTCGTCTCCCTCCCACTCCTCATAATAAGCGTCTGGATCATAATCCAGAGGAGACGGATCCGACCAAACCGACCGCCTAACCGGCGGTACCAGTTCGGATGGAACCTGTCTAAGCGATTGAACAATGCTAATCGCTTTGGCTATTTCGTCCGAGGTTGGAGAGTGCAATACCGGATCCGAACCGGCAGACTTACGCTTTTTTTGATGGAGCCGACCCCTCAGGGTCGGCTTTCCTTTTGCCCGAGAAGGTATTGCCTAGGTCAGTAGGCACCTCCTCAGGTTCGGCCGCAACCGAACCGGGCTGGCCATCCGGACCTATGGACTTCTCGGCCTCCCTTTCCTTCAGCCTACTTAGTCTTTTGTCTAGAGTGGATTTAGGAAAGCTTTTACAGATTTGGCAGTCTGACTTGCGGTGGTCAAACCCCAGACAATAAACACAGATGAGGTGGGGGTCAGCCTTAGCAAAGGCCTCCCCACACTCAGTACAGTGTTGAAACCCAGTGGGACTGGTTTTCTTCTTGGGTATCTCAGACATGGCCAACCTAACAAATTACCCTGTTGAAGCTTTCAAGCCAGGTAATACAATAACCGATCGGTTACAAACCATGTCACAGGCTTTTTAAAAGAACCGGCAAAAAAGTCTGGTTCTTTTGAAACCGATCGGTACCGGAACACCACTCTAATTCCAGAAATAAAATTTAACAGAATGGGTCAGTTCCAAACCGGACCGACCGGAAAGAAACCGAAGAAAAGAACAATTTCCAACTTTTTCACAGAAGTAAAACACAGTCACTACCTATCTACACACTATCTGTACCATAGACAGAGGCTGGAAATCCGAAAATAACAAAAAATTAGACGGTTTAAGCCGGACGCTTTACTTTTACCGAACCAAGCAGAGGAAATCTCTGGAGCGACTTCACTGTTAGGCAGAGTAAAGAATCTGACAGTTATACTGGAAAGTACCACAGACAGAGGTTTGAAAACCGAGCACGAGCTCAACGTTCTATGCTTCTGCATAGAGTTAACGCTTTCCTCTCCTCTCCGGAGCAGTTCAAGTGCTGGGGCTAACTGCATTATGTCTGAATATAGCAAGACTTCATGTTGTTTGAAGCACAGAGAGATGCAGGCCTGGACGGCCAGGTTCCTGGACTGCTCCAACTCCTGCCTGGAGGGACCCGCAATGAGCCAGTTGTCCAAGTAGGGGTATACCCGGACTACCTGGTGCCTCAGGTGGGCAGCCACCACTGCGATGCACTTGGTGAAGATCAGGGGGCCTAGGACAGGCTGAGTGGCATGGCCTGGAACTCGTATAGGGTGTCCTCCACCCGAAAGCTGAGGAATCATGGTGGGAAGAACGGATCGGGACGTGAAAGAACGTGTCCTGAAGATCCAGAGGGCACAACCACATGCCCTCCTCCAGGAATGGCATGATCTGAGACAGAGTGACCATCCTGAAAGTGCAAGACCTGATGAATTTGTTCAGGTCATGCAGCTCTAGAATGGGGCACCAGCCCCCCCCATCCGTTTGAGGATGACAAAGTACCTGGACACGAACCATGGATGCTGTGGAGGGTTCGGGACTAGAGCTATGACCTCCCTGAGCAGGAGCTGGGTAATGTCATCCCAAAGGGCTGACTGGACATCAACTGACAGCATGTCTTCCCGTGGGGCTTGGCTTGGCCAGGAGGGTACTGCTCTACTTCCAGAGGCAGACCCTGGCCGACCACCTTGAGAACCCACCTGTCCGTTGTGACAGTGGGCCAGGCAGAAACTAAGTGGCAGAGCCGGATCCCCATGGGAGGACCCAGCGGGTTCAAGACAGGAAAGGGGAGGGCACCCCCCCATCCTGTCACTGGGCAGGCTTGGAAGCGGAAAAGGGGCCAGTCAAGGGACCACTAGATCCTCTACCGCCTGGCTTCCGGACGACCGATGCCAGAGACTTGGGTCTCTGACACCAGGCCTGCTGCTGACCAGCTTGGGGCTAGGCAGATCTGGCCACAGGGGTTGAGGCGGGCTGAAAGGGCTTTTTCTTGGTGGACTTGGAGCCTTTCTGGTCCTTTTGAGCAGATATCACCGAGTCCAGGGTGGCAGTGAACTTTTCAGTCCTGGTGAGATGCCCCTCCACACCAGGACCAAACAAGTCAGTCCCCAAGAAGGGCGCGTCTGCCAACTTGTGCTGCATATCAGCGGTGAAAGTAGAGATGCGCAGCCATGGACCAGGCGCAGAAATTGCCAATGTCCATGGCAGCCCTGGTCTGGGACTTGCTTTACAGTAGTCTGCAAGTCTGCAGAGAAATGGGGAAGCACCTTGTCCAAGGACCCCAGAAGAGCATGCGAAAAGTGGGCCATCAGAAGAGCCAAACTGGCTTGCCTGAGGCCGAGCGAAGAGGCGACATACACCTTCTTGGTTAAGTGGTCCAATTTTTTGGACTTTTTGTCAGGAGGCTTATCCATGTCACCTACATTACCCATGTGCCGAAAGACAGTCGGCCACCAGCCCCTCGGCCGAGGGGTGCTCGGTGAAGCCTGAGAGAGAGCCAGTAGGGACCGCGTACTTCTGGGCCATCCAGGCCAAAGGTGCCGGGCAAGAGGCCAGGTGTTGCCACTGATCCACAGCAGGACAGAAGATAGCATTCTGGACTGGGAAGGCCTCCCTCAGAGTGTCACCCTGGTCCAAGATCTCGGTCAAGGGATACCTTTCCCTTTTCTGAACAGGCTCCAGCTGGAGGCCAGTGGATTAGATCATCAAGTGGAGATGGCCCATGAATGAAGTGGGGCCCTGCTTCATAGAGAGATCCTCTGTCGACTCCATGTCTAATGGGTGGCAGTGGAGAGAGGAGCCCTCCAATGCCAAGAATTCATGAAACAGAAGCCTACCGCCCACATCACTGCTCAAACGCCGGGTGCGGCTGGGGGTGAGAGTAACGTTGAGCTGATGGGGAAGCCCTTTCTCTGGCCAAGCATCTTTGGTCGGGATGCCGTCCTTCTGCACAGGGGGCGGCGGCTCAACCACTATTGGTGGAGAAGCTGGAGTGGGCCACATCAGGACCAGCTCCTGCCGAGGTAGGGTCTGCTGTGGCTCCGGTGACGGCAGCACAGTTATGGCCAGGTTGGGCACCAAGGGCGGTTTCACCCGGGAAAACATAAGCTGCTCCCAGAACTCTTCGTAGTGCAGACGCAGCTTGTGCCGGTACCTCTTTCCCCAAGGACAAGGAGGAATAGCAGTAGTGCCGCTTGCCTAAGCACTTAAGAGTGTAAACATCAAGAACGGCACGGACTGCCTGGGTCCTGGCTACCACAGCGGGCCGTCGGCTGCCAACCCACCCCTTGGTCAGAAAGCTCTGGAGTGGGAGGTGGCAGGACAGTGGCACCCCCCCCGGAGAACCGAAGTGAGAGAGAGAGAGGTCAAGCTCCTCTGAAGAAAGGATCGGATTGACCATTTCTTTTTTTTAAATTCATGTTTATTGCATATTTCGGCACAGTTGTACATTAGTTCAAGGTCACTTTCAGCAGTTCTGTTTACAAAGGTACACACACTTTACACCAAAGACATTCTTGTACATAGTCATATTCTTTCAGCTGAGTCTCTCTCCACCTCGAGAGTCTCATCTTATATTGCTAGGAATAGAAGTTTTAATCGTACCCTTCAGGTGATCGCAACCAGGCTCTCATATCTCCATACCCTTCTCTTAGTTCTCTCCCCTCCCGCTCTGTTACCCCCTACCTCAAAAACACCAGCCATGGGGTCCATCTTCTCACGAAGACTTGTGTCCTCAGATTTATTCTGTAGGTGATCTCCTCCATGTCTTTCATCTCTCCTATAATGGAGACCCATTCTCTGTGGATCGGAGGGGACTGTGATAGCCATTTTTTTGTTATAGCCTTATGAGCCGCCGCAAGAAGGATGTTCCACATGTAAGTCCTGTCCGACCCTCTCATTTCTTCTGGTTTCATTCCCAAAATCAAGTTCTTAGGGCCCAGAACAGACTCTAAGGAGAGTATCTGTTTTATCGATTGATTAATTTCTGCCCAATAATTCTTGAGGGTCGAACATGACCAGAAGACATGGAGATAGTTTGCCATAGTTGCCCCACATCCCCTCCAGCACCCCCCTGTACAGTTCCTGTCCCATTTACTTTGAACATTTGGTGTGATGAAAAATCTCATTCTTACTTTCCATTCATACTCTTTCCAGAGTGGGGATGATGTGGTCTTAGAGGTCTGTGCAAGAACCGTGGTCCACTCTTCTTCTCCCAAACTCGCCCCCAGTCCTGCTCCCATCTACTTTTAGTTTGGGAAGACTTGCTACCCCCTCCCTCCCTAAGGGTGCCATAGATAGATGATATTTGCCCTTTGACCTTTGTTAGGTTTATTATTTCAGTCATCGTATTTAGCAACCCATCTGAGGGTTTGGTTTGTTTGTAGGAAGATTGTAGTTTGTGTATGTGGGCTCTTATCTGCAAATATCTAAAATAATCTCCCTGTCTTAAGGAGAATTTTTCTTTGATCCGGTTGAATTCCAGAACAATGCCGCCCTCTATAAACTGGTCCAGGGAGTACAGTCCCAATCTCCCCCATCTTTTAAAGGTAAGGTCTTGTCTGGAGGGGAGAAACTGCGGATCCCACGCAAACCATCTTAGTGGCCAGGCCACGACGTCGATGCCATGCTTGGCCCATAGACGTCTTAAAGAGCCCAAGTTGTTTTTTTATTGATAGCAGAGATATCTCTCCATCTGTGGTCCGTGAACCTGGTGTCAGGGCTCGTGCCCCCAGAGGCATACCATCCGTCAGGACCTCTTCAATCCCCTTCCATCGGGCCGTATATGTTCTGGCCGACCACAGGAGGGCCCATCTTAATTGGGTGGCCAAGAAGTAATCTTCCAGGCACGGTACGTTTCTACCCCCATATTTTCTACTTGTCTGTAATATTATATTCTTAATTCTTGGTCTCCTATTATTCCAAATAAATTTTGTAAGCATCCTTTGCCATATTTGGAATTGGTTTTTATGTATTTTTATTGGGAGACATTGAAATAGATATAGATATTTAGGGAGGATGTTCATCGATACTGTCTGTATCCTTGAATATAAGGGTAGGTTCAGGGCCTCCCATCTTTTAATGTCATGCCTTATCTGGGACACAGTTGGTTCAAAATTATATGAGAAAAGCATTGACAAGTTTTTTGGGATTTGGGTGCCAAGATATTTTATTTTCCCCCTGTTCCAGTTCGTATCCAATAGCTGCTTAATATTGGGTGAAGGGTTATAGTGAAATTTCAAAACTTCAGTTTTATTTTTATTTAGGGTGTATCCTGAGAACTGGCTAAATTTGTCAATTCTAGACCAGATTTCGGGGATGGATCTGCTCAGGTCAGTTATATATAGGAGAACTTCGTCTGCATATAAGGAGATTTATGGTCTCCTTCACCTATCTCTACCCTCTCACCTCCTTTATGTCCCTTATCGCCTGTGCTAAAGGTTCTATGTAAATATCAAAAGAAGTGGCGACAACGGGCATCCTGTCTGGTACCCCTCCCAGATTGAACCTCTTCGATATGCCCCTCTACCCTTACAAGGCCTGTGGAGAGGCATACAGAGCCTTGACTGCCTCCAAGAACAGTGTTGGGAAGCCCATCCTTTTAGTACTAGGAACAAAAAGTTCCAGTCGACTTTGTCGAACGCTTTTTCTGCATCAAGGCCCATGAGACAAGCGGGGACGTGTTGTTTATTAATGATGTCAATTCTGTTTATGGTCCTTCTAACACCCTCAGGGGCCTGCCAACCCTCTATGAAGCCCGTTTGATCTGGATGAATTATGTTTGCAGCCTCTTGGCTACTATAGCTGTAAAGATTTTATAATCTACGTTAAGGAGTGAGATTGGTCTATATGAACCACAGTCCGTCGGGTCTTTTCCCTCTTTCGGGATCACGGTTATAGTAGTGTAATTCCATGATGGAGGAACTGCCTCTCCCTCCAGCCAGACTTGATTATACACCGTTTTTAATATAGGGGTTATTGCCCCCACAAATGTTTTATACAGTTCTCCTCCAAACCCATCCGGGCCTGGGCATTTCCCCACCCTGAGGTCCCCAATAGTGTTCAGAATCTCCTGTTGGGTGATTGGACATTCCAAGTTTTGTCTCTGGGTCTCCGTGAGCTGAGGGAGACTCAGAGTTTTCAGGAATTCCCAGGCAGCCCCAGGACACGATTCCGGCTGAGGTTGGTATAATTTTTTGTAGTATGTCACTAGTGCGTCCGTTATCTGTTCCCATTTACATGAGATCTGCCCCGTGGTCGGGTGTCGAAGACCCGTAACATGTGATCGGGCGGACTCTTGCTTTAATCGATACGCTAGAAAGCGAGTGGCCCTTGGGCCGCCTTCATAGTAGGCCTGTTTTGTATAGAGCAGGGCTTTCTCCGTCTCCAGCATCTGCAACCCCTGGAGCCTTGCCTTTAACCCCCTTATCTGGCTTTCTCTATCTCTACAGAATTTTAACTTCTGTTGCTCTTCCAAAGTTTTAAGTTCCTGATTTAACTGTTCTCTTTGTTTAACCCTCTCCCTCTTTTTAAATGTGGCTATCGAAATCAGCCTCCCCCTAAGCATGGTTTTTACTGTGTCCCACAAAATTTGGGGTGTGATGTCTGCGTGTTCATTTAGCTGAATGGCCTGCTTTACTGCTTCCCTGATTTCCTCTTTGACCTTGTCATCTCTAAGTAGGCTAGTATTCAGCCTCCATTGTGTTGGCTTTTTTGGAAGCTGCAGGTCTAACTCCAAATAAATAGGCTTATGATCCGATAGACTCTGATCCCACCCACATAGACTCAACCACTGAGATGTCCCTTCCATATGTAAAAAACATATCCAGTCGCGAAAATATGTTGTATCTTGGGGAGTAATATGTATAGTTTCGTGCCAGTGGGTATTTCTCTCTCCATATGTCTAGCAAACCCGTGTCCCTCATGAGCCTTCCCACAGACTTGGAAATCCTACCGTTCGGTGCTGGAATCCGTGAAGTGGTATCCAGAGATCTGTCCATAACCACATACCAGTCCCCTCCCGCAATCACCACTCCCCTTGCCCTGTCTGCCAGTAACTTAAATATTTCTGCAAAAAAGTCTGTTGCTGATCCTGGAGGGGCATAAACATTTAATAATGTCACCTGCAGATCCTGTACCCGCCCCACCACCATCACATATCTGGCCCCTTCATCTATTATTACCTCATCCTCCTCAAATGGGAGAGAGGCCGACAGTAGTATTGCAACGCCTCTCTTTCTCCCATTCTCCAAGGATGCATTATAGATAGTTGGGAATTCCCGAGTTTTTAACTTTAGAGCTTCTTTGGGAGACAAGTGTGTCTCCTGTAAAAACTGTATCTCACAATTCTGACTTTTAAGGAATTTTTGAAGCTGTTTTCTTTTGATGGGGTGGTCTATACCATTAACGTTGTAGGAGATTACCTTAGATTTTACTTTAGCCATAATGTACATTTTTGGGTCTTTTTCAATGATCTATTTCCTGTCTTAAATGTAAGGGATTCAGCTTTAGCCTCAGCAGCCTCTATTTCCTTCCCCAGCTTCAATAGCTGTCTTTTTTTTGTCCTTGATGTATGTATGCACCTGTCCAAAAAAACTTTCCTTGTGCCCCTGAATGGATCCAGTAAAAAACAATAACCTGCTGGTTCCCAACCACTGACCAGCCTGAACAAACAGAGCAACAGTAGGTGAACTGTCTCCCCCTAGTGGGGATAACATTTTTATAACACAATTTAACCATTGTTTCTCAACCAAACACCTTATAGTCTTTAAAGATTTATAAGTAAACAATTCTGACAAAAGGTAGAACATCCCCCGTCTTCCTTTCAACATATGCTCCACCTTTGTAGTACCAGAGTTGCACAGGAAGTAAGGCAACCAAATCTGTAAGACTGCAACTTCCTAGGTTAATCCAGCCCCCCAGGAGTGGGCTGGGTTGTGTCTCATTTGGGACACCTTGCCCTTTATGATGTTGTGGGCTAAACCTTCTTAGAGCATTTTGTCTGGGTCTGCACCCTGAGCTCCAAGATGTTACCAACGTCAGCAAAACCAGAAGGCATAAGATGACCTTCTCAGATTCCAGTTTTCAAAGCCCCCGGCCCAGGATGAATAGAACTCGAGGATTTTCTCCTCACACCACTTTGATTGTAAGGCATTTATCTTTTGGTCTCCTCCCCCCAGAAGAGTCAGTAGAGAACTCAGGGGGGACCGTCAAACCTTATGGTCTGCCGGCCGACTGCCTGCTAGGTCAGAGTACTCCCAATGGCATTCGGAGACTGTTTCCCTTCCCCCCCCCCTTTTCAACTTTTTACTCTGTATTCCTGGGATACATTTATCCCGACCCACGTTTCAATGCTTGAGAAAATCCATTTTATACCCAGCTCTTTTCTACCAATGCAATCTGGGCAGATATTTAAGGAAGAATCCCTCCCTCACCCTCCCTCCCAATTCCAACATAGCCCACTCACTCGCATCAGCCCCTGAACAAAAGGCCCCTTCTCTAATTTTTAACCAGATCCCCTAAAACGGCTCCGTGACCAATGCAGTTTACAACATGTTTTTAGGTCTCTTACTATAGATCCAGCCAGGCAGGCAGTCCAGTTATATATTCAGCACTTGTATGTCCTATTTTTCCCCCTTTATCTTTTTTTTTTTCTATCAGTCTGCAGGAACTCTTTCCATCTGGGGCTCCATCGCCTGTGCTTGTACCTCTGAATCAGCATCCTCGTGAAGTCAGGTCTGTCAGCTGCACCGCAGAGACATAGGGTTTCAGCAGATCAGTGATGTCTGCTCGAGATTAGGTGACCGCTTGGTCAGCGCCGCCATTCCCCTATGTGCAACCATCCAGGCCGACCTCCGGAGCTCCTTCTCTATCCGCTCCTTCTCCAATCCCGAACTGGGATTCCGATGCCTTCCAAATAATTTTTAGCAGCCAGCAGATCCTCAAAACCTTGGGCCCCTGTTTGGTATCCACCCTTAGCCGAGCCGGAAAGAGCATCTGCGCCTTTAAGTTTCTGGCCCCGAGTTGCTTCACGATCGGCCACATGGTGCGACATGCTTCCTGAACCCCAGCCGTGTAATCGTTGTCGATCATTACACGGTGTGGGCCAAGCATGATTTTTTTTCTGCCTCCATGCTCTCCGGAGTATTTCCTCTTTAGATGTGTAGCTCGACATCCGCACCACGAAAGACCTCGGACGGGACCCAGGACTCGAAGGAGGCTGAGCAAGGGAGCGATGCGCCCGATCCATTGAAACATCAAATTCCGCAGGCAGCTTCAGTAAGTCCCTTAAAATCTTTTGGATATAGGTGATAGTGTCTGTGGACCCTTCCTCGGCACCTTCCGGAACACCATAAATTCTAAGATTTTGCCTTCTGTTCCTTCCCTCGATATCGTCGATTTTGGCTCTCAACTCCCTCTCCATCAGGAACAGTAGGAGGCGATCATGGTGCTCAGTCTGCTCCGCGACCGAGGTGAATCCCAGCCCCAGTTTATCCGTTCTATGCTGTATACTGCCAATGTCGGCTCTCAATTCTGTTAGGGATGTATCTATTTTTTGTACGGTTCTGGCGGTTTGCATTATAGACGCTATCAGTTGTGTATGTTCGTCTTCTGGACCAGTTTCCATCGCCGTGTCCACATCTTGGGTAAGCCCCGGAGTTGTCAAAAGTTTTTCTCCTTGTAGTAGCAGGTGTAGCTTTTGGACCGGGGTCTGTGCATTCCTGGATGCTCCCGCTTTTGATCTGGTCGTTTTTGCCGGCGACTGCATTATTAATTTCTTCAGATGCCAATCGATTGTGTATTGGGCCAGGAGGCTTGTTAGGTTAAGCTGCCATTCAGGTTGCTGACGTCACCGGAAGTCGGATCGACCATTTCAAGAAAGATCTCTGACAGAGAGTCAGTCTGATCCTCTGCCAATTAGCCCGATGGAAGAACCATGGAGCTGGCGGCCAAAAATGTAGACTCAGCCGAAGCTTCAAAGAAATGTGGGACCGGAGGCCTGAAAGCGCTCCCCTTCCCACAAGCGTCGACAACATTTCTTGGTCTCTTTCTCCTTGGAGTCCTTCGACTTTTTGGACTTCTTAGAGCAACAGGGTCCCTCCTCATAAGGAGGGAGAGACTGGCACAGTTCCTGGAATGCACCGGAGAACGACACGCCCAGCCGAAGCGGCATGAAGACCGAAACTGAGGAGAAATGCACCACAGCCCGAGCTGCTTCCTCTTCCATGGCCGCTAACTGCTAGGTGGAACCCGCAGCCACGCAAAACACCTTCCGTGCCTCCTCCGAGTGGACAGGCAGATCTTGTTTGCTCAGTCGTCCAAAGAGCAAGCGGGTGAGGCGATCCACCAGAGTCGAAGGCAAAAAGGCACAACAAAAACTGCAGACCTCGACATCATGCTCGTGGCCCAGGCAGTATACGCACGAGGAGTGCGGGTTGGATCGCGACATCTTCTGCCCGCAACCGCAGAACCGGAAACCCAGAGCGGACTTTGCGTCGTCCATCAGAGCGGCGAGAAGTAGAGAAAAATATTCCTGCAAAACTCTCAAAACAAACCTCAAAAAAGGGTTCTGATAAGGTTTTTAGGGCCTCGGTAATGCAGAGCAGTAAGAAGGGAACCTATTCTTCCAAGCGGAAAGGAAGAATTGGCGTCATGGGGCGGTGCTAGGGGAGTTATCACCCGGGTGGGTGGGAGGAGCCAAGCTGAAGACTTTCCAGCACATCTTAAAGGGAAAGGACACTGCTAGATTGTGTGGATAGAACTTATCCAGGTCCCAGAAGTGGCTAGTTACACATTTTTTTTTTCCATCATGCAGGTGCACTATGCAAGCAGATGTTTATTTCCAAACACAAGCTAACATTTAAAGTTCACAGATAATAAATAAGCCATCACATTTCACACAAAGTTAGAACAAACATTAATGGTAAAAAGATAATTTTCTGAGACTGACACATAAATGATCGTAGTTAATGACAGATATGAAATTTACGGACTGAACCAGAAAGTACAGTTACGTAAGAACTTACCGTAACAGTAGATCTTCGAGAACAGCTCTTGAAGCAGGTTACACCATTAGGACTGAAGCAGGCAGGCACCAGGACCCCACAGAAATATTCTAGCTATCAGTATCCAGCAGGGGACCGCCCCCGACGTCGGCCCCTCCCCGACGTCAGGCATCACATACAAGGGAGCGGTCCCCCAGCATCCCCAGTTCTCCCACTAGAGACTCCAGGCCCAAAGGTGACATCTGAAGGGGAAACAGAGGATCTGCTTCCAAAGGAAGGTTTGTAATAGGTGTCAAAAGACGCAGTAGCCTAGAAACTAGGTCAGAAGACTCAGCCTCCAGACCACAGAGTCAGTCTCTGGCTGAGCGGCATAAAAAGGCTTACCTAAAGGGGCTTGGTAAAGCTCATCAGCCTTTCTAGGCACGGCAGGTGCTAAGTTAGGCCTGTGCCATGCAGCACTGGCAGCATCCTCCAAGGCTGGAAACAAAGGAGGGATGATCTTGGGTGGAGACTCATGAATTTCCAGGAAATCCACTAGATTCCTCCTGATGACATCCTCTTCCTCAGTCTGGAACCCCACAGTGACTTCAAGCTGCTTCATGATATTGAAGAAAGTGGAGTCCTCAGGTGGTTACCTCGGGGTATGTTTAACAGAGTCCTCACTCCCAGAACAGACAGTAGATCTGTCTGAGGTAGCCGCCCCCTCATCTTTCTCATCCTCCTCTTCAGGAAGGGTGAGATTAGGGCAGTACTCCACCTCTGCGTTGAGCTGGTCAGAGGCAGGCACCAACGACAATGGTATAGATGGCACCCAGGGAGGGGCCAGACGGGAAGGGCAAACTGGCATTGACAATGAAGCGGCATCCAACGGCAGAACCCGCTGCTGGACCAGGGCCATGGTGAAAGAAGTGAGCATGGTATTGAGGTTGACAATGAGGAACGGACACTCCATAAAAGCAGTCTAATAGGGAAAGAACAGTCCCAGCAGCGAAAAAAAGGCTGACTAGAGTGGCAGAGCCAATGGGGCCCGGCGCCTGTGGACCTTGTGCCTCCGAAGGTCACACTGGCAGGGCAGGAGTCGACGACCTGGGGGTCAATGGCTCCTCACCAGCTGAAGGAAGGCTGGTGGGGCTCGCTGCCAAGGAAGGCCCGGAGGAAACAGAGGCCTGAGCGTTAGGAGGTGCTGACAGCAAAGCTGTCGATGGCACACTCCCTGAACAGTAGTAAGAATCCAAAGAGGAGGTCCTTGGAGCGTTCCTTGTCCCAGCGAGGGTGTTTCCCCAAAGACTTTTCCCGCTCCTTAGCGGCCCGAGAGCCCGAAGAGGAAGTCGACAACTAGGCAGAGGTAGCCCCTGAGGGTCCCTATTTTGACTGGGCTGCTGGCTGCTCCATAAGGAACGTCTGCAGTGCTTTCTTGAGGCATCACAGGGTGGTAAGGATGAACTTCAGGCAGAGCTTGCAGGGAAGGGCTAGACCTGAGGCAACAAACGCAGAGGTCATGCTCGCTGGTGGAAGAAATCTTTCCACAGCGGCAATAACGGAAAAGAGCGGACGAGACTGTGGTTCTCAACATATAAGAGAAAAAGGAATCACTTCAAAGAAAGTGATTCCACCACTAAAAGCAAATAAACAAGTTTTGGCAGTTGCTTGAATGACGAAGCTTCCAGAGAGTCCATGTGAGTAGGATGATGGTGGGAATGAACTGAGGAGGGAGTGGGGCCACCCAAGTTTATTGTAGGGTAACGGACGTCGGCGTGGGCGGCCTCTACTAGACTGCTACAGAAAAGCTTCCATGGGATCCTAATGCCTAGCAGCTAAGTTCCATAGTTATGACCTATTCCTCCCCAACTTTCTTTATCTTCCTGCACTGGCCCCATAGGACACTCTCCAGCAGAACACAGGGTACCGACCAGTTACCACTCGCCTGAGACCTCCCACACCATCCCTCTGTCCTGGGGTGTTCCCCTATTGCATCTCCAACTCACCATCCCCCCAACTCTGACCCCCAAGGTGGGGCCGCCACCTCCTGACTGGCACTCTATCTATAGTCTAGAGTGTGGTCGGGATGCAGAAGAGAACTACAGGCTGGTTGGGTGGGTCCGGCACTGAGCACGTGAGGCTGGCCACAGGACCTACCCTTCGCCTTACCAGGTGCCAGGGTTTTCCATTTTTTCTGGTCCCGGAGGCGCTGATGTGCAGTGCCGTCCAGCGTGCAATGGGTGTGCTCCCGCACCCACCGGGATGTCCACTGTCACCTCCATACCCCTCAACGTGACTCCCGCAAGTTGCGATACTTCCAGTCTCCACTGGGAGCCGCAGTGGAAGACAACCCTCGAGAGGAGAGCAGTCCTCCAGACGCTCAATCCTCTGCTTCCCCTGCCGACCCCCAATGACCCAAGCTCATTCCTGAACCTGGGTCACTGGCATGGTGCAAAGTGTGGCGTCCAGCACCTCAGCGCCAGCTAGGTGTGACCTGTTGAAAGAGACATCCCCGAAGGAGATCAAAGACTTCCATAAGGGAGTGACTATAGTTAGCTATCAATATGGCATAGTTAGCCTGCTGGAAACCTAGAGCAGCCACAGCACACACTTTTGTAGTGGCATGATCAATCTTATGAGACTCCGTGTCCTGAGGCTTATCCACATCTGACAGGTGTCAGAATTTACACAACACCAGATCGTGAGCAGACCTTCCACCGAAGAATGGTCCAAAAACCCTGAAAGGTAGTCCGTGGGGAATGCGTACATGCAGACCATATGGTTCGATGGTGCTGGGCAGGATGCTGCCAAAGCTCGGGGGCCGGTCCCAAAACTGCCTCGGCCACAGGGAAGGCAACACCCCGGGGATTCACCCTGGCCCAAAATGTCCGTGAGAGGATACCCAGCCCTCTTCTGGACTGGTTCAGTCAGGCTCGATGTAGATTTCATAAGTTGGGGCAGCCCACCGAAGGACAGAGGGCCATGCTCAGTGGAAGGCTCCTTGACTGAGCTATGGTCTAAGAGATGAGTCCCGCAGAAAACAAGGGATTCTTGATCAGAGTTGTTGGATCACTCCTCGAAAACGGTCATCGGCCGTTGTTCACCATGGACCTCCCAGGAATCCTCACTGACAACCGGCCTGCAATCTGGTGGGCTTATGGCCAGGGTCCTTGGTCAGAGCATTGACTGGCAGCTGTCATGGTTACAACTCCACCCTAATCTGCGAAGAAATGGGTGTGGGGAGCACCTGTGGAACGTTGTCCTGCGGGGTAACCACTGGCAGCTGCTAGGGTGTCAGACATCCTTGGGGTAGAGCCTACACTTCCCCAGAATGGACCACTGCTGCCATAGGAATTCTTCGTAGCACCAATGGTGACACTTCCCTGTCGAGCAGGATCAACACCACAAGCCCTTTGACCATGTTCCCGACCGTGTCCTTGACTGTCAAACGGCCAGCCAATGACAAAAAGGGTCTTCCTCCGGTTGGCCGTAAATTATGCGCCTAGTGATATTGAGCAACACAGGTGCTGAAGAGCCAACCTTGGGGGGAGGCTGATCCCTCGGTGGATCGGCCGGGCCACCAAACAGTCCACATGCTTCTGAGTGAGGACAGGGGGCACCGCGACCTGCAAAACAGACTCCTCAAGAAAACAAAAAATGGCAGCACGTCTCAGGATCGTCTGTGGGTGCAGTATAGGGCGACTAGCCCAGAACAAGGTCCACAAAAAGCAAAGTTTACTGCTAGCCCAGAGCAAGGTCCACAAAAGGCAAAGGTTACTGCACTTGGGAATAAACTTAACAGGAGTCGTAGTTTTCCAAAAAGTACAGTACTATTTATTTTCAATAACTTGACAGTGGTATGCATAAACATATGACTGGAGACTAGAGGACAGACGGTGAGGGAATTCCTTTGTAGAGAGGTTGAGGCTACTGACCTTCGGCATCACACAGGAGTAGTAAGTAAAATCATCAGGTGCATGAGGAGGGAAACCAAACTCATGTTCAGGGAAAGTCTTCTATAGGTTCCCCATCTTCCTTCTCCTCCTCATAAAAAAACTCTGTCTCCTCCTCCACAGGCACTGGAATAGGTACTGGAGCCTGGAAAGTGGGAGCAGGCATATCCCTGAAGGCCCCATAGCCTGGAAAACCTGGAGAAGTGCCATGCCTTAGTCAGGTCCTCTGCAAAGAGCATCTTATTTTTGTCCACCGACGCCTCCTTTCCTTCTTCAGCAGGAAGGGAAGCGACATGCTTTTCTTTCTTTGTTTTTGTTTTTTTTTTTTTCTGGCAGGCACAGTCTCCAGTGTCTGCTCAAAGGGTCTCTTACTCTTACTGGAATCAGGGTTTCTCTGTTCAGACACCCTGACCTCTGAACCATCCTTAGCAGCCTTGTCCTTCTCTTTACGTTGAGGGGCTGGTACCTCTTCTGAGCCCTTAAGGTGACACAGGCAGACAGAGATGTCATAATATTTTCTAACTTTTTAGCCCTTTTCTTTTGTGTTTTAGGGCAAACCTTAATAGAGTTCACCATTGACAAAGTCATGATCTGGACCCGGGCACCTCAAATGCAGCTCGTGGCAGTCTGCCTTAGTCAGAAGCTGAAAACAAATTCTATAATTTTTAAAGCCTGTAGGTTCTGTTCTCTTTTTGGGTATGTCAGTCATGTCAATCCCAGACCCGAAATGCTTCAGTTCCCAAATAAAAGAATGTGGTTCGGTTCCTTGGAAAAAAAACAAACAAAGGGGGGAGGGGGACCTGCTAAAAAATATATATACATATTTTTTTTAAACAAAAACAGGGCAATAGAATCTCGGTTCCACAACAAGAGGAACCAGGATGAGAAGAGAGGGAAAACCCCAAAGCTGTTATTAGTGTTTTTCTGTTTGTTTTGTTAGAAACTATTGCAGTTCCCTGAAAGCGGACACTGTGACGTGGAGGTCTTTTCTCTGGTTCCTGGGAACCGATAAGGAACCAGGGAAAACAAAAATTCACAATAACAAAATAACACCCATGCAGAGTATCAAGTAACTAAATAAAATACACTGTAAAAGGTAACAGGAAGAACATAAATCATCAAACAGTGCTGAAGCACTGGAGATGACTTTGGGGCAACTTCTTCCTTAGGCAGACAAATAAATCTGATGTTAGATGGCAGACCTGAGCATGACCTCAGTGCCAAGTTTTGAATTTCATTTAAGATTCCATATACAACCAATTGGCCTGAAGCCCAAAACAACCCACCTAAAAGTACATCAGTATGAGGCATGAACCAACCGTTTAAGTTCATAGTGACACAAGAAGCAGTAGCCTTGGCTTTGGGTATTTTACATACAAAGAGAGATGGTGGGCAGGTGGAGTGCGACTCTATGGAGAAGATATTCTTGAAGGTCTAGTTAAGAGTACTGTAAGTAACTTTCCCATCTTCCAAGAATAAATCTTCTCCATAACACCCCATTCTTAGAGTCACAAGCTTCTCTTGAAGAGGGAGGTACATATTCTAGAAAGGTCGAAGTCTCTCAGTCCCCAGTTGAGGAAAACTGAGGAGGAAGGATGCCTGGATCTTCCTCACCCATAGGCAGGGTAGGTGAGTGAAGCTAGTCATGAAAGACCTGAGGGGGTAGCTGGCTCCAACAGCTGCTACAATACCCACTGTGAGAACAGCATTACCCTGAAAGGGGCATTAAGGACCTTACAGCAGGTGATCAGATGGAATCATGACAGGCATGGATAACCATGACATCCGCCTGAGATGGACATCAGACGCTGCCGAGTGGGAAACCACCTTGGAAGATTAGTAAGATGCTCTAGTCTCGAGCCAGGATGCCTCCACACCCTTAGCAGCAATGTCAAAGTTGGTCTGCACTTTGTCACACTCAGGAATCTTGAACAGCAGAGTATGTATTGGAGACGACAAACATCACTGGTAAGCAGTCATGCGAGTCTGGTGTGACACTACGGTCAGGGAAGGCCTAGTATAATTAAATATTTCCCCTCCCAAAAGCATCCATCCTCCTAGTGTCTGGTGATTTTGGGGGGGGGGGGGTGTACAACCTCATCACTCATATGGGTCTGCTTCTCACTGATACGAGACACATCAGTCCCACCACAGGGTGATAGATCTCCAGAGGCCATACGGGAGACGGGTACTGAGACTGGTGGCCACTCTGAGAAGAGTTAGTGGTGAAGGGATGTTTCCAGACAGCCATGGTGAGCTCTCCCAGTGCAGGAGGGATCACAACTGTGTCCTGCCTGGAAAAAGAAGCTCAGTGGCATGGCAACTGGGTTTTCATCCACTTGACAGAGCCATTCCAGTGCCTCCCGCATCTCCCTTACAAATCTTCAGAGGGAAAGGACTGAGGATTCAGTGTTCTCTGAGGTGATTGTCGAGGCAGAAGAGGACGGAACACCACTGGAGGATGGAGCTCAGAAAAATGCTGGAAACTGGGCCTATTTAGACTACCTAAACCAGCAATAAATATTTTCCATCCACTGGTGAAACTACTTCTGCAACAAGTTGCCTAGAGCCCTGAAAAATTCAGCCACCCTGTCAAAAAGAGACTATGGCACTTGAAGCAGCAACCTGAAGGGTATGTTGGTGGCTTCTGATTCCACCATCTAAGACTGCATGTCATACCCGGGGTGGGGGGGGTCCTCAACTGGGAGGAGGAGGAGCAACTAATAGGTTCCTTCACAGCAGCTTCAACACACCAGTGGTGGCTA
Organism: Neoceratodus forsteri; assembly: GCA_016271365.2. Lineage (NCBI taxonomy): Eukaryota > Metazoa > Chordata > Ceratodontiformes > Ceratodontidae > Neoceratodus > Neoceratodus forsteri. The sequence goes on along the minus strand of CM028130.1, from coordinate 1,631,277,949 downwards.
GTGGATGGATCTCCCAAGAGAAGCCCCTGGCTGGATGACAACTGAACGGCATCTGAGGAACTCTGTGTCATGGCCAACAGGGGCTGACATTTTCTGGTAGCACAAAAACATACAACTCTTGAATCCCAGCTTCTTGCATTCCATATTCAGATTTGTCAACAAAGTGGTAACAGGAACCAAGAGAACAGTATTTAAGTCTAATACAAATAGTTCAGCCAAATGAAAGCAAAAAAAAACAAAAAACATGTTTGAAAACTGAGAAACCCCTAGTCACCGAAGGAGCTGTGAAGGAGAAGACCTGTCCCTTCCAGAGGAAAGAAAGCTCCAATGTCAACTGGGGGTTGGAGCCATGCCTGAAGATGTACAGTGACTAAGCAGGCTCAGCAAGTAGTGTCTGGGTGGATATATCTAGGTAGTTATATTTTTACACAATGTTATACACTTAAAACCTTTCAACGGTTTTAGCTCATGTGTTGCTCTAACCTGCAGTGACGTGTCTCACATGGGAAAAGCAGGAAAGTTAAAGTGTGTCATGGTTTTCCACCATACGGTGGAATCTGCTAAACTGATTTCATTTGTGGCCTACAGACCTGAAACATGGTCATGCATTAAACTAAAATTGTTAATCCACTAGGTTAACCAATCTCACCAGCCCCCGAGTTAGAATAAGAAACTGGGATAGTACTTTACCTGTATTTCAAGTTCTTCTTTGGAAGACTCTGGATAAAGTTTATCCCTCATCAGGGACTGCAAAAGACTAACAGTAATTGATCTTGATACAATGTGGATCACTGTTCCCCCTACAGGACGAAGTCCTTTAACCTTACTGGTTCGAAGTCGAGATTGAGTCTGATAACCTAACACGTACCTTTGAACAGAACATAAACAGAATACATTTCAGATACTTTTTCTTAGTAATGTGGATTTCTGTTGATACGTAATACTCTAAACACTGAAAGAACAGTTACATACTTACCATGACAGTAGATCTTCAAGAGAATCTCACTCATCAGGCCACACCTTTGGAACATACTGTATAGCCGTCAGGCACTAGGACCTCACAGAAACTTTTTGCAAGCAGTCACCCAGGGGCGACCCACAACGATGTCAGACATCAGCGTATACATAAACGTGGATGGCCCCGTCCTCTCAGTTCCACACAGGAGATCATGCTCGGAGGATCTCCCTATATGGAACAAAGGAAGACCCCAACCTTCTACATACCAGGTGAGACAGAGGGCTGGAAAATGTAGCAATGGAGACAGCAGCACATGAATCCTTTCTCGCAAGTCCCAAAAAGAAACGGCGATGGAGGGTGGAACAGCATGGCCTGATAAAAGAGATATTCTTGAAGATCTACTGTTACGGCTAGTACTTAACTGTTCTATCTTCTTCGAGGATATCTCTTTCATTAGGCCATAACTTTGAACTGAGTCCCAAGAAGTACCAAAAGTTAACAGTCTTAGCGGGTGGAGCCTACAGGCTTTTGAAAGTAGGCCTTGTACCACAGCCAGGCCAAAAACAGCTCATCTATGAGAGACAATGTCCAGACTGTAGTGCTTAGTGATGGTGTGGGCAGTACTCCAGGTGGCAGCTGCCCGCAGCGGAAACATTATGAAAAACAAGCTACAAAGTGGCCATACCTCTGGTGGAATGACCATGAACCTCACCAGGAAGTTCCTTCCCATACTTCCTGCAACAGAAAGTAACACAATGTGCTAGCCATCTGGACAAGCACTGTTTAGAATCTGGGGCGCAGTCTTTCCTGGGGCAGATTAAATAAAAAGCTGCAAGGACTTTCTGCAGTCCTTTGTGTGGTGTGTATAGTCCCCGAGTATTCTATGTACATCTAGGGTATAGAACAATGCTTCCCCTGGATTTGTATGCTCTGGATAGTACACTGGTTGGTGGATGGTTGATTTAAAGTAAACTCAGACACCACGTTTGGAAGAAACTTGGGATTAGTATGCAAAGGCACCCTGTCTTTGTGGAAAAGCAAATAAAGAGGCTCACACAGGAGAGCCTGCAGCTCTGAAATCCTGCAAGTAGAAATTAATCAACTAAAAATAACGCTTTCCAAGAAAGAAAGTGTAAGCCACAACTCACAGCTGGCTCAGAAGAAGCCAAAGTCAGCTTTTCCAAAATAAAAATTTAGATCCCAAGCTGGGACTGGATTTCAAATGGGAGGCTTTGTGTGAAAAATTCCTCTCACGAACATGTGGGCTTCCTCCAACTGAGCAACCGTACGGCCATCCACAGACATGGGGAAAACTGATATAGCAGCCAAGTACACTTTGAGCAATACTTCAGGCCTGAATCCAATAAGGACTGCAGGTACTCTAGAACCTGATTGACTGGGCAGGTAAATGGATCCAGGTGATGCGAAGTGGCCCACAAAGCAAACCGCTTCGATTTTGATGGAGTAAGTGCGTCTGTTTTTCTAGTAGCCACTAGAACATTCGTCACTTTCTGTGATACCGCAAGGTGAGCTATGGCCAGGTCTTCAGGAACCATGCATGCAGATGTAGGGACTTCAGGTCTGGATGGATTAGGGTTTCCTGTTCCAGTAACAGCAGACTCTTGGAAAGGCGGCAGAGGTTCTGGGGGTTCCACTGCCAGCTATCACAGCAGAGGATACCATATCTGTCGGGGCCATCGGGGAGCAAGGAGTATCAGAGTTGCCTCCACAATCTGCAGCATGATTAGGGGACTCTGAATTAGTGGAAAGGAAGGGAAGACATACAGAAACCTTCTGTTCTCAAAGAGGGACAACGCGGGAGGGCATACAGAAACCTCCCTTTCCTAAGTAAGGATAACACATCTTACGAGAAAACTGCAGGCCCCAGAATGAGTAGTAGTACAAAACATACTGCAGTTCAGTGTTGTGTGAAGATGCAAACACAAGCCTCAAGGCTGGGTGACCCCCTTTTACAAAGAGTTCAGCCACTGTTGAGGTAGCCGTTCCCATTTGTGTATGGGGTGACCGGGGCCTGCTTTGCCTCTCTTCTAACACAAGTTGGATACCAGGGAGATGCATGGCTGATGGTGCTAGACCGTATGCTACAACACAGTAATAGGTTTTCATAACTACTCTGCATAGCATGCATCTGGTAATGCAATTTGTCACATTGACACAGGCCTTCTGTATTAACACAGACCCTGAAGGCAGATGCTCTTGAAATGTCTGGAGACTGTATAATACAGCCCTCATCTCCAGGATGTTTATATGCAGGACTGTCACCACCTGAGCTAAAGGAACTTGCAGTCAGATGGGGCCAAGGTGAGTGTTCTACCCGGATCCTGAAGCATCATAGGTGACAATCCGTGTTGGAGATAGTACGAGGAATGCAAAGCTTTTGTTTTTCCTCTGAAAAGATTGCTGCAGTTCATGCACCACATCAGTGCTCTGCACAAGGACAGGACAAGCACCTGTTGGCCTACAGCGTCTGTCCACTGAGCTCACTGGACTCAAAAGGTCCACCCCAGGATCTGCATACACAAGTAGACCAGTGCCACATAGACAAGGGCTGCAGTTCGGAGTCACAGAAGGCACAGAGAAATCCTGTCCGGGACATAATGTAGGCATGCCCATTATGTGTGAGCAATGAGGCATTCTGCACTGTCCAGAGACCAGAATGCACAGCCATATGTCATGGCAAAGATTGCTCCTATGTACAGCAGTCCATGGCAGAGTGTTGGTACCGACTCTGACAGGGTGGTTAGCACTCAATGCAACCCAGTTCCTGGTGCAGGACAGGATGCAGAGGAACTGATCCCTGGTAAGGGTCTCTAAGTGCCAATTATCCAAGTAGGGAAAAAACAGAATGGCCCTCCCTGCAAAGAGCCGTTACCTCTGTGAAGCATCACGTAAAGGCACGTGGCTTGTAAAAGAAGCCAAAGGACAAAACTCTGCACTGGTAATGTTGCCCTCTTAGCAAAAATCCCATAGAGTATGTCCCTGATGTGACCAGAGTTTTACAGGAGAGTAAGCATCTGACATAGTTAGTCCTAAGGTATGTAGGTGTTCTGAATGGCCACTTGGGAATAGTATGAGAAAACGGTCTTAGAAGCAGTGTGTTGAACGAAGGCATTTTAAGGCCTCTGCAACATTATAGCCAAGCAGGTGGGTGCCACAAAAGGGAGGGGGGCAGTCAGTATTGCCGGCTAGACATCCTTTGGAGACCAAACTACCCTGTAGCCAAGACTAATGTTGTAAGCTGAGTGGAGCAAATACGTATCTACCTCAGGAGATAGAGATGGTAAAGTAGCTCAGGTTTTGTGCTCATGTTGTTACTTAGGCGATCCGCAACAGGGCATAATAAGGCTTATGTGATGATGAGAATATTTTCTTGTAAAAACCCTCCCAGTAACATAGCTGGTATGTCAAGTTATGTCCCAGAGCAGTCTGTAAAGGTGTCATCCATCCAGTTGTTTTTGGAATACTAGAGGAGTAAAGAAAGGAGAAAGTACTAGGCCCCACCAATGTCATCAAATTCAGGTATGTGGAGACTTTCTGGCCCCCAACATATAACCTTGGCAGCTTTTATGTGCTGCATCTCGGGACAGAAAAATAGGACTTTTGGGGAAAATCTGGAAGGGGGCACCAGAGTCCACACTACCTCAAGTTAAAAAGCAGATGAAACCAATAATGAGCTCAGTATAAGCCTTCTGGTACATAGATACATAGACAGTGTCAGCAGAAAAGGGCCTATGGCCCACCCAGTCTGCCCATTTAAGTTTGTAAGTTCAGTTTATGTTTTGCAGGAAGTCTGTTGCCCCTTACCCCTGACCTCCAGAATTCCTTTATGTCTATCCCATGCATTCTTAAATCCCGTGATTGTTTCAGCCCCCACCACTTCCTCTGGCAGGGTGTTCCACTTGTCCACCACCCCTTCTGTGAAGAAATTCTTCCTCACGTTTCCTCTGAATCGTCCTCCCTCCAACTTCATCCCATGCCCTCTAGTCCTGGAACATCTTTTTCGCTTAAAAATAGTGCATTCCTGCACCCTGTTCCTCCCTGTAAGATACTTGTATGTCTCTATCATATCCCCTCTCTCCCTCCTTTCCTCCAGGGAGTACATGTTCAGTGCCTTCAACCTGTCCTCATAGGACTTGTGATGCAATCCATGCACCATCTTTGTTGCCCTCCTCTGAACCTTCTCTACCCTGTCTATGTCCTTACGTAGGTAAGGTCTCCAGAACTGCACAGTGTACTCCAGGTGCGCCTCACTAGTGTCTTGTATAGTGGAATTATGACCTCCTTTTCCTGCTGGTGATGCCCTGCCTATGCATCCCAGCATCCTATTTGCTTTACCTGCTGCCTTGTTACACTGTTTCCTGCCTTGAGGTCATCAGAGATGATAACTCCAAGATCCTTTTCCTGCTTGGTGCATGCTATGTCCTCACCCCCAACTGATATATTGTGCCAGGGTTTTGTGCCCCATATGCATTATCTTGCACTTCCTTGCATTGAATTTCAACTGCCAAACCCCTGACCATTCTTCAAGTTTCTGCAGGTCCCTTCTCATTCTGTCTACACCCTCTGGTGTGTCTACTCTGTTACAGAGCTTTGTGTCATCAGCGAACAGTGAAATTCTGCCTTCTAGGTCCTGCGCAATGTCACTGATGAAGATATTGAATAGTACCGGTCCCAGCACTGATCCCTGTGGTACCCCGCTGGTCACTCTTCCCTCTGTGGAGTGACAGCCATTTACCACCACCCTCTGTGTCCTGCTGCCCAGCCAGTTACCTACCCACCGCACTACTGTCCTGCCCACACCCATATTCCCCAGTTTGTGCAATAGTCTTCTATGTGGCACAGTGTCAAAGGCCTTGCTGAAGTCCAGATAGCTTGTGAGTCTGCCTTTATTGCCACTGCTTCTTTACAGGCATGTAATACAATAAATGTTGTTTTCATAAACTGAGACGGATGCTGGTGCTGCCCTTTTTTTGGATTGGACTGAGACTGATTTGGGCTTGCACAGCTCCAGTGTGGAGCTGCTTTTTTGGTTTTCCATTGAAGTCCAGATAGGCCATGTCCACTGCCCTCCCCTGATCCACCTCCCTAGTCACCCAGTCGAAAAATTCAATGAGGTTGGTCTGACATGACCTTCCCCTGGTGAAACCATGCTGCCTTGGGTCCTGCAGTCCATTGACAACCAGATGTTCCACCAATCTCTCCTTCAGTAGTGCTTCCATGATCTTCCCCACTACCGAGGTGAGGCTGACTGGTCTGTAGTTCCCCGCTTCTTCTTTGTTCCCACTTTTGTATAAGGGACTACATCTGCTATCCTCCAGTCTTTGGGTACCTCCCCTGTTTCCAGTGATTGGCTAAACAGGATAGCAAGAGGTTCAGCCACCACCTCTCTTAGTTCTTTAAGGATCCTGGGGTGCACCCCATCTGGCCCCATTGCTTTAGCAACTCTTATTACTTCATGTTCCTTCAGGACCCTTTCTCGTGTAAAGGGACTTGTGTCCATTTCTGCACCATTCTCACCCCTTGTACTCCATTCAGACCTATTACCCTCCTCTTCCTCAGTAAAGACTGAGCAGAAATACCTGTTCAATATGTCAGCTTTACTGTTGTCATCCTCCACACAGCCCCCATCCTCCCCCTTCAGTCTCACTATCCCTCCCTTTGCCTTTCTTTTTTCACTTATGTACCTGTAAAAGGTTTTGTCCCCTCTACCCACTGATTTTGCAATGTGTTCTTCTGTCTGAGCTTTGGCTTCCCTTACTGACCTCCCTGCCTCCCTTTGCTTCTCCTGGTACTTCTCCCTATCCCCTTCTGCCTGTGTCTTTTTGTATTGCCTGAATGCAATCTTTTTGGCTTTCACTTTCTTTGCTACCTCTTTGGAAAACCATAATGGTCTCCTCTTCCTTTTCCTTTTGCTAACCTGCTTAATACATGGTATTAATATGGTAGTCCTAAGCTTTCTCAATCTCTCTCCATGCTGTGACATGGAGGATAAGTAACCTTGTCATCGATACCTCAGGCAGCAGTGGGTACAGGAAAACCTCTCCGGCGACAGCGGTGGATAAGGAGGTAAAGGCAGAGTACTGGCAGGGTAGGTTGACAGGTCCTCCATGCAGGAGCACATGTTGATGTCATAACATAGTTCACAGGGAAACCTGTGATAATGTACATAACCGCGACAGCAATATCATCGATGACGCCCTTCAGAGGGATTGTGAGCACTATAGGTAGTAATATGCAGTGTGCTTGTTAAAGACGTCGATTAGGTAAGGCAGAAACCACGTCGCCTGTCAAGGTAATATAGCAACAATGCCAGCATTGCATGTACATCGACAACACCCTGCCTAGGGGTCCACAGCGCTGCAGTTGAAGGGAGGTTGCACAGACCTTTTTGACGATGGAAAGTACTGCCCATATAAGCGCAGTTACATGGTAGCCAAATCTCAACCAGAGTGTGTCGACAGCCAAGGGCTATTAGTCAATGTCAGCGTTCTAACCGATAACGATGGCCACATACTGGCTGTACAGACCCAGTAGTCTGAAATCCAAACCCTGACCTTAGCGTCTGATCAATGGTTGTGGAGGATGCAAGTCGATGATGTGGTGTACTCAGCAGCGACGGCAACATACTATCCGTATAGGCCCAGTAGTGCCTAATCCACACCCCAAACTTGGTGTCTAGTCAACGAACGGAGTAGGGGGGCTGTGATCACCATTGCTGGGGCAGACGGTGATATCGGAGAGGTGATCAGGAGCTTCTGTGCGTATGGTTGATGGCTCCCTGTGACGATCTTCCTTCCAAGTCCGACGACCACCATTCAGTCTATGGTACATGGGACACCAATTTTCCTGCAGTTGTATCTTTCTACAGTATCTAAAGGTTGTTTACAGAAAAATCCCAATGTTGTTCTCCAACGCTGCCTGATAGCAGAGCAGGAACTCGGGCCAGCTACACAGGCGGGAGCAGTGTGAGAGGCGCCTAGGCCACAGACACACCTCGTGTGTCTTTTAGAAAAGCTATGCTGGCACCCAGCGATGGGTGATCGCTTGGCACGCTGGCGACCCAGGTTCACACCCCAAGCCCCGGACAAAAAGAGCGGATGCTGGCAGGGAGGAGTTTGGATGCTTCCTTCCTGGAGGTGGGGTGGGAGTGGACGGTGTTGTACCACTTCCTTAGCGGCAGATCGAAGCGGCATCCTAGACAGTGTGGGAGAGCTCACACTGTGGGGCGTCCCCCTGCAGGACGGATGCTGCGGCAGCACTAATGCGGGTGGGTGGGGATTGAAAATGGGTTGTCTAGTCCCACCGGATGACAGCCACTCACACCCCCCCCATGCTGAGGTCTCCCAAGCGCACCTCTTCCATCCCCCGTGTCTGTCCCAGAACACTGTACTACTCAGTGATCTCATCTCCCTGTCCCCCTCCGGGGAGGAGCTCTTCTGGTAGGATTAGTGCCAAACCCTCCCCCCGGCTGTGGACGTGGAGGCAGCAGGGATGAGACTGACAGGTATCAGGGACATTAGTGACCCAAAGGAGTGGCAGGCGGGGGCCATGTGTCGGAGTATAAAAGCAAAAAAAAAAAAAAACCTGTGCACCATACCCTCAACATCACAACAGACTGACATGGCAGACAGAGGCACCAACCCCCCCCCCACCGCATACCGCAGAGTGGGTTATCCATTACATATATATGTGCATATATTAATTAAGGACAGCTAAATGTGGCATTTCTATGCAGCAGATCCGGACAGTATGAGCGCCAGTGGGAAAAGAACCGAGAAGAGGAGGGGCTGCCCATGTTTATGTATACGCTGACGTCAGACGTCATCGTGTGCGACCCCTGCCTGACTGCTTGCAGAAGTTTCCCTGTGGTCCTAGTGCCTGATGGCTATATAGTCCAAAGGTGTGGCCGGAAGAAAGAGATACCCTCAAAGAAGATATATTATTACAATTCTATATTTCTCGGTGCTCTATAAGAAAAAATTACTTACCATAGTAATAGTGTTTCTTCCAGGGGTTCCCTCAGTATGATTAACTACTGCAGTAAGCCAGCTAAGATTTGACTGCCCCAGAGAATGGAACTTATGTAGGGAGGGTATAGTGTGTGCAAGGAGTCTCTTCGCTGAAGACTCCAAGATGGGAGCAGTAGTAAAGGGGAGGTTGGCCCTACAATGGGACCTGGACACCCTGGAAAGCTGGGCTCACATATTAAAATTAAATTTCAATATCACCAAGTGCAAGGTGTTACATCGTGGGCAGGGAAACCCTAACCACAGGTACACCCTGGGAAGGGAGGCGCTGGAGGCCTCAACAGAGGAAGAAGACCTAGGGGTCATGGTGGATGCATGTATGAATAACTCTGAGCAGTGCAGGAGAGCGGCTAGCAAGGCAAACAGGATGTTGGGATGCATCATAAGGGGGATCACCTCTAGGAGCAGGGAAGTGATTCTGCCACTGTACAATGGACTTGTTAGACCACACTGAGTACTGTGCACAGTACTGGAGACCACACTTGAAGAGGGACATACAGCTCCTGGAGGGGGTACAGAGGAGGGCAACTAAGATGATACGACAGACTTGAGGAGCTCTGCCTGTTTTCATTGGAGGAGAGGAGAGACAGGGGGGACATGATTGAGGTCTTCAAGTACCTCAAGGGAATAAATAGGGTAAACATGGAGGGGATCTTTACAGTAAAGCAGGGAGATATCTCCAGAGGGCATGGTTTGAAGTGAGGGGGGAAAAGAGGAGGAGGTTTTTCACTGAGAGGGTGGTTGTCCCTTGGAATGCTCTGTCTGGCGAGCTGGTTCAGAGATCCACAGTGGAGGGCTTCAAGAGAGGGTGGGACAGACACAGAAAACGGATGCATCAGATGATGGCCTGGCCCCGGGGAGATGGATGATACGGGTTTCTGGAACACAAGGGGGGCCTTGGCACCTGAGGTTTGAGCAGACTCGATAAGACTGTAAGGCCTAATCTGCTAGCAATTAGTAAGTTAGTAGATGAAAGAATAAAAAAACAGAATGTAGAACGCTGTTCAAATCTCTACCGCTGTATTCTACAGCTTACTGGTCAGGTTCATTTTGAAGCAAAGCAGGTAATAGCCCCAAGCTATACTAACCTATCCTAACCTACACTAAGCTAAAAAACAATAGAAAGAAAGGTTTCCATAAGGGCAAGCCATGGCAGACAACAAACATACAGAAAGATTGTGAATGAACAGCCAAAGTTCAAACAAATGAGGACTGAACCAGCACTGATTATTGTAGAATCTTTTCAGGTTCTGGAAGGGAACGTAGGGAGGGAGCTTTAAGCATACAAAGGGATCCCCAGGAGGAAACAAAATTACTATGGTAAGTAATTTTTTCTTCAAACCCCAGGAATCCCTCAGTATGCTTCACTACTGCAGACTACCAAGCAGTACCTTGGGAGGCTGGGTACAGAACCCACTCTGGGATAGGTTCTGAAACACCAGTGCCAAAGCTGGCATCACTTCTGAACTGGATGTCCAGGAAACAATGTTTTGTAAAGGTGTGTACAGATCTTCAGGTAGCTGCTTTACAAATGTATAGTAAGGAAATGTCCCTTGGTGCTGCCCCAAAAGACAGTAGTGCCACAAGCAGAGTGTGCCCTGAGGCCTTGTGATGACTGTTCGCCAGCTTTGTTGCAGCAGAGCTGAATGCAGAAGACTATCCAGTGGGCACTGGGTCTTTCAGAAGCTGGCCTGCTCTTGCCCACCTCACTGTAGTGAGGAGCAGCTGCGAGTGGAAAGATCTGAGGTCCCTAGTATGCTCGCACCAGGTAATAACTGAGCGATCTCATTATTCCTCAGCTATGAAACTTTAGTTCAGCAAAGCTGGACTTTGCCATGAAAACACTGGGAGAATGACAGACTGATGCAAATGAAACTTGGGCACTACTTCAGGAAGAAATTTCTGTTAGTACTAAGGACTATCTTATTTCTGTGAGAACTGATATAGTCAGGGTCGGTGCAGAGGGGCCTGCAGCTCGCACACCCTCCTGGCAGAACTGATGGTCACCAGGAAGACCGTCTCCCAGTTGACCCACTTCTGGTCTGCAGTAGCCATGGGCTCAAGAAGGAGCTTGGCTGTGCACAAGTTCAGATTCCATTGGGGGGGGCGGGGGCCTGCCTCCCCGAGGTGGAAACAGGTGCAGCAGTCCCTTAAAGAAATTCCCCCTGAAAAATTGGGTTAGCAACCACAGTTTGCTCATGACCTGCTGAGATAAAAGCAGACACAGCTGCCAGGTGAAGGGTATGAGGACAAAGACCTGAAGGTGAATCAGGTAGTCCAGGAGAACAGGTAGAACTGACAGTAAAGGATCGATCTGTCTAGGTTTACATCAAAGAGGAGGACCTCTACCATTTGGCAATTAATGTATTTCTGGTAGCAGGCCTCCCAGACACTGAGGTCCTTAAGGACCTCCTCCGAAAATTGAAAATAGAGAACTCTAGCTAGTCAAGAACCAGGCCCTGAAGCAAAGGAACTTGAGGCTGGGAACGCCTGCCCTAAAAACATGGCTAGGAGATTGTGTCTCGGGGAGGACGAGTGGCTATTTGTTGAGCAGGGCTAGCAGCCTGCAGTACTATGGCTGTCTGACCCAGTCTGGGGCTACTAGAATCATTGGTGCAGGCTGGCTCCTCAACTTCAGGGGGACTCTCAGAAGTAAGGGAAAAAGAGGGAAGGCATATAGGAACCTCCCAGTCCAGTCCAGAGCCAGAGCCTCCATGAGGCACTGAGCCCACTGCTGGAGGCTTGCAGAAAAATAGAGAAAGCAAACAAGTCTACCTCTGAAGTGTCCCACTTCCTGAAGATTGTGTCCAGCACCTGCCTGTTCAGAGCCCATTCAGGCTGCTCCTGGCTGAGGGAGTCCACCAGGACACTGTCCTTTCCTGGAAGGTGGAGTGCTGACAGATGTACGTCTATGGAGTAAATCAAAGTCCAAATCTTTATGGCATCTGCGCAGAGCCTTGAGGACCTGGTGCCTCCATGTTTGTTTATGAAGAACATGCTAGTGGTGGTGTCTGTCTGGATCTGGACTGACTGGCCCCTTATTTGAGGAGGCAATGAGTAAAGGGTATGTAAGACTGCCCTTAACTCCAGAACGTTGATGTGCTGTCTGGACTCTCGAGGTGACCGTGATCTACTTACTGGTTGCAAGTGTACTCCCCAATCTAAAATGGAGTTATCTATAGTCAGGATCACTGTGGGGGACTGCTGCTGAAAGGGAATCCCCTCTCTTAGATTGTCTCCTTCCCCCATTTGAGAGCTTGTAATTGAGTTTTTGTAACTGGTACTAGCATTGAGACAGGATCTCTTTTCTGGTATCAGTGGACTTGCAGATGGTACTTGCCGTCCCTCAGCTAGAATCTGGCACCTGATACCACTGCTGTGATGGAAACCATACAAGCCAGGAGCCTTAATTAGAGTCCTGCTGGCCTGGGCTGGCCCAGGACAAGAACATGCCAAGTTCTGAAGATTCTGCACTGTTTTCTGTGGGAAGAATGCCCTGCCTTGTAGGGAATCCAGTTCTGCTCCTATAAACCCCAACAACTGAACTGGCTTTGTTGGATATTTCTGGACATCTATGAGAAATCCCAGTGATTCCAGGGTGTTCTAGGTTAGCTGAACAGAGTCCGTGACCTGCTGGTGAGACTTTCCTACTACTAGACAGTCATCCAAGTAAGGGAAGACCATCACCACTTGTCCTCTGAGGTGTGTTGTCACCACAGCTAGACACTTTGTGAACACCCTGGGAGCAAATGACAAAGGAATGTGAACTGGACATGTCCCGAAGAACGTCTTAACAGGATTTTTTTTTTTTGGCTGGAACTGAATGGAATATGGAAACAGATGTTCTTCAGGTCCAGAGAGGCCAAACAGTCCCCCAATTGAAGGGAAGGAATCACTATGGAAAGAATGATCATCTTGAACTTGGGTGAGGAAGTATATTGAATAAAGGTCTTTCCACCAGTGAAAAAGCAGGACCTTTTGTAGTGCATTTGCCTGCAGCAACCTTTTGACCTCCAACTCCTACAGAATCATATCTGTTAAAGTGGGAGGCTTGAAGTTTCTGCAAACCTGCAGTCTGGGGAATCTTCTGAACTAGAGTAAGCACCTGGCTCACCACTTCCGAGACCCACTTGCACCGGAAATGGGCTGGCAACCTAAGCACATCCGCCAGGCGTTCTGCTTGGGCTGAACCTTGTGGGCAGGGGGTGGACCAGCTCGTTTGGAAGCTCTACTGCCTTTGGCACTAAAGTAACCTCTCATCTGAGAGTGGGTAAAGGGAATAGGCATGGGAAAAAACTCTAGGGTAGTACCCGCTACCCATCCTACCTCCCCCTTCCCTGGGATCAGCAGGATGAGGGGGCCCTTTTCCTAAGCAGTACTGCTCTTATAGGTAGTTCTGTACTCCTCCACCTTTTTCATAGAAGCCTCTATTATGTCACCAAAAAGAGTTGTTCTCACAGGGGAATTCCCTGGCCTTAGCCTGGGTGTCCCGAGTTAAATTAGTGGTTCGTAGCCAGGCAATTTTCCTTAAGGAACACACAAGGGCCGTAACCCTGGAGGCAGTATCACTGCCATGTGGATCTAATGTTCTCCTAGCAGTGTCCACCAAATCCTGTGCCAGGTCCCTCGAGGCCTCTTCCCTCATGGCCAGAGCAGAGTTCCAGGGGCTTTCTGATACTGAGCAACATAGGCCATGCAAGTAGCCTGTCTCGAAAGGGGAGAGATCGTGGTATATCATTTTTTCCCCATGCTGCCCAGTTTCCAGGAAACCTTGATTGGGACTGGGTAGATAACGGGACTTTGTCACAGGCAGTTGCCTGTACCACACCTTTATGATCTGGATGACAATAAAGATACTCAGCATCAGATCAATCCAACTGGAACTTCATCGCCACCTCTTCTCGACCTCTGGAGCAAAGTGGGGGTCTGCAGGTTTTTTTTTTTGAGATACTTGTGGACAGGCAGGAGCACCATCCTAGTGAGAACCAGTCCCAGATACTGAGAAACTGTTTCCTCCTAGTCCTACACTGACTTGTATATAGTGAGGTTGAGGGTATTAACCATTCATCTCACAAGTGCATAAAGGGAGGAAAGACCTCCTAGCTCCAGGGAGAGGAACCAAACTCCTAATCAGGGGAATCGCCAGGATCAGACGGTTCTCCATCATCCTCCTCATAATAAAACTCTGGACCCTGGCCACTGGGAACCAGAGTTAGAACCTGGGACCCAAGGAGAAACCGGCATATCCATAAAGGAACCGATAGCCTGTGGCACCAGAAAGACTGGCCAAGCACTGGCCATGTCCAACGCAGAGGGCATCTTAAATCTGTCTACTGAGAGCTCCTTTGCTTTTTCAGCAGGAGGTGCACGGACATGCTTTTCTTACAGTTTCTTTTTTTTGTGTGTGTGTTTTGGCAGGAACCGGTTCCATAATCTGCTCAGAGGGTCTTTTACGCTTGGCATGGTGAGTGTTAGGATCAGGGAAGTCATCAATGACCTTTCTGAAGGTTTGATGTGTGAGAAAGGACCCTTTTTGTAGTGCTTAGGTGACACAGAGGCAGATTGGGGAGCAGTCTCTAATTTTTTTTTTTTTAGCCCTTTTCTGAATTGTTTTAGGGCAAACTTGCTGTCAAAACGTGACTAGGACCTAGACACCTTAAACACAAATCGTGGTCATCAGCCTTGTCCAGGAGTTGGAACCAGGACAAAAACTGTAGAACAGCAGCAAAAATATAAAAAAAAAAAAAAAAAAAAAAAAAAAAAAAAAGAGGTCTTGTAGGTAAAGATATATAAATGCAGAACAAGAGGTAACAAGAAAAAATAAAATAGTAAAAATAAGTTAAAACTAAGAAGCAGAGAAAGAAAAAGAAAATACACAACTTAAATTACTTAAGATGCTTACAATAATAGACTTGCAGCTGAGTTGCTGAGGAGAGCCCGTCGAGCCCTCTTGCTAGTCAGGCGAAGAAATGAATCCGACTAGTAAGCTGTAGAACATAGCAGCACACAAAAGCAGCAATTTGAACATTCTACTTCTGTATTCTCTCATTTACATAAGTTTCGTTCTATGGAGCAATCAAATCTAGCTGGCTTACTGCAATAGTTAAGCATACCGAGAGATTGAGGGTTTGAAGAAAAGTATTACTTCTAAAAACAGATGACATCCAATTTTCAAAAACAATAGAAGATCTTCATTCAACGTAATGTTAGAACGCCAAGAAAAAAATACTGAGGAAACATTGACAATAAAAATGTCACATTTGGGGCAGAATATTTAGGTTCGCTTCTTTTCTAAAATGTTACTAATTACAAGAGATTAGTTCCAGTCCCTGATGACAGTACAGTTAGGTAAGAACTTACTGTAACAGTAGATCTTAAAGAGAATCTCTTGCAGCAAGTTACACCTATGGAACTACAGATGTCAGGCACTAGGACCACACAGAAAACTTTCTAGCTAGCAATCTACAAGGGGACACCAATGATGACGACGTCAACCAACACTGTCCCTTCCATATAAACGTGGGCATCCCAGCGCCCTCATCGGTTCCCCCACCGGAGACCATATCAGACGACCTCCTCCTGGGGAACCAGAGGGACAGAGGTTCCCACCGCTATGAAAAGCGAAACAGAAGGTACATCGCTCCTAGAGAGAGAGACAGAAACAGAGAAGCAAAGGTGAATGGGGGGTGGGACAGCATAGCTTGCTGCAAGAGATTTTCTAAGATCTATTCTTACGCAAGTTCTCACGTAACTGTACCATCTTCTTCAAAGATATCTCTTGCAGCAAGGCACACCTATGGAACGAGTCCCAAGCAGTTTTGACATCAAGACAGTCTGGGTGGCTGGAAGCAACAGGCCTAGGAAAGAAGGCCTTGAAGCACAGCTAGGCTGAAGTCTGCCCTTCTTCTAGAGGTAATGTCCTGACCGTTGCGTTTAGTGAAGGTGTGGAAAGAACTCCAAGTGGCAGCAGCCTCTCAAAAAGGTACAGAACACTTCCAGTTGTGCCACCGAAGAGCCATCAACAGGCACACGGAAGGCTGAGATAGCGGCCAGGTGCACCTTAACGAAAGAATACTGCAGACCAGAATCTGATTCCCTGGACAAGTGAATGGATCCAGATACTGGGAAGCCGCCCACAGAACAAAACGCTTCCACTTCATGGAATAAGTGGCCCTGGTGGAAGGCTTCCTAGCAGCCACCAGCACAGCCACCTTTTGGGATACTCCAAACCTAGACATGGTTATGTGTTTAGAAGCCAAGCATGGAGGCCTGAGGTCCAAATGGACTAGTGTGCCCTTCTGGGAGTGCAAACCTTTGCACAGGGGCAGGTGAACTGGAGGTTCTGCCGCCAACTTCTGCAGTAAGTGGAACCAGATCTAATGAGGCCAGAAGGGAGCCATGAGGATCATTACTCCTGCCATCTGAAGCGTGATCAGCACCCTCTAAAGTAGAGGGAAGGCGTAGAGGAAAGTACAGTTACGTAGGAACTTAACGTAACAGTAGATCTTCGAGAGGAGCTCTTGCAGCAGGTATTACACTTAGGACTAATGCCACCAGGCATTACGACCCCATGGAAAAATCTTCTAGCAAGCAGTCTGTGGTGGGGGTCCGCCCCCGATGTCAGCTCCGCCCGACGTCCAACATAGTATAAAGGGAGCGGACCCCCGGCGCCATCTCAATTCCCTGCTGGAGACCTGGCTGAAAAAGCTGGAGAACAGAGAAGAAAACTCCCCTACTCGAGAGAAGTATAAGTAAAGAAACAACCTGGGGGATGGAGAACAGGAAAGCTACCTGCTGCAAGAGCTCATTTTGAAGATCTACTGTAACGGTAAGTTCTTGTGTAACCGTACTATTTGACTTCAAGGTGGAGCTCTTGCAGCAGGTATTACACTTAGGACTGAGTCCCAAGCAATATTCCAAGATAGGTCCAGGTCAGAAGGGTGGAGGAACGCTGAAGCAGAGGGGTGCCTACCCTCTTATCAGAGTAGTCCCTGCAGGACAGACTGCACAAATCCTGCTCTCCTCCTAGAGGCTGTGTCCAAACTGTAGTGTCTAACAAATGTATGGACAGTGCTCCAAGCGACTACAGCGCATAAATCTGCTGCTGAAACGTTCCTCAAAGAGGCAAATTAAGTGGCTATGGCTCTGGTGGAATGACCCTTAACCAAGCCCGGTAAGGGTTTGCCGTGATGCTGATAAAAAGTGATGCAGTGCACTAACCATTTGGTTAGGGTCTGCTTAGTGACAGGGTCCCCTGCCTTTCTCTGAGCAAATGCAATGAAAAACTGGTCCGTCTTGCAAACAGAATAAGTTTGGTCCAAATAGTAACGAAGACCCCAATGAACGTCCAGAGTATATAACAGGGCCTCCCCCCATTTAGAGAACTCTGGGTAATAAACCGGAAGTTGAATGTCCTGGTTCAGCGCCACTGCGAGCACTACTTTCGGAAGAACTTAGGATTTGTACATAGCTGCACCCTGTCCCTGTGAAACACAAGGTAAGGCTCCTTGCACATCAGGGCCTGAAGCTTGGAAATCCTTCGAGCAGAAGTAAGCAACTAAAAATAACGCCGTCCAAGAGAGGAACCATAGCTCGCACGTCACGGCTGGTTCAAAAGGGGGCAGGGTGAGCTTTTCCAAAACAAAAAGAAGATCCCATGGAGGGACGGGGTTGCTCCACGGAGGTCTGATATGCAGGACACCCCATAGGAAAGTTTTGCATATGTCGAGCTGTGCCAGAGTCCTCTCTCTCACAGGGCCATGATATGCCAAAAAGGCAGAGAGGTGCATATTTATCACTGAGTAGTTGAGACCCAAATTGAGGAGATGGAGAAGATACTCCAGCACATGCTTGATCAAGCAATTTAGAGGATCCAAGGAATGAGATGCCGCCCATAGACAGAAGTGTTTCCACGTCACGGCACAAGTTGCCCTAGTGAGGGTTTCCTTGCTGCCAGAAGAATCTCTGCCACTCTCTTCGAAACTCCCAGTTTCTCCTCCGCTAGGACTGTAGGAGCCAGGCATGCAAGAGGAGAGTCTGTAGAGCTGGATGGATGAGTGTCCCCTGTTCCTGGGTGAGCAAGCGAGTGGAGAGAGGCAGCGGCACAGGGGGTCCTGTGGCCAGCTGCTGTAGCAAAGGCAGCCAAATCTATTGAGGCCAAAGAGGGGCTACCAGGATCATTCTGGCCCCCTTCTAACTGCAGTTTGAGCAGTTCTCTCTGAACCAGAGGAAAGGCGTAAAGTAACCTCCCAGTCCAAGAGAGAGAGAGAGAATGCTTCTTGCCAGAAAACATCAGGCCCTGGATCTAGCGAGCAAACATTTGGCAGTTTAGCGTTGCACGGGGATGCAAAGAGGTCCAACTCTGGACGATCCCATTTATCGAAAAGGTCATTTGCTACTTCTTGAAACAATTCCAACTCATGGCTCGAAGAACGAGAGCAGCTTAGACTATCTGCGAGAACATTCCAACTTTCTGTCACGTGAACCACTAAGAGGGACAGATCACATTCTAATGCCAGTCCCAAACTCTCATGGCCTCTCTGCATAGAGGGTACAAGAGAGTGCCCCCTTGCTTGTTCAGGTAAAAGACTACCGGGGTATTGTCTGACTGGATTAAGAGTAGACCCCAGGAAAGCTGATCCTGGAAGGCCTGGAGGGCGTACAGAACAGCCCTCATCTCCAGTATGTTGATATGGAGAGACCTTTCTATGGCAGACCATGATCCTCTGTCTGATGCTCGTTTAGGTGGGCACCCCAGCCTAGTCCCGAGGCATCTGTGGTAAGGACCTGCAATGAGCTTGGCCATTGAAAAGGTACTCCAAGCACCAATTGAGTCAGGTTTTGCCACCATCGAAGGGAGCGACAAACCGCTGCAGATATCCGGATGGGATGGTCCAAGTCCGAGCCCTGGTCCCACTGGAGCATCCTCATATTCAATTGGGAGAGAGAGAACGTGGCTATGGCATCTGCCGTAAGTCCCAACAACTGCAGGACTACCCTTGCGGGGACTTGGTCCGATGTCTGGACCCGTCGAGACAGTTTGCCCAGTCGAAGAGCTCTGTCTCTCGGCAGAAAGGACCTGCCCTGATGGGTGTCTAGCACTGCTCCAATATATTGAAGCGGTTGGGAGGGCCAGGGCTGAGATTTCAGCCAGTTCAGGGTGATGCCTACAGAAAGGAACAAGTCCTTTGTCTCCTTGAGATAGTCTATTAGCTGGTCCTCCGACTGGGCCGAGAGCAGCCAGTCATCAAGGTAGGGGTAGACAAAATGTCCTTTCCTCTTTAACACTGCAGCTACCACTGCGAGGCACTTGGTGAAGACTCTGGGTGCTGATGACAGGCTGAAAGGGAGCACCCTGAACTGGTAGTGTTGGATTTGGAACAGGACGTGAGGAACTTCCTGAGAGAGGGCAGGATCTTTATATGCATGTAGATGTCCTGCATGTCCAGGGAGCACAGACAGTCCCCTTGATGAAGGGGTAGAAAAAGGCTTACCAGGGTCACCATCCAAAACCTCTTGTACAGAATGAACTTGTTGAGGTGGCTGAGGTCTAGAATGGGGCGAAGATCTCCCGTTTTCTTGAGCACCAAGAAAAATGGGAGTAGAAGCCCTTGCCCTGCTGGGAGGGTGGGAATGGCTGGATGGCCTTCTACTGTAGTTGGGACTGGATCTCTTGCTCCAGAAGAAGAGCGTGGTTGGTTAAACAGTAGGAGGGAGATGGTGGGTTGTCTGGGGGAACGCTCAAATTCTATGGCGTATACCCTCTGAATAACTTGTAGCACCCACTGATCTGAAGTGATATTGCTCCATTCTGAAAGGTTAAGGGAAAATTTCCCCCTACCTCTTCCCCCCATGAGGGCAGATGACTGGGGGGAGGTGGCTGAAAGCCCCTGGGGGTTGGGAGTAGGATGTCTGGGAGCCTTGGACTGTTTAGGACTTTGGGCTCCTAAAGGGACGGGCCTACCACATGGCTTAAAGCCCATGCTGTGGAACTGGCGGTTTCCTTGCTGGCCTTGAGGTTTACGAAAAGGGTACTAACGTGCCGCCTGCGGTTCTGACTTGTACATCTTGTGCCTTCCCGGAGTCTTGAAGGCCTTTTATGATGCCCTCAACCTCTTGGCCGAAAAGGAATGGGCCCTGGAAGGGGATATCCAAGATTGCGTCTTGGAGGTCCTGATGGAATCCGGCCACCCTAAGCCAGATGTGTCTGCACAGACACACCCCTGCTGCTATGGCCACCATGTCATAGGAACATCGAAGGACATGCTTGTCCACATCCATGCCAAATTGGATATAGGCCAGTAGTTAATTTTTTGTATCTGAATCAGGTTGAGCCTTGACCAGCTACATGGCTTTTCCCCCACAATGATGTCTGTTATGTGACCATGTGGGCCAAGATGTTTAGCGAACAAATGATCCCAGTGGCAGAGGTACAGACCTTTCTGCTCCAGTGATGCAATTTTTTGGACTCTGGGTCCGGAGGCGTTTGGGTTGGGTGAGAGTCTTCCAAGAGCTGCGGCGAGCACCACGGAGTCGGCCTTTGGTTGGTCCCCCAGGAAGGGTTAATCTTTCCAGGGTTTATACAATCTATCTGCCTTTCTAGGCATTGCGGATGTGGAGGACAACTTTTTCCAGGTGAGCCTGGTAACGTCTTGAAAGGGCTCAACTAGAGGAGGCATGACCAGTGGTTTGGGGCCTTTGGCACCCAGAAGTTTAGCCAACCTTTTCCCTTCCGGGTCCAACTCTTCCGCGTCCCATTCATATATGTTTTGGCTGTACCTCATTATATCTAGGAAAGATCATCAGGTAGGGATCTGGGAGAATCCTGTGGTCCTCCATACATGGATGACGGACGGCCAGTGGAAGAAGGAACAGTGGATGCCCTTTGTCTCCTTTTCCCCTTTAGGTGTTTCTTTAGGTGGGGTATCCAGTGGCCTGTACAGCAGGTCCCCTTTCACTGTATTCCACTATTAGCGGAATAGAGTCCCGATGTCCGCTAAGGGGATCGGGGGCATCAGGTTTTAAGGACCAGGTGTCGGTGGAGGACCGGGCCAGGACTTTGAGGTGTTCAGTGCTGGCGCCCACTCTGGGGAGGCCATACCCTTGCTGTATTTGGTTGTGGGTCGGGTTCCGTGTATGGGTGAGCAGTCGTCTCAACTCGGCATCTGGCTAAAGCCGAAAGCATCGCCAGGCTTAACGTCGCCTGCGGGAAAGCTGGGCTGCCTGGTTGCCAGGCGCAACTGCCTTTTATCGGGCGATGGGGCCTGCCTTCCGGTGAAGTCACCCGGCTTAGGGGCATTTGTCGCTGGCATGCAAGCTCCACTTAGCCAGTGGAGGAGGTGTCTGCAGGCAGACGTTCTCCTGTCACCTGATGGAGTTGTCTGACTTTCTGTGCCTATTGGACGATCCACTGGATTTACGGCCTGTCACCTTAGGCCTACCAGCGGGCAACTGCCCCTCCTGGGTCGACCCATGTGAAGTTTTATGGGGTCGGTGAGCCAGGGGGACCTGGGCGAGAGAGCGCCCTGGGGAAGAAGACTGCTCTCTGGGCTTGTCAGCAGAAGATGAGGGCATCTTCTTAGAACTGGTCCCAGCGGAGGATGTAGGGACCGACCCCGACTTCCCACCGGAGGCAGAGAAAGAAGCTCTCTCTGAAGATTTTGGGCAGGATTCTGACCTGGCCCTATCTTTTTCCCTCAAATGGTGTTTCTCCGATGACCTTTCTCTGTGGGGAGACTCCTTTGCAGGAGACGAAGAGCTGGATCCCGATGGGGATTTCCGCATGGCCGCTACTTTCTTCTCCAGGAGGTAGGCCTTGAGTGCTTTCGCTCTTCTTATCGTTTTATTGTTAAACTTTTTGCAGTGCAGACAGTCGTCGGGCCGATGGTCGGGGCCTAGGCAGATCAGGCAAGCCTCGTGGCTGTCTCTGGCCAGGATCAGTTTGCCGTACTGGCACTTTGACTTTCGCCGCGGTGGGGAGAATGAAGACGTGCAAATAACGATCTATCGATCGAGAAAAACTATTAGAAAACTGCTTTTACAAAGCGCCAAAAAAGGCAGTCGACTGCTAAGGCGAGGCGTCCATGGAGCCAAACTGAGCTGGTCGACGGCGGGAAAAGAACTGAGATGGTGCCGGGGGTCCACTCCCTTTATGCTATATTGGACATTGGGTGGAGCAGACATCAGGGACGGACCCCCGCCACAGACTGCTAGCTAGAAGATTTTTCCGTGGGGTCCTAACACCTAGCGGCATTAGTCCCAAGTGTAATACCTGCTGCAAGAGCTCCACCTCGAAGTCAGATCTTCCCTTTCCAAGACAGGGACAATGCGTCTCACCAGAAAACTCCAGGCCCTGCAGTGAGCGAGCAGAAAAGCAGCATTTTTTTGTTGAGTGGGGATGCAAAAAGGTCCAACTCTGGATGACCCCATGTGTCAAACAGGCCTTCTACGACCGAGGTCAGCAGCTCCCACTGGTACGTCCTGGACTGCGACCTGCTTAGTCTGTCTGCCAAGACGGTTTAGGTAGCTGGAACATGGACTGCAGACAATTCTATATCCTGTTCTAGAGCCCAGTACCAGACCCTCATGGCTTTCCTGCACAGGGAGTATGAATGAGTTCCCCCTTACTTGTTGATGTAGTGCGTCTGCACCAGTAGAAGGCCCAGGGACAGGTAGTCCTGAAAGGCTTGCAGGCCATACAAGGTGGCTCTCATCTCCGGGACGTTTATGTGGAGGGAACTCTCCACTGCAGTCCAAGTGCCCTGGGTCTGGTGAGGGCCCAGGTGAGCGCCCCAGCCCATTCCCCGAAGCGTCCGTGGTGAGGATTTGATGAGGGGAAGCACTCAGTAAAGAAACCCTTGAGAAGACTGCTGGGTTCCAACCACCACTGAAGCACTTTCCTTAATCAGCAAAGTGACTAGAACCTTCTGTTCTAGATCAGCTGTGCACTGATCCCACTGGACTCGTACAGTCCACTGGGGAATCCGCATGTGCAGCCTCGCCAGAGGGACTGTGACAACAGCTGCAGCCACAAGGCCCAGCAGCCGCAGGAATGTTCTGGTTCTCTCATACCGGTTGCTGTAAAGGAACCGAGCCTGTTCTATCAGGCGCTCAGCCCTGTCCTGGAGCTGCAAGGCCGTACCCTGGGTTGTGTCCAGTATGGCCCCCATGTACTGGAGACGTTGATAAGGATCAGAACTGATTTGGAAAGGCTGACTGTAATCCCCAGGGGATGGAACAGCTGTCTGGTATACACTAGGGTGCAACCGAGTTGCTCCCCAGACTGAGCTTTGAGTAAATCAGTCACCCAGGCAAGGGAAGACATACAGTCCCCCTCCCTTCTGAGGGCTGCTGCCACCAGCGCCAAGCATTTGGTAAAGACTTGTGGCGCAGAAGACAAGCCAAAGGGCAATGCTCTGAACTAGTAGTGCTCCCCCTGGAAGAGAAACCTGAGGTACTGACTGAGGGGAGTGCAGATCTTTATGTGCAGGTATGCATTCTGCATGTCCAGAGAGCATATCTAGTCTCCCTGGTGCAGCAGAGGCAGCAGGCCTTGGAGGGTTACTTACCCTTACTCATCTCTTCAATCTTTCCCTCACCACTGGATCCATTCCCTCCACTTGGAAAACAGCTCAAGTAGTTCCTTTACTCAAATCTGGTGATCCCATGGATCTCAATAATTACAGGCCCATTTCCATCCTATCAGTTCTGTCCAAGATGCTCGAAAAGTTAGTAAACTCACAATTAAGGGTCTACCTGGATAACAATAACCTCCTAAACACAGTACAATCAGGATTTAGATCAAGGCACAGCACCATTTCAGCCCTAGCCAAAGTAACCAACCGACTGGCAGACTGCTATGGATAAGAAGAATAGTACCTGTGCTGTGTTCCTGGATTTGAGCAAAGCATTTGACACAGTGGATCATGAATCACTGATCACCTCCCTTGGTTCAATAGGGTTGATTCCCTTCACTCAATTGGTTCAAGTGCTATCTATCAGACAGATCACAACTGGTAAAAATGGAAACTACCTATCCACTTTAAAACCACTGCTAAGAGGTGTACCGCAAGGCTCTATTCTTGGCCCCATCCTCTTTGCCATCTATATTAATAATATTGATGCTAACCTCACTCAATCAAACATCCATCTGTTTGCTGATGATACTGTGCTATATGTTAGCAATCCTTCATTGTCTAAAGCCTGTGAACTGCTACAATCTGAATTCTCCATCCTACAACACAACTTGCTGGATAAAAACTACTTCTAAATGCCAAAAACAAAAGCTATGCTCTTTTCCTCACAAAGTTGCTCTGCCACTACTCCCATCATCTACCACCCTACAACTAACCACATTACTTGAGAGAAGCTGGAATACGTTGATAACTTCAAATATCTTGGTATCTGGATTGATAACAAACTTGACTTTTCCGTATATATTGAGGAGCTACTAAAGAAACTGAGACAAAGGCTTGGTTTATTTTTAGAATAAAGCACTACCTCAACAGAGACTCCAAAAAGATTAATCCAGGCTTCATTCCTATCCTCATTGACTATGCTGACTTTCTGTATGGACACTGTTCACCCTCTTAAATAAACTGGACACCCTATACCACAGGTCCATCAGATTCATTACTGACCTTCCTTCAGCACCCACCATTGTTCCCTTTATAAGGCAGTTAACTGGTCATCATTACAACACAGAAGAAACAGGAATGCTGCAATTTGATTTTCAAAGCCTTATCAGGCAAGCTACCTACCACATCTCGGACTGTTTTACTCAAATCACTTCTAGGCCATACAACCTAAGGATCAGCAAAATTATCATTCTTAAGGTCCCTTGCCTGCACTCCAGCTTGGGAGGGCTGCATCAGCCACTCACTAGCAATTGTTTGAACTCACTCCAAAACCATGAAGCTAAATAACCTCCCACCCTTAATATCCTTCAAAAGATTATTCACCACCCTATTCCCAGAACTCTGCAACTGCTTCCACAAGGCCTAATTCACTACCCTATCTACCCCCTTTTTCTGCTCGTGTTTCTATATGCTGAAAACTCCAGTTCCCAGTCCCAAGATTCACCCTCAAAATGCCTGCTAGGTCCTATAATCTACATATTAACTATGATGCGCCAACTGCCTATTGTCTGACAGATTAAAAGTGTTAATGCCTTGTACATATGTATATTGTTATATACTAGCACTTATGTCATTGTATTTCTGTTTTTGTTACCCATGTCATTGTATTACTGTATATGATACCCTTGTCAATGTAATAACACTTGCACTTCTTGACCACTCAGGTCCATCTTGTAAATGAGCTATGCTCAATGATGTTCGCCTGATTAAATAAAGATTTTGATTGATTGATTGATTGATTGAGGGTTACCATCCTGAACTTCCTGTACTGGATGTAGAAATTCAGGTTTCTTATGTCCAGGATGAGTCACAAATCCCCCATGGATTTGGGGACTAGAAATAAATGGGAATAGAACATTCTGCTCTTCTGCTGCTCTGGGGCTGGTTCTATGGTCCTTTTCTGCAGCAGCATGCGAATTTCCTTCAACAACACTGGAATGCAATCCGGAGGGTAGCTTGAATGAACCGAAGGAAGCTCTGGAGGACACTCCAGGAGTTCTAGCATGTGGCCTTGCCTATGAACTGCAGGACCCAAACATCTGCTGTGACCTCCCTCCATCTGTCTAGGTGGAGGAAGAAGCAACCCCCTACCACCGCCTCCTGCAGAGCTGGAGGCTGGAGATCTGACCAGGAATCATGCTGAAGTAGGGCCAGCAGCCTAGGCTGCACCTCCACTTCAGGAGCCTTGCCGGTGGAGAAAAAAAGTGGTGGGTGGGGCTGTGGCTGCTCGGTGCTTGTCTGGCTGTCGGGCACCTATGTTGAGTCTGTGAGAGGCCCAATGAAAAGGCACTTTCTGGCCACTTCTTGGATGAGTATGGTAAAGGGAGTGAACCGAATGCAGGGCTCTCCCCAAGGCATGAAGGTCAGAAAGGATGTCCTGTACATCCTCCCCGAAATGCTTGTAGCCTCTGAAGGGGGTATTCAAGATGGACTGTTGTATGTTGATGGCAAAACTGGACACCCTGAGCCAAGAATGTTGTCTGAGACAAAGGCCAACTGCAGTTGCTCTAGCAGAGGCATCCACATCATAGGCTGTCCTCAAGAGGTGCCTCCCACATCAGCACCTGACTGGAGGGCCTTAAGCAGCTCCCGTCTTTGTGACTCCTCAGGAAGGGCCTGAGCCGCAGCCTCGCCCTTCTTTCAAAGGGTATTTTGAAACTTGACCATGTAGTTAATAACCCTGATGGCCAGTATGGAAGAGGTATAGGTCCTCTTACCCAGATGTTCCAGCTTTCTGGACTTCTTATCCAGGGAAAGGGAGTTGAGGTGCTGAGGTCTCTCAGACCCATCATGGACACCGTTTAGTACTACTGAACCTGCCCCTGGTGCTCTGCGAAGAAAGGCTTCCCTAAAGGAGCCTGGTATAATCTGTCTGCCTTTCTAGGCATTGTGGGAATCATATTTGGCCTGTACCAGGCAGCCATGGTGGAATCCTCAAAAGCAGCCAGCAGAGGAGGAGGAATGATCAGAGGGGGAGAATCTGGCAATTCCAGGTATTCTGTCAGATTTCTCTGGTAATATCCTGCAAACTCAGCTTTGAACCCCACAGTTGCTTGCAGCTGCCTCATTACTGAAATAAAGAGGGGGCATGGGGGCCTTGGGGAATATTTAGTGGAGTCCGCGCCCCCTGAAAAAAAACACAGGAGATGAATGGCTCCTAGGACCCACGTCCTCATACTCTTCATCAAGAGGAAGGAGATGCGGATTATGCTCATCATCATCCCTTGGCTCTGAATACAGCAGAGGAGATGGCGATGACCGAGGGCTTGAAGGGTGAGTGTGTGGACGGTGTTAGCACAGGAGCCGGCCTGGTAGGCCCCGGTGTTAATAGGTCCAGAGGGGGTGCAATGCGGTGCATGAACTACAAGAATGGGGAGAGCATGGTCTGGCCATCGATGGGAATCAGCAGTGTTGGAAACCCTAGCAGCGTTGACGGGGGTGTTAGCGGCAGCAGCGGTGCGGCCTACTGAATCGATGAGAGAGGATATGGCCCTCACGACGACAAGGCAGTCTGGGGTGTTGGCAGGGGAGATTGGAGTCTCGGTGTCGACAGGGAAGGCTGAATCCCTGGCTTCAACGGGGGATGCAAAAATCCCAGCATCGAGAGGCCATCACCGCCAAAGAGAGATCCAGTGGAACACCCAGACATATGCCCCTGGATCCGAATGGGCCTGAATGACAGGGGATGAAGTGTCAATGGGGCGTTGGGAGGCCCAACATTGAAGAGCCGGCACTGACCAAGGAGAGACCAGCGAGTGGTGCTGCCAAAGCTGACCCTGAGGAAAAGAGGGTGCAGGCAGCAGCGAGGGGTCGCCACCACAGCGGCCTTCCATTTCCACCCAGCAACAGCCGAACCTAAGCAGCAAATCAGAGAGTGTGTCGGGGAGGCCTTGTCCCTAGGCCTGTCTTTATGCCAGTGCATGTGTTTGCCAGCAGATTTGTCCCAGGCCTTGGAGGAGTGAGAGTCCGTGGATGGAGCTGGCGAGGCAGAGAAGCTTCTTTCCTGGAGCTCCTTCTCCATACGGACAACCTTCTGTTCCAGGAGGAAGTCTTAGAGGGCTTTTTGGCGGCGTTGCCAAGTGGCCTGTTTGAATTTTTGGCAGATCTCTCAGGCCTGGACGTCATGGTCGGTGCCGAGACAGTGGATGCAGGTAACAAGGTCGTCCTTGTCAGTGATCTTTTTGCCGCACCAGCAGAGTTTGAAAAGTTTCTCAGAAACAGCAGACAAACAATGAGAGGAATCACTTTTAAAAATTAAGTGATCAGTAACTAAGGTAAGAAAAATAAAAGAAGGGTGAAATCAAAGATTTGGCAGTGAACTGAAGCGGCAGTGTTCTCTGTGGAGTCTAATGTGTGATGGTGGAACGGCGGGAAACGAATCGAGGAGGGCGCAGGGCCAGCCATGTTTATATGGGAGAGACAACATTGGCCAACGTTGTCATCGTGGGTGACCCCTTGTAGACTGCTAGCTAGAAAGTTTTCTGTGTGGTCCTACTGCCCGATGGCTATAGTTCCAAAGGTGCGGCTTGCTGCAAGAGATATCCTCGTAGAAGATATACAGTACTGCTATGTATATTTCAAGGAACATTTTGGTAAATCTCACAGGCCTGGATGTCATGGTCGGTGCCAAGATTGTAGATGCAAGTGTCGAGGTCATCCTTGTCGGTGATCTTTTTGCCACACCTGCAGAGTTTGAAAAGTTTCTTGGAAGCGGCAGACAAACAGGAAGAATCATTTTCAAAAATAAAGTGATCAGTAACTAGGGCGAGAAAAACTGAAGGGAAAATCAAAGCTTTGGCAGAAAACTGAAGTGGCAGTGTTCTCCGTGGAGTCCAACACGTGATGGTCGATGGCAAGAAAAGAACTGAGGGCATAGGGCCGCCATGTTTATATGGGAGGGACGACGTTGGCCGATGTCATCGTCATGGGCGGCCTCTTGTAGACTGCTAGTTAGAAAGCTTTCTGAGTGGTCTTAGTGCCTGACTTCTGTAGTTCCATAGGTGTGGCTTGCTGCAAGAGATATCCTCAAAGAAGATATAACGTTATGTATATTTCAAGGAACATTTGACCTGGTAGAGCAAAGCAAAATATTTGAAAATTTACACTTGCTCTCACTCAGAAATGTATACATAAAGCATTTAGTATGCAATAAGACAAAACCAAGGTGTGTAATTATGGGGCAACAACTGCACGACTCCAGGATGTTAAGGCACGAGGCACTTAAACCGAGTGCTTTTACACACCAGAGAGCAAAGTGCAATTCCTCATAATTACATATCCCTGAAGTTCCTCACTGCACTTATAACAGGGTGAGAAAAATGACACACTAGTTTTTAGGCAAAAAAAAAAATGCCACACACTGTGTTAAAGAGCAACTGTCATGCTCTTTTTCAAACTTCTCCCCAAGAAACAAAGAAGCCTTACCTGCCCCCAAATCAAGCTGCTGCTAGTCTTTCTTTTTGTAACTGTCCCTATTTAGGAAAGGAAGGGATCGTGTTTCGGCTCAGTGGAGCCGAACAGGACCGATCCCTCCCACTTCCTGGTACCTCCGCAGACCACGATCCACCCCATGCTACGATTTGTGGAGTCGCTACATGGAGAGTGCGGGGGCATGCTCCACAGACATGACTGGGGCTGTTTTGTAAAGTTTAATTTTTGTTAGTTAAGTGGGGGCCTTAATTTCTTCCGAATGGCCATCTAGACAAAAATGTCCCCATTTATGTCTATGGAGCGCGCCCCCCACGCTCTTCATATAGTGACTTCACAAAACGCGGTAGCATGGGGGCGGATCGTGGTCTGCAGAGGTACCAGGAAGTGGAACGGATCAACGTGGCTCGGCTCCAAGGAGCCAAAATACGATCCCTTCCTAAATAGGGGCAGTTACAAAAAGAAAGGTCGGCAGCATTTGATTTGGGTGCGGGTAAGAATTCTGCATGCTTCTCAGGAGGCAGCATCGGGAAGGATGCTCTTTCATGCAAGTAAAATAGTACATTTATTGCAAGATATATAAAGTTGCAACTTTCAACAGTAAGGGTATCCTAGAACTGTAAATAATGACTGGCAGTCACGACTGGTACTTTAGGCACTGTAGAGTGTGGTGATTTGATCTGGTACATGGGTTCTTGGTCTGAAAGAAGTAAAGGAGTGCAATTATGATCTCATAAATACACTCCTTTACTGGTCTCATTTTATCTCACCTGGTTATATCTTGCTCTACATTCCGGTTCACCTAATTGTGGTTATATGGTTAAGTCACACAACATATTTATAAAACACCACACATCTTATAACTGCTACTTAAAGTCTTCTGTTGCAATAGTTGCTGTATTTCTGGAAGGCTGCAATTACTGTATCTGGTTTTCGACTTTTGCATTTTACCGAGGGGAGTTTAGCACCGCATATGTGCTACGATTCATTACCTGAATAAAATTGTGTTATTCTGTTAATTTACTGTAGTTACATATGGATAATATAGAAGCAGTAATTCCTGTACAACATTCAATATTGGCACTCTTGGTGAAATATTAACAAAATGTACCCACTCATTCCATCTTATGTACTGTGACTTTATGAGGAAGACTACAGTCTGAGAATTGCTGAGCTGACACCAGGTAACACATTCCCAGTCTGACCTCAGCCAATATACAGCCATATTCCAAGTCTTCAGCCAAGAAAAAAGCAGTACATTGTTCACTGATACTGAGGGGGTCAGAGCGGCTGCTTTTCATAATTCTTTGGTAATGGGGAAAGGTCTAATAGGCACAATGTCTGTTTTCAGAGGTGACCCGGGAGCACTGGGGAAGTTAAGTGACTTGGTCAGAGTCACATAGTATGTAAGCTGAAGCTGTGGGAGTCAAACCTGGGTGTCGGATGTACCAAGCTCATTCACAGCTTGCTACTCTAACCTCTAGGCTATACTGCCAGGCAGTGACATTTCACATTCAGTGGGTCTGAATGGCCTTTCCAGCACTACTGGTCAATATGGGTTGGGACCCAACAAGAACATTAACATTTCTTTCTCTCTTTTTTGTGAGATGCAAGATGGTTCTCAGTTACAAGACGAGCATTTCTGTGATCTGAATACAAGTGAAAAACGAAATGATAAAATACCTTAACAGAGGATTCTCGATGAGCCTCAGTTTCCTCTTTAGGCTTTCCATGTCTTCATACAATTTCAGTCCTTCAACCATTGAAACGTTATCTGCTTCTGAATCCAAGTCATGCTCCGCTATGCTATTTCGCAGAGACGTGAACTCCTTGTACTTGACCTCACACTTGGACAGCAGGTTGTGGTACTCGGCAACAAGCCCAGATGGTACACGATCTTCAAATATATCATAATGTCTTAAAATAAAGACCCACTGTATTAATTTCATAGTTTTATGAATTGTGGTCAACAGTAGACATTACAATTACTGTATTCTGATTAGTGAGGTTATGATAAGTATGTTTTGCAACAATATTGATAATTTTCACAGGTGTATGTGTGTAGAATATACACACAAGTGGTGAATAAATTAGGTAAAAAAAATCATGATCCTTCATGAAAGTACAGTTACACAAGAACTTACCGTAATAGTAGATCTTCAAGAGGAGCTCTTGCAGCAGGTAATACCATTAGGACTAATGCCGCCAGGTGTTAGGACCCCACAGAAAACTTGTAGCTAGCAGTCTGTAGTGGGGGACCAGCCCCAACGTCAGCTCCGCCCAACATCAGATGTGGTATAAAGGGGGCGGTCCCCTGGCGCCACCTCAGTTCTCCCGTCGGAGACCCGGCTGAAAAATACTGGAGAACCGGACAGGAACTCCCAACTCTACACATATGTAATAATACCGATTCCTGGGGGATAGAGGGTGGGAAAGTCACCTGCTGCAAGAGCTCCTCTCGAAGATCTACTGTTATGGTAAGTTCTTAGATAACTGTACTATCCAGCTTCAAGGGGGAGCTCTTGCAGCAGGTAATACCATTAGGACAGAGTCCCAAGCAGTGCCCAATGATAGGCTCAGGTCTGATTGAGCGGTGGAGAGTACCCAAAAACTGGCTGAAGTCTGAGTAACCTCAAGAGAGCAGGCCTTGCAGGATGGCTAGTCCAAAACCAGCTCTCCTCCTAGAAGCAATGTCTAGGCTGTAATGCTTGATGAAGGTGTGGACGGTGCTCCATGTTACTGCAGCGCAAATGTCTGCTGATGAAACATTTTTTTAAGGAGGCAAAAGAGGCAGCCATGGCCCTTAACAGGGCCCGGAAGGGGTTTGCCATGATGCTGTAACAAAAGGAAATACATAGATACATAGACAGTGTCGGCAGATAAGGGCCTATGGCCCACCCAGTCTGCCCATTTGAGCTTGTAAGTTCAGTTTGTTTTCCTAGAAGTGTGTTGCACCTAACCCCTGACCTCCAGAATTCCTTTATGTCTATCCCATGCATTCTTAAATCCCCTGATTGTTTCAGCCCCCACCACTTCCTCTGGCAGGGTGTTCCACTTGTCCACCACCCGTTCTGTGAAGAAATTCTTTCTCATGTTTCCTCTGAATCGTCCCTCCTCCAACTTCATCCCATGCCCTCTAGTCCTGGAACATCTTTTCGCTTAAAAATAGTGTTTTCCTGCACCCTGTTCCTCCCTGTAAGATACTTGTATGTCTCTATCATATCCTCTCTCCTCCTCTCCTCCAGGAGTACATGTTCAGTTCCTTCAACCTGACTTCATAGGACCTGTGATGCAATCCATGCACCATCTTTGTTGCCCTCCTCTGAACCTTTCTACCCTGTCTATGTCCTTACGTAGGTATGGTCTCCAGAACTGTACACTGTACTCCAGGTGGGGCCTCACTAGTGTCTTGTATAGCAGAATTATGACCTCCTTTTCCTGCTGGTAATGCCCCTGCCTATACATCCCAGCATCCTATTTGCTTTACCTGCTGCCTTGTCACACTGTTTCCTACCTTGAGGTCATTAGAGATGATAACCCCAAGATCCCTTCCTGCTTGGTGCATGCTATATCCTCACCCCAACTGATATATTGTGCCAGGTTTTTGTGCCCCATATGCATTATCTTGCACTTCTTTGCATTGAATTTCAACTGCCAAACCCCTGACCATTCTTCAAGTTTCTGCAGGTCGCTTCTCATTCTGTCTACACCCTCTGGTGTGTCTACTCTGTTACAGAGCTTTGTGTCATCAGCGAACAGTGAAATTCTGCCTTCTAGGTCCTGCGCCATGTCACTGATGAAATACAGTGCACCAGCCAACGGGCTAGTGACTGTTTGGAGACAGGAGCTCCTGTCATCAGTTTTGCAAAGGAGACAAACAACTGGTCCATCTTTCTGGAAAGCTGAGTCCTGTGGAGGTAATACATCAGGATTCTATGGACATCCAAGGTGTGCAACAGTGTTTCACCTTGGTTTATAAACTCAGGGTAACAAACCGGAAGGTTGATGTCCTGGTTCAGAGTCGGTACTGACACTACCTTTGGTAGAAATTTAGGGTTCATATGCAGGGTCACCCTGTCCCTGTGAAAGACAATGTAAGGCTCCGTACACATCAATGCCTGAAGCTCGGAAACCCTTCGAACGGAAGTAATGGCAACTAAAAGAAGCGTTTTCCATGAAAGAAAACATAGCTCACAAGTCGCGGCTGATTCGAAGGAAGGGAGGGTGAGCTTCTCGAGAACAAAAAGGCTGGAGGCAGTATAGTGCAGTGGTCTAAGGCTCTGAGCTACAAATCTGGTGACATCCGGCAGACCAGACCTGGGTTTGAATCCCACAGCTTCCACTTGCATACTGTGTGACCCTGAGCAAGTCACTTAACCTCCTTGTGCTCCCAGGTCACTCCTGTAAAAAAGCTTTCAGCTTAGTGTGCTATACCTGGCTAAACAACTAAATAAATATAATAAATAAATAAAATAAATAAGCAAATCCCAAAGAGGGACAGGGTCCCTCCTG
Organism: Neoceratodus forsteri; assembly: GCA_016271365.2. Lineage (NCBI taxonomy): Eukaryota > Metazoa > Chordata > Ceratodontiformes > Ceratodontidae > Neoceratodus > Neoceratodus forsteri. The sequence goes on along the minus strand of CM028130.1, from coordinate 1,631,244,368 downwards.
TGAGGTCTGATGTGTAAGACCCCTCTGAGAAAGGTCTTGCAGACATTCAGTTGTGTGAGTTCTCTCCCCAAAGGGTTCATGATATGCGGAGACCACACACGTGCACCTTGATGGATGAGTAGCTTAGCCCCAAGTCCAATAGGTGGAGAAGACAGTCTACCACATGCTTAACCAGACAATCCAGGGGATCTAGGGCATGGGCAGTTGCCCATAGACAGAAACTCTTCCACTTCATAGCGTACGTAGCCCTAGTGGAAGGTTTCCTCGCTACCATCAAGACCTCTGCCACCCTGCTTGACACTCCTAATCTCCCCTCTGCTAAGACTGTAGAAGCCAGGCATGCAGGTGAAGAGTATGCAGAGCAGGATGGACGAGTGTCCCCCGCTCTTGTGAGAGCAAGTGGGTGGAGAGGCAACTGTACTGGGGGTTCTGATGACAGTTGTTGAATCAGCAGATACCAAATCTGACGAGGCCATAGAGGAGCTATGAGGATCATCCTGGCTCCTTCCAACTGCAGTTTGAGCAGTACTCTCTGAATGTACTCTCTGTAACAGAGTAGACACACCAGAGGGTGTAGACAGAATGAGAAGGGACCTGCAGAAACTTGAAGAATGGTCAGGGGCTTGGCAGTTGAAATTCAATGCAAGGAAGTGCAAGATAATGCATTTGGGGCACAAAAACCCTGGCACAATATATCAGTTGGGGGGTGAGGATATAGCATGCACCAAGCAGGAAAGGGATCTTGGAGTTATCATCTCTGATGACCTCAAGGCAGGGAAACAGTGTGACAAGGCAGCAGGTAAAGCAATAGGATGCTGGGATGCATAGGCAGGGCATCACCAGCAGCAAAAGGGAGGTCATAATTCCACTATACAAGACACTAGTGAGGCCGCACCTGGAGTACACTGTGCAGTTCTGGAGACCTTACCTACGTAAGGACATAGACAGGGTAGAGAAGGTTCAGAGGAGGGCAACAAAGATGGTGCATGGATTGCATCACAAGTCCTAGGAGGACAGGTTGAAGGCACTGAACATGTACTCCCTGGAGGACAGGAGGGAGAGAGGGGATATGATAGAGACATACAAGTATCTTACAGGGAGGAACAGGGTGCAGGAATGCACTATTTTTAAGCGAAAAAGATGTTCCAGGACTAGAGGGCATGGGATGAAGTTGGAGGGAGGACGATTCAGAGGAAACGTGAGGAAGAATTTCTTCACAGAACGGGTGGTGGACAAGTGGAACACCCTGCCAGAGGAAGTGGTGGGGGCTGAAACAATCACGGGATTTAAGAATGCATGGGATAGACATAAAGGAATTCTGGAGGTCAGGGGCAACAGACTTCCTGGAAAACATAAACTGAACTTAAAACTTAAACGGGCAGACTGGGTGGATATATAGGCCCTTATCTGCCGACCACTGTCTATGTATCTATGGTAATGAGGGGAAGGAGGGAAGGCGACAGAAACCTCCTGTCCAGGAGAGGATAATGCATCTCGCCAAAACCCGCCAGGCCCTGGAGCGTGCGAGTAAAACTTTTGCAGTTTGGCGTTGCATGGGGACGCAAAGAGGTCCAACTCTGGACAGCCCCAACGACTGAATAGGTAGTCTGCGACTTCTTGAAGAAGTTTCCACACATGACACAGAGACAGAGGCGGAGACTGTCGGTGAGAACATTCTGGACCCCTGGAAGGTGCACCGCTGTGAGGTCTACAAGATGTTCTACTGTCCACTCCCACATTCTCATGGCCTCCCTGTAAAGGGGATAAGAATGAGTGCCCCCTTGCTTGTTGATATAGAAGACTACTGGTGTGTTGTCTATCTGCACCAGGAGAGGACCCTGAAAGAGCTGGTCTCAAAATGCCTGAAGTGCATTCAGAATTGCTCTCATTTCCAGAACACTGATATGTAGAGAGAGTTCTGTGGGAGACCAGGACCCTAGAGTCCTGTGGTCCCCTAAGTGGGCCACCCCCCCCCCCATCCTGTCAATGAGGCATCTGTTGTCAGGATTTGAGACAGGGTTGGTCTCCGAAAGGAGATTTCTCCCTCTAGATTTGCTTGGCAGAGCCACCAGTCGAGGGAGCGACAGACTGCCCGAGAAACCCAGATCTGTTGATCCAGGTCATCCACCACCTGGTCCCATTGGACCCCGAGGTGCCATTGAAGGACCCACATGTGCAACCTGGCGAGGGGGACTGTAGCTATGGCGGCTGACATGTGTCCCAGTAGCTGCAGAATAACTCGTGCAGGGATAGAGGAGGCTGCTTGCACTCTGCTCGCCAAGGTCAGCAAGCATTCTACCCTGTCCAGGGGTAGAAAGGCTCTCCCTGCACGGTGTCCAAAATCGCCCCTATGAATTGCCTCAGGTATTTAGCCAGCATCCACCGCTTGGGATCCAGGTCCTCTGTCTCCCATTCATTGGAGGCCTGGATGTGCCTCACGACGTCCATGAAGGTAGGGTCATCAAGAGATGACCTGGGAGTCTCCCAATTGTCAGGAGACATAGGGCGAGCCTTGGGGTCAAAACTATCCAAGCCCAAGGACTCCAAGCTCTCACTAGAGTCCACTGAACAGGCAGAGCTAGAGTGATGGTGGGCATGGGCCCAGCGACTAGCTCAGTGACAGACAACCCTTAGACCGAAGTCAGCTAGAGGACAGACGACTGTGGTGGCTCGAGGAGCGCGAACACCTGCAGTGACGCCGTCCTCTGCGAGAGGGTTCATGTGGTATCATCAGGCTGGGTGTATGATCTTTTGGTGGTGGAGTCTGAAGTCTGGGCTCCAGATTCCCCTCCTCAAGGGATTCTAGGGTTGGACCCGGCACCACCGTAATCGGCTCTTTTGTTGGGAGTAGGTCCTATCTTGACCCAACTCCACCAGAACGAGAACAGCTCCTGTATTTCATCTTTGGTAAATTCTGGAGCAGATAAACCACCCAGGGGTTGCGTGGCCGCCACCGGCTTACCTGGCATCACAGCAGCCATTGTCAGGGTGACCGGCAACCAGGGTGGTGGAACAGTAAGAGACCAGGCTGGACGAGAAGGGGTCGCCTGATGTCCGCAGTCGGTCAGCAGAGATCTCTCTTGAGGGGAGTTCACCTCTATAGGGGACCAGAATGAGCCAGCGATGAAGAGGGCGACTCCCGGGTCGACGTCTGAGCAGGCATCCCTGCAGCTGATGGCGGCTTCGATGAGGAGGAGGAGGCCATGAGCCTGAGAGGTGTCTGGGGTGAAGTAGCCGCAGACCGGGACAGAGGTGTCGGGGTTCGAACGGGACCAGACGCCTGCCCCTGACGGCGGGACTGGTCCAAGTCTTTGGACGCCACCTTGAGCTTCATGCATAAGCTGATCCATAAACTTACCCCTCCCTGGCTCGGTGAGATTATTCGACTAAGACAAGCCACTCGAGCCCTATGATCCGCCTCCCTCCCCCTTCTCATTCGGCCTAAGCTGCAACTAGCTGTTGCTTGTAAGTCCTTCTCTTTTGCAGCACTGTCTGACTGGAACTCCCTTCCTCCCTCCATCCTGTCTTGTCCCTCTCTTCCTAAGTTCCACATCAATCTGCTCTCTGCACCTGCAGCATGCTGCTGCTTTGCCAACACCTGCCCTTCTCCCACCCTGCTTTAACTTTCCGCCTCTTCCTGCCCATCCCCTGCTCCAGGCTCCTCTCCTTGCCCTCTGTCCCCACCTTATGTGACACTTGTCTGTCCCAAAGTGCCTCTCATACCGATCGGCCTGTGTCCTCATTTTTGACATTGTCCTGGTATATGTGTAACTGTTCTGAAAATACCTAGCTTGTTATCTGTAATATTATGCTGCTACCTTGCCTGTATTTTACGGCGCTTTATGATATTTTAATTTGCCTGTCTATTTTAACTGTGATGTGTCTATTACTGTAACTGTCTCACTGTGGAATTGCTCTGTGTTGTACTTGCTTTGTGTTGCACTTCCGGGTCAACCCTGAAAAAGGGACTGCAATTGTCTCAGTAGTCTAACCCGGTTACCAAAATACAAATAAAAAAATAAAATCAATTGGTCTCACACCATCCCCCCAACCATCTGTTGAATTCCTCTATTCTTTGCTTCCTAGCAGTACTTTCCTAGGGACTGGAAGAACCTCAGAAAAATGCTACTGATCTTCCTGTTTCACTGCAGATTTTTACAACCTCCTTGAACCTGTCGTACATCTCCTCTACCCTACACCCGTCCAGGTTGTTTGTACCCAGGTGTACTACTATGTGAGGTTTTTCCTATTCCCGCCCCACACTTGGGTATAAACTGCCCCACCCATGTGTGGCTTTTCCTTGCACCCCTGCCTCCCCATCTTACACCTTTCAATACTGAGTCTTCCAGTATGACTACTCTCTCCCCTAATGCCTGCCCTCCTCCCATGTTGTACCTTCCTTCAGTCAACTGTCCACAGTCAGGAGCCCCCCCTCCCCCATTTCCTGTCTCCTCCATCACCCTGCTTATCCCTTGCGATACCCCCCCCTTTGGCCTCCCCCTTTCCCTCCATGCCTGGACCACCCCTTTTCACTCTATGACCCCACCTAGCTGCTCACCCCTACCCTTCATTGTCTCCTCTCCATCCCCTATTGCCCCTTCTCCCTTGCCACTGCTACACTGGAACATCTCTGCTTCACCCCCTAATACACCACTACCCCCCCTCTAGTGTGCATTACACTATCGTGTTCCATGACCTCCCCTCCTGCTACCTGTTCTTTCAATATGGCCAGCACTGAGAACCTGTTCCTAGACCCCCCCCCCCCATCACCAAATCATCTTGAGTTTCTTCTGTTGCCCCACCCTGTATCCTCTTTCCATGTTCTGGTTCAGATCCCTGCCTCCCCCTGCCCCTATTCATTACGACCTTTCCATCCCGGTGCCCCCAGGTCCTTGAGGTGTTGCTGCTCCTTGACCCATTGGTTTCCTCCCTTGTTCTGTCCTAAATCTACCCGTTGTGCTGTCTGGAGGAGCTATCTTCTGTTCTCTTGGCCAGATGCTCTCCCCAACCTCTCCAGCCCCCTCAGCTCCCATTACAGCCACCTTACTTCCTCCCTATGCTTCAGGACCCTCTCGCTAGTAAGTATTGGCCGATTCATTTCAGGGACTCCCTTGGCGGACGCTTTGATGCTGCTTTCTGGCATGGACCTGCAGTACTCTAGTGAATACTAAGCAAAAGTAGTCATTCAGGATGGCAGCCTTTTGCTCAACCTTCTTTCTCCATCACCTTACCCCTCAACTAGGTGTGCAATGTCCCCTTTTTCCTTTTTTTCAGTACATCTAAAAAAAAAAAAAAACACTTTCTCCATTCTTGACCCCCTCCACGATACGGAGCTCCATAGTTCCGTGTCTGCTTTCATCTCCCTGACAACCCTCTTTGCCTCCCTATTTTTCTGTATCTAATCCTCCCTTTCTGCCTCCCCCTGCTTTTCCTTGTATTTATAGAAGGCCATCTTTCTGGCCCCAACTGCTTCCCTGACCCTAGCTGAGAAACACAGCAGTCTCAAACTTTTTTTTTTTCCAAGATATCCTCATCTTTGATGCCTCAGGGATGGCTCCCTTTATTACCCCATCTCTCCTCTACCCCCCTTATGTCCTCCATCCCCAACTTATCCCTGACCAGTTCCCTCAACCTATCACAGTCCGCCTTGCTAAAGTCAAGTACTTTTGTTCTTGACTGTGGGTTGCTGGCCACAAGGGCGAATTCAAACCACAGAGTTATGGCTGCTGTTCCTTAGCGACTCCCCTACTCCCGCAGCACCCACCACCTCAGAGTTGGTGAGCACCACATCAAGCTGCTTAAAGTGATAGGCCGATGAAAACACTGATGCAGTTAGAATGATGTGGTTCTAATGTAGCAACCATTTTTTAAATATAGGCAATATACTGAGTTCCAGATAGTCATCAGGCACACACCTTCCTGACGGACTTAGTTTAATTAAAATTCCAAGATGCGCCAGCCCAGTAGCGCTGAATGCCACACTTCACGCCGCACCGGCGACCCGGGAATGGACTCGAAGCACCAGGAGCTGGCAGGGGGAAGGAAGGATCGAGCATCCCACGACAGCTCTCCTTCCTTCGGGGAAGGTGAGGGCCATGCACCGCACTAGTAGTGACACCCAGCAGAGACTGGGTGTTCCACGATCACGGGGGCATATATTGAAGTGCAGCGGGTGGTGGCATGTTGGTGCAACGCCATTGGACGTCCAGCTCCTCACTGGGTTAAGTAAAAAACAGGAGGGAAAATGCTGAGTGGGCGACCTGTGGCTGATGACCAGCCTCTGCGCACCGAGTCTACTAGGCATCTTCGGCAGTTCCTTGCCACAGGTCCCGTGGGGATGCCATCATGGGCCAGACAGTCCGATGGGCGTATAATCCAGTACACCGGGTCGACGCCAGGGTTGGGTGCGTGGAGGTCGGGTGGGAGCTGCTCCAACCAAGGAGATAAAAAGTGCTATGTTAAAAAAAAAAAATTCCAGGATGCCCAAGTTATGAGTAGATTATATTCTTTATTCAAGCAGCTTTGAAAGCGAGTTCTGTGTGCATTCTGAATAATAAAGATGCAGTATATACACTCTATTATGAAACCATTTGGCAACTGCACAGAGATTGAAAACATAACAAAAAGTGCTGAGAGCAGGACATGTGGGAAAAACTGCTTCTCAGCTAACCCTGCAGCCTGTAGTGCTCTTCCCCAATCCCTCAACAGATGGCGGACACAAACTACTAGTGCACAATAGGGAGGCACAGGTGCACATGCTAGGGAGGCAAAGTCAGGATTAGCTTTGCTCTTACTTTTCTCAACGGCACAGAATACGAACCCCTTCACCCATGATGCACAGTGTACTTCAATTCAAGAAGTAGGTCAACAAGTAAGACGGGAAAATAGTTATGTTAGGTCTCAAATTTCTTAAAACATCCGAAATTTAATACAGGATTTCACTTATGCATGATTGTACATATCTCAAATCTGAATTCCACAAGACTCTCATACACGCGCCATGCTAGAAATGTGTTTGCATTATTAATTTATTGACCCAAAATACCACTACTGAGATACAACATCTGTCTTGTAGCGGGATCCTGCTTCCACGCTTTTATTTAATTCCAGTTGGGATGACTGAAGCACAAGGAGGACAAATGATTAACTCTAGGTAGCACAGCAAGTCTGTAGCCAAGCTGGGATTCAAACCAGGATCAAAGTCCTCCACTGTTTTCATTAGCCTAAACTTCCTCTCAGTGTTTTTCAAACGACATAAGAAGCTTCTAAAAATAAACTAAACTAATGTTCATAGATCTTAATATCCTTAATATTTAAGACTAATACTATTTCTGCTGAATATAAAATATAATTAAAAGATTTGTTCTGATATGTTAGATGTGCAATATGTCTAATAGTGTGGATTTTATAATTGCAGACTGGGCTCTGGAAGGGCGTTTTTTAAAAATAAAATTTGATGATTTGATGATGATCCTAACACTACAGTGAAGCAAATAGTTGCTTTAATACAAATAATTTCATGTTGGCTGAAAAATACACAGGTATAGTAGTTCTTGCTGCAGCCATGCATGCAGATGGAGGGACTTCAGGACCGGATGGCCCAGTGTCCCCTGCTTCTGCAACAGTACACCCCCTGCATGAGGGCAGAGGTACTGGGGGCTCCACTGTCACCTGTGGCAACAGAAATGACCAAATCTATCAAGGCCATAGGACAGTAATGAATATCAGAGTTGCCACTCCATCTTTAGCTTGAGTAGTACTCTCTGAATGAGCGGAAAGGGAGAAAAGGCATACAGAAAACTCCCTTTCCAGGAGAAGGACAATGCATCTTGCCAGAAAACTCTAGGCCTTGGAGCAAGCGAGCAAAAACGCGGCAGTTTTGTGTTGTGTGAAGATGCAGAAAGGTCCAACTCTGGATGACCCATCTTGCAAAAAGACAGCTGACCACCATGGTCAGGTGCTCTCACTCGTGCATCCTGGACCGAGACCTGCTTAGTCTGATTGCCAAGACATTCTGGACGCCTGGAACAAGTACCACTGACAGTTCTAGACTGTGTTCCAGAGCCCAATACCGAACTCACATTGCTTCCCTGCACAGTGGGTATGAATGAGTCCCCTGGTTTGCTGATGTAATGCATCACATTGACGTTGTCCATCTATATTAACAGAGGACCTGGGGACAAGTGTTCCTGAAATGCCTGGCGTCCATAGAGGACTGCTCATCTCCAGGACATTAATATGCAAAGCATGCTCCACCTGGTTCCACGTGCCTTGTGTCTGAAGAGGCCCCAGGTAGGCTTCCCACCTGGATCCCGAGGGGTAGAAATCAGGAATGGGACGCCCTTGCACAGGTTACTGCATTCCATCCACCACTTCAGCACTCTGCGCAAGGGAGACGTTACTAGAATCATTTGTTCTTGGTTGTCTGTTAATTGGTTCCACTGGACACTCCGAGTTCACTGTGGGATCCGAACGTGCAGCCTGGCCAGTGGCACTGTGACAATGGCCGCCGCCATAAGACCCAGAAGGCGTAGAAATGTCCTTGCTGAGACATAACGGCGGTCATTTAACAATTGTGCTTGTGCGACCAGTTGTTCTGCTCTGACCAGTGGCAGAAACGTAGAACCTTGGGCCACATCCAAGACTGCCCCTATGTACTGAAGGTCTTGGCAGGATATCAGTACAGACACTGGTATGTTGACTGCCACCCCCAGAGTAGCGAACAACTGTCTGGTTCAAGCCAAGGTCTGCACTACTCGGTCCCTGGAGTGGGTTTTTAACAGCCAGTCGTCCAGGTAAGGAAACACACACAGGCCTTCCGCCTGCAAGGGGCTGTTACCACCACTACTGACAAGCACTTGGTAAAGCCTCATCGTGCAGAAGACAAGCCAAAGGGCAATACACTTGAACTTGTAATGCTCCCCCCGGAATAGGAACTGCAGATATTTCTTGGGAGGTTTCCTGATTTTGATATGGACGTAGGTATTCTTCATATCCAGGGAGCATAGCCAATCCCCTTTTTGCAGCAGGAGGAGAGCACCCTGTAAAATGACCATCCATAACTTCTTGCATATTATGAAGAAGCTGAGGTCCCTGAGGTCTAAAATAGGACGGAGATCCCCAGTCCATTTGGGAACTAGGAAGTATCTGGAGTAAAACCCTGTGGGCCTCTGTTGAGGAGGCACAGGTTCTATGGCTCATTTTTAAAGCAGGGTCTGTACTTCCCCCTGCAACAGGGCCAAGTGTCCTGTTGGGTATGCAGTCAGAAGTAGTGGATGGTCTGAAGGATTGTCCAGAAACTCCAGAACATGACCCTTCTTTATGATCTCCAGGATCCATTCGTCCGTAGTGACCACCCTCCACTGATTCAGATGGAGGGAGAGATGACCCCCTACAACCACCCCTGAAGGTAACGGTGGTTGGGGGTGTATGAGAAGTCATGCTGAGCCCGGGGGAGGGGAGCAGAGCCCCCAGCTCCACTACCTTTAGGTGCTTTTGTATAGGCAACCTAGGGTGTCGAGGGGGACTGGCAAGGCCCCCCGCACCTCTACCCAGCTGTTGGTAGGTCTGACAGCAACCTCCGACTGCAGAAGGGCAAAAATCACCCCTGCACTTACTTCTGCCTGGGGTATGGCACAGGGATTTCACCGGCTTCACAGTTTTGTCAAATGACTAAAGACTGAATGGTATCCTGTGATAATCGCGAGTCAAAAATCGCAACTACAAAATCAGGCATCGAATATGGCAAAAACATAATTGGCAACTGCACAATAACAGCGCCTAGACAGAAGAGCAATTTTGGCTGTACAGGGATAGTTTAAATCACGATCGAGGAGCACGTAAACAAAACCCCAGTACTGCTCCCGTTCCCTGAGAACTAAAAAAGAAACGCTTTATAATCTCCGGAGTAAAAAATGGCATGCTCACCCAGTCTCTCCTTGCAGCTAAGGACCTGCACACTCTAATTCATTTAAATAATTTTAACCCCGGAGCATTTAAACAAAACGTGCACTCTCCCCCACCCCTAGAAACACAGAAATTGTCGGCAGATAAGGACCACTAGGCCCATCCAGTCTGCCCGTAGGCCCTATACATTGTACGTGGCCGCTGACCCTATATAATCAATGACTTTTCATCACTCCCTCCCCTCTCAAGCTTCCCTTGTGTCTGTCCCAGGCCTGCTTAAACCCCTCCACTGTGCTTGCCCCCATTACCTCCTGTGGCAGACTATTTCAAGCGTCGACTACCCTTTGTGTAGAAAAACATCCTCACATTACCTCTTAATCTACCCCCTTCCAATTTCATATTGTGCCCCCTTGTTCTAGTACTTTTTCTACACTGGAAAAGGTCCCCCACCTGCACCTTGTTTATGCCCTTGAGGTACTTGAAAGTTTCAGTCATGTTCCCCCGCTCTCTCTTCTCCTCCAGTGAGTACATATTGAGGTCCCTTAGTCTTTCCTCATACGTTTTATGATGCAAGCCATGTCGCCCTTCTCTGGATAGCCTCCACCCTGTCTATGTCCTTACACATGCGTGGTCTCCAGTACTGCATGCAGTACTCCAGGTGAGGCCTTACCAGTGTTTTATACAATGGCATCAACACCTCCTGTCTCCTGCTAGTAATACCTCTGCCTATGTATCCCAGCAGCCTTTGTGCACTGCTTTGATACCTTAAGGTCATCAGAGATGATAACCCCTAGGTCCCTTTCCTCTTCGGTGACAGTCAGCTCCCCCACCTGTAGTTCTCCCCAGGGTTCCCTCTACCCAGGTGCATAATTTTGCACTTCTTTGCACTGAACCTCAGTTGCCACCACTCCAACCACCTTTCAAGCTTCTCCAGGTCCCTCTTCATTTTCTGCACCCCTTCTGGAATATCCACCCAGCTGCAGATCTTGGTGTCATCTGCAAAGAGGCTGACCTTTCCTTCCAGCCCCTCTGCAATGTCACTAATGAAGACATTGCCTAGTACTGATCCCTGCAGTACCCTGCTGGTCACCCCCTCTCCCCAGATTGTACCCCATTTACCACCACCCTTTGTCTCCTGTCTGTTAACCAGTTCCTAACCCAGTTCACCGCCTTGTCTCAGATGCCCGGACTACCCATCTTGTTAATCAGTCTTCTGTGTGTGATGGTGTCCAAGGCTTTGCCAAAATCTAGGTAGGCTACATCTACCGCCCCTCCCCGATTTACTTCCCTAGTCACTCAATCAAAAAAATCTATCAGATTCGTTTGACATGACCTTCCTGCTGTGAATCCGTGTTGCCTCAGATCCTGAACACCACTGGATTCCAGATGCAAGGCATAAAAATAAGTGGGTTTGCACCGAAATTTGCGACCCAAGAATCAGGAAACGCAAGTCAAATGTGGCAATGATTAGCAGAGTCATTGCTAATCATTGCCAACTGGCCCTGGGTCCTTTCAAAATGCCCTTTTGGGTTTTTTGGGCACATGTTGCTTTAAATTTTTGTTTGTTTTTCCCCTACTCCTCCCCCGCACCATGCCCAGTCTCTCCCGATAGGCCAGCTGCTTCTGCTCCCCCAACCCCCAACCAGTGTATGCATGGGAGAATCATGAGAACGTATTCTTGGAGTACGTCACCCCAGCAAGCAGGTGCAGGACTTCCAATAAGAGATGAAAAGGTAAGTTCCAGTCACTTTTTTCCATTTACTCGACTTTTTTTTTTTTTTCCAGGTGGCATCCAGTATTTAATGTTCTGTTGTTTTGCAGGGAGGAGCATCACCAGCAGCAGGTTGTGGGTAGTGAGAGGAACCGCAGGCCAGCGAGGAGCAGAGGAGGCCAAGCAAGAGAGGACCTGGCTGGGACCAGACAGGGCAGGCATCGTGGCGTGATGCAGATTCAGCGCCAGAGCACGTGGCTCAGCAGCAGAGCAGACCCGACAATCTGGAATCTCCAAAAAAGTAAAAAAACTTTTCATTTTATGTTCTCGGGGATCCTGAAGGAGGAGTGAACTACAGAAGGGGCATGAACTGAGCAGTGGCACGACTCTGGCGGGGCGGCTGGGTAGAGCGGGCACGCTTGTAGATTCTGGCCTGCAGCTGAAAGGGGGGGGGGGCGCGCTGCAGATGATTGGGGGATGCTGGGCTGAACAAGCAGATCGAGACATTAAGTGTTGTGCCCTGCAAGTTGCAGTGATGGGGAAAGTCATTTAAAAGTAAATGTGCCCGCTTTTGCAGAGATCATAAGGAAAAATTACTCATCTTAGTAATTATATTTCTTCTAATGGATTCTTGCTGTATTCTGACTATTGCAGCGATTCCCAACCTTTGAACTGCCCCGGGCAACTAAGGGTTAACTTTCCAAGCAGGGCATGGAATGCTGAGCTCGAGCTCTGTTGAAGTCTCTATCTGGAGTGTTTTGAACCTAAACCATCAGATTCTTACGAGCCCAACTAAACTAAAAATTCTATGTGGAAATTGTAAAAATTCTAGTAGCCAACTGGCTGAAAAGTTTCGGATTCCCAAGAAAGACTCAAGTCAGGAAACCCAAAAACTAAACCCAGTGTACTGAAAAAATAATAAATAAGCACCCAAACAAAAGGAAGGAGGGTGCCAGCAAATACACCCCTGGGGTGCATCACTGCACCTGCCCACCCACTTCCCGAAAACAGGTTCCGAGGGGGGAGGCAGTGAGTAAAGTCAGAATACAGCAAGACTCCATTAGAAGAAACAACATTACTAAGGTGAGTAATTTTTACTTCAAACAACATGAAGTCTTGCTGTATTCTGACAATTTGCAGACTACCAAGCAATATCTCCAAGGAGGAGGGACAGAACCTACTATGGGAATAGGCTCTGAAGTACTGCTGTGCCAAACCGAGCATCACTCCTAGCCTGGATAGCCAGAAAGTAATGCTTGGTAAAGGTATGGACTGTTTTCCAGGTGGCTGCTTGACAAATCTTTAGGAGAGGGATATCCCTGGCAGCAGCCAGGGAAGCAGCTGTACCTCTTGTGGAATGAGCCCTCAGGCCTGAGGGTGGAGTTTTTCCCAGTATTGTATACAACACACAATCCACCTGGCAATAGATCTTTTGGTGGCAGGTTTACCCCTTTCCTACTTCTCCATAAGTGAGGAACAACTGGAGGGAGTCAAACCTGTGACCCTTGGTACGCTCTATGTAGCAACTAAGGACTCTTTTGACATCTAAACTGTGTAGCCTCCTTTCTCCTGAGGAAGAATGCTCAGTGAAGAAAACAGGGAGAGACAGACTGGTTTAAATGGAAGTCTGAAACCACTTTGGGCAAGAACCTTTATTTGTTCTAAGGACCACTTTATCCCTATGAAAGGAGATAAAATCAGGTTCCACTGACAGGGCTTGAAGTTCACCGATACGCCTGGCAGAGGTAATGGCTACCAAGAACACAGTTTTCCAAGTCAAGTACTTAAGCTCTGCTGAAGACATAGGCTCAAAGGGGGGGTTACATAGGCTGAGCAATGCAAAGATTCAAATCCCAGGCAGGGGCAGGGTCTCTAAAGCGGGGATTGGTGTGAAACAACCCTTTAAAAAATTTACAGAACACAGGATGGGAAGATAGTGAAGGCGGCTTCCCCACAGACAAAAAAGCAGAAACAGCTGACAAATGTACCTTGAGAGTAGCTGGTCTGAGGCCTAGGACATTAAGATGGACCATATAATCCAGAACCGTAGGCAATTCAGCAGTGTCTGGAGAAATATTCTGCTTAGAACGCCAAATGCTGAATCTTTTTCCATTTGCAGTTATAAGTCTTTCTGGTGGAGGGCTTTCGAGAAGCCTTGAGGATGTCCAGAACCCCTTGGGAAAGATGCAGATCTGCAAACTAACTCTTCAAGAGCCGTGCCTTGAGATTGAGGGACTGAAGATTGGGGTACCAAATCCTCCCCTGAGAGGATGTTAACAGGTTGTAATTCCTGGGAAGAGACAGGGGGAGATGGACTGCCAGGGACAGCAACAGAGGGTACCAGGGCTGTCTGGCCCAATCTGGAGCAACCAGAATCACCTTACAAGGTTGAGAACTTATTTTGACTAAAACTTTGAACAGGAGGGGGAAGGGGGGCAAGGCATACAGAAACTTCCCTTCCCAATTCAGAAGCAGGGCATCCAGGGGGACTGGGCCCAAGACTGGAGGTCTGCAACAAATGAGAGGAAGTTGGTGATTGTCTGGAGCTGCAAAGAGATCTATCTCTGGAGTGCCCCACCTTAAAAAAAATCATTTTCAACACCTGAGGGTCCAAGGACCATTCGTGATGGCCCTGAGAAATCCTGCTCAGTGCATCTGCTAGCACATTGTCCTTGTCTGGAAGGTGAACTGCTACAAGAGAGGCTTGCAGGGAATAAGCCAGGGACCACAACTTCAAGGCTTCAGTGCACAAGGCCGTGGACCATGTGCCTCCCTGCTTGTTGATGTACCACATGGTAGTAGTGTTGTCCATTCTGACTTGAACCACCTTGTTCTGAACTGACTGTGCGAACGCTTTTAGAGCTAGAAAAACTGCCCTGAGCTCTAAAAGACTGATGTGTAGACCCAGGGCAGTGAGGGACCCCAGGTGGGCTCCCCAGCCCAGAAGAGAAGCATCCGTGGTAAGGACCACTGAACAAGGCTGAGCAACAAAAGGAACACCTTGCCTTAAATTGTCCTGATCACGCCACCACTGGAGGGCATGAATCAAGTTCGGAGTCACTGAAATAAGTTTGGTAAGGGAGTCCTTTCTCTGAGACCAGAAAGCTCTCAGGTGGAACTGAATATCCCTCATCTGGAATCTTGCCCCTTGGACCACTGCTGTTGAAGCTGCCATGTGGCCCAAGAGCTGGAGGAAATGCCTTGCTGGTCGAGATACCTGAAGGAAGAAGTTAGTTCCATAAGAGCCCTTGTCCTTTCTAGAGGAAGAAAGGCTCTTGCTCCGAGTGTGTGCAGTTCTGCCCCTATAAAGGTAAGGAGCTGGACTGGTTCGAGAACTGACTTGGGAAGGTTGAGAAGAAATCCTAGGGAAGTGAGCACATGCTGGGTCACTTGCAGGTGAGACTTGACTTGGTCTGGAGACTGACCCACTAATAGCCAGTTGTCCAGATAAAGAAGTATGGAAATCTTTTGCCTTGTTAGAAAGGCAACTACTACTGCCAGACACTTTGAGAAAACCCTTGGAGCGGAGGTTAGGCCAAAGGGCATTGCTCTGAACTGACAGTTCCTGAGGGCAACTTGAACCCGAGGTACTTTCTGTGGGAGCACCTGATGGGAATGTGAAAATAGGCATCTCTGAGGTCCAGGGAGGCTAGCCAGTCCCCTGGCCTTAGAGAGGAAAGGATTGTTCCCAGAGTTACCATCTTGAACTTTGGTTTTAAAAGATGTTTGTTCAGATATCTGAGGTCTAGGATGGGTCGCCATGCCCCTGTCTTTTTGGGGGCCAGGAAGTACCTGGAGCACAGTCCTTTTCCCCAGTGTTGAGTAGGTACTCTCTCTATAGCTCTTAAAGCTAGGAGAGAAGAAACATCTGCCTCTAGGGCAAGGGTTTCTGAAAGATTTGCAGGTGGAAAAGATCTGGCTCTCATCTTTGGAAATTGTTTGAAGCCGAGAACCAGTCCCAGGCTTACTACGTCCAGGACCCACATGTCTGATGTAAAATACATCCAGTCCTGGACAAAGTAAGCCAGCCTGCCCCCTACTGGAATAGGAGCGTCGACCCAGACAGACCCATCAGGTTGTCTGCTTGGCAGAGGCTTTAGGCTGAGGGGTGGATGCAGGCCTGCTCATCCCCCTTCTGCCTCTCCTTCTGAAGAACCCATCTGCGAAAATGAAGAAAAGGCCTGTGCTTGGTAAAAAGGCCTTTGAAAAGGCCTGCCCCTAGACTGCTGCCTCTGAGGAGCTGCCTGCCTCTTCTTGGCCTGCGCACTCCTGTAAGTGGTCCTATATTCCTCCATCTTGTTCATGTAATTCTCTGTCTGCTCCCCAAACAGAGAATTACCCACTACAGGAAAATCCATAGCCTTAGCCTGGGTGTCCTGCGAGAGGCTAGAACATCTGAGCCAAGCCATCCTCCGAAGAGCCACTGATGTAGCTATGACTCTTGATGAGACATCATTAGAGTCCACAGCAGCATGAAATTGCACTTTAAATGCCTCAATCCCATCTGCAGCCACCGCGTCCAGCTCCTTGGCAAGCTGGGGGGAGGCCTGTTTAGCCAGTGCCAGTACAGTGTCCCACCTAGACTTCTGGTACCTGGCTGTACAGGCCATGTAATTCACCTGCCTGAGTCCCAAAGATGATGCCATGTACTGCTTCTTTGCCATGGCATCAATCTTCCTGAGTCCCTGTCGGGGGTGAAGCCAGGGAATATTTGCCTTGTCACAGGCAGCAGCCTGCACTACCCCAACATGGCTGCACTGCTGATATAAGAACTCTGTGTCAGAGTCTGACAGTGTATACCTCTTGTCCATCCTTTTATCCACAGGAGGTATAGTGTTAGGAGACTAAGATTTTTTGTTTCTGTTTCCGAAAAGATTTATGAAGGGGAATAGACAGTCTCCTGGACTCTGGGATATCCATCATCTCTACATAATCAGGCTCTTCTTGATCTTCCACAGCCTCCCCCATAGGAAGCTGAAGGGTTTCAGCCTACTTCCTGTAAAACATTAAAATGGGAAGGGGACGCAGAAAGCCTAGGAGGGGAAACACCTGATGGTCTGTCTGGGGAGATGTCTGGTTCCACAGGCACATCCAGACCTTCACTTACATCATAATCCTCAAATTCCCCTTCCTCTTCAAACTCCGGCTCATAAAATTCTTCAAGGGTATACTCTTGAACCGGGAGAACCAACCGAACCGAACCCCTGACAGAAGGAGCCGGATCAGTCTGAACTGGACGGAGCGATTCCACAATTTGAATCGCCCTGGCCATCTCTTCGGCGGTCGGAACATGAACCTCTGGATCCGAACCGGTCGATTTATCTTTGCGCTTTTCTTTTTCTGCACAATCCCTCGGAATCGGCTCTCCTTTTGCCCGAAGTATCGCCCTGGTCAGAGGGCACTCCTCCTGGTTCGGTCGAAACCGAACTGGGCTGGCCATCTGGGTCAGCGGACTTCTCGACCTCCTTTTCCCTCAGTCTACCTAATCTCTTCTCGAGGGTAGATTTGGGAAAATGTTTACATATTTGGCAGTCTGAATCGAGGTGGTCAAACCCCAGACAAACACAGGTGGTGTGGGTATTGGCATTAGCAAAGTCCTCCCCACACTTACTGCAGTGTTGAAACCCAGTGGGCCGGTTTTTTTTCCTTCGGTTTCTCAGACATGGCCAACCTAACCAAACTTACCCTTTTTTCGGCAACCACCAGACAAGACTCCCTTATCGGTTCCTAACCGTGTCACGGGTATTGGAAAAAAAAGTTTAACACACTTTTTTTTTTTTTTTTTAGAACCGATAAGAGCCGGTAACCACACACTAAATATAGCAAAAATCACAATCAAATGGCCGGTTCAGCCGAACCGGACGCACTTTTATAAGTTCCACACAGAAACATATAACAATTCCTATCTAGTACTTACGGCACCACAGACAGAAACAGAACCGACTATGCAGATACTTTTTTGGTTTAAACCGACGAAAAACTGAAAACTTTAACTGACTTCGAACCAAGCTGAAGGAGAAATCTCCGGAGCAACCGTTCAGTGAGGCGGAGTAAAGAATCTGACAGTTTAGGTTCAAAACACTCCAGACAGACTTCAACCGAGCTAGAGCTCAGTGTTCCATGCCCTGCATGGAAAGTTAACCCTTAGTTCTCCGGGGCAGTTCAAAGGTTGGGAATCACTGCAATAGTCAGAATACAGCAAGACTTCATGTTGTTTGAAAGAAAGCGTCCTGAAGGTCCAGAGAACAAAACCACAACGCCTAGTTCCAAGGATGGAATGATCTGAGCCAGAGTGACCATCCTGAAGGTGCACTGCCTTCAGAACTTGTTCAGGTTGTGTAAGTCAAGAATGGGGCGCCAGCCCCCCCCCCCCCGGTCCGTTTTGGGACTAGGAAGTACCTGGACACAAACCCTGGGTCTGAAGGAGAATCCGCCACCTCGCCAATCACCTCCCTCTGGAGGAGCAAGGCAATGTCGGCTTGACGAGCCGATAGAGAGGCTGCGGACCCCGTTGGCCCCCTGTGGGGCGATGGCTCAATAGGGAGGTAACTGCTCGAATTCCAGAGGCAGATCCCTGCCCACCACTTCTAGCACCCAGTGGTCCGTGGTGACAGCGGACTAGGTGGAAAGGAAGTGGCGGAGCCGTCCCCCCACGGGGGGAACCCGGGGAGGAGTGATGAGGCTGGGGACGACACCCCCTCAACCAGTCACTGGGCAGGCCTGGAGGAAAGGCCCGCTGAAGGACCTCCTGGACCCTTGCCTCCAGGCTTCCTACTGGAGGAAGCGGCAGACTTGGCCTTAGGGCACCAAGTGTGTGCCTGCTGACCCTGGTGCAGGTGCTGCTGGGCCAGATGTGCCGCAGGGGCGGAAGGGCTTACGCTGCTGCTGGCGGTCTTTGTCCTTCTGGGCAGACGTGACAGAGTCCAAGGTGGCACTTGACTTCTCGATCCTCTGGAGATGGCCTTCCACCCCCCAGCCCGAACAAGTCAGTGCCTAGGAAGGGAACATCTGCCAACTTGTGCTGGGTGTCCGCCGCGAAGGTGGAGATCCGCAGCCAAACTCTGCGAAGGCATGGCTACTGCGGCCGCTACTGATCGGGCTCAAGAATCACCAATGTCCAACGAAGTTTGGAGCTGTTTTGCCACCGCCCTTCCCTGATCCTGCACCTGCTCGACCATCGTCTGAAGGTCAGCCGGGAGATGAGGAATCACCTCATCCAGGAAGCCCATGAGGGCGTATGAGAAACGTGCCATCAGAAGTGCCGAGCTAGCCTGATGAAGGCCTAGGGAGGAAGCAGCGTAAACCTTCTGCCCCGCGTAATCCAGATTTTTGGATTCCTTATCAGATGGTTTGTCCACGTCCCGAGCGTTCCCAGAACACCGGAAAACACTGTCGGTCACTAACCCTTCCGCAGAGGGGTGCTCCGAGAAAAGGGACTGCATACTTTCGGGCCATCCTGGCCGAAGGCGTGGGACAAGATGCTGGCCACTGCCACAACTCCAGGGCCGGGCCAACAATGGCTTCGGCCACAGGAAAGGCCTCCATAGGGGAATCCCCTCAGTCCAGTATCTCCGTGAGGGGATACCTGGCCCATTTCGAAATGGATTCGAGCTGCATCCCGGTGGACTCCGAGATGAGCCAAAGCAAACCTAAAAACGAGGAAGGGCTCTCGTCCACCGACTGACCCCCCCAGACTCCAGGTCAAGCGGCCTTGAGAACAGGGAGTCGTCGTCATCAGACGATGAGGGGTCTAAAAACAGCTGCCGGGCACCTGAGCCACCCTCCACCTGCTGAGGTCGATCAGGAGTAAGAGTGACAGACAACCTGTGGGGCAAGCCCTGACCCGACCGAGAATCCTTGGTCGGGGCCCCAGTTTTCGGTTGTGGAGGCGGGGGTTCCACCACAGTGGGTGGAGTAGTCGGCTTCGGACAAACAACCGGTGCCGAAGTCTGTTCATCAACCACTACGAGGGGTTGTTTCAGCCACTTAATGGCCGGAGAAGGCGACTGAGTCGGCTTATTCCCGGACAATAAGAGCTGCTGCCACATTAAATCCTCGTAGCGCTGACAACTTGCACCGGAGCCTATCCTTTGAAGAGGACGACGAGGATGAGTGGCGATGCCGCTTTCCACGGTGCCGAGACAGCGATCGCCGACGTAGGCGGGACCTGGAAGAGGACAGAGACCTTCGGGGTTTCTGAGGGTGGGTCAGAGAGGGAACGAGGAAAACCCATCCTTCCTTCGGTTCAGGGACCTTAACCGGGTACTCCGGCACAGGAGGCACAGGCAAGTCCTCAGTAATCACCATGGGAACCGGTGAAGTAGGGTTGTTGGCATTACCAGTCGACAAATCGTCCGACGGGTCGAGAAAAATCGACCGCGTCAACGGTTGTCTTGGACTGCTGACCTGACGGGGACACCGTGAAGCCAGCTGCCTTAGTCACAACCTCGACCAAAGTCGAAGGTCCGGAGAAGGGGATCTTTCCCACTCCCACGAACGTCAACGGTGGGACTTACCTTCTGAGTCCTTCTTCTTGGACAGACTGGAATGTCCCAATGGCCCTTCTCCCTTGGTGGAGAGGGACTGGCAAAGCTCTTTAAACGAAGCCGTGCAGGAGGAGCCCAAAGACAGCAGGATAAATGCCGCAGCCAAGGAGGAAGAAGCAGCGGCCTTGGCCATCTCCTCCTCGAGGGCGATCATCTGCTCCAACTGTTTCTCGGAGCCCGCCACCCCAGCGGATACCATTTTCAGAGCCCAAGAAGAAGAAGTCGACAGCGCTTGTGTCCTCAAGACCCGAAGCCGAGGAAGGAGCTGCAATTCGTAAACTGAAAATCGTGGCAAGCCCCAGGCAGTAGACGCATGTGGAGTGCGGATCGGTCCGGGACATCATCTGCCCACAAGGGCACCGACGAAAGCTGGGAGTCGATTTGTCCATCGCAGCCGCGAGGGAAGACAAAAACTGAAGTCTTGTAAACTTTAAAATTAGTTTTTGGTTATCCGAAGACTTTGGATCCAGGCGTAAAACGCAGAGTGCTAAGGAGGGAACCTGAGCTTCCAAGCAGTAAGGAAGATCTGGTGTCATGGGGCAGAGCCGAGGGTTTTACCACCCAGGTGGGTGGGAGGAGCCAGCTTGAACACCTTCCAACAACATTTAAAGCAGCAAGGAACATGCCAATAAGTGTGGATTGAACAAAACATCCATGTCCCTAGAATTCGATCTTTCCCCATGGACAATTTTTACACTTACGACAAACTTGTTAATCTGAGGAAACATATCTGAAACAAAAGAAATGTATGACAGATTTATTGAAAGAGGAAATCTTAACAATATTTTGGATGAAGCACTAGACAGAGCATCAAGACAGAACAGAAATTCTCTGCTCAAACCAAAACAAAAGAACGTATTGATAACTCTGTTATTGTGTACTGGAATACAATGGCATAGACCCTAAGGTAAAAACCATTGTGCATGAACACTGGCATCTGTTGGAACACTGTAATATCACTGGATTGTACCATCAGCCACCTCGGGTTACATTCAGTAGAGCCAGTAATTTGGGGGATTACTTAAGTCACAGCCACTATGTCTCAGAACAAGTACGCTGAGCTGGCCTGCCGGCGCAGCGGTCGCACCACCGCTCACGACCAGGGGAGAGGTTGGCGTCAGGGACCGCTCACATGCTCCAAGGGAGGGGTACTCGACCCGGTGCATGACTGGCATCTGGCAGAAGCCAGAGGCATAGCATGCCCAAACCACATTCGAGGGAGGCGTGGCGGATGTCGAACGTATGCCCTGATGTCATCATGCGCACGTCTCGGCTAAGGGGCACACATTAAAAAGCTTGGTCCCGACACTGGTGAGAGAGCCAGGGATGGCTTTTGACCTCCGCACCGGACTCTGATCAAGGACCCCAGCAAATTGCACAGATAGCAGGCGGAGGGTGGCGGCTGATGGGGGCCCCTATCTCTTCGTCCCCACCTGGGTGGGAACCCGAGCTCTGTCCGGGGGGGAGGGGTCGCCAGATGTATGGGTGCGGGGGGTGTTATGATGGGAGACAGTGTCGGCGATCAAGGGGATAAAAGCAAGAATCAACAAGTGCAATCTCATCCCTGGCTCCCTGTTCAGCTGCTGGAATGTTACTAATGCAGTCACTGCACAGTGTGTAAACACATCATATGAGGAAAGGATACAAACATCCGATTAATAATATGGTTGCTACTATTAAGAAATTTGTCAATTGCTCCACCCCCTTCGTAGTGTTTTTGGCACAATGCTCCTGTCCGTTAATTTAAATAGGCATGACAAGTAAAAGAAAGATTGCTTGAATACCTTAGGAATATCAGGAATGGTAACCTAGACTCAGCATTAGGTACGCATTTTAATGAAAAACACAGAAATGACAACATGCCTTAAATTCATGTTACTGGAACATGTTAAACTACAAACTAGGAGGGAAAATAGAACACATACATTACTGAAAAAAGAATCTAGCTGGATCTACAGCTTGGATTCACTCTGCCAGCAAGGTCTCAATAGAGAGTTGGACCCAACAGTGTCTATATAGTGTAAGGGAGGCAGTATAGCACAGTGGTTTAAGGCTCTGAGCTGCAAATCTGGTGACTTCCAGCAGACCAGACCTGGGTTTGAATCCCACAGCTTCCACTTGCATACTGTGTGACCCTGAGCAAGTCACTTAACTTCCCTGTGCTCCCATGTCACTCCTGTAAAAAAAAAAAAAGCTTTCAGCTTAGTGTGCTACTTCTGGTTAAACAACTAAAATAAAAAATATCTACAGATGTGTTTTTTCATGCTTTTGCATGTTCAAACGAGACCAACTATGAATAGTTCTTCTTTGGATGTTTGAAACTTTGAAATAAATTGTGGTCCTTTCATCCACTCTCCCCTAATTTTTCCTGTCCCCCACCCAGTTTTCTTCCTTCCCTTTCTTTTATGTTCTAATTTGTAGATTTTGTTTTCATAATTCATTTTTAAGCAGACACCATATTGACTATTAAATTGAAAAGTACAGTTACGCAAGAACTTACTGTAACAGTAGATCTTCGAGGAGAAGCTCTTGCAGCAAGTTCAACAATGAAGACTGGCACCACCTGGTGGCAGTTCTGGCAACTTTTTTCTCTAGCAGTACTGATGTGGGGAACGCCCCCGGCCGACGTTGGCTCCACCCCCGACGTCGCCCTATATAAGGGAGGAGCTCCCCACGTGCTCCAGTTCTTGCACGCTCCCCCCACACACCCCCACCCCCAGAAGAAACCGGCAGGCCAAAAACAGTAACTGATTGTCAACGGACAACCCCTCAAAGAGGGGACAATGCCAACCTTAAAAGGACCTGATCCCTGGGGGAAGGAGGCCGGGAAATATACCTGCTGCAAGAGCTTCTCTCGAAGATCTACTGTTACAGTAAGTTCTTATGTAACTGTACTATCTTACTTCGAGGAGAAGCTCTTGCAGCAGGTTAAACAATGAAGACGGAGTCCCAAGCAGTATAAACTTAGGACGACTCCTTGGGAGGGGGAGAACAGAAAACAGGGAAGCAAGGTGGGGAGAACTCCCAGGAAACCAGGCCCTACAGGACCGCAAGACCAAACCCTGCTCTGCGTCTGGAAATAATGTCTAAGCTGTAGTGCCTGACGAAAGTATGCACGGAGCTCCAGGCAGCGGCAGCACAGATATCTGCCGTCTGAACTCTTCAGCGCAGCGAAGGAAGTTACAATAGCCCTCACAGAGTGGGCTTTAATCGGCCCCGAAGTCGACCTGCTGTGCTTCTTGTAACAACAGGAGATGCAATGGACCAACCAGAGCAAGAGCGTGTTTGGTGACTGGGCGACCTACGGACCATGGGGCAAAGGACACGAAGAGCTGATCAGACTTCCTGACCACCTTGGTTGTGGCCAAGTAACACCTGGGTGCCCTGTGGATGTCTAAGGAATGGAGACTGGCCTCTCCCCATTGGAATGTTCTGGGAAGTAAACTGGAAGCTGAACCGACTCGTTTAAGGTGAGCACCGAGACCACTTCCGGCAAAAACTTCGGGTTTGTGCACAAATCAACCCTGTCCTTGTGAAAGACGAGATAGGGTTCCCTACATATGAGGGCTTGAAGTTCCGAAATGCACCTGGCCGAAGTAACAGCTACCAACATCAGCGTTTTCCAAAAAAGAAAACTGAGCTCAGCGCTCATCGCCGGTTCGAAGGGGGGAGAGGAAGAGCTTCTCCAGGATGAACAGGGGATCCCAAGGGGGTCAGGGTCCCTGATGAGAGGTCTGATATGCAGAATGCCACGCAGGAAAGCTTTGGAGATCTCCATCTGAGCCACTGTCTTACCCGACACGAAAGATTGGTAAGCGGAGATGGCAGCTAGGGGTACCTTGATGGAGGAATAGCTAAGGCCTTTCTCAAAGAGAGAGCAAGTATTCTAGGACGTTGTTAACCGGACAGCCCAACATGTCCACCTGCTTCACTGTGGCCCAAATACAAAAACATTTCCACTTCATAGCGTAAGTGGCCCTCGTGGCAGGTTTCCTAGCCTCAGCCAACACCTGGGCAACTTGATCAGACACCCCAAAACGGACCTTGGCAAAGTCCTGAGTAGCCAGGCGTGAAGGTGAAGAGAACGTAGGTTCGGGTGCAACAGGGACCCGCTGTCCTGCTACAAAAGGTGCGAAGATAGAGGAAGAGGCATCGCAGGCTCTGCCGCTAGACGCTGCAGTAATGGAAACCAAATCTGGTGAGGCCACATCGGAGCAATCAAGATAATGGTGGAAAGTTTCAACTGAGCCTTGAGGAGGACCTTCTGAAGAAGAGGGAAGGGAGGGAAAGCATAAAGGAACCTCCCGCTCCAACAGAGGGATAACGCGTCTTGCCAGGAAGCACCAGGCTCTGGATCTGGCAAGCAAAACCTGGGCAGTTTTGAGCTGAACTGAGACGCGAAAAGATCCACCTCTGGAGTCCCCCACAGGCGGAAGTTGCAATCTGCCATGTCTTGACGCAATTCCCACTCGTGAGCTTGCAACCTTGTCCTGCTGAGCATGTCTGCCAGCACATTGTGAAGCCCGGGAACGTGAACTGCTCTCAGGAACAGGCGGTGTTCCAGGGCCCAATCCCATACCCGCATTGCCTCCTTGCAGAGGGGATAGGAATGTGTGCTGCCTTCTTTGTTGATATAAGACATCACAGAGATGTTGTCTGTCTGTACCAAAAGATGGCCCGGGGATAGGACCAATACCATAGCTTGTAGGGCATAGAGCACGACTCTCATTTCCAGGACACTGATGTGCAGATTCGCTTCCAGGGGAGACCAAGTACCTTGAGCACAGTGGTTCTCCAAATGTGCGTCCCATCCCAGGGACGATTCATCCGTTGTCAGAGACTGGGATGGCGCCCCCAATTGAAAGGGTATGCCCTTTAGTAGATTATCGGACAACATCCACTGGCGAAGCTCTCAGTGGATTGGCTCTGATATTCTGACCAAGGCGTCCAGATCGTCTGACATTTGGTCCCACTGTACCCGCAGGGACCACGGAATGGTCCGCATGCGGAGACATGCCAAAGGAACTGACACTATGGCTGCAGCCATGTGTTCCAGCAATCTGAGGAACACGCAAGCCAGCACCTCTGAGGCCGAAGAGATCTGGGACATGACGTATCGAATGCGATCCGCTCTGTCGGAGGGAAGAAAAACCTTCCCGGGAGTGGTATCCAGAGAGGCTTCCATAAACTGGAGGATCTGAGAAGGAGGAGACAGATGAGACTTGTCCATGCTGATGGTGACTCCGAGACTCTCAAACAGAGAGATGGAGTCCCTGAGCATCTCCGACAGACGGGGCCTGGAATGGGCCAGGAAGAGCCAGTCGTCTAGGTAAGGAAACATGAAGTGACCCCTTCTTCGGAGTGCTGCGGCCACAACCACCAAGCATTTAGTGAAGACCTTTGGGGCCGAGGAAAGGCCGAGAGAGAGGGCTCGGAATTGATAGTCCTCGTTTTCAGACCTGAACCTGAGGAATCTCCGATAGCTTCTGATAATTGGGATGTGCAAGTAAGTGTCCTGCATGTCCAGAGAGACTAGCCAGTCTCCTGCCAAACTGAGAGGGAGAAGGGGGGAGAGAAACCATCCGGAATCTATCGCAGGAGACCCACCGATTCAGATCGCTGAGGTCCAGAATGGATGGGTCTGAGATCTCCAGACTTCTTCGGAACTAGGAAGTAGTGAGAGAAGAACCCCCTTTCCTGACTCGGCCAGTGGAATCGGCTCGATGGCCCTCTTGTCCAGAAGGAAGGATATCTTCTATCTGATCAGGGCTCCGTGTTTCCTTGGGTACCAGGATGGAGGAGGTGGTCTGTCCAGAGGAATGGATGTGAACTCGACAGAGTGCCCGAACTCCACGAGTTCCAGTACCCAGTGGTCGAATGTCACCTGAGCCCACGCATCCACGTAGAGCGAAAAGCTGCTTCCGACCGGCTCCTCTGGTGTGGGTGCCAGAGGAGGAGGGTCACCTGAATAGTCAGGCGTTGGGTGGGGGAGGGAGGGCGGCAGCGGCTGCTTTGGGAGGTCTAGATGCAGAGGCAGAGTTGCCTCTGGCTCCGCCTCTATGACCAAAGCCTCCTTGTTGAGCATGCTGCTGAGAGCGAGGTTGCTGAGCTGCTTGTCCCCCACGGCCACGAAAACGGGGCTTTCGCATGTGCCCCTGCTGTGAGCACTACATGGCCTGCACGGAATGGATAGCCTTTCCGGAGTCCTGCAGCCTGGTTATGATTCGCTCTGTGTCCTCACCGAAGAGCATGGAGCCCTTAAAGGGAGCATCCAGAAGATTGGTCTGAATGTCTGGATTGAACCCTGATACCCGAAGTCAAGCATGGCGACAGAGGTGGATGCCAGTGGCAGTCGCCCTAGAGGAGGTGTCCTCAGAGTCGTAGGCCAACCTCAGAACATGGGTACCCACGTCTGAGCCGGTCTGCAGCAATTTGGCGAGCTCAGTCTGCTGAGGACAATCGGGCAGGCTCTGCACTATGTCCAATCTCTGTTTCCAGAGAGCATTCTGGAATTGGACCATGTGAGTTAAGAAGCTGAGACTCCTTACGCTGCAGGTGGCAGCAGAGTACACCTTACGGCCCATGGAATCCAGGTGCTTTGATTCTCTATCAGGCGGCTGAGTGCTCCGATGTTTGGGCCTCTGCAAACGATCGTGAGCCGCCAAAATCACCACCAAGTCCGCAGCAGGTGGTTCGGCTAAAACGGAATGGTCCACAGGTGCCCGTTAGAGTCGGTGAACCTTCTTTGGCACAGCGGAGGAGGAATGATGGCACTTCCAGGTCACCCGGGTGACATCGGCAAAGGTGTCGACCACGAGAGGGATAACCACCAGCTTTGGGTCCTTTTGGCGGAGGTACTTAAGCCGGCCGCAATCGCTCGGGGTCCAGGGCCTCTGTGTCCCAACCCATGTTGGCCTGGATGTGCCTCATTACGTCCATAAAGCTGGGGTCATCTGGGGGGGGGGGATTTGGGGAACCCCTCTGTGTCCCCTGGGTCTGGGTCTGAGTAGACCAAGGAGGAGTCTGAGTCTACATATAGTAGGAGAAGAGGGTGAGGGCTATGCCTCTTCCCTTTAGGCCTCTTGTCAGGAGGAGAGGGGTAACGAGAGGAACTACTGGACCAGTCCCTCTCCGATTTTTTGTCATGCTTCTTGGGAGGAGGCACATCATCCCCCCCGCCGTCCGGTTCAACTGGATCAGGAACCGTCACTGGAGTAGGCGGAGACGCACCCACTGGTAGGTCTTTTCTTATTGTCTCCCACCAGTGAGAAAAAAGTTCCTTAACCTGTGAGAGGTGTAATTTGGAAAATCAGGAGTAGGCTAAGGAGCGCCTGAGCCAGCGTCGGCCCCGCCATCCGGGGTGGGGGGGGCGCGCGTTGGGTCCGCACCCTTATCGACCAGCGTCGGCCTAAGGGGGCACGTCGGAGTGGTGTCAGCACCACCATCTTCGGGGTCCGTCGTCAGGCAGACTGGCGACTGCGGAGAAGGAGTGTCCAAGCTGACGTTGCTCATTGGAGACAGAATCGGCGCCGGTCTGACTACTACCGGCAGCAAGACAACCGTCGCCAGGACCAGGGCCGAAGAAGCAGCGGACGGACAAGAGTCTGGCGTCCGTTTCTCCTTGGAAACTGACAGGCATCGTTCCTTGTCATGAGACGGACGATGGTCAGGTTTATGACTAGAGGACTTCTCTGCCGAACACCGGTCAGAAGCCGGAGGCTGGTGTCGGTTGGAGGTCTTATGTTTTGGTGGCAAGGAGGAGGCCCTGCCGCTAGAAGACCTGGAGGCCTTGCTCAACTCCCGGAGGTCAGCCTTAGAAGAAGAAGCGGACCGGGAGGAGCCCTTACCTGAGCCCTTAGATTTCTCGGAGGGCTGAGACTCTGAGTGGCTGAAGAGCAGTCGACGCGGAGCCCATAGAAGACGGTTTGAGGGCCGTGAGGCTGGAGTCATGCCCCGACGACCCGGACTTCGATCCTGACCTGTGTCTGGAGTGGGATCTCCCTCTGTCCTGCTCCCGATGTTTGTGGTACTTGCGAGCAGGCTGAGGATCAGATTCCCCCGAGGAGGATGCCCGTTTTATGGCGGCAGGTTTTGACTCTGCGAGGCAGGCTGCAAGGGCCTTCTGGCACCGGATTCGCATCCGCGAATTGAAGGCCTGGCAATGAGGGCAGGCGTCGGTGCGATGTTCAGGCCACAGACACTGCAGACACACAGAATGTCCGTCCTTTGTGGGAATCTGTTGCCCACAAGCGCACTTATTTATATGCGATGACACAGATGTCGAAAAAATGAGAATTCTAATTTCTAAGCAGTAGAGAAGAGCAATCGGTACTAGCCGAAACGATGAACTAACCTTGACCGTGTGGCGGGAAAGAACTCAAGCAAGTGGGGAGCGCTTCCCTTATATAGGGTGACGTCAGAAGTGGAGCCGACGCTGCAGGGGTCGTTCCCCACGTCGGTGCTGCTAGAGAAAAAGTTGCTGGAACCGCCGCCAGTCCTCATTGTTGAACCTGCTGCAAGAGCTTCTCCTCGAAATAAGATCATGTATTTCATAATAGTAAATTATGCTATATTGCATTCTTACCCTTTTGGGTTATTTAGTAAATATATATATATGCATTTGAAGTACGGTGCCTGAATATGTCTTTAAAATGATTACATGAATTTATTTTATGTATTTGGTAACTAAAACTATGTATCTGATGATCAGATACCCTACTAACCCTTACTGGTGATTCGTGCACAACTCCCATTTTTTGACGCTCATCCTTAATTGTGTAATTTAAAAACACATTAGTTGTTTTAGGCCTCTTGTGTTTAAATTAAAACATTGCCTTGCTAATAATGAATTGGGCTTTAAAGTTTTGCAAATTTGTCATTTTTCATTGCGCATATTGCCACTACTCTTTCTCTTTTATAACACACAGTAAGATGGCATCTGTGTTTTGGGATGTTTAAAATTGGTTCTTTAGATAAAATGATTCACACGGTTTTAATCACATGACATGTACGTCACATCCATCTATGCTATTTAATGTGCATTCCACGTTGGGACTCCACTCCCTGATAAAAAGGGACTGATCCCTCGAAGCACCAGGGCATTTGCTGTTTGGAAATTGCTCTAATAAATTTCAGCATTTTTTCAGCCTTTGTATAGTGCTGCATCATTTGTGCTTCTGCTTAGTATACCTGCCTGGATCTGCAGCTGCTCCTGCATTACCATGGTAGCGCACCAGTCATCGTATTTTGAATGTGAGCATTGCCTGTGCAATGACGCAACTGTGAGTAGTGGTCATCACTGCAATGGTCGATGGCAGAGTGTGGATCTCCTGTGACGATGGTGACATACCAGCCATAATAGTCCTGGCAGCGCCTACGACAAGCCCCAACCTTGGTGTCTGGTCGATGATTTGGGGTTGGGGGGGTGACAGGTGCCGCCACCAAAGCAGACAGCGTCGTAGGCCAGGATGTAGTCGCAGTCCTCAGCAGCAACCTGGACCTTGCCAGGGAAGCCTTGTCCTGCTGTTTTTGTTTGTGGCTCCCTGAGGAGAATCTGTCCCAGACCTTCGCTGACTGGGATTTGGTCTATGAGGTAAGCGAAGCAGAAGTACCCTGCAGCGGCTGTTCCGCTGCTGCTAAGGTCCTTTTCAGGCAAAATTTTTCCTAATAACCCTTTTCTGCATCGCCTAGTAGTGGACCGGAATCCTCAGCAAATCTCACAGCTTTTCACGTTGTGAGAGGCCTAGACACACACTTTGTGCGCATCGGTCTTATAGATTTTTCTCCACAGTTGCAAAACCAAAAAAGCATTGATGGTTCCTTCAGCAGCATAGAGGTTGCCAAAATCACTTTTTAAAGTAAAACAAAGCTTAGGAAAGAAAAACAGTGGCTTTGTTACAGCTACGTTTCTGATAATGGGTCTGACGAGTCTGATCGATGGTGGGAAAAGAACTGAGAAGAGGCGGGGCTGCCCACGTTTATGTAGACGCTAGCACATGACAGTCATGGGTAGCCCCTGGCTAACTGCTTGCAAAAGTTTCTGTATGGTCCTACTGCTGATGCAGGTATAGTTCCAAAGGTGTGGCCTGATGAAAGAAATCTGAAGAAGATGGAGAATGATTTGGGGTGCAAATGTATTGCTCATTTTAGCCTGCAATTTGTTTTTATTTTTAGACTGATATTTCCATCAGGGCTGTCTTTCTCGCTCTCATAGCTCGTATCAGGCCAAGTGTACGGCAGAGGGATGTCTGCGTTAAAGTAAGAGTGGCAGTGCCAGTGTTCAGCCTGTTTTCAGGCGACTAGGGTCTGTATGAGATCAGAGGCAGCTATTTGTTTTGTTTTGCGATCATGGTCACCACACACTGCCAGCCAACTAAGGTGTTTCCCCAACCATGTTAGCTCATCACTATGATTAGACACTGCACCATGTAGCTGTCTGTCTGTCTGGCCATGTGAGATGGTCCAGTGGTTGTACAAAATAAATGCTGCAGAAAGCCAAAGAGGCCCGATTATCCATTCAATTAAATTACTGTCTCCCCTTTGATAGAAAATAACACTGCACTGGAGAGGGGGGCTACTTCTTGCAGTAAACTTGGTTGTCAGGGTAAAAGTGGCAGTCGCGTGCCAGTGCTCAGCCTCTGTATTTTTAGGGGATTAGAGGCCTGAGTAAGATGGGACGGGGTGATAATAGCAAATTTTTTTTGTTTTGGTATCATAGCCACCACAGTGTCTCTTCATTTCAGGCTGGGACTAGTGCAAGCTTGGGGCTTTCCCAGTAAAGCGACTGCCAAAAAAAAAAAAGTCCTTCCATTCCTTTACGACCATTTTCTCCATTGCATCTATACCTCTGTACTGCTTGCACTTAGGGACAACCCTCCCTCAAGCATTATACTGCCTGGCCAAATGTAAACAATATATTCATTACTGAAAGGGGACAGGAAATCTGTGCTGACAGCAACTGCTCATGTTCCCATTTACAGAAAAAATGCATGCCTCCAAACGATCCACAGTAAACTGTACCTTCACAAACACCGATATGCAGAACATATTTGTTTTCTTTTCATGGACAACATTCTGCAGAGTTTGTTTCATGGAACCAGTAGTTCTGAGTTTTTACTACAGCATGGTTTGTGAACAGAATGCTTTGCGTGAGCAGTTGCCCTGTCAGAACCATACTCTGAATAAAAACAAAACCATGCACAATGCAGTTTCTCACATCACCTTTTAATGAGGTACAGTTTAACATGAATCATTTAGGTGTATGGATAAAACCGCTCTGAAGAGAGGAACATTATAAAACAACTGACAATTAAAAATAATTCCTGTCCTCCTCAACTACTGTACATCTTAAGAGTGGGGCCAGCACAGATAAGACAGCAAAGCACGGCTTTTTCTACCACTATTCCGTCAGTATGATGCTGAAATGATTTGAAGAACCCTTCAGTTTCTTCTCATCAGCAGTGTTTTCACAATTTTTTTACATGTCCAGACTCTCAATAAGGACAAACATGCGGCCACCAGTACACATGACAGAACACCAGCAGGTAAAAAAAAAAATAGCTCTCCAACTTGAAAAACAGTATACGTTTAGCACTGGTGTATGTACCATAAATTTTCACCCCAAGATCATTTTAGCAACGTGGCTGTAGCTACCTAGAGGAATACCAACATGCTGAATCTGTCCCTCCAAGACAGTATGACAAATTTGCTGAAGCTGGGAGATTTGGGGCTTTCTCCAGAGCTAGGAGATTTGCAAATACTAACAGTAGTGATATATCAAGGTTGCTGGAATAACACACATATATTTCCTTTGCTAGCCAAGTCTGCAGGGGGGGGCGGCAGTGCTATGTTTTTCCTTATGTATTCTCTTTCCAGATATGGAAGATAATGCATGATCAAAGTGTGTGTGTGTGTGTGTCTTGGGAAGGGTGCCATCATTGGCATCAGGACTCCCTCCACTGGATGCCCTGTGCTCTGTACTGAGATCCGTTGATGGATTAGCTGTCTTTTCAGTCTCTTTTGACAAGATGACTGCTTGCAGCATTTTTCAGCCCCCTTGCAAGTCAAGGGCTGCTGAGATGATGAGAGACCTGCTGATGTGTGCTTTCCATTTTCAGTGTAAACCCTCCTAAGTGACTGGCTTTGACAGAACACTGTAAGGACACCACAGCTCAAGAGGAAGCTAGAGATTGCCTGTTATCTGTTTTTTTTCTTTATTTTGGGGCAAATATAATTACAGAGATCACAATTTTTAAAGTCATAGTCTAGGCCAAAACAGCCTGGGGTGATCGGTCTTCATCAAAAGCTTCTCACAGAATCTGCGCTTTTTATGCTCACCCTTACGCAAACTGAACATATTGGAATGCTACTGGATTCCGAGGCGCATGTCACTGTCGGTCCAATGCAGGGCAGTCTACAAGATGCTTGACAGTGTCAGACCAATCATCAGCCAGGCTGATAGCGACACTGTTCTGGTCTTGCTGGGCGGAAACCTTGTGTAGTTCAATAATACAGGTTACTCACCTGTAACAGGAGTTCTAGGAGTGGTACATGTTGTTCATCCACACTTTGTGGCAGGTTTCTTGCCGCTTTAAATCTTGCCAGAAGGTCTTCAAGCTGACTCCTCCCACCCACCTGGGTGGTATAACCCTCATCTCCGCCCCACGACACTGGATCTGGCCCGCTGGAAGCCAGGTTGCACGTCAAGCCGGGAGGTCGGAGGAGTCATAGGATGAACATACATATACTTAGAACTCCTGTTACAGGTGAGTAAATACAGGTTACTCACCTGTAACAGGAGTTCTAGGAATGGTATATGTTGTTCATCCACACTTATTGGCAGGTATCCTTGCCGCTTTAAATCTTGCGGAAGGTCTTGGCTGTCCTCCACCCACCCGGTGGTACAACTCTCGGCCATATGGCCTAGATCTGGCCCGCTGGAAGCTCAGGTTGTGCTCGAAGCCGGGAGGTCGGTAGGTCGTGGATGAACAACATATACCATTCCTAGAACTCCTGTTACAGGTGAGTAACCTGTATTTCTAGGGACATGGATATGTTGTTCATCCACACTGTCTGCCAGACTCCTAGCAGTTCTCCGGGAGGAGGGAGGCAAGACGCACACCCCCAATACTTACTTGGGAAAGAGAGACTGGAGAACCGAGGCCCCAAAACCAGCATCCTGGCGTGACTCAAGGTCGATGTGGTAATGGGTAATGAAGGTGTGTGCTGACTTCCAGGTAGCAGCCCTGCAGATTTCCTGGATAGGGACGTCCCTGGAAGCAGCCACCGATGCAGCAGTATGGCGGGTAGAATGAGCTCTTATCCCTCTGGGAGGCTCCATGCCCGCCAACTTATAGCAGAGATCTATGCAGGAGGTGACCCACCTGCTTATCGCCCGCTTGGCTGCAGGTCTGCCAGATGCGGCTTCAGCGTGGGTGACAAACAGCTGGCGAACCTCTCCCAATTTCAGCCGTGGCTCTTTGTAATAAGCGGCGAGCCTTCTAGGGTCCAGAGTATGGAGCCTATTCGGCCCCGAGGTGTGACTGGGGTAGAACACCGCAGAGTCAACACCTGGTTAAGGTGAAACTCGACACCACCTTCGGAAGGAATTTCGGTGGGGCGCAGGACAACCTTGTCCCTGTGGAAGACCAGGTAAGGAGACTCGTGGAAAGCGCCTGGAGCTCTCCCATCCTTCTGGCTGCGTGATAGCCACCAAGAAGGCGGTCTTCCACGACAGGTCAGAGAGAGCACACCTTGCATAGGTTCGAATGGCTTGCCCATGAGCTTTGCCAGTACCAGCAGTAGATCCCACGGAGGTGGAGGTTCTCGCACCGGAGGGGAAATGTGATCAAGGCCTTTGAAAAAGTGCCAGACCACCTTCTCCTGCGCCACCGACTGCTTCCCGGCCCGCGCCCGGTAAGCAGAGATGGCTGCCAGGTGCACCCTTAGGGTCGTCGACCTAAGCCCTTGATTAGAAAGGGACCATAAATAGTCCAAGATGCTTGCCAAGGAACAGGAGGAAGGGTCCAAGCCCTTGCCCTGACACCAAATGGAAAACCTTCTCCATTTGAAGGCATAGCATTTTCTGGTCGACTCCTTACAGGACGCCTCAACTACATTGAGGACCTTGTCGGAAAGACCCAAGGCCTGGAACTCTAGCCGCTCAGGAACCAGGCCGTCAGGTGCAGGGATTGAAGGTCCGGATGGAACGCCTTCCCCTGATTGACTGAGAGCAGGTCCGGGCGAGCTGGAAGCTGCCGCGGAGTCCTGGAGCTGAGACGGAGGAGATCTGGGTACCAGAACTGGCGAGGCCAGTCTGGGGCTATCAGAATCACCTGCGCCTTGTCCCTCCTCACCTTGAGAAGCACCTTATGGATCAAGGGAAATGGGGGAAAGGCGTAGAAGAGGCCCGGGGTCCACTGCCTCGAGAAGGCATCCCCCTGCAGCGAGCCCTGCTGAGGGGGCCGGGCATGGAACAGCCTCAGCTTCGCGTTCTCCCTGGAGGCAAACAGGTCCACC
Source organism: Neoceratodus forsteri (assembly GCA_016271365.2). Lineage (NCBI taxonomy): Eukaryota > Metazoa > Chordata > Ceratodontiformes > Ceratodontidae > Neoceratodus > Neoceratodus forsteri. The sequence continues at coordinate 1,631,209,688 of CM028130.1, read as the reverse complement.
TGAGGTGTGCTCCAATGGGAGAACAGATGCTGTACTACCCCCGGCAGGAGAGACCACTGTGGGATGCAGCCCCTAACCGGCTTAGGGCATCGGCCAGGGTGTTGGAGGCTCCTGCCACATGAATGGCTAGGAGATCCGCCTCCAGGCTGCGCACGAGTGACCAAATGTGGAGAGCTTCCTTGCATAGAAGCATGGAGCGCGTCCCGCCCTGGCGGTTTAGATAGTACATGGTCGTGGTGTTGTCCGTCTGGACTCGGACCACTTGACCCCGGAGGAACGGAGCAAAGGCGGTGAGAGCTAGGCGGACCGCTCGGAGCTCCAGCAGGTTGATGTGGCATCGGGACTCCCGCGGGGACCAGAGGCCGTGAGCCCGGTGTTCCCCCAGATGGGCACCCCAACCCATCAGAGAGGCATCGGCGATAGAGAGACTGTCAGCTCGGCGATGAACGGAATGCCCTCCTGCAAATGACCTGAACGATCCACCACTGGAGAGCATTCCACATCCCCTGTGTCACCGACTACAAGCTGGTCCAAAGGATCGCAGCGCCAGACCACTGACTGGCCAGTCCCCACTGAAGGGGACGTATGTTCCAGCGGGCCCAACGGACCACGCTGGTGCAGGCCGCCATGAGACCCAGGAGGCGCAGGAAGTCCCGGGCAGGGCGCAATTGCCCAACCAGAAATGATTGGGCAAAGGAGGAAAGAACCTCGGCCCTGTCCGCTGGGAGCCACGCTCTGGCTCGAAGAGAGTCGAGCTGCGCCCCGATGAACAGAATCAGTTGCTTCGGCTCGAGTTCCGACTTGGCCTCGTTGATAAGGAGGCCCAGTTGAGAGCAGACCTGGAGGGCCAGATCTCTGGACCACTCCACCTCCTGCCTGGAGGGAGCTGCTATCAGCCAGTTGTCCAGGTAAGGGTACACCCGGACCCCTCGGCGCCGCAGGAATGCTGTCACCACTGCCATGCATTTGGTGAAGACCCTGGGAGCTGGAGACAAGCCGAAGGGCATGGCTCGGAACTCGAAAAGGGATCCTTCCGCTCAGAAGCGAAGGAATCTCTGGTGAGATGGACGGATAGGGACGTGAAAAAACGCGTCCTGCAAGTCCAGAGAGCAGAACCACACGCTGCGTTCCAAGGATGGTATTATCTGAGCCAGAGTGACCATCCTGAAGGTTCGAGACCTTAGGAACTTGTTTAGGTCGTGTAGGTCGAGAATGGGGCGCCAGCCCCCCGTCCGTTTCGGAACCAGGAAGTACCTGGACACAAACCCTGGTCTGAGGGGGGGTCCGCTACCACTCTGATCACCTCCTTTCGGAGGAGGAGAGCGATGTCGGCTCGACGAGCCGACAGTGAGGCTACGGACCCCGAGGCCCCCCCGAGGTGCGACGGCTCTGAAGGGTGGGGCCTGCTCGAATTCCAGAGGCAGGCCTTTTCCCACCACCTCCAGTACCCACCTGTCCGTGGTATCAGCGGACCAGGCGGAAAGGAAGTGTCGGAGCTGTCCCCCCACGGGAGGAACCAGGGGTAAGGGGATGGGGGCGACACCCCTCAGCCCGTCACTGGGCAGGCTTGGAGGAGGGACCGGCCGAGGGACCTCCTGGGCCTTTTCCTCCCTGCCTCCTGTTAGAGGAAGCCGGCGGCTTGGGTTTGGGATGCCAAGGCCGAGCCTGCTGGCCCTGAAGTTGCTGGGCAGGGCCGGGGCGCAGAAGGACGAAAGGGCTTAGGGCTGTGGTTTGCGGCCTTTGTCCTTCTGAGCGGAAGAGACCGAGTCCAAGGTAGCATTGGACTTCTCGATCCTCTGCAGGTGACCTTCCACCCCAGGGCCGAAGAGGTCAGTCCCCAAAAAGGGAACATCCGCCAACTTGTGCTGGGTATCCGAAGTAAAGGTGGATATCCTCAGCCAAGCCCGCCGACGCATAGCCACTGCGGCCGCCACCAACCTGGCACATGAGTCCCCAATATCTAAAGCAGTCTGGAGCTGCTGTTTGGCCACTGCCCTGCCCTGGTCCCGCACCTGCTTGACCGTAGTCTGCAGATCCGCGGGAAGATGAGGGATGACCTCATCCAGGGAGCCCAACAGGGCATGAGAAAAATGTGCCATGAGGACGGCCGAACTGGCCTGACGAAGGCCGAGAGAGGACGCAGCATAGACTTTTCGCCCGACATAATCCAATTTCTTGGATTCCTTGTCGGGAGGTTTGTCCACATCCCTGGCGTTGCCGGCGCCCGAAAACGCTGTCGGTAACCAACCCCTCAGCAGAGGGGTGCTCCGAAAAACCGGACAGGGAACCGTTAGGGACCGCATACTTCCTGGCCATCCTGGCCGAAGGCGCAGGACAGGAAGCAGGGCGCTGCCAGAGCTCCAAGGCCGGACCCACTATGGCCTCGGCCACCGGAAAGGCCTCCGCTGGAGAATCCTCGGTCCAGAATCTCCGTGAGGGATACCTGGCCCATTTGGAACGGGTTCGAGCTTCATCCCGTGGACTCCGAGAGTGAGCCAAGCAGTCCTAGGAAGGACGACGGGCTATCGTCCATTGACTGTCCTTCCTGAGGACCCAAGTCTAGTCGCTTGGAGAAAAGGAGGAATTATCCTCGGACTCGGACGAAGTCCTCAAGAGCTGCCTCTGGCCTGAGCCACCCTCTACCTGCCGAGGTCGGTCGGGAGTGAGGGTAACAGACAGCCTATGGGGTAGACCCTCAGCCGACCGAGAATCCTGGTCGGAGCCCCAAATAGTGGCTGTGGAGGTGGAGGTTCCACCGAATCGTGGAGCAGCTGGTTTTGGCCGAACAACCGCCTGGGTACAGGCCTCGGTAAGTCGAGGGGTTATGTCGGCCGCCCGTGACAGCCACTTAATGGCGGGGTAACATCGCGCCGGGCTTATTCCCGGTCAGGAGGAACTGTCATTACGAGGTTCCTCGTGCTGTCCGACGTAACTTACGCCGCCTCCCTCGTCCGAGGAGGAGGATGAGGACGCAGTGTGACGCCGCTATCGCGGTGCCGGACCGAGACCGCCATGACGGGCGGGATCGGCTGGACCGCTAAGAGGTCCGAGATCAGACCGAGAGCTCTCGCTTTTCCGAGGTCGGTGCGGGAAGTGTCGGCAGGAACCGCACTCTTCGGCTCGGAGGGTTCATCCGAGGGCTCCGAACCGAGGCACAGGCAAGCCCACGGGATCCTCAACTCCCCTCGGGGGAACCGGGGAGAGGGGAGTCTCGGCTTCTATAGTCGACAACCCGTCCAACGGATCGAGAAAAATCTCGACTTCGTCGACGGGAGTCTCAGTCAACTGACCTGACGGGGACACCGTGAGACCAGTGGCCGAAGCCGAGCGGTCGACCGAAGTCGACGGTCGACGACTCTGGGAGAGGGACCTTTCCCGCTCCCAAGAGCATCGACGGAGGGATTTACCTTTGTCCCTCTTTTTGGACCGAGAAAAAGGTCCAGCAGACGTTGGCCCTTCTCCCTTAGTGGAGAGGGACAGACAAAGCTCCTTAAAGGAAGCTGTGTAGGAAGAACCCAGAGAGAGCGGGATAAATGCCGCGGCCGAGGAAGATACGGCCCGCGCCGCCTCCTCTTCGAGGGCGATCATCTGCTCGAGCTGATCCGCGCCGAGCCCACTGGGCCGCGACACCGCAACCGGGCCTCCTTAGACTTCACGGAGGGAAACGCTCGACAGCCCAGATGCAATCGGCAGCACGGTCTTCGAGGACGAGGCTGAAAAGGAAGAGCACAAGTCGTAGTCCCGCGGGTCGCGTGCTCAAGGCCTAAACAGTAGACACACGTGGAGTGTGGATCCGTCCGAGACATCTTCATTCGCAGGGGCATCTCCGAAAACCGAGTCGATTTGTCCATCGCAGCCGCTGAGGGGATCAAGATCAAAGTCTTTTAGCAAAAACTTTCAAATTCGCAAAACGGAAGAAATAGGAATCTAGTCGAAACGCAGAGCGTTATGAGGGAACCCGAGCCTAAGCGGTAAGGGAAGATCTACGCCATGGGGCGGAGCCGAGTTATACCACCCGGGTGGGTGGGAGGAGCCAGCTTGAAGACCTTCCGGCAAGATTTAAAGCGGCAAGGATACCTGCCAATAAGTGTGGATGAACAACATATCCATGTCCCTAGAACCTTTATTTCTAGGGACGTGGATATGTTGTTCAATCCACATTTTGTGGCAGACTCTGAGCAATTCTCCGGGAGGGAGGCAAGGCGCGAACCCCCTACTTAGAGAATAAGGACTGGAGAACCAAGGTCCCAAAACCAGCATCCCAGCGTGACTCTAGGTCAATGAGGTAATAGGAAATAAAGGTGTGTGCTGACTTCCAGGTAGCAGCCCTGCAGATTTCCTGGATAGCGACGTCCCTAGAAGCAGCCACCGAAGCAGCGGTATGGCTGGTAGAATGAGCTCTTATCCCTTACTGAGGCTCAATGCCCACCAACCTACACCAGAGATCTATGCAGGAGGTGACCCACCTGCTCATCGTCTGCTTGGCTACAGATCTGCCAGGTGCGGCTTCAGGGTAGGTGACAAACAGCTGGAGAACCTATCCCCGAACTTCAGACGTCTGCTCCTTGTAATAAGCGAGTGCCCTTCTAGGGTCCAAAGAATGGAGCCTATATTCGGCCTCCGAGGTGTGATTGGGGTAGAACACCGGCAGAGTCAACACCTGGTTAAGGTGAAACTCCAACACCACCTTCGGAAGGAACTTCGGGTGAGGGCGTAGGACAACCTTGTACCTGTGGAAGACCAGGTAGGGAGGCTCGATGGAAAGCGCCTGAAGCTCTCCCATCCTTCTGGCTGACGTATTAGCCACCAAGAAGGTGGTCTTCCGTGACAGGTGAGAGATGTCACACCTGTGCATAGGTTCAAATGGCTTGCTCATTAGCTTAGCCAATACCAGCAGTAGATCCCACGGAGGTGGAGGTTCTCGCACCGGAGGGGATACGTGGTCTAGGCCTCTTTAAAAACGCCCTACCACCTTCTCCTGCACCACCGACTGCATGCTGTCCCGCGCCCGGTAAGCAGAGATGGCTGCCAGGTGCACCTTAAGGGTCGTAGACCAAAGCCCTAGCTGAGAAAGGAACCACAGGTAGTCCAAAATATTAGCCAAAGGACAGGAAGAGGGGTCCAACCCCTTGTCCTGACACCAAATGGAGAATCTCTTCCATTTGAAGGCGTAGCATTTTCTGGACAACTCCTTACGGGATGCCTCAACAACGTTGAGGACCTCATCGGAAAGACCCAAGGCCTGGAACTCTAGCCGCTCATGAACTAGGCCATCAGGTGCAGAGATTGAAGGTCCAGATGGAGAACCTTCCCCTTGTCGACTGAGATCAGGTCCAGGCGGGCTGGAAGCCGCCTTGGGAGCCTGGAGCCAAGGCTGAGAAGATCTGGGTACCATAACTGGCGAGGCCAATCTGGGGCTACAGAATCACCTACGCCTTGTCCCTCTTCGCCTTGAGAAGCACCTTGTGGATCAAGGGAAAAGGAGGGAAGGCGTAAAAGAAGCCCAGGGTCCATGGCCTCAAGAAGGCATCCCCCTCCAGCGAGCCTTGCTGAGGAGGGCGGGCGTGAAACAGCCTCAGCTTCACATTCTCCCTGGAGGCGAACAGCTCCAACTGAGGGGTGCCCCAATGGGAGAACAAGACTTGCACTACCTCCGGCAAGAGAGACCACTCTTGAGAAGCAGCGCCTCTCCGGCTAAGGGCATCAGCCAGACTGTTGAAGGCTACTGCCACATGGATGGCTTGGAGATCCGCCTCCAGGCTGATCACGAGAGACCAGATGTGGACAGCCTCCTTGCACAGAGGCAAGGAGTGCGTCCCGCCCTAACGGCTGAGGTAGTACATGGTCATGGTGTTGTCCGTCTGGACCTGAACCACCTGACCCTGTACAAACGGAGTGAAGGCAGTGAGGGATAGTCGAACTGCTCGAAGCTCTCCTGGGTCACTGTCACCAGCTGATCCAGAGGATCAGAGCGCTGTCACCACTGGCTGGCCAGCCCCCACTGCAGGAAGTGCATATGCCAGCAGGCCCAATGGACCACGCTGGTGCAGGCTGCCATAAGGCCCAGAAGGTGCAGGAAGTCCCGGGCAGGGTGTAATTGCCCAACCAGAAATGATTGATCAAAGGAGGAAAGGACCTCGGCCCTGTCTGCCGGGAGCCGGGCTCTGGCTCGAAGAGAGTAAAGCTCTGCCCCGATTAATTGAATCGCCTGCGATGGCATGAGTTCCGATTTGGTCTCGTTGATGAGGAGGCCAATCCGAGAGCAGACCTGGAGGACCAGATCCCTGGACCGCTCCACCTCCAACCTGGAGGGGGCTCCAATCAGCCAGTCGTCCAAGTAATGGTACACCAGGACCCCTCGGCACCGCAGGAATGCTGTCACCACTGCCATGCATTTGGTGAAGACCCTGGGAGCTGGAGAAAGGCCGAAGGGCATGGCCCGGAACTCGTAAAGAACTCCCTCTGCTCTGAAGCGGAGGAATCGCTGATGAGACAGACAGATTGGGACGTGAAAGAATCCGTCCTGGAGGACTAGAGAACAGAACCACACGCCTAGTTCCAAGGATGGAATGATCTGAGCCAGAGTGACCATCCTGAAGGTACGCCACCTTAGGAACTTGTTCAGGTCGTGTAGGTCGAGAATGGGGCGGTCGAGGGACCTCCTGGACCCTTTCCTCCAGGCTTCCTACTGGAGGAAGTGGCAGACTTGGCCTTGGGGTGCCAAGTGTAAGCCTGCTGGCCCTGTTGCTGGTGCTGCTGGGCCGGACGTGCCGCAGGGGCGGAAGGGCTTACACTGCTGCTGGCGGCCTGTGTCCTTCTGGGCAGACATGACAGAGTCCAAGGTGGCACTGGACTTCTTGATCCTCTGGAGATGGCCTTCAACCCCCGGCCCGAACAAGTCGGTGCCCAGGAAGGGAATGTCTGCTAGCTTGTGCTGGGTGTCCGCTGGGAAAGTGGAGATCCGCAGCCAAGCTCTGCGGCGCACGGCTACTGCGCCCGCTACTGACCAGGTACAAGAGTCACCGATGTCCAAAGAAGTTTGGAGCTGCTGTTTAGCCACCGCCCTTCCCTGGTCCTGCACCTGCTTGACCATCGTCTGAAGGTCAGCCGGGAGATGGGGAATCACCTCATCCAGGGAACCCATAAGGGCGTGTGAAAAATGTGCCATCAGTACAGCCAAGCTAGCCTGTCAAAGGCCTAGGGAGGAAGCAGCGTAAACCTTCCGTCCCAAGTAATCCAGCTTTTTGAATTCTTTATCGGGCAGTTTGTCCATGTCCCTAGCATTCCTGGAACGCTGGAAAACACCACTGGTCACCAGCCCCTCCGCCCAGGGGTGCTCCGAGAAACCGGAGAGTGAACCGGTGGGGACAGCGTACTTGCGAGCCATCCTGGCCGAAGACGCAGGACAATATGCAGGCTGCTGCCACAACTCCAGGGCTGGGCCAACAATGGCTTCAGCCACAGGGAAGGTCTCCGTAGGGGAATCTCCTCGGTCCAGTATCTCTGTGAGGGGATACCTGGCCCATTTCTGAATGGGTTTGAGCTGCATGCCAGTGGACTCTGAGATGAGTCTAAGTATTCCCGAGGACGGGCTCTCATCAACAGATTCACCCCCTTCAGATTCCAGGTCAATGGGCCTGGAGTACAGGAAGGAGTCGTCAGACTTCGAGGAGTCTACGAACAGCTGCCGGGTGCCTGAGCCACCCTCCACCTGCCGAGGGCGATCAGGAGTGAGGGTGACTGATAACCTATGGGGCAAGCCCTGACCTGACCAAGAATCCTTGGTCGGGGCCCCAGTCTTCGGTTGAGGAGGCAGTGGTTCCACCACAATGGGCGGAGCATCTGGTTTCAGCCACACAACCAGTGCTGGGGTCGCTTCGGTCGCTCGGATGACAGCCACTTAACGGCCGGAGAAGGCGATGGATTCTGCTTGTTACCGGCAAACAATAGTTGCTGCCACATCTTGTCCTCGTAGTGCCGGCGTAACTTACATCGGAGCCTATCCTCCGAAGAGGACGAGCGGCAACGCCGATTTCCATGGTGCCGAGACTGAGACCGCCGATGTCGGTGGGATCTACCCGACATGGAAGAGGGCCGAGACCTGCGGGGTCGCCGAGGGTGGGTCAGAGAGGGGCGGGAACCCACTCACCCCCTCGGTTCAGGGTCCATGATAGGGGACTTCGCACAGGAGGCACGGGGCTAGTCCTTGGTTACCACCGGGGACCAGTGAAGAAGGGTTGTTGGCTTCTCCAATTGACAACCCTGCCCAACAGGTCAAGAAAAATCTTGACTGTGTCGACAGGTGTCTCGGCCGGCTGACCTGACAGGGACACCATGAAACCAGCGGCCTTAGCTGCAACCTCGACCGAAGTTGAGAGCCGACAGTCTGGTGAAGGGGATCTTTCCCCCTCCCACGAATGTCGATGGTGGAACTTACCTTTCAGTTCTTTTTTCTTCGACCTACTGGTATGTCCTGATGGCCCTTCTCCCTTGGTGGAGAGGGACTGGCAAAGCTCCTTAAAAGAAGCAGTTTAGGAGGAGCCCAAGGAGAGAAGGATAAACGCAGAGGCAGAGGAGGAAGATGAAGCAGACTGAGCCGCCTCCTCCTCGGCGTGATCAATTACTCCAACTGCTCCATGGAGCCCGCCAGCCACATGGACACACGTAATGGGCCTCCTTGACTTCACGGCGGTACACGTTCTCAGGAGCCCAAGTTGTAGTTGGACAGCACGGGTCCTCTAAAACCAAAGCCGCGGAAAGACTTGCACAGATCGCAGGCCTGCGGATCATGGTCAAGACCCAGGCAGTAAATGCACGTGGAGTGCAAATCGATCCGGGACATCATCTGCCAGCAAGGGCACCGACGGAAGCCGGGAGTGGATCTGTCCATCGCAGCCGCGTGGGAAGATTAAGACTGTGGTCTAGTAAACTTTAAAATTATTTTCGGAAATTTCTAAATGTTAGGAACCAGGCCTAAAACGCAGAGCACTACGGAGGGAACCTGAACTTCCAAGCGGTAAGGAAGATCTGGCGCCATGTGGCGGAGCAGAGGGATTTACCACCCGGGTGGGTGGGAGGAGCCAGCTTGAAGACCTTCCGGCAAGATTTAAAGCGGCAAGGAACCTGCCACAAAGTGTGGATTTAACAACATACCCACATCCCTAGAAACAAGAGTTGGCCAAATCACAGAGTGGCTCTTTCCTTTGATCTGCAGAACGCCACCCAGCAAGCACAGCTGATCAGCTGCTGTGGGCTCCACCCATATAAAAACAATCCCTCCCACCCTCTGTTAAGTATCCCTCCCAACACTTCCCTTTTCTCAACTTTCTGACCCCAGGTTGCCCAATCCCCGGTGCTGGATAGTACCCCCCCCGGCCCATCTCACCCGTTTTCACTGTGTAATACTGGTGAGCCCACCCTAACATAAAACACACACTGGGGTGCTCAGTCCCCAGTGTCAGTACCTAAAATAAAAATAAAACTCCCTCGTAGTCTCTTTTAAAATTTTATACACACTGCAAAGAACTTGCCGTCATGAGCACACTGCCAATATTACCTTCCCCATACCTGCAGAGCCCACCTACCACCCCAAATCCCCCTTACTTTTCATTTTCTGATACTGAGATGTCCAATCCTCGAAACCAGCCAGTATCCCTACCCACCCGTCTTTACTGAGGGACAAAGGGAACCAATCTCCAGTGCCATAAAACGTAATACTGACACTGGGGTGCCCAATCCCAGAAATGAAAATCATCCATAGAAACACAGAATCTGACGGCAGATAAGAACCGCTTGGCCCACCTAATCTGCCCATTTCCCTACCTAACGGCTAAGCTGCAGATCCTAGTTAACCAACAGCCTACTTCTTCCTACCCCCCCCCCACTAGAACTGCCTTAGGTCTGTCCCATGCATTCTTGAAGTCCCCCACTGTTTTTGACTCTCCGACCTCCTCAGGAAGGCTGTTCCATGTATCCACAACCCCTCTGTGAAGAAATACTTCCTCACATTACCTCTGAGCCACCCCTCTATCTTCAAATTGTGCCCCTTGTTTTGCACATCTTTTTCTGAAAGATGCTACCCTCTTGGACTTTGTTGATTCCCTTGAGGTATTTGAAAGTTTCTATCATGTCCCCCTCCTTTCCTCGAGGCTATACATCTTTAGTTCCTTTAGTCTTTCTTCATATGTCTTCTGATGCAGACCCTGCATCATTTTGGTTACATAGATACATAGACAGTGTCGGCAGATAAGGGCCTATGGCCCACCCAGTCTGCCCATTTGAGCTTGTAAGTTCAGTTTATGTTTTCCTAGAAGCATGTTGCCCCTTACCCTGACCTCCAGAATTCCTTTATGTCTATCCCATGCATTCTTAAATCCCGTGATTGTTTCAGCCCCCACCACTTCCTCCGGCAGGGTGTTCTACTTGTCCACCACCCGTTCTGTGAAGAAATTCTTCCTCATGTTTCCTCTGAATCGTCCTCCCTCCAACTTCATCCCATGCCCTCTAGTCCTGGAACATCTTTTTCGCTTAAAAATAGTGTATTCCTGCACCCTGTTCCTCCCTGTAAGATAGCTGTATGTCTCTATCATATCCCCTCTCTCCCTCCTCTCCTCCAGGAGTACATGTTCAGTTCCTTCAACCTGTTTTCATAGGACTTGTGATGCAATCCATGCACCATCTTTGTTGCCCTCCTCTGAACCTTCTCTACCCTGTCTATGTCCTTACATAGGTATGGTCTCCAGAACTGTACACTGTACTCCAGGTGGGGCCTCACTAGTGTCTTGTATAGCAGAATTATGACCTCCCTTTTCCTGCTGGTGATGCCCCTGCCTATACATCCCAGCCCTCCTCTGGACAGCCTCCAGCCTGTCTGTGTCTTTGCGGACATGGGGTCTCCAGAACCGTACACAGTACTCCAAATGTGGTCTTACCAACTGTCTGTACGGAGGACCAACAACTTCCTGTTATCTACTGGTGATGCCTCTCCCTATGCATTAGAGTATCCCCCCAGCCCTCCCTACTGCCTTCTCACATTGCTGGCCCACCTTTAGGTTGTCTGATTTGACTACCCCAGATCCCTTTCCATTTTTGTTGTTGTCAGTATCTCACCCCCCACTGTGTACTCTTCCCCTGGGTTTTTGTTCCCCAGGTGCACTTCTTTGCATTGAATCTAAGCTGCCATACATTTGACCATTCCTCCAACCTTGCCAAGTCCCTTCTCATCCTTTCCACCCCACTTTGTGTATCAATGTTTGTTGCACTGCTGGCAGACTGCCACCCCTTACTCTCCCCCACCTGACCCTCACACTCAACACCCACCACCCCACACCCCAACACCCTTTACTACCTACCAGGAGTCCAGCTCGTAATCCCTCTGGATAGGAAACATATCTTCACTCTTCAATGTGGATCGGAACTGGGGAAATCATGTATGTGGTTCAGTGTATTTCAATGAGTTTTAACTTGTCCTTATAACTTTGTAATTTCTGAATCCCCCAAATTTTCAGCATGGCCTTTCTGGGACCCCACTCTTGAAGAAGTGCAGTGAAATTATGTAAATCCATCCTCAAAGGTGATTTCGGTGTCACTGCAAAAAACTCACCTTTCAGGCAGAATTTGAAAAATTTCTGTGCCCTTCATGAGGTGGGGTCATATGAAGGCTATTTTGCAAATCTGGGACAGGACTCACAAAAACTTTGCCCGAGCACAAACCGGGTTTGCACATGGCAAACTGGATTTTGCCCAGAGGTGGTATTCACAAAACCCAGTTTGCACCTGGGAAATGCAATGAAGGAGGCTGCAATGCATACGGGGGAGAGGGGACCTGCATATCCTTGCAATCCATTCACAAAACTTGCGATCCACTTAAAGGCCACTTGAGACGGCTCTTGCGTGGAGAAAACACTGTTGGCAAAAACCTGGCGGTAATCCGTGCAACCCTAGTACTTTGCAGCAGTACTGCAGCCCCCGTTCCCCAATTCCATAAAAGATGAAAGTTCTCCCTGGTGGTCCAGTGGTCCTTCCCCCCTCCATGGTCCCAGGTCATCTCAGTAAATCAAATTGTTGTCAATATTTCCGTAGTTTAGTGGCCCTCTAGCCCCATTCCCGATCACGGCCCTGTAAAAAAAAGAAATCATCCTGGTGGTCCAGTGGTGCCTTCCCCGTTCCCGACTCCGTTAATCAGCTGAAACTCCTTGGCAGTCTGGGCACCTTTCATCGCGTAATGGAGGTCCCCACACCCCCCAGCCTGACCCACAGCTGGAGACCAGCACAAGCCCTATATCACCATCACCGCTGGTCACCCCATTGAAACACAGAAACACAGAAGTTGACGGCAGATATGACAGCAAGGCCCATCCAGTCTGCCCCATTTCTTTTCTACCTTATGAATGTGCCATCTGCCTTTGCTCTGTCAATGTCTATCTATTCATCTCATCTCTATTGCTCCCTTATACCTATCCCATGCCTGTTTGAAGCCCTGCACTGTATTCTTAACCGCCACTTCCTGAGGTAGGCCGTTCCATGCATTCTCAACCCTTTCTGTGAAAAAATACTTCCTCACATTACCCCTTAATCGCCTTCCCTCTAATCTCATGCCGTGTCCTCTTGTCCTGCTATTTTTCTTACATTGAAACAGGTTAGAGTCTTTCACCTTGTTAATGCCCTTAAGGTGTTTGAATGTTTCGATCATATCACCTCTCTCCCTCCTTTGCTCTAGGGTATGCATATTGAGCTCTGTTAATCTGTCCTCATATGTTTCTGTTGCAGTTCCTGCACCATTTTGGTTGCCCTTCTCTGGACTGCCTTAATTTGGTTAATGTCCTTGTGAAGGTGTGGCCTCCAATACTGCATGCAGTACTCTAGATGGGGCCTAACCGATGTCTTGTAAAGAAGGATTATTACCTCCCTCTTCCGACTTGTGATACCCCTACTAATACACCCCAACATCCCCCGCCTTCCCTACTGCTTTAGTGGTCTGCTTGGATGATTTCAGGTCATCGGTGATGATGATGCCCAAGTCTCTTTCTTCCCTTGTGACTGCCTGCAATCCCTCCCAGCCTATAGGTGGCTTCTGGGTTTCTCTTCCTATATGCATGATCTTGCACTTCTTTGCATTAAACTCAGTTGCCTCTCTTCTGACCATTTTGCTAGTTTATCCAGATCTCTTCTCATTCTGCCCACTCCATCTGGATCATCTACTCTGTTGCAGATCTTGGTGTCATCTGCAAACAGACAAGCCTTACCCTCCAGTCCATCTGCAATGTCACTAATGAAGATGCTGAAGAGGTCTGGTCCCAGGATTGATCCTGAGGTACCCCACTTGTGACTTGCATCTCTTCTGACTGTATACCGTTTACCACCACTCTCTGTTTCTGCCCATCAACCAGTTTGCCACCCAGTCGACCAACTTCTCACCAACCCTGAGCCTACTCAGCTTATTAATCAATCTTCTATGTGGAACAGTATCGGAAGCTTTGCTGAAGTCAAGGTAGGAGACAACTGCTCCCCCTTGGTCCACCACTCTGGTTACCCAGTCAAAGAAATCAATGAGATTAGTTTGACAGGACCTTCCTCTTGTAAACCCACGCTGTCTTGGATCCTGTGTGCCTATGGATTCCAGGTGTTGCACTATCCTTTCCTTAAGGATGACCTCCACAATGACCGCGTACTGTATACAGTATGGCCAACTGACAGTGATTGACAGGATATCCAACACACCAAACTGTAATGCCTGATGAAGATATGAACAGAAATGAAAATTACGCACCTACCGTAATTATGATCTTTCTGTGCATCTTCACCATTCACCACATTTGGGTACATGGCGGGAGGTCATGACTCTGCGGGAGCTTTTTTTTTTTTTTAGTAGTTGGGCCAATGAGCATCAGTCCAGCCTCGAGGCTGTTGCATGGGGCTGTGGGTTGGCTGTTAGGCGCTGTCGACTCTGCCTGCCTGCCAGTTCTGAGTCACGGAGGAGGTACGAGGAAGGAATAGAGGGTGGGACAAGGAAGTCCAAGGGACAGGAAAAAGGAAAAGATATAAAACTAAAAGGAGAATTAACGACTGAGAGGACATAAAGACAGAAGTCGGAAACTAAAGGGATTGGGATGGGCTCCAATCTCTGGAAACAGAGGAGGGAGGTAGGGTGGGGTAAAGAATTTAGAAGGTAGGAAGAGAGGGAAGAAGGTTAAACACATCCCAGACCCTGGTCCGTCTCCAGATTGTACAGGAACTGCAAGGAGTAGCCAGAGGCTTTTTGCCAGAATCCAAGGCACAGAATGGCTGGCAAAAACTCCATCTCAGCAGAATCGGCTATTCTGGAAGAAGGACAGGGCACAGAGAATTAACACCCTCTCAAGGAAAGATTTTTGGTGAAAAAGGAAAAGGATTTTTTTGTGTAATAAAGGACAGTCCAAAGGACAAGGAAAAATAAGAAGGACGGACAGGAACAATGGAGGAGTAGAGAATGGAGGGCAACTACCAACTCCAACCCCACAGGGGTGGAGCTAACGCACTGGAGAAGGAGTGACCCCCATGCTGACCACTCTCCCTGGAAAATTATCCCCCTGTGTGCCCCTGTTCACCCCACTCCTAACAAAGAAAGGAGGGGGAGGGGTGGGCACAGAGAGGGAAGTGGACCCAGAGACTGAGGCCTCAGGGGGATGGAGGGCGTGATTGTAATGAATGGTGAAGATACACAGAAAGATCATAATTACGGTAGGTACGTAATTTTCATATATTATCTGTGTCAATCTTCACCATTCATCACATTGAGTGAGTGCCAGCTCCCGAAGAGGGTTTTCTTTTACCCTAAGGGACAAGTCCCTTAGCTCTCAGTGGGTGACACACTAAGAGGGAGAACCTTCAGGGCCTGGAGAGGCCCGAGAGTGGGGAGAGTGAGACGGGAACCCCCCGGAGGGGGAAGGAAGATGCCCCGACAAACACTGTCTCGCTCTACGGGAGAAAAGATAGGTTCTCTGGTGAGCGGAGTTAATCACCCTACACCGGGCCAAGGGTGACTACCGGGAAAGATGCAGCCATGCCGTCCGCCTAGTGCAGATCGCTGTCCCTACGACCCTGGTAGCTACCTCGTTGGCATCATAGGATGCCCTCGCTTGGTGCCTTGATAGCTCCAGGCCACGTGCAGAGAGTGCAATGGCTTGTGTGGTTTGCTCCGTGTCAGGCAACAAGGTTAGGAGTTGACCTAGCCTGGACCACAAGAACCTGTCATAGGCTGCATAGTGGGTCTGATGTGCAGAAATGGAAAGCAACAACCATGCCGAGTAGAAAGCCCTCCTACCCATGAAGTCAAACCGAGGAATCTTGATCTGGGGCGGTCACGGTGAAGGCGCAAAGCCCGCCGGGAGTGTCCAACTCGTCAATCCGGACTGCGGATGAGACATGGAACCTGGGGATTCCGGGGGCGCGCAATACCGCTGGCAGAGATCCCTAGGGGCAGGAACTCTGGAGAAGGGCCTCTGCCAGGAGTGCAACAACGCCTCCTGAAAGGGAGCAGGCGAGGGGGGCACCACAAGGGTGGCCTCGCTGAAATCGCCCAGAAAGGCGTGCGCCGAGTGCTCTGGATTGCTTACAGTGGAAGGGGTAAGGTGCAAGTCCTCCAACATCCTCACGAGGAAACGCTGATACTCAGCGAGATCAGCGGCTGGAGAGATATGGACAGAAGGCTCCTCTCCCCCAGAAGAGGGGGATGAAGAGTTGGAGGGCACAGACTGCTCAGAGGGCGGCTGCTAGGGGAAGTTGAAAAGCCTTTCTGTCCATTGCTCTAACATAAGCTGGGAACCGAGCAGCCACAGCCCTGAACTGCTCCCAGGAGAGAGGCCCGCTAGGACCAAGGATGCCTGGGAGCGCAGGAAAATGTGGCAGAGGGATGGGGACAGAGCCAAGAAGAGATGTCGGCTGAACTCCGCCTGGGCTAAGGAGTGGACCAAGAGCACCCAAAGAAGAAAGTGCTCCGGAAGACTCCACAGCCGACAGCTGAACAACCATTTCGGTACTGCCTTGGCTGCGCCCTGAAGAATCCCCCCGTGAGGCGACCGGGGCCGTATAGGTCCAGAAGGACGGTCCCCTACCTCAAAAGAATGGGGCTCTCTCAAAGAGACCGAGGAGGAAGCGGAGATCTGCACTACGGCTCCTTCCAGAGCCCGGGTGGGCCCCAGAAAAAGGTCGCCTTGCAGACCCCATGCCCCTCGACCCCCTCGGAGTCGGAAAGAGCCCCTCCTCCTCGAGAGGGCCATCCAAGGTAGCCGACAGCCCTGGCCAGCACCCGAGGGAGCTATCCAGAGCACAGTACTCTCCCCTCCCGTAGAAGCCCCGATCGGCCCCAAAGTTGGGCGATCCAGGCACACCACAGGCGGGGGTACCACTGCTGAGGGGTCAGTGAACCCACCAAGACCGGGATGCAGAGCAATGGTGTCCTGCACCACTGCCCGCTGGTCAGCACCCCTAACCCCAGTCTCTTCAGCCACCGACCCCACCTCAGAAGAGGGCGGACTCCGGCTTGTCGAGGACACTACAGGGCTGCCCACACCAACAGTCAACCCCAAGGAGTCAGACTACTTGTCTGAGTCACAGCCCAGCTCCGCCTCCGAAGAGGTAGAGGCAGAGGCCCTGTGCCAGACCGTAGGAGGGAGTCCAGTGCCATTCTTGCCAAATGGGGTGCCGGAAACCGAGACCATGCCCGAGCCAGTGCCAGTGTCCCCCACAGTACCGCGAGCAGTATCCACGGAGGACCACGGCCCGGCCCGGCAACAGCCCAGAGTCAGAACCAGTCACAGGCGCCGAGGTGCAGTACGCGCAGACAACGCGCCTCAGTTGTGGCACCGCTGAACGGGCGCTGAGGGCAGGGTGGCACCGATGATAGTGCTGACAGCGGAATCGAAGCCCCATGGTGCAGAGTCCTGGGGTGGACATGGCACCATTCTCAGCCTTGGCGCCCGTGAGGCAGCTGCTGAGGGAGGACAAAGAAGCGGCACGTAGAGACTCCCATGGCACCACTAGCAGTATCAGCACACAGCGCCAAGTGACAAACGGTGCCAGCGACAGTTTGTCAGAGCCACGGCGCCACAGAGGCCCATAGCGTGCCGAGGACAGCGCCGACCCGGGCCATGGAACCTCGGGTCTGACACGGGGAGCCTTCACCCCGAAGGGACTGCCTTGGGCGGCGCCCCCCACCCCCGAAAGGAGAGGGACCGCCTCCTGCACCGCTGAAGGAGCCTCGGCAGCAGCCAGGCTACTAGAAGCCAAGGCTCCTTCCTCCTCGGTCCATGTAGACCAGGAGGGACCCGGAGGAAGGCAGAGAGTATGTGGCTTGGCCCGATGAGTGTGCACCCGACCCCGAAGTCAGCGGAGCTCGCCCCACTTTCCATGCCGTTGTTCGATGACCCGGCAGTCCATGGAGAAACAGGTGTATGCAGATCTATGTCATGAAGCGGGCCAAGACACATATAAGGCAACAATCGTGCTGGTTGGTGACGTGAAATTTCACGGCCGTATGGGCACTGTCGCATGGGGCCGTCCCGTCTTCGAAGTCTTCTTGCCCTCCGACCCAGACATGACCTACAAGGGAAGAAACACCAAAAAACAGACTCGACATCGCCAAGAATAAAATCAAATGGAAAGATCTTACCAAACGACGTCAAGTAAGGCAACTAGAACCGGCAGGAAAGGAGCCGATGGACTGTAGCACAGAGGAATAATAAGGCTGAAAGACTAAACTGCATAGGCGGGAGGCCTCAAGTTCTGCAGAACTTCCACACGAGGTGACCTCGACGGCGGGAGACAAGAACTGGCAGGCAGATGGAGTCGACAGCGCCTAACGGCCAACCCGCGAGCACCACGCAAAATGTCGGCCTCGAGGGCAGCGCCGATGGTGCATCGGCTCCACCTACCACCAAAAAAGAAAAAGCTCCTACGGTGTCATGACCTTCGGCCATGTACCCAAATGTGATGAATGGTTAAGACTGACACAGGTAAGATCTCCAAGTAGCAGCTGCACAAATGTCTGCAGCAGTCACATTCTTGAAGGAGGCAACTGAGGCAGCCGTGCCTCTGGTATAATAGATTTTAACTGGTCCCGGTAAAAGCTTGTCATACTTGCGATAGCAGTAAAGAAAAAATTACTCACCTTAGTAATGTTGTTTCTTCTAATGGAGTCTTGCTATATTATGACATATGCAGCGAGTCCCAACCTTCGAACTGCTCCGGAGGTGAAAGAGTTAACTTTCCATGCCAGGCATGGGACGCTGAGCTCGAGCTCGTTGAAAACTCTGTCTGTTCTTCAAAAATTTAAACTTTCAGATCTTTACGAGCTAAACTCACTAAGGTCCTGTGTGGAAGCTGTAAACCTACACTAGCCAACTGGCTACTATGCATAAGAACACATCTTTTGGTCCTAAAACAAACACTCAAGTCAGGAGACCCAAAAAATGAAAAACACAAACCCAGTCACCCCAAAAAAAGGAGGGGTGAATAACAAGGTGGGCATCTACTAAGTGCCAACACTGCACTGCCTACCCACATCCCAAAAACAGAGGTTCTGAGAGGGGCACGCGGGGGTCATAATATAGCAAGACTCCATTAGAAGAAACAACATTACTAAGGTGAGTAATTTTTCTTCAACATGAAGTCTTGCTATATTATCACATATGCCTGAACTACACAGCAGTACCTCCATGGAGGAGGGACAGAACCTACTTAGGAAATAGGCTCTGCAGCACAGCTGTGCCAAACCGAGCATCACTCCTAGCCTGAATGTCGAGGGAGTAATGCTTGGTAAAAGTGTTAACTGTTTTCCAGGTAGCTACTTGACAAATCTCTAGAATGGGGATGTACCTGGCAGCAGCCAGGGAAGCAGCTGTATCTCTGGTAGAGTGAGCCCTCAAGCCTGAGGGAGGAACCTTACCCAGCTTTTCATAACAGAATTGGATACAAGAGACAATCCACCTGGCAATGGATCTTTTAGTGGCAGGTTTCCCTTTACCAACCTCACCATAAGTGAGGAACAGTTGGAGGGAGTCAAACCTGTGACCCTTGGTACGCTCTATGTAGTAACTAAGGGCTCTCTTCACATCTAAGCTGTGCAGCCTCCTCTCGCCAGAGGAGGAATGGTCAGTGAAGTACACTGGAAGAGATATAGATTGATTAAGGTGGAATCTGAAACCACCTTAGGCAAGAACTTCCTGTTAGTCCTGAGGACCACCTTATCTCTATGAAAGGAGATAAAATCAGGCTCCACTGACAAAGCTTGTAATTCAGTTATGCGTCTGGCAGAAGTGAAGGCTACCAGAAACACAGTCTTCCAAGTCAAGTACTTAAGCTCTGCTGAAGACAAGGGCTCAAAGGGAGGTTGCATAAGCTGAGCAATGCAAACATTAAGATCCCAGGCAGGGGCAGAGTCCCTGAATGGAGGGTTGGTGTGAAGCAATCCCTTAAAAAACTTAGAGAATACAGGATGAGCTGAAAGAGAAGAGGGTTTACCTGCCGAAATAAAAGCAGACACAGCTGCCAAATGTACCTTTAGGGTAGCTGGTCTCAGCCCCAGAGTATTTCAATGGACCATATAATCCAGGACTGTGGGAAAATCAGCAGACTCTGGGGAAATATGCTTCCCAGAGCACCATATGGAAAACCTCTTCCATTTGGAATTGTAAGTAGCCCTGGTGGAAGGTTTCCTAGAAGCCTTCAATATATCCATTACACCTTGGGAGAGGTGTAGGTCAGCAAACTAACTCTTCAAGAGCCAGGCCTTGAATCACTTTGCAGGATTGAGAGATTTGAGGTTCGGGTACCAGACCCTTCCCTGAGCATAGGTTAACAGGTTGTGATTCCTGGGAAGAGACAGGGGAAGACGGACTGCTAAGGACAGTAGGAGTGGATACCAGGGTTGTCTGGCCCAATCTGGAGCAATCAGAATCACTTTGCAGGATTGAGATCTGATTTTGACTAACACTTTGAACAGGAGAGGGAAGGGGGGAAAAGCATAGAGAAACTTCCCTTCCCAATTGAGAACTAAGGCATCCAGAGGGACTGAGCCCAACACTGGGGGCCTGCAGCAAAAAAGGGGAAGTTGGTGATTGTCTGGGGCTGCAAAAAGATCCATCTGCGGGGTGCCCCATCTGGCAAATATTACCTCCAGGACCAGGGGATCCAGTGACCATTCGTGATGGCCCTGGGAAATCCTGCTGAGAGCATCTGCCAGGACATTGTCCTTGCCTGGGAGGTGAACTGCCGTAAGGGAGGTGTTCAGGGAGTAAGCCAGAGACCACAACTTCATTGCTTGGTGCACAAGGTGTAGACCAGTGCCTCTGCTTGTTGATGTAACACATTGTGGTGGTGTTGTATGTTCTGACCTGTACAACTTTGTTCTGAACAGATTTGATAAAAACTTGAAGTGCTAGAAAAACTGCTCTGAGTTCCAACAGATTGATGTGGAGCAGAGATTCCTGAGGGGACCACAATCCCTGGGTAGTGAGGTCGCCCATATAAGCTCCCACCCCAAGAGGGATGCAGCTGTAGTAAGGATTAAAGAGTGAGACTGGGTGACAAAGGAACCCCTTGTCTCAGATTGCTCTGATCCTGCCACCACAGTAGGGCTTGGATCAGGGTTCGAGTTACTGGGATCAACTTGGTTAGAGGGTCTTTCCTTTGAGACCAAAAGGCTCTCAAATGGAACTGGATGTCCTCATCTGAAATCTTGCTCCTTGCACTACTGCTGTAGAAGCAGCCATGTGCCCCAGGAGCTGTAGAAATGCCTTGCTGGTCGAGACACCTGCAGGGTGAATGAGGAGGCCAGAGAGCCAGGGTCCTTGCCCTGTCCAAAGGAAGGAAGGCTCTGGCTTCCTCTGTGTTCAGCTCTGCGCCTATGAAGGTGGAGGAGCTGGACAGGTTCTAGAACTGACTTTGAAAGATTCAGAAGGAAACCTAGAGAGGTAAGCAGTTGCTGAGTTATCTGTAGATGTAACTTGACTTGGTCTGGAGACTGGCCTACTATGAGCCAATCGTCCAGGTAAGGGAAGATGGCAATTTTTGCCTTCTTAGGTAGGCAACTGCTACTGCCAGGCATTTTGTGAATACCCTTGGAGCAGAGGTGAGGCCAAAGGGCATTGCTCTGAACTGGTAATGGCCTGAGGCAGCTCAAACCTGAGGTACTTTCGATGGGAGCTTCTGATGAGAACATGGAAATAGGCATCCTTGAGGTCCAGGGACGCTAGCCAGTCCCCTGGCCTTAAAGAGGGTAGAGTAATTCCCAGAGTCACCATTTTGAATTTTGGTTTTAAAAGGTGCTTGTTTAAGTATCTGAGATCCAGGATGGGCCGCCATTCTCCTGTCTTTTTTGGGGTAAGGAAGTACCTGGAGTACAATCCTTTGCCCTGGTGTAGGGGTGGAACCCTTTCCATGGCTCTGAGAGCCAGGAGGGAAGAGACTTCTACCTCTAGGGCAAGTGCCTCTGGTGGATTTGCAGGTGGAAAGGATCTGGTTCTCATCTTTGGAAATTTTTTGAAGCTGAGAACCAGTCCCTGGCTTACTACTTCCAGGACCCACTTGTCTGATGTCAGAGACTTCCAGTCCT
The DNA here is from genome assembly GCA_016271365.2 of Neoceratodus forsteri. NCBI lineage: Eukaryota > Metazoa > Chordata > Ceratodontiformes > Ceratodontidae > Neoceratodus > Neoceratodus forsteri. Next base: position 1,631,188,099 of record CM028130.1, on the reverse strand, counting down.
GGACAAAGTAAGCCAGCCTGCCCCCTACAGGTAGTTGAGAATCGACCCTGGCAACCCCATCAGGGTGCCTGCTTGGCAGGGGCTTTAGGCTGAGGGTAGAAGCAATTGCTTGTGCCTCGTCCTTGCCTCTCCTCTAAAGAACCCTCTCTGGGCGTGAAAAGCAGAGGAAGCCTGGGCTTGGTAAAAGGCCTATGAAAGGGCGTGCCCCTGGAAGGCTGCTTTTCAGGAGTGACCTGCCTTTCCTTGGCCTGTGCACTCCTATAGGTGGTCCTATACTCATCCATTTTCTTCATGTAATTCTCTGTCTGCTCCCCAAACAGAGAATTACCCACAACAGGAAAATCCATGGTCTTAGTCTGGGTATCCTGTGACAGGCTAGTACATCTGAGGAAAGCCATTCTGCGAAGTGCCACAGATGTAGCCATGACTCTTGATGACACATCATTAGAGTCCACTGCAGCATGGAATTGCACCTTAGATGCCTCAATACCATCAGCAGCCACCTGCTCCAACTCCTTGGCAAGCTGGCCAGGGGACCGGTTTTGCTAGAGCCATAACAGTACCCCATCTGGATTCTGGTATCTAGCAACATAAGCCATCTATAATTTGCCTGTCTGAGTCCCAAGGATGCTGCCATGTACTGTTTCTTTGCCATGGCATCAATTCTCCTGGAGTCCTTGTCAGGGGTGTGAAGCCAAGGGAATATTTGCCTTGTCACAGGCTGCAGCCTGCACTACTCAACATGGCTGCATTGTTGTGTAATGAACTCCGTATCAGAGCCTGACAATGTATACCTCTTGTCCATTCTCTTATCCACAGGAGGTATAGTGTGAGGAGTTTTTAGAATTTTTACTGTCCGTTTCCCAAAAGATTTATGCAAAGGAATAGACAGTCTCCTAGACTCTGGGATATCCATCATTTCCACATAGTCAGGCTCCTCTTGATCATCCACAGCTTCCTCCATAGGGTTCTGGAGGGTTTCAGCCACTTTTTTATAAAACATAAAATGAGAAGGGGACTCAGAAAGCCTAGGAGGAGACACTCCTGAAGGTCTATCTGGGGAGATGTCCGGTTCAATGGGCACATCCAGACTTTCAAATCCACATTCACTCTCCTCATACTCCTCTTCCCCCTCCTCCGGTTCATAAAATTCCTCTAAATCGTACTCTTGAACCGGTGGAACCAGCCGTATCGTCGCTTACACCTGATGGTGCCAGTTCGGGTCTGGTACCGGGAAAGCGACTGGACAATTTTTAATCGCTTATTATTTCTTCAGCAGTTGGAGAAGAAAGTTTTGGCTCCAGACCAGCTGATTTCCTAGTCCTTTTGCTGGAACCGACTCCTCAGAGTCGGCTCTCCTTGCCCGAGGAAGTCTCACCCCTGGTCAGAGGGCACTCCCTCCGGTTCGGTTGGAACCCGAACCGGGCTAACCATCGGTTCAGCGGACTTTTGGCCTCCCTTTCCTGAGCCTACCAACTCTCTTTTCTAGGTAGCTGCATGAAAATTTTTGCAAATCTGGCAGTCTGCATTGAGGTGGTCAAATCCAGACAATAAATACAGGTGGTGTGGGGGTCAGCCTTAGCAAAGACTTCCCCACAGACACTGCAGTGTTGAAACCCAGTGGGCCCGGTTTTTCTTTTGGGTTTCTCAGACATAATGCCAGCCTAACCAAACTTACCCGTTTATGGCAATCCGCCAGGTAAGACCCTCTTATCGGTTCCCAACCGTGTCACGGGTCGTGGAAAAAAACGTAATAAAATCTGTTTTTTTAGAACCGATAAGAACCGGTAACCACACTCTAAATGACAGATTAATATATTTTAAACAACCTGATCGATTCAAACCGAACCGATAAACCGTTTACAAGTTCCACACAGAATAGAAATTAATGTAAAACCTATCTAGTACTCACAATACCACAGAGAGTCTAAACTGACTGGTTGCAGTTTAAATTCGGTAGAAAAACAATACTTTAACCAACAAAACAAACTGAGCAGAAGGAGAAATCTCCGGAGAGACTGTTCAGTGAGGCGAGTAAAGAATCTGACAGTTTGAGTTTGAAGAACAACAGAAAAGAGAGTTCTCAACCGAGCTCGAGCTCAGCGTTCCATGCCTGGCATGGAAAGTGAACTCTTTCACCTCCGGAGCAGTTCGAAGGTTGGGACTCACTGCATATGTCATAATATAGCAAGACTTCATGTTGTTTGAACAATACAATTTGTAACCACTTAGACAAACACTGTTTGGAAACAACTGATCAGTCTTTGTGATACAGTGATTGCGGTCCATACAGTACCCAAGCCCGGTAGACATCCAAAGTATGCAGTAAGGCCTCCCCGATTAGAATACTTAGAAAAATGAACAGGTAGGTGGATGGATTAAACTCGGACACCACCTTAGGAAGAAACTTAGGACTGGTTCGGAAAGACACCCTGTCTTTGTGAAAAACCAGATAAAGTACAGTTAAGTAAGAACATACTGCAACAGATATTCGAGACAGGCTCTTGCAGTGGGTATTAACCATGAGGACTGTACCCCCTGGCATCAGAACCACACGGAAAACTTTAGCTAGCAGTGTCTGGTGGGGGAGACCGACCATCAACGTCACGTATTCGACATCAGCGTGACCATATAGAGTGCGTGGTCCCCAGCCTGCTATCTAGTTCTCCCGCCGGAGACCTCAGAACAAAGAAGGAGGCTCCTTGAGCACAAGTAAAGCTAGAAGTAGTAGAAGCAGAAGCTGGGGGAAGGTGGGAGGGAAACATAGGTTACTCACCTGTAACAGTAGTTCTAGAAGTGGTATATGACATTCATCTACACTTTCTGGCATTGTCCTTTCCCCTTTAAATCTTGCCAGAAGTCTTCAAGCTGGCTCCTGCCACCCACCCAGGTGGTATAACCCTTGGCTCTGCCCCATGATGCCAGATCTTTGCCCACTTTAAGCAGGGGTTGTGTGCCTCAGCCTGGGGAGGTCAGGCGGGTCCATGTGGATGATCATCATACACCACTCCTAGAAGTACTGTTACAGGTGAGTAACTTGTGCTTCTAGGGACATGGATATGATGTTCTATTCACACTTTCTGACAGACTCCTAGCAGTTTTCCGGGAGGAGGGAGGCAAGGTGCACACCCCCTATTAAGAGACTGTATAAAACTGAGGCACTAAAACCAGCATCCCAGCATGACTCGAGGTCAATGTGGTAATGGGAAATGAAGGTGTGCGCCGACTTCCAGAAAGCAATCCTGCAGATTTCCTGGATAGGGACGTCCCTAGAAACAGCCACCGACGCAGCATTATGGTGGGTGGAATGACCCCTAAACCCTCTGGGAGGCTCCCTATCTGCCAACCTACAGCAGAGATCAATGCAGGAAGTGATCCACCTGCCAATCGTCTGCTTGGTTGCAGATCTGCCAGCGTAGGTGGCACGTGACAAACAACTGGCAAACCTCTCCCCGAACTCCAGCTCTGCGCTCTTTGTAGTAAGCGAGCGCTCGCCTCAGGTTCAGAGTATGGAGCCTATGTTCTGCCTCCGAGGTGTGATTCGGGAAGAACAACGGAAGAGTTATCACCTCGTTCAGGTGAAACTCTGACACAACCTTTTGGGAGGAACTTTGGGATGAGGCACAGGACAACCTTGTCCTGTGGAAGACCAGGTACTTCTGGCTGACGTGATAGCCACCAGGTAGGCAGTCTTCCACAACAGGTTAAACAAGGTACACCTGTGCACGGGTTTAAATGGCTTGCCCATGAGCTTTGTCAAAACCAGCAACAAGTCCCACAGTGGTGGTGGTTCATGCACCGGAGGGAGAAATGTGATCTAAGTCTTTGAAAAAGCACCAGACCACCTTCTCCTGCACCACTGACTGCTGACCAGCCCACGCCCGGTAAACAGAGATGGCTGCCAGGTGCACCTTAAGGGTCCTCGACCGAAGTACGCCTTGGGAAAGAGACCACAGGTAGTCCAGAATGCTAGCCACTGGACAGGTTGAAAGGTCCAACCTCTTGCCCAGACACCAAACAGAGAATCTCTTCCATTTGAGGGCATAGCATTTTCTGGTCTATTCCTTTTTAGATGCCTCCACAACAATGAAGCCATCTTCGGAGAGACCCAAAGCCTGGAACTCTAGCCGCTCAGGAACCAGGCTGTCAGGTGCAGAGATTGAAGGTCCAGGTGGAGTACCTTTTCTTCCATGAGTCAGCAACAGACACCATTAACTGTGGGAAACGTCGGGCAGATGGCAAACCAGGAACAGAAGTGGTTTTTGATAGTGAAGCCACCTACGCTGCAACCTGTTTCTCCACTGCAACTTCTAGTTGCCTAGTTAAAGCTCTGACAAACCGAGAAGGTTGTAACATCATGGTCTGTACTGTGGCAATGGATACAAATGGACAGTTAGTCATCTTTATAAATTTTAATGCTCTCACAGCAGCAACAGCAGAACGATGGAGCCTTTCCTGTTGATGGCATAAAAGTAAAAGTAAAATAAAGTTGAATGAGCACAACGGCAAAACATTCGAAGTTCAACTGCGTTCAGCAGCAGTGGACCATCAAGTGGTTGACAGCAACAGAAAGAACCAAAGCATGCTGGGAACACACATTATATAGGCACTGGCGCGGTGCACCAACATGGGCAGCCCACGCCAGCATAAATGTCGAGGGAATCGGCCCGGCCCAGTAGTGCAGAAAGAGTTGAGGGCTGGCTCCTTACTCCTGCGCCATGCTGGCGGCCGGGTTCGAGGCGATCCTTGCAGGCCATCAGGGTGTCGGCTCGGGGAGGGAGGAACAGGATTAAGCCTTGTTTCTCCCTTCCATGGGATAGATGCCCGCTCTGCCATGGTCCTGCTCCCACTGGGTGGAGGCTTGGTGGGTAGCGAGGGTGGTCAGGAGCAGAGGGGCACGGATCCTGGCGTGTGCAGAGCCCACACATGTACACGCATGTATGAATTCGTGGGAGACGGGACTAAGAAATATAAAAACTACCTATGGAAAAAAAAATGTCCAGGCACTCATGATGCTGACGGGCTTACAGTTCCATGATAAGACTCAATGGAAGGAGACATCCTTGAAGTTCAACTGCTATAAAGCCCAAAAAACTACTAAAACCTGCACTAAACTAACACAGAGTATCAAATTATTAAATAAAAATAACTTTTACGGTGCTGAAAGAAATAAAAGTCAAACACAGCCACTAGGATTGTAACAGGACTTAGGGGCGTCTGTATTGTCTTTAGCAGAGAAATACATCTTCCATTAGAATGCTAGAGAAGCATGTCCACAGACTGGAGTTTTAATTTGTTACATTCCAAATTCCATCATCTCCAGGGCAACAACTCATGACAGATTATGCAGATTATATGACATTACTAGTAAATGCTTGTTGTTATAAACACCAAATGTTCTCCAGGGCATCATGCAGACATGGTCTAGAAGCAACGTGTCTTTGCACCAAAAACAAAAATAAACTTACATAGAAATACATAATTTGATAGCAGATAAGGATCGCTTGGGCCCACCTGTCTACCCATTTGTCCCTGCCTACCCAGTCACCACAGGCTCCGGTCACACAGACTCCAGCTCCCAACCCCCTAGCTTTCCAACGAATATTTCCTTGTGCCCATTCCATGCATACTTGAAAATCACCATCATTTTTGCCTCGGACACCTCCGATGTAAAACTGTTCCAGGAATACACCACTCTCCCTTTGTAAAAGTACTTCCTTACATCTCTTCTAAGATCACCCCTTCCAGCTTCATTGCATGTCACTTTGTTCTCGTGCATCTTTTTCTCTGAAAAATACCCCCTCCTGTACCTTGCTCAACCCCATGAGGTATTTATAAGTCTCTATCATGTCTTCCTCCCCTCTTCCAGGCCATATACGTTTAAGTCCTTCAGTCTCCCTCGTAGGGCTTCTGACGTAGCTGATGCACCATTTTAGTAACCATCCTCTGAACAGCCTCCAGACTGTCTGTATATCCTTCCTGAGATGTGGTCTCTAGAAATAGACACAGTACTCCAGGTGACATCTCACCACGGATCAACACAGTGGCAACACCACCTCCCTCCTTCTGCGGGTGACACCCCCTCTCTATGCACCCCAGCATCCCACTGGCCCCATCTACTGTCCTGTTGCACTGTCTAGGCACCTTGAAGTCATCAGATATTATTTTGCACTCTGCCTCAGGGTTTCTGCACCCTAGGTGCATGATTCTGCACCCACTGAATTACAATTAGATTACGCAGACCAGACAACACGAATGGCCTGCTAGAAGTCCACACCACCAACTCACAGAAAGCATTCAGATGATTGTGGGGAGAGGGAAAGCATAATGGTAACAAGAGGTGAACACTAGATGAGGTGCCAAATGAATAACCCAAGAAAGCTGGGATGGAGGCTGTTGTACCACTGCATGCAACATTAATCCTGAACCAGGCAGTACCTCTAGTTTCAGAAGAAGGGTAAAATGGCACAGAGCTGTGAAAAAACAAACCATGCCCACCAGTGATGTACTGTAATGGGGGCGGGGCTGTTACGAGAGAGGGGGAGTGTCTGTGACACAGCGAGAGAGAAAGAGAGAAACACAGCTCTGATTTCCAATACAGCCAGTTCCACTTCACAGATAAAGCACTGTAACTTTAATCATGAAGCTGTCCAATACTTAGTGGTCATTATATTTTAGGGACATTGACAACTGGCCAGTAAAAATGTTGGTGATCATTTACTCAGTGGATCAGACTATATGCTATCTATATACAGTATCTACTTAAAGTCTTGAACAAAGTTTCATGGTCTATGGACAGCATCAGTATGTGCTACAGCATTGTTACTTGCTGTGGGCAGAGCTCCATCTAGTGGAAAAACTGATTATATCAGAATTTATGGAAACTTGGCAAGAACACCACCAGTTCTTATCATTGAATACCGTGCAAAGAGGCTGTTGTGAGGCCCCTACAAAAAAAGCCATCCTTAGACCCCAATGTCCCGCTGAATTAAAGACCCATCTCTAACCACCTGTTTTCAGGGAAGGTTGCGGCAAAGGTTGTGGTGCTGCAGCGTCAGTAATATCTGGAGAACAGTAACATCTGGAGAAGAACAACATCTGTCAGCCACTCTAGATTGGCTTCAAATATCATAATATGGAAACCAGTTCAGTCATGGAGTTAGTTATATTACCGTTTCTGGTCGAGAGATCAGGGATTCTTCAATACGGAGTCTTACAGGTCTCCTATCAGTGTCTGATAGTGCAAAACCTTTGCAGGAAGGTGTGCTACTCACTTTGTACCAAAAAACTGTTTCCAAGAATGTGACCCCAATAAATTTTTTTTTAAATTGTATATTTTTTTAATACAAAGACTATTGTATTCTTTCAAAATACCATTTTTGTAATGATTAAAATGGTCACCAAGGCAGATCTGATTTTTTAGCAGAGTAGCCCGAGCTACTGTATGTACAATCATGAACAGTAGTGATATGCTAATAAACTAGTTTCCTACTAGCTGTGTTTTAATGTAGCTGTACTAACAACATATAGGCACACTATTCAGGAGGCTTGTTCACAGTCCATAATGCACTGCCCACCACTAGAGGGCTGGGATGATGACGTAGTATTGTCCCCCAGAGAAAGTGGCATCACGTCCCATTTCAGGAAGTAACTATCTTTTTGTATTGCTGAGAAACAGGGGGACTTTAAATCTTTCTAGACTCATTATTGCTTGAAAAGTATAAAAAAAGTAAATTTCCTGAAACTGAGCTTTAATTCACATTCTCCCTATGTAAAGTACTGGAAGCTGGTGTATGAAACCACATCCCAGTCCCGCTGTGGCTTGGCAATGCACTGGGTTATACAACAAGCTGCCAAAATAAAAAAAAAAAAAATCAATTACTCACCATAGCAATGTTGTTTCTTAAGGGATCCATCACTATTTTAACACTTTAGCAGTCATCTCCACTGAGAGTGATGCCCCAGAGATTAGAAACTATGCAAAGTTTACAACTTAAAACGTAGGCTCACAACCAAGATGAATGCCAATATGTAAATACTAAGTGAGGGATTTCTGGGGCTAGAAGAAACAATTACTTACTGTTGTAACATTGTTTCTTCCAGGGGATTCCTCAGTATGCTTGACTAGTGCAGTTATGCCAGCTGGGTTCAGCTGCCCCAGAGGTGGCGTTATGCTAATGATGCCAGGGAATCAGCCAATCAGGTTGTAGTAAGAATGTTGCCTGTAGGTGCTGCTGTACTTCCAGTCAGATTAATTTTGAAGCCCGAGGGTCAAAAGGCCCCAAAACCTAAGCCTATGCTGGTACTACAGAAAAACACAGAAAAATGGAATTTGCCTCTAGGCAAACTATATACATCATGCTTCACTGTGGAACATTACACATTTTATTACTCTACAGTAAGAAATCTGGCCTAAGGCAAGGACTGCAGAATGATTCTCAGCTAGGTTATGTGAGGGGAGGCTGGTTGGGAGGTCAAGCATACTGAGAGATCCTCTGGAAGAAGCAATATTACTAAGGTAAGCAATGTTTTCTTCTCATCCCAGGAATCCCTCAGTATGCTTGACTAGTGCAGACCACAAAGCAGTATAGTTGGGAGGAGGGAAAGTACAGTTACGCAAGAACTTACCGTAACAGTAGATCTTCGAGAACGGCTCTTGCAGCAGGTTACACCATTAGGACTGAAGCCGGCAGGTGCCAGGACCCCATGGAAATTTTCTAGCTAGCAGTTTCCAGCAGGGACCGCCCCAGACTTCGGCCCCACCACCGACGTTAGGCATCATACAAAAGGGGCGGTCCCCCAGAATCCCTAGTTCTCCCGCCAGAGACTCCCGGCCGCTAGATGACATCAGAATTGGAGACTGAGGAATTGCTTGGACTCCTTGTCCGGAGGTTGTGTACTCAGATGTTGTGGTCATTGAGACCTATCATGGGAGGCCATAATGACCAGGGAATCAGCCAGGGGTTGTTGCGCTAAGTACAGGCTCTCTGCCGGGGCCCTGTACAGCCAATCAGCCTCCTCGACACCGCAGGGGTGGAGTGTGGACGTTTCCATGCGGCCTTGGTGACGTCCGCAAAGGTGTCCACCAAGGGTGGGACCACCACAGGCATAGAGTCCTTCTGCCAAAGATAACGGGCTAGGCGCTGTCGTTCGGGGTCTAAATCTTCCGTTTCCCATCCCATGTTCTCCTGGATGTGCCTCATGATTTCGGAGAAAGATGGATCATCCGGAGGTAACCTGGGTAGGTCTCATGGGTCAGGTGATGGGATGCTGATCAGAGAAGGAGACCTGGAAGTATCCGAGGTGTCAGGTCTAGAGTCGTACCCCTGCGGAGTAGACCATCGACATCTGGGTCACTTGGGGCTGGGAGACCCTGAGGGAGATCTTTAAGGGGGCCTTCTTTCTTTTGACCTGCCCCTAGGACCGGAGTAGGCTTCTTGGGGGTCAGTGGTCTTCCTACTGGCCCCTGTTGTGGTGGTGGTGGAGGAGGAGGAGGTAGCGGAGGAGTTTTAATTGGGACAACATCCCACTTGATTGTGCCCCACCGAAAGGTGAAGAGGTCTTTAACCTCCTGAATATTCATACCGGACGGTCCTGGCATCTGGGTTGGCCTATTGCTGGTATCTGGCGTCGGGTGCCCCGGCGTTGCCGGGTCAGGCGAAGGCTCCTGCGGAATCCCGGCGTCTTCATTGTCACCTGCTTGGTCATCAGGCAATGTTGGATCTTCCTCAGTAGACTCCTGGCGACCAGTGTCCACCGGTGACCGAGAGGCGGTCGTTGGCTCCTTGGAATGTGAAGCCAAAGTCGGGTGTTTGCCCGACGTCTGGTCTGACGGGCGCCTAACCGATGATAGGTCAGTGGCCCGTTTTACATCAGTCGTCCATTTGAGGGATGTCAGGTCCTTAGTCTTCCTGGAAGGGGGTCTGGTCCCCTAGGAGGCAGGGATGCAGATCTGGCGTCGGGCTCCCGGCATTTGTCCGAGGAAGAATGAGTGATTATGGAAGAGACTTGGACCTATGACCAGTAGACTTCGCAGAGGCTCGGGAGGGCGTTGGCGAAGGGTCCGAGGTCCTGGATGTCTTGATGGGGTGCAAGGAAGCCGAAGAGCTGCCCGAAGTCCTAACCTTCACGGGAGGAAGCTGAGAGCGAGCCCTGGAGGGAGAGCGGTCTGAACGCGTAGAGCCAGAGCTAGTAAGCAAGTCCAAGGCCCGGTTCGGAGATCTGGACCTGGCCTTCTCCTGGTGCTTATGAGTCTTAGAGGTGGACTCACCTCTGGAGGCAGGGTCTTTCTCCATAAGTTCGAGTTGTTTCTCCCAGAGGAACCCTTGAAGTGCCTTCTGGGAGCGGATCCTGGTGCGACTGTTGAACTGCTGGCAAAATGGACAGGCCTTGGTGTCGTGGTCCAGGCCTAGGCATCACAGACAGGATGAGTGCAGATCCTTAAATTAATCTGTTTGCCGAGGCATACTTGGAGGGTGTCCTGAGGAAGGATTCGAGATGCAGACATTTAGTAAGCAGCTGGAAGTTCTAGTCGTCGTTAAGCTGGGCCGGGACTGTGTGGCGATGCTGGCAAGTCGATGGTGAGGAAAGAACTGGGAAATCTGGGAGACCGCCCCTTTGTATGATACCTGATATCAGGGCGGCCAACGCCGGGGCAGTCCCGCTGGATACAGCTAGCTAGAAAATTTCCGCGGGTGTCCTTGCGCCTGCTGGCTTCAGTCCTAATGGTATAACCTGCTGCAAGAGCTGTTTCTCGAAGTAAGATCAGAATCTACTTTGGAAACAGGTTTTGCAGGACTGCAGTGCCAAATTCGGCATCCGATCTGGACTGTACATCCAAGCAATAATGTTTTGCGAAGTTGTGTACAGTCTTCCAGGTAGCTGCTTTGCAGATGTCGAGCAAGGGTATGTGTCTTGCTGCTGCCACCGAGGCTGCAGTGCCCCTGGTGGAATGGGCCCAGAGGCATTAAGTTGGCTGGCTGTCTGCCAGCCCTACTGTACCAGAACTGGACGCAGGAGACTATCCAGTGTGAGATAGTCCTCAGAGGCTGGCCTATCTTTACCCACCTCACCAGAGGTGAGGAAACGGGTGTGTGAGGACCTGAGCTGCTTAATGTACTCCAGATAGTAGGTCAGTGCCCTTTTGACATCCAGGCTGCGAAGCCTGCACTCACCAGAAGTGGATTCGTCTGTGAAAAACACAGAGAACATTAGACACTGGTTCAGGTGAAATTCAGGCACTACCTTGGGAAGAAATTTCCTGTTAGTCCTGAGAACTGCTTTATCCCAGTGGGAAATAATGTACTGAGGTTCAGTACAAAGAGCTTGCGGCTCTAAAATCCTTCTGGCTGAAGTGACTGCCACTAGGAAAACAGTTTTCTAAGTCACATATTTTAAGTTTGCAGTAGCCATGGGCTCAAATCGAGACTCCACAAATCGAGACTCCAACTTAGCTATACGGGGTGGGGGGCAGGTTCCCTAAGTGGGGGTTGAGGGTGCAATAGGCCTTTAAAGAATTTTTTAAAAGACTGAATGAGAAATTATAGATTTATCCTTACCAACAGACATGTAAGCCGAAATAGCTGCCGTGAACCTTCAGAGATGAGGCTCTAAGGCCTGCTGATTGCGAATGTACTGAATAGTCTAGTATGGAGGACAGGCTAGTCTGCAGAGGGTTAATCTGCCAGTCTTTACACCAGAAAAAAATCTCTTCCATTTGGATGCACAAGTCTTTTTGGTACTTGGTTTCTTGGCCAGTCGAAGGATTCTCAGGACTTGCTCCGAATACTGAGAGTCAGGGAATTCTAGCTATTCAAGTACCAAGCTTAGAGATGAAGACACTGTGCTGGATTATGCTATCCCCGTCTGAGGCAGGGTCAGGAGACTGTGAGCTGGCGGCAGGTGAATGGGCCCTTTGACTGAGAGGATGAAAAGCAGGGTGTACCATGGCTGCCTCACCCAGTCTGGAGCCACCAGAATCATGGTTGCTGGCCAGCTTCTGAGTTTTAGCAGGACTCAGAGAATCAGGAGAAATGGAGGGAAAGCGTATAGGAACCTCCCTGTTCAATCCAGAGGTAGGGCATCCACTGGCACTGAGCCCAGAGCAGGAGGCCTGCAACAGTACACTAGTAGCTGTGTTTGGAGGCGAAGCAATCTATCTCTGGAGTGCACCTCCTCCTGAAGATTGTGGCCAGCACCTGTTTGTTCAGGGTCCACTCGTGGTGGCCCTGACTGATGTGGCTCAGGGAGTCTGCCAGCACATTGTCTAAAGAGTAGGCCAGAGACCAGATCTTCATTGCCGCGTTGTGGATCTTGTGCCTCCCCCGCTTGTTGATGTAGAACATAGTAGTGTTGTCTGCCTCGACTTGGACAGACTGACCCTTGAGCTGGGAAGCAAAGGTTTTGATAGTCAGGTACACGGCTGAGTTCGAGGAGATTTATGCGACACCTGGACTGTATAGGAGACCACACCCCACTTAAGGACTGATCTGCCAGGTGTGTACTCCACCCTAGGAGGGAAGCATCTGCAGTGAGCACTCTGGAGGGTTCCCCCTACTGGAAAGGAATTCCTTCCTTGAGGTTGTCCCTGTCCTTCCACTAGTCCAGGGTTTTTAAGAGTGTCCTTGTGACTGGAACCAGTTTTGATACAGAGTCTCTCTTTTGAGACCAATGGGCTCTGAGATGGTACTGAATATCCCTCATCTGGAACCTAGCCCTCTGGTACTACAGCTGTAGTAAATGCCATGTGGCCTAGAAATCTGAGGAAGAGGCTGGCTGGTCTTGGTTGGCCCAGAACAAGTGTGCGTCAGGGTCTGGAGGTTTTCCACCCTGTTCAGAGCGAGCAGGGCTTTGCCTTGCTGTGTGCCCAGCTATGCTCCGATAAACTCCAAGAGTTGAACTGGCTCGAATTGGGACTTCTGTGTGTTAATCAGGAAATCCTGGGACTCCAGGGTGCACTCTGTGAGGCTAAGAGAGAGTCTGACCTTTTGGGAAGACTTGTCCACTATCAGCCAGTCGTCCAGGTAGGGGAAGATGGAGACCTCCTGTCTTCTGAGATGGGCTGCCACCACTGCCAGGCACTTTATGAAAACTCCGGGAGCTGAAGAAAGGCCGAACAGCAAAGCTGCAAACTGGTAGTGGCCAGAGGGCAGCCTGAATCCGAGATACCTTCTGTGAGAGGGCCTGACTGGAATGTAAAAATAGGCATCTCTTATGTCAAGCGAGGTTAGCCAGTCCCCCTGTTGTAAAGAGGGGGATCACCACTGACAGGGTGACCATCTTACATTTGGGACTGAACAGGTGCTTGTTTAGAATTCTGAGATCTAGAATGGGTCGCCAGTCCCGGTTTTTCTTTTGGGTTAGAAAGTATGTGAATAGAGGCCTTTTCCCCATTGGGAGGGAGGGACTCTTTCCTCTGCATTTGCTGCCAGGAGAGACTTTACCTCTAACTCTAGCCAAATTTTTTCTGTGGGGGTTAGGGGGTTTACAGTACTGCGTCCCTGCTGAGTGGGAAACTTTTGAACTACAGGCAAAGTCCTTGACCCATCACTCCCAGCACCCACTTGTCTGTGGTGATGTGGTGCCACTGGTGGAGGTAGTGATCAGCCTTCCTCCTACTGGCAGGCACAGGGGAGGCACCCTGGGCCTTCCAGTTAGGAGTTTCGCTTTAGTTTAATTTTTGTTGAAGGTGTGCGATAAGCATGTTTCAGGGCCCTTCCACCTCTTCCCCTAAAGAATCCTCTCATCCGACAATAATCCAAGGGCATGGGCACGGACATGGAGTAAAAGGACCTGGGATAGTAACCTCTACTTGTGCCCCCTCTTTGGGGTCTGTAGGAGGTAGAGGGTTTCTATTTAGATGCATTGCTCTGACAGGTGGTTTTGTAAAACCTCCACCTTTTTCATGTATTTCTCAGTTTTGTCTCCAAAAAGAGAACTGTTCTCATGGGGGAAGTCCATAGCTTTAGTTTGGGTGTTCTGGGAGAGACAGGTAGTCCTTAACCAGGTAAACTGCCCAACAGAAATGGCCTGAGCCATAGCCCTAGAGGCAGTGTCACTGGCATCCACAGCCATATGGAACGGATATTGTGTGTCTTCTACGGCAGTTTTAACAGTTTCTGCCAGTTCCTGAGCCACGTTATCTGGGACTTGCTGCTGATAGCCAGGACGGAGCTCCAGAGAGCCTTTTGGTACAGAGCTGTGTACGCCAGGTATGTACAGAGGCGAAGCAGCAGTAAGTCTGTGGTGTAAGATTTCTTACCCATACTATCCGGTTTTTCAGATTCTTTTTTCTGGAGGCTGGGAGGAAAGAGGCACATTTGCTTTGTCACAAGCTGCAGCTTGCACTACTTTTTCATTGTCTGGATGTACTGTATATAAAAGTACTCAGGCGTCGGCCCGGTGGCACTGAGGGTTGAGGCGCTGGACACCACACCTGCTTGGTGACCCGAGTTCGGGAACAGGCCTGGGCACTCAGGGTCAGCAGGGAGAGGAAGGATCAAGTGTCCGGAGGACAGCTCTCCTTCCTCGGGACCCAGACCACGCCTGCACCGCAGAGACCTCCGATGGAGACCGGAGGTACCATTAACACTACAGGGCTCTGACAGAGGGCTGCAGAGCCACAAGACGCTCCTGGCATCATTGCATGTCGCAGCTCCGCTTTGGGGGGGAGAGGGTGAGGGCAGAACGAGGGGAAAACCTCCTGACAGGTGCCGGAGGGTATGGGGGTCAGTCCACCATGCCTAAAGTCAGACCATCCTCAGCGCCTGTGCTTTCCCATCCACACCGTGACCACAGACTAAATTCTAACTAGAGTGCCAGAGGGGTGTATCTGGCGGTCCTGCCTCGGAGGACTCAGAGCCAGGGGCCAAGCGGCAGCAGTGGCAGATGGAAGGGGCCGAGAGAGGCTTCAGACGGGCAGGACACGGACAAGACCCCGAGCGACCACTCCTGAAGGAGTTCAGGAGAATGGGGTGAGAAAGAAAGTGTGAAAAAAAAAAAGTGTACTCAGCATTAAATTTATCTAGCTGGTACTTTTTCTCTATTTTCTTATCCACCCCTGGTATGGAAGTAGGATTCTAGAGAAGTCTGAAAGTAGCCCTGCGAAGGGACTTATGAACTGGAAGGAGCAGCTTTTTAGGAGGATGACCACCCATCATATCCCAAAAAAAAAATCTGCCTCCTCATCCTCCTCACTGAATTCAAATAGAAAGGTCAAGAATGTCCACCATGTGCTGGACAAAGGAAAAATGAGAGGAAAAATCCTCCTGGCCATGGGACAGAGAGCCAAATTTCTGGTCAGGAGTTTCATCAGGTTCTAAAGGCTCACCCTCCTCTTCATCATCACCCCCCCTAAAACAAAATGTCCCGGCCAAGGCCCAGGTCAGAGGGAACAGGTGTAGCAGGGCTAGCTGGCGTACCCAGAAGAAAGCCCACACCTGAAAAGTTTGATATAGTTACCAAGCCTCTGCAATTTCCTCCGCAGAGGGTATATCTTCTTGTAGCACTGGAGTCTCCCTTTACTTTTCAGCGAGAGAGGCAGTGATGGGTTTTCTTTTTGTTCCTTTTTAGCAGGCCCTGAATCAGGAACCTGCTGTGAATATCATTTTTGTTAGACTTGGTCATTATTTTTATCAGACATTTTCTGTGGGGTCCATGGAGGACCAGTCTTTAGACTTTTGATGAGGAGGATCCCTCTTTTGAATTTTTAATGGAGGGGAGGCAGACTGAGTAGCCATAATTTCCAGCCTTATGGTTGATTTCTTACTGTTTTAAGAAATGTCAAATGTAAAGCTCACAGGCAGAAAAGCAGTGACTGGCCCAAAATGTTTCAATGAGGTCTGTGGCAGTCTGCTTGACCACAAATTAAAAGGCTTTAGCAATTTGGAAAGAATAATAGGACCAGTCTTGTTATTTGGGTCTTTCTGATTTGCCAATTTGTCAGAAGACTCATAAAAGTTTGTTCCCAAACAGAAAATTCAAAAGGCTCCCAGCGCTGTAAAACCACGGAAATATGGCTCCCAGCTAAGGTAAAATAAAGAAATGCAGTTTAAACATCGCAGAACCACTTAAAAAAAAAAAATCGGTATCTGCAGATATAACAATGTTAAAATAGAAAATCTGCGGAAATTTTACCTCAGATGTGATATTTTTTAATCAGAAAAAAGCACAGGAACGTGGAAAAAGGAGACTTTCCACAGTTCCCGAACCGCAGAAAACACACAAAAGACTTAAACACTTACTAAAACACTCTAAAAGCAGCACAAAATAAAATAAATCACTAATAAAATGAAAATGAACTACTTCAAATGAAGGTTTGAAGAGACAGCTCCGAGGCAGACTTGTCCAGTCAAGCGGAGAAATTAATCTGACACGAAGTATAGCAGCACCTGCAGGCAGCAATCTCTTACTGCAACCTGACTGGCTACCTCGGCCCTGGCATCATTAGCATAACTCCACCTCCAGGGCAGCTGAACCCAGCAGGCATAACCGCACTAGTCAAGCATACCCGGGAATTCCTGGGGCAAGAATGGCACATTACACAAGCACTTTAAAGCATATTTTACAGAAAACTAGTTTACATGCAACTCACTAATGTTAGTAAATGTACAAAGATCAAGCTACGCCACGTAAATAGGCTTCGGACTTCTGCAATGAGGGCCATTCCTTTAAACCACTTCTCTGTCCAAGTCATTGTGAAATAAGAGAAAACACACTTACAGTCTTAGTCTGGGTTCGACACATCTGACAAAGTAATCAAAATCATCTTCATCCTCTTCATCCCAACATCTCCAGATGTTCTGGTAGAAAAATCTGCCACAGAAAAAAACATCAAGATTCATATTTAATTTTTTTTTTTAGTTAACATCCTTTAACACAAATACACACACACGGACCTCTTAACCCACCTAGTCTGCCCAGTTTTCCCTGCCTACTGTGCCACTGCAGTCCCTACTCTACCTCCGGTTGTCTCCTCCCCTTGCCTTACCACCAAGGTCCCCTTGCATCTGTCCCATGCATGCTTGAGTCCCGTCACCGTTTTGGCACCCACCTCCTCTACTGGAAGACTGTTAAAGGTGTCCACCACTCTCTCTGTGAAGTAGTATTTCCTCACATTTCCTCTGAGCCTCCCCCTTCCAACATCATACTACGTAGGGCTTGAGCAGGTGACCGCAAATAAATCTGTTCTTTTTACATTTTTTATTATAGTACCGTCTATGCTTACCCCTTGCTGTCCATAGGTATTCCAGATCCTCATGGTTTCTGTGCAGAATTCTGAAGACCTTGTTCCTACCTATTTATGTAGTTCACTGTTGTGGCATTGCCTAGTTGAATCTGAACAGACAGGCCTTGTAGCTGGGAGGAGGGATTGCACTGCCAGTAATACTGCCCTGGGCTCTAGGAGACGGGTGTACTCCTGAGTCTCATGCAGGCTCCACATGCGACTCCCTGTCAGATCACCTAGATGAGCGCCCCCACCCTAGAAGGGAGGTATCCAGCTCTGCATCTATGAAGCCCAACACCTGAACCAGTTCTGTTTGGGACTTCTGCAGATTTATCAGGAAAGTATGGTTACATAACAACTTACCATAACAGTAGATCTTCAAGAGAGGTTCCTGCAGTAGGTCATTACAAGTAGGACTAGCGCCATCTGGCACCTGGACCGCATGGCAGACTTTTCCAGCAATGCCTAGCGGGGTACAGCCCACTCCACATCAGCGTGACCTTATATAGTGGGCGGTCCCAACGCCTGCCCTCCAGTTCTCCCCGCTGGAGTCCCCCAAGGAAAGACAAGAGAAGGAAGATTCTGGAGTCCCAAAAGAAATTTGGGGAGAGGGAATAGTGACCTACTGCAGGAACCTCTCCAAGATCTACTGTTATGGTAAGTTCTTAGGTAACTGTACTATCTTACTTCGAGAGGGTTCCTGCAGTAGGTCATTACAAGTAGGACCGAATCCCAAGCAGTCCCTCCAAAGAGAGACAGAGAAACATGGGAGGAGGAGAATCCAAAAAGGACAGACATATCTGGATCAGCTTAGGACAGAAGGCGCTGCAGAATGGCGAGGCCAAACCCGGCCCTCCGCCTAGAAGCAATGTCCAGACTGCAATGCTTGGTAAAGGTATGGAGCGAACTCCAAGCTGCTGCTGCACAGATCTCCGCTGCAGAAACATTATGAAGAAAAGCTGCAGATGCAGCCATGCCTGTAGTGCAATGACCTCTAACAGACCCCGGCAGAGGTTTGTCGTACTTCTGATAACAGAAGCGGATGCAGTTAGCTAGCCACTTGGGCACTGTTTGGAAACAGCCTTCCCCAACGATTTGGGGGCAAAGGAAACAGAGCTGGTCATCCTTACAGGAATCTTTGGTCTGGTGAATATAGCACCATAGGATTCGATACACATCCAAGGTATGCAGGAGTGCTTCCCCGCTATTCTTGGGAGCCGGATAATAGACCAGTAGTTCCACTGACTGATTCAGCGTGAACTCCGACAACACCTTAGGCAAGAACTTAGGATTTGTTCTGAGGACCACCCAGTCCCTATGAAAAATCAAGTAAGGCTCCTTAAACATCAGGGCCTGAAGCTCGGAAATTCTTCGAGCAGAAGTAACAGCAACTAAAAACAGTGCTTTCCAAAACAGCTAGCACAAGTCACAGCTCATCGCTGATTCAAAGGGAGGGAGGGAGCTTCTCAACACAAAATTCAAATCCCAAGGCGGAGTAGGGCTGCGGATGGGGAGGGTTCAGATGGAGAATCCCTTTCAGGAAGGTTTTGGAAATCTCCAACTGGGCCACGGGCTTACCATCCACAAGCACGTGATATGCCAAAATGGCAGACAGATGTACTTTTAGAGAGGAATAAGATAAACCTGAGTCAGAATGATGAAGCAGGTACTCCATGATATACAGGGCTGAACAAGTGAAAGGGTCCCAATACTTGGAAGCTGCCCAGACAGAGAAACGTTTCCACTTCATGGCGTAAGTGGATCTGGTGGAGGGCTTTCTTGCCTCCACTATTACTTGGGTTACGCTAGTGGAAATCCCAAAACAAGATTTCACTATGTCTGCAGGAGCCACGCATTCAGGTGCATTGTCCTGAGCCCCGGGTGAACAAGCCGACCCTGGTTCTGAGTGAGAAGGTTGTGCATCAATGGAAGCAGAACCAGGTGTTCCCTCGCCAACTGCTGAAGAAGCAGGAACCAAATTTGCCTCGGCCAAAGAGGAGCAATCAGGATCATCCGTGCTCTCTCTGCCTGGAGCTTGATGAGTACCCTCTGCAGAATGGGAACGGAGGGCAAGAATCTCCCTGTCCAAGAGAGAGAGACAACGAGTCATGCCAGAAAGCACCATGCTCTGGAACGAGCGAGCATAAACTGGGAAGTTCTGCATTGGATGGGGAGGCGAAGAGGTAGAGTTCTGGTCGCCCCAACCTCTGAAACAGTGAATCTGCCACTTCCTGGATTAGTTCCCATTCATGAGCAAGGGTGTAAGACCTGCTGAGGCCGTCCGCCAGGACATTCTGCAATTAGAGACAGATCGTGCTGGACTGCCCAGTTCCACACTCATCGCCTCCCTGCAAAGGAGGCACGATCGAGTGTCTCCCTGCTTGTTGATGTACCAGACTACGGACATGTCCGTCTGGACTAGCAGCAGTCCCCTTGGAAGAACAGAGGAAATGCTGGAAGAGCGTACAGGACTGCTCTCATCTCCAGAACACTGATGTGCAAGGACATCTCCAAGTGGGACCAGAGTCCCTGAGCTTGATAGTCCCCCATATGAGCTCCCCAACCCAGACTGAAGGCATTTGTAGTTAGCGTGCCGAGTGGAGCTGGGCCCCAAAACAGGAGACCCAAGGTCAGGTTCAAGGGAGCCCTCCACCATAGTAAATCTTTCTGAAGAGCGGAGGAAATCAGGACCAGGTGGTCCAGATCGTCTTGAAGCTGATCCCACTGAACCCGCAAGGACCAGAGTGACCCTCATGTGAAGCCTTGCCAGGGGAACCGTGGAGATGGAGGCCACCATCAAACTTAGCAAACAGAGAACCTCCCGGGCTGGCAGAAATCTGGAAGAGGCTACAAGAGTGGCCTGCTTGACAACAGTTTCCATCCTGTCTGAGGGGAGGAAAGCTCTGCCCTAGACTGTATTCAATACTGCTCCAGTGAACTGTAGTCTCTGAGAAGGAGTCAGAGAGGACTTGGGGACATTGACCGTAATCCCCAACTTGGAAAACAGAGCAGTCGTCCAGGTAGGGGAAACCCGCTATGCCCTGGCGTCACAGGGACGCAGCCACCACCGCTAGGCACTTGGTAAAAACCCGGGGTGCCGAGCAGAGGCCCAAGGGGAGGGCCCGGAATTGGAAGTGCTCCCCTTGGAAAACAAAATGCAGGAAGTGGCAGTGACAGGGAAAAATTGAGATATGCAAGTAGGCGTCCTGCATGTCCAGAGCACACAACCAGTGAGTCTCCTGATGAAAAGGCAGGACAGATCGAGTCTGCTGAGGTACAGTATGGGCCGCAGGTCGCCTGTCTTTTTTGGAACTAGAAAACAGTGGGAGTAAAACCCCCACCCTCTGTGACGAAGAGGGACCAGTTCTACTGCTTCTTTTAACAATAGAGCCTGTACTTCCCTCCCTTACAAGAATCATCTGGTTTGGAGAGTAGGCTGACCTTTGCAGTGGAGACTCTGGAGGGATTCCAGAAACTCCAGGTGTGTCCTTGGGACACTAGCTGCAGGACCCAAGCCGCCTGAGGTGATGCTCTGCCACCCCGCTGTGATGGAAACACCCCCCACGGCCTCGCACTGGGGCTGAGGAGGGGTGGGGCGAGGAGTCAGGAGTGGCTGGACGGGCAGGGGAGGGCCCCAAGCCTCTGATTTTTGGCAGGCGGGAAGAGAAGGTTCCTGGTGGCCTTATGTTTGCCCTGAAGACTGTTCTGCTTGCTTTGCGCTGCCTCCAGGTCCGCTTTCCAAAAGGGCTGCTGACCCTGTGCGCCTCGAACGGTACATAAACTTTACAGACCTAAGGGCCTGACCGTTGTCCTGAAGGTCCGTAATGATATCCTTGGTGTTGCCACCGAAAAGCACCAAGCCCCTGAAGGGGGCATCGTGAATCGCTGTCTGGACCTCGTTGGCGAGGCCAGAGATGCGAAGCCAGCGTGATGTCGGGCGAGACGGCGGTCGCTGAGGTACGGGCCACTGCATCAACTGAATGGTAAGTGGCTCGAAGAGCACGTCTGCATGAAATTTGGGACAGGCGAATGTCCTTGTCGATCTCCTTGAGGTCCGAAGGTTCCATGGATTGGATACGGGCCTCAAGCTTGGCTAGGGTGGCTTTCTGGTGAGACACCATGTGGGCTACATAGTTAAGGAACGCAACGTGCATGGAGCCAAAGAGTAGACCACCTTCCCATACTGGTTAATCTGCCGGGACTCCTTGTCTGGAGGAGAAGTGCTCATGTGCTTAGGGGCTGTAGAGCGATCATAAGCCACCGAGATAATCACAGAGTCTGCCTTTTGCGCGTGCTCAGAAAAGGAGCCCTCACAAGCGCCTGGTTAAGTCCTTTCCGCCCTTTTTGGCACAGTCGGGAGGGAATGGGGCAGTTGCCAGATAGTACTGGTGAGGTCTTTGTGAGGTCCGATCCATGGAGGAACAGGAATAGGGGAAAGAGACAAGATCGAGGTGCTCGGCAAGTCTTTGTCACACAGGATCCTGTTCCTCGGACTCCCAATTATATAACTGTTATATGGACCTCAAGAGGTCCGAAAAGGAAGGATCCTCTGGAAGGGATCTCGGAGAGGTCTTCCCTTTAGGGACCAGGGATTCTTGATCCGACGACTCCTCTGAAGAGTCCTCCCCTGAATCCGGATTGCCTTCTGGTGTACCAAAGTCCGGAAGGGTAATATCCCAGGGGGTAGTCCCCAAAACGTGAACCGTGGATGGGAATGAGTTCAGAGGAGAACAAGGTACTGGGAGTCGACTCTCCAGGTCTGTGACCAACTCCGTCCACACCTCCCTCCACCAAAACTGAATGAAAGTCTTGTAATCCTGCTGAGAAGTCGGAGGGGGTGGAGGAGGAGGGGAAGGGACAGCATGGGCAGGTGGGTAATGGTACCCATGGTATCCCGGAAAAGAATACCCCGGATATGGTAGTAATGTCCCACAGAGTGCCAATCTGGTGATGGACCTGCCGGGGGATGGTCCAACAAGTGGGGTCTTGAGAAAAGTCCCAAGATCAGAGGGGCAGACACTGGGGGAGCCCACAAAGGACCCGCTGTAGTATAAATCAAAGGCGGAACCAACGAGGCATAGCCAACATTGGGACCACAGGACGCCGGAATCGCACCACCAGGCCCGCGCCAGGGAAGCTGGCGCTGGAACCAGATGAGAGCTCCGACGTGGGGAACCTGATCTGCCATGGAAGCCGTGTGGAGGGGCAGACGGAAGGTTCCGTAGAAGGCAAAGAGACAATTGTTGGAGGGTCCGGTGTAGGGACATACACACCAGCACCGACGGAGGAGTCTCATCCGGCGTCGGAACTTTAGCTGGAGCTGGAATGGTCCTACCGGAAGGGACTGGAGGGGCCTCAGTTGCCGGACCCGACGGTGGCAGAGGGGCCTCCTTCCCTGAGACTCGAACGGGTGAGCGGGGGTCAGAACCTGATGTATGCTCCACATCCAGGTGAGTGCGCCTCTTCTCCCTGCAGTAGCCAGAAGCGAAGCCTGGGCCGCAGGAGGTGGAGAAGTGAAGAGTGGCAGTCTTCCTGACTCAACCGGATGTCGGGTGAGGTGACAGAAGTCCCTGACAGGAGAGCCGTGTCTGGGCACTCGCCAGAGGTGGCCAACTATCAGACGAGGGAGTCGGGGAGGAGGCAGAGCCCCCTGCCGACTTATCGGCTGAGGCCGTGCGAGTCCCCGGGGAGTCATCTTATCGGCGGCCGGGCAGTCTCCAGAGGAGCTGGGGACCGACTTACCTGCAGAAATAGGGAGCAGAGTCTTCGATGGTTCCCCCAGCATCCCTGAACGCAGCCTGGAAAACCTGCACTGGAAGCAGCAGAGGAGAGGCCTTACTCGTTGAGGGCCTGCTGGCTTCAGCCCGGGAACAGTCTTCTGGATGCTCCCGCTCCCAATGCTTCTCTTTTTTAGGTTTCTTCTTGTCAGGAGAAGAAGCGGAATCCCGGAGTCGCTCCATTTGCTTTTCGAGCAAGACCAACCGCAACTTCAATAAGTGGGCCTGCAGAGCCTGCTGCCTCCGTTTGTGGGTGGCCTAGTTGAAGGGCTGGCAGTCTGGGCAGGTCGCGTTGGGGTAGTCCTGGCCTAAGCAGATAAAACATTTGTGGTGACTGTCTTTGTGAGGTATCTGGGCACCGCAGACCTCACACTTCTAATTTTCTATGTCTTCACCTCAGAAGAAGAAGAACGAAACCTCGGAAAGACTAAAAGGCGCAAAACTGACGGGTGATTGCAGTGGAAGTTTATCACAGGTAACATGCACGAGATGACAGCGGAAAAACTGGTGGGCAGGCGAGGGACCACCCACTATATAGGTCATGCTGACATCGCCACGACGATCGCCAGGTGTGGCGGTCCCCGCCAGGCACTGCTGGAAAAGTCTGCTGTGCAGTCCAGGCACCAGGTGGTGCTAGTCCTACTTGTAATGACCTCCTGCAGGAACCCTCTCAAGTAAGATCATCAGGTTCTCCAAGGTGCTCCTCATGCTTTGGATAAAGCACCTTGCTTCTTGTTCTGTTTTCCCAGAGAAAATCATCAAGGGGGGGACAACAACACAGCAAACCTTGCCTTCTTAGGTGTACAGCCACCACAGCTAAGCACTTTATGAAAACCCTCGTGCTGAAGTGAGGTCAAAGCAGAGGGCTATAAACTGATACTAGCAGTTTCCCTAGCCTGAGCCAGAGGTTGTCTGTGGGCCAGCTTGACTGGAATGTGAAAGCATCTTTCACATCTAGTGACCTCAGCCAATCTCCTGATGGCAAGGATGGTATCACTATACCCAGTGGGACCATCTCGAGTCTTTCCTTTTCGGTATCAGATATCTTAGCCCTTAAATGGGTTGCCACTCCCCATTTTTCCTGTGGGTCAGGAAGCATCTTACGAACAGGCCCTTGCCCCACTGTGAGGTAGGACCTTTTCTACTGTTTTTGGCCGTAGCAATTTAACTTTCTCTGTTGGTAAATAAACTGGAAAAGAACAGTTACGCGTAAGAACTTACCGTGAATAGTAGATCTTCAAGGGATCCTCAGTCATCAGGTCACACTGTAGGAACCTTCGCCATTGAGAAGGGTAATCCACACAGATTAGCAGTACAACTGGTGCCACCTGTGTTTGAGATAGGCAGCCCCACCCCTCCCTCAGTCCCCCCCAAGAGGAAGAAGGGAGCAAGGCTCACACCCTGGGAAACCAAGGAGAGAGAGGGGCCCAGCTCTCAACAAAAGACAGGATACAACACTTAGTCAGGTCCTAGACAGAAGCCCCAAACCGGGGGATGGTGAGTGGGACAATATACTGGATGACTGAGATCCCCTCGAAGAGCTACTGTTACAGTAAGTTCTTACGTAACTGTACTATTTTACTTCAAGTGGGAACTCTTGCAGTAGGCTATTACAATTAGGACTGAATCCCAAGCAGTCCCACAAAAAAGAACAGGAAACTGAGATGCGGCTGTAAGCAACAGTGCTAGAAAAGGGGAACCTTTAGGATAGGACACCTCGAAGGACTGCTAGGCCAAAGCCTGCCCTTCGCCTAGAAGCAATATATACAGGTTACTCACCTGTAACAGGAGTTCTAGGAATGGTATATGTTGTTCATCCACACTTACGCAGGTTCCTTGCCGCTTTATATCTTGCCGGAAGGTCTTCAGTTGGCTCCTCCCACCCACCCGGGTGGTAAACTCTGCCCGCCCCATGACATCAGATCTAGCCCGCTGGAAGCCAAGTTGGCGCACGAAGACGGGAGGTTATGGGTTGTGGATGAACAACATATACCACTCCTAGAACCCAGCAGTTACAGATGAGTAACCTGTATTTCTAGGGACGTGGATATGTTGTTCAATCCACACTTACTGGCAGACTCCTAGCAGTTCTACGGGAGGAGGAAGGCAAGGCGGCACCCCTACTTGGGAAAGAAGGACTAGAGGACCGAGGTCCAAAACCAGCATCCCGGCGCGATAAGGTCATGTGGTAGTGGGTAATGAAGGTGTGTGCTGACTTCCAGGTAGCAGCTCTGCAGATTTCTTGGATAGGGACGTCCCTAGAAGCAGCCACCAGCAGCTGCATGGTGGGTAGAATGAGCTCTTATCCCTTTGGGAGGCTCCATGCCTGCCAACCTATAGCAGAGATCTATGCAGGAGGTGACCCACCTGCCTATCATCCGCTTGGCTGCAGGTCTGCCAGGTGCGGCTTCAACGTAGGTGACAAACAGCTGGTGAACCTCTCCCCGAACTTCAGCCATCCGCTCCTTATAATAAGAGAGCGCTCTTCTAGGGTACAGAGTAGGGAGGCCGAATATAGGCTCCAAGGTGTGACTGGGGTAGAACACCGGCAGAGTCAACACCTGGTTAAGGTGAAACTCTGACACCACCTTCGGAAGGAATTTCAGGTGGGGGCGCAGGACAACCTTGTCCCTGTGGAAGACCAGATAAGGAGACTAGATGGAAAGCACCTGGAGCTCTCCCATCCTTCTGGCTGACGCGATAGCCACCAAGAAGGCGGTCTTCCACGACAGGTGAGAGATGTCACACCTGTGCATCGGTTCGAATGGCTTGCCCATGAGCTTAGCCAATACTAGCAGTAGATCGCACAGAGGTGGAGGTTCTTGCACCGGGGGATATGTGATCAAGGCCTTGGAAAATGCGCCCAACCCCTTCTCCTGCGCCACCGACTGCTTCCCGGCCCGCGCCCGGTAAGCAGAGATGGCTGCCGGGTGCACCTTAAGGGTTGTCGACCGAAGCCCTAGCTGAGAAAGGGACCATAGGTAGTCCAGAATGCTTGCCAAGGAACAGGAGGAAGGGTCCAGGCCCTTGCCCTGACACCAAATGGAGAATCTCTTCCATTTGAAGGCATAGCATTTTCTTTTGACTCCTTACGGGATGCCTCAACAATGTTGAGGACCTCATCGGAAAGACCCAAGGCCTGGAACTCTAGCCACTCAGGAACCAGGCGGTCAAGTGCAGGGATTGAAGGTCCGGGTGGAGTACCTTCCCCTTGTTGACGGAGATCAGGTCCAGGCGGGCTGGAAGCCGCCTCAGGAGCCTGAAACTGAGGCTGAGGAGATCTGGATACCAGAACTGACAGGGCCAGTCTGGGGCTACCAGAATCACCTGCGCCTTGTCCCTCTTCGCCTTCAGAAGCACCTTGTGGATCAAGAGAAATGGAGGGAAGGCGTAGAAGAGGCCCGGGGTCCACGGCCTCGAGAATGCATCCCCCTGCAGTGAGCTCTGCCGAGGGGGGCGGGCATGAAACAGCCTCAGCTTCGCATTCTCCTTGGAGGCAAACAGGTCCACCTGAGGGGTGCCCCAGTGGGAGAACAGATCTTGTACTACCTCCGGCAGGAGAGACCACTCGTGAGATGCAGCACCTATCCTGCTGAGGGCATCAGCCAGAGTGCTGGAGGCTCCTGCCACATGGATGGCTAGGAGATCCGCCTCCAGGCTGATCACGAGAGACCAAGTGTGGACAGCCTCCTTGCACAGAGGCAAGGAGTGCATGCCGCTCTGACGGTTTAGGTAGTACATGGTCGTGGTGTTGTCCGTGACCAGGAGTGCGAACGCCCCTTAGGCCAGCCCCAGTCCTTTTTGAAGGACTTGCGTTGATCCAAGTCCCATTTCTTTTCTTTGTGCTTAGTGGACTGGGAGGAGGAGGAGGAAGACTTCTCTGCTGGTGAGCATTGCATCACAGCCACCTGCTGTTCTACAAGATGTGCCTTAAGAAGGTGAATTCTGATCCTGCCTGTAAAGCCGCTACAGACTGAGCAGACCTTGGTGTTGTGGTCTGGCCCTTGGCAAAAGACGCAGGCCTCGTGTTTGTCCTTCGCCGGTATCTGGCGGCCACAGACACACTTCGCCCTCTTCTTTTCCGTGGAGGAGGCCAAAGACGGTGAGGTCGACATGCAGTAGAAGAAGGATGAAGTGAAAAGCGGACTTTGAGAAACAAAGACGGTAAAACTTTGCTAGAAAACTTCTAAACTTTGTTCCAACGGCAACCGAAGAGCCGATGGAAGTGGGTCTATGGTGAGAAAAGAATCGAGGTGGGGCTGGGGACCACCCCCTGATATACCACTGGGCGATGTCGGGTGGAGCCAGCATTAGGGCCAGCCCCTGCTGGAGACTGCTAGCTAAAAGTTTCCAAGGGGTCCTAGTGCCTGCTGCATAGTTCCAATTGTAATAGCCTACTGCAAGAGCTCCCACTTGAAGTAAGATCTGTTCTATCTTCTTCAGGGGTATCTCTGTCATCTGATTACACCACAGGAACTAGTACTAAGCAATGACAAGTGAAAAACAGACAATCTGTGAGGCAGCATCGCCATAAACCTAAGACAGGAGTCCTTGTAACAGAGCCCTGCCAAATCCTGCATGGGCTCTTGAGGCAATGTCCAGACTGTAATGCTTGGTGAAAGTGTGGACTGTACTCCAGGTGGCAGCTGTGCAAATGTCAGCGGCCGAGACCCCTTTGAAAGAAGCTACTGAGGTAACCATGCCTCTGGTGGAATAAGCTTTGACAGTACCAGGCAATTCTCTGCCGTACTTCTTGAAACAGAACACAATGCAATTAGCCAACCATTTGGAGAAACACTGCTTAGAAACTGCAGCACTCTTTCTACCTGGGACGAAAGAAACAAACAGCTGCTTAGACTTTAAAGATAATACTTCAAAGTTCAGCGCAAATCTAAAGTATTGAGTAGTGCTTCTCCTGGACTGGCATGCTCAGGAAAATAAACAGGAAGGGGATAGACCGATTTAGTGAGCAACAGAGGGCCTGAAGCTCTGAAATTCTTCGAGCAGAAGTAATTGCAACTAAAAAGAGCACTTTCCAAGAGAGAGAGAGCGCAAATCACAAGTTGCGACTGGCTTTAAAGGAGACAGGGTTAATTTTTTTTAAAACAAACTAAGTCCCAAGCCAGGACAGGAGAACGAATTGGGGGTTTTCAGATGCAGGGTGCCTCGAAGAAAAGTACGGGAGACATCCAGCTGAGCAATCATGAGTCACCCGCGGGCACATGAAAGGTGGGAACAGCCGAAAGATGGACCGAAAAGTTTGTGAAACTTAAAAAAAAAAAAAAAAAAATCTTTTATATATGATCGAATGTATTTCTGTTTCCCCTTAGATGCGGTCTCCCCCATTTTTAATACACACATGGGCTTAACAACAAGACTGAATTTCTATGGCAACTAAACATAAAAGCTGCAAGTTCCATCAAGTCTGGCTATGTGACTGACCTGATCGACAGAAGTCTCCCCTTGGATTGGTGCAAAATAAATTGTGATGCCCAACTAACTAATTAAAGAGATTGTTTTCCAATACTGATTAACAAAATACATTGGATTGTGTTTAACGAGAAGGTTTTGGTCAACACAAAAATGTTTTGCTATATAAATATGGGGACATTTTATAAAGTCACACTTCAGCTTTCTTATTCTGAAATCCATTAGTGTTTTTTGTTGCCAGATCCTATTTGTATATATTTTTATATGTAATGGGTTGTAAATTAATTTATTGCCGGAAGATAGCTAGAACTATGCATTAGATCGCTAGAAAATAATGAATTACTCACTAGTGGCGTGAATTTCATGTGGATTTTACACGGTACTATTTAAATTTATCAGAAACAATACTGCATTCAGCTCTTGACAAAGCTCCTGCGGTAGGAGTGAAACGCCGTCTGGCATTTTTTGAGGCGTGGCTCCATTGATTTTTCATCTTTCTATTACATGGAAGTGTGCCTATGTGAAGTATAATAAAACTTAAATACATGGTTCTACACTTCCGTGGTAAGACTCCTTTACTTACAAGCCTGGGAGGTTGCAAGGTTCTTTTGCTTTACTGTCATCCAAGATTCCCTACTGTGGTGGTAGGAAAGTGGTATTAAAATCTAATGAGACAATCAAACATGAGGAGACCAAATGCGGAATGTAACCAAGAGTAATCACTTACTGTCCCCGTTAGGGTAGTCAATAGAAAGAGGGGCATCGTAAAATGGAGGAAGATAAAGATACAAAGCAGAGAGTGGTGAGCAAAAGGGAAAAGCTGGGAGGGAGAGGAAGCAAGAACTCATGGAAAGTACAGTTATGTAAGAACATACCATAACAGTAGATTTTCAAGAGGAGCTCTTGCAGCAGGCTACACCACAAGGACTATGCCACCAGGCACTAGGACCCCACGGAAAAATGCGTAGCTAGCAGTACCCATCAGGGACCACCCCCTGACATCGGACTGCCTCCGACGTCCATCAATGGTATAAAGTGGGCAGTCCCCAGCCACTCCCCAGTTCTCCCGCCAGAGACCCGGCTGACAAATCATAGAGAACCCCGCCAAAGGTAATGAAAGAAAGGAGAAAAGGACCAGGGGGAAGGAGGGTGGGAAATAATGCCTGCTGCAAGAGCTCCCCTCGAAGATCTACTGCTACAGTAAGTTCTTACGCAACTATACCATCTTACTTCGAGTGGGAACTCTTGCAGCAGGCTATACCATAAGGACAGAGTACCAAGCAGTACTAAAAATGATCCCGAAACGGACTGGGAGGTGGAAAACTGATAAGCGGGAGAAGCTTCAAGACAACCGGCCTTGAAGCACCGCCAACCCAAATCCAGCTCTCCGACGGGAAGTAATGTCCAGGCTGTAGTGTTTCACAGAGGTGTGCACTGAGCTCCAAGTAGCTACTGCGCAGATATCAGCCGCAGAAATGTTTCGAGATGCCGCAAAGGAGGCAGAAACACCCCTGGTGGAATGACCCTTAACCAAGCCCAGTAAGGGTCTGTTGTACTTATTGTAGCAGAAGGTGATGCAATGGACTAGCCATCTGGATAGAGTCTGCTTTGCCACATTGCCCCCAGAGTTCTCGAGGAAAAGGAAATAAAAAGTTGGTCAGATTTTCTCAAAGTCTGAGTACAGTCGATGTACTATCTAAGCACTCTGGAACATCCAGAGTGTGAAGTACAGCCTCCCCTCAATTAGTATGCTCCAGGTAATACAGCAGAAGGTTGATGTCCTGATTAAGGGTAAACAGACACCACTTTAGGTAGGAAGTACAGTTACGTAAGAACTTACCATAACAGTAGATCTTTGAGAGGAGGTCTTGCAGCAGGTAATACCATTAGGACTAATGCCGCCAGGTGTTAGGATCCCACGGAAAACTTGTAGCTAGTAGTCTATAGTGGGAGACCGCCCCCCGATTCGGCTCCGCCCAACGCCAGACGGGTATAAAGGGGACAGTCCCCTGGCGCCATCTCAGTTCTCCCACTAGAGAGCCGGCTGATAAGTACTGGAGAACCAGACAGGAACTCCCCAACCTCGCATAAGGGTAACAATACAGATTCCTGGGGGATGGAGGGTGGGAAAGCCACCTACTGCAAGAGCTCCTCTCGAAGATCTACTGTTACGGTAAACTCCTACATAACTGTACTATCTAACTTCGAGGTGGAGCTCTTGCAGCAGGTAATACCATTAGGACGGAGTCCCAAGCAGTACCCAAGAATAGGCCCAGGTCAATTTGGGAGGTGGAGATAACTAACTAAAGTCAGTGAGACTGAACAAGTTCAAGAAAGCAGACCTTGCAGAACGGCTAGTCTAAAGCCAGCTCTCCTCATAGAAGCAATGTCTAGGCTATAATACCTGATGAAGGTGTGGACCGTGCTCCATGTTGCTGCAGCACAGATGTCTGTTGATGAGACATCCCCCCCTCCCTCGACTTTATTTCCTCCAGTCACAGCTTGGGAGAATTCTCTCAGGCATCCCTTCCCTGTGCCTGCCTGCTCGAGAGCCGCTGCAGACTTATGCCCTTCTCTCCCCCCACCCACTGCCAGCACCCCCAGTTTGACCCGCCATGGGAGGGTAGCCCGACCACTTACTTGGGCTCCTTAAAGAGACAGACTCTGGCAAGTGGGCGGGGCCGGGGTGGAGGCGATGAGGCTCGGCCAGTCAGATCCGGCGCTATGCCGGAGGAATAGTCGCTCATCCCCACAAGCCTGGTGTTTCCTCTTTCTGCACTACCTCCTCATGCGGCGCACCCCCCGACGCTTGTTGCATGGCAACCCTGCCAGCACCGGCATGCTGAAACATGCTGTCCGTGCTTCTGCGCACCCAGTCACCACTAGAGTCGCGGAGCATCAGACATCCCAGTACCCTCCCCGGACAGGAGAGCTGCCGCGCGTCGCTCTATCTGATCCCTCCATGCCGACTCCCCAGCGCCTGAGCTCGCCTCCCAAACTCGGGTCACCGGCGTAGCACGAGGTGTGGCGTCCAGCGCCTCAACCCTCAGTGCCACCAGGCCAGCAATGAGGAGACATTTTTTAAAGAGGCAAAAGAGGTAGCCATAGCCCTTGTGGCGTGACCCCTGATGGGTCCAGGAGGGGGTCTGTTATGGTTCTGAACAGAAAAAAATGCAGTGTACTAGCCAATGGGCTAGCGACTGCCTGGAGACAGGAGCCCCTGTCATCCTTTTTGCAAAGGAGACGAAATATTGGTCCATCTTCCTGAAAGGCTGAGTCCTGTGAAGGTAATATCTCAAGATCCTATGAACATCCAAGGTGTGCAACAGGGCTTCACCTTGGTTAGAAAATTCAGGTACTAAATCGGAAGGTTGATGTCCTGATTCTGCGTTTGTTTGGACACCACCTTGGTAAGAACTTAGGGTTTGTACGCAGGGTGACCCCATCCCTGTGGAAACAATGTAGGCTCTTTGCACATCAAGGCATCCTTGCATGTCCGTGTCCATCCTTTGGGGGGGGGGGGGTAAGAAGAGTAATGAAAAAATAGCTTTAAGCTGAAATAACTGGATGGGCAGCAGGAAGTTCTTCTGGCCCACCATCTATTGCCGTAAAGCTTCCATTGTATATTGGTGAAATTTGGATGGAGTGATTTGGAAACGGGGAGACAGCCAGGAAGATTACTGAACAAGAAAATAGTCAAGATTATATTCAGCAAAAGAGTACAGTTACGTAAGAACTTACCATAACAGTAGATCTTTGAAGCTGGGGAAGGGTGTTTTTAGTTAGTGTATGACTGTTGTGTGTATGCTTAGGATAACCGAGGTATTGGGGTAGATGCTGGATTTATGTGAAGAGTTAGGTTGTTTGTTTTTTTTTAACAATAATTTTATTGGATGTTTGTTTGGGGATTGGTTAGTTTTATTTAAGAGCACTGGTGCAACAGTGCTCTGGTTAGTGCCGGGGATGTGTTGGAGTCTTGGACCCAGTCTTATAGTTTACCCTGCATCCCAGCTGCGTGATCTCTGCCAACCTCCTCATTCCAGCTACAGCAGTAAGGCACTGTAGGGAGGTGGACATTACTACGAAGCATGTAGGTCGGGCGGTGGCAGGGCACAGTGAGCTTAACGGAGGTGAGGGGTACTGGGGTGGTTAGGAGCAGGAGATGCCCTGGGGCTAAATGGAACCAAGAGAGGCCAGACATGGCCTGATAAACATGATAAAAATAGAATGAAACCAACATAAACCAATGCATGTTACTGAATAAACTCAAAAACATTACATAAAGGATAAGGTATGGGCAGCTATTGGTAACAAGCGTTTGTTGCCACGGTGACCGTTTAAACATCGAAAGCAAAGCTGAGAGGTTTCGGTCATCTTGGCAACCTCGAGGTGGCCATATACGCTTTGCTGTCAACAGTGGACCATACATTATCTTTTATACAGTGTATGGTCCACATAAAAAAAAAAGGGGGCAGGATCTCTGCTCAAGTGTTTTTTTTTATTCATTCATTCATTCATTCACTGCCACTCTCTCCCGGGTCCAGCTCCCACTGCCACGTCCCGTTCAGGAAGTACAGAAGTTAGCGTACCGCACATGTGTGAATGCGTTCTATGTCGTTATACCATCGACATGACGTACCCTCAATGGTATAATAACATTGTGATGTCACATCCAGGGTACAACAACGTAGATTTTTAAGGATAACAATGTTCCACCATACATTATAAATTAATAAAACTGTAGTACAGACTAAGAAGACACAGGAACTTGAACACGGCTTTGGGAGACTTCGTTCTTCAGCAGAAAAAAAAAAATCTGCAACTGAAGGGTAAGGGAAAGCAGGACCATAATGCAGAGTTTGAACTTCTTAAGTTCTGTCTCCAAGGCAACACCTCTGGGGTGGGATGACGCAATCTGTATGACATCAGAAATACACACTTGTTGCTGGAATAACAATTTCTGCTACACAGACATTTTATATCAAGGTTAAGCAGTGGAAAGCTCGGACTTCAAAAAAGCACTCCAGTTACTAAAGAGATAGAGAAATATTGGAAAGCATTGCTTCTCACTAAGGGTGGTTAACATGTGGAACAGCTACCCAGTTAGACTGCAGAAACTAGCAGGGTTGGTGTCCAGACTATTTTCACTTCAGTGGATGCCAGCATTAGTGTCATTGTTCCGTTTTGGTTACAGGAGAAAAGAAATGATTTTGCCAACATGGTGAAATTGTTTATAGGGAACCTGCCTCCTCAGGCAACAGAAGATGAAGTCAGGAGCCTGTTTGAAAAATATGGGAAGGTACTGGAATGTGACATCAAAATTTATGGCTCTGTGCACACTGAGAACAAAAAGGATGCTGAGGAAGTGAATAAAGTCCTAAATCGATATACGCTCCATGGCGTTTCCATCAACGTAGAAGCCGGCAGAACAAACCACAGCATCCCCCAAGCTACATGTCATGGGTCTTAGCAGCTCCTGCACCAATTACGAGCTGCAGGCCAAGTCTGAGGAGTATGACCCCATTATAGGAGTGTGACATTGTGAAGAATTATGCATTTGTGCACATGGAAAGATCAGACGATGCCACCGAGTCCATCAAGGGGCTAGACAACCGAGTTCAAAGACAAACGATTGCAAGTACAGAGGTCCACAAGTCGACTTTGGACTACACCAGGGATGGGAGAGAAGAGAGGATGCTATCTGTTCGGAAAAGAAGGACGCTGTTCCAGAGAGTGTCCTACCTATCAGCAAGAAGCTGGAACCAGCTACTCTGCGGGCCAATGTGCCAGCTACTCTTCCCCCTAAAATGATCAGTTACCCACCTATGCAACCTTCTCCATACACATCTGCGTACGGAGACAACCCATATTCCAATGGGCGTGATAGACTCAGTGTTGTTGACTACTGTGAGAGATACCGGATGAGACCATTGGGGTCTGGCTTATGAACTGTATTCAGAGTGCCAGTTATCCCCCTTGAAATGTCTCAGTCCACAACTTTGAGACAACACCTCTCTTCTGGCTTTGAGCTTTGAGTGAAAGTGTTTGCCTTCCCCTGTCACATCCAGTTATTACAAGTGAGACAGGAGCTCCGCGTTCCCAGTCAACCATGGGTACTATCAGAGAAAATGGCTATATTCTGGAACTACTTGTCTTTCCCCGGTCTCAGTGTCCAGGATTTCTCTCAAGAATTTGCCACGCTCTTACATGGAATGGGCGTCGTATTAATGCTTTAAGGTAAACTATTCGCAGGCTAAGTCTCCTTTCCCTGTTGCACGAGCGTGTTCACTGTACATCACGTGTATTGTGTCCACCTGCAAGGTCTATCTGAAACACCACTTGCGTTAAATTTTTTTTTTTTTTTTTTTTAAAGGACATTTGGCTTGCTTCCAGTTTATGATCCAGGTGTCATGCCCGATGGAAACAATATGGCAGACAAGAATACCGTAGCAGACAGGAATACAGCAAGTGCTATGTTCCTTACGCATAAGCGTTGGAAACTACAGACTGAGGAGCGAAGTGTGTTTCAGTGGACCTGGCAGTGTAGCCTGAAGTTTAGAGCAATGAACTGCGAATGCGCTAGGTATATCTAGCTGACCGGGGTTTGATTCTCACGACTCCACCCAACACTTGTTCCGTGTAGAACCATTTACGTGGAAGTTTTGTGACTGGTGGAGTTGATTATATTTATTTATGGGGGTGCAGGGGGCATTAGCCCCCCCCCCCCACACAGATATTCATTGCACAAAGTGGCTGCCAGACTATATATGATGGTGAAAGCCATAGCACGGATGGGAATACCGTACGCTACGGTATTCCTGTTTGCCACACAGTTTCCTGTCTGCCATGACACCTGGACCATAACCTGCAAATGCTCCAGAACATTTTTTTTAATCTATATTGGGAAATAAATTCTAACTTAACATGTTCCAGCAGTTTTCTTGTTCAGTTTTCAAGGTTTGTTTTATGTACTGTATTTGCATAAACTTATTTACAAAACAGGTCCCCAGTTCTCATCATCATCTCTTCTCACCACCTCAAAAGTTGAACTGTTTTCCTTGCTGCTGTGCGGTGCACATTTGGGGAAACGGATTCTCAGTGGCCAGATTACCTTTCTCTTAACACGGATTGACCTGAAGTATGTGACATGTTAAAATTTAAGCACCATTACCTAGTGTTCTAATTGTTTTTGTTAAGTCCTTATTTTCTGAGCATTTTGTTTTTAGAGGTGAAGGTGGTATCCAACGTTAATTGGTGCTGTAAAATCAACTGAATTTGATCCATTTTCATGGGAAGTCAAAAGATGTAGAAATGTCTGATGCAAACGTTTTGGTTTGTGATTTGGGCCAGTCATATAGTTTACCTTTTTAACAGCCTGGTAGATGAGGATTGTGTAGCAGATTAGAATTGGAATTTTAAAATGGTTCATGTTTTGTTTCTATTTTTAGCACAATAAAACCTTTTCAACAACAAGCAGGATTCAGGATTCAAAGCAGAAGTTGACAGATTCCTGAAAAAGAATGGTACTGTTGCACTGAATGAGTAGGGGTAACATTCTGTTCACATTCGTTAATGTTAAACTTGATGTGTGTCCACATTCCAACTGGGTATAGTCACTACACCATGCAGTAGAATGGGCAGATATGATGAGCCCCAAGTCCTTCCATTTTACAGTACCGTTATATGTTACTTTTCTTACCTAACATGTTCCACTGCAAGTGCAGTCTGGTCACTTCTCCGATTCATCAAATATCACATACAGTTCCTGCAGGGGAACCTGGTAGTCCTTGGCCTCCAGCAGGTTGTTCATGGACTCTGCAGTAAAGGAACACACCTTAGATTCACACAGGAAGGGTTCCGCCAGCCGCACCACCGCTTTCAGACTGGAAAAGGCCACATCGGTTACCTGAGATTACAAAATAATGATTAGTAATTTAACTGCACTTAGTAATGTACTCGGATTTCAGAAATCCTGTCACTTGAATGTGTGGTAATAAACACCTTATATGTCCTACAACAGCAAATAAAGGCAGAGGGCCTCAACCATTCTGGACTTATACAAAAGAATATATTTAAAGTATCTAAAGACTGATTTAACGTCATTGTGCGACCTATAAATTTCAAGTGTTACTGGAACTAACTGATAGGCTGCCACAAGTTTTGTTTGTTTTTTTATGAACTAAGCATACTCCATCCTCCTTTAGTTTAGGCAATGAAAGTTTATTTTTGTGTGTTCCACGGTCCTTAATAATAAAAGCAGCAGTATTTTGTAAGTTGGCAAAAAATGTCGTCATATAGTTTAGAAATGCATTTCTCAACATCCATGGGACTCATCAGCAATGTAATTCCTTCAAATATTAGAAAAATGAAAATTATGTACCTACCATAATTGTTGATCTTTCTGTGCATCTTCATCATTCATCACTAGTGGGTATAGCGCCAGAGCTAGGACCCCGCAGGAGACTTTTTTCCTATGGGAGCAGTCGACGCAGGGCTGGCGCCGCCCTTGAGGCAGACGTTCCATGCGGCGCTCGAGGGTTGGCCGTTAGTTGCCGCCGACTCCACCCCAGCCCCAGTTCCAAATGCCGAGAGTGCAAGGAAGGGAGGTTGGGTTGAGGCAAGAGAGCCTAAGGGATATAAAAAGGAAAGGAATAATAAACCAAAAGGAGAAATAAACGACAGAGGAGACCGAAGAAAGAGATTAAAATAGGAAACTGGGGACGGAAAGACCCCAATCTCTGGAAGGAGAAGTAGAAGAGGGAGAGAGAGATTGGGGGGGGGGGAAGAAGAGTAGCACATCCCCAGAAGCGGTTCTGCACATATGATTTTAGAAGACGATAGTCCAACCTTGGGCTATCAAGGTTCAGCTTCAGAAGGCAAAGCCTGAATTTTAAGTAGCATGGGTCAAGCAAACCAACCACCAAAGGAGTGCAGGCTGAGGGTGTGTCTCAAACTCTCCCTCCTCCCTCCCAAAAGGGGAGGGGATTTTAAACAACCAATATGGTATAGGGAAAATATCTGAACTCAAAATCTGAGTTCATAAATCAACATATTAAGAAAAGGGTGGAAGGGAGCCGCCCCCAAACACTCCCTAGGAATAAGGGAGAAAAGAGAACAAGGGCCCCCCCAAATACACCCCCACAAAACCACCAAGGGATTCATCCCTCTGTGTCTATAGTCCCTTCCCGCCTAATCGTGAGGGACAGGAGAGCGAGGAAAGAGAAGACACACAGGGGGCGAGGAGGGAGTCCAGAGACTGAGGCCCACAGGGGGAAAGAGAGGGGGATTTAGTGATGAATGGTGAAGATACACAGAAAGATCAACAATTACAGTAGGTACGTAATTTTCATATCTTGTCTGTGTTAGTCTTCACCATTTATCACTAGTGGGTGAGTACCGAGCCCCTCAAAGGGGGCCTTGAACTACCCCAAGGGACTCAGTCCCTCAGCCTCCAGTGGGTGAGACACCGAAGGAGAGAACCCTTACAGGCCTGTGGAGGCCTGCAACTAGTCTGAGTGGGATGGGGATACCCCAGTGGGGAAGGAGGAGTGCCCCAAAAGCCACCTTCTGACCCTTAGGGAGAAAAGATGGGTTCTCCAGTAGGCAGCGTAAATCACCCTACCCCGGGCCAGAGGTGATAACCGGGACAGGCGAAGACATGCAGTCCGCCAAAGGCACATCGCTGTCCCTACCACTTTGGATGCCACCTCACTGGCAACATAAGATGCCCTTGATTGGTGCCTTGCTAGCTCCAGGCCCTGTGCACAGAGGACAATGGCTTGCCTGGTTTCCTCCGAATTAGGCATTGAGGCTAGGAGCCGTCCTAACCTGGACCAGAAGAACCTGTTGTAGGCTGAGAAGGTGCGTGTCACATGCTCGGGATTGCTAACTGGGACTGGGGTAAGGTGAAGCTCATCCAACATCCTTGCAAGGAAGTACAGATAAGAGGACAGATCAGACGCTGAGGAGATGTGGACCGAAGGTTCCTCACCCTTCCTAGAAGGGAAGGAAGATGAAGACGAGCTCCCAGGTTCAGGGTCCGGCTGCATGGGAGCATGGTGTAACACCTGCTGGTCCAGGACATGGAGGTAGGGGGAAATGTGCAGCGGAACCTCTGAACTGTTCCAAGGACAGCCCCCTCCCCAGGACCAGGAATACCTGGGACAGCAGGGGATGGAGACAGAGGCTCGAGGGACAGGCTCCTAGCAACAGGAGAATGGTCTCTGTCAGGGCATGGGAGCCAACAGGAAACCCTTCGCAGGGAGGGGGATCCGAAGGCCGCTGCAGCTAACAGCCATTCAACCAGATCGAAACAGTCAGAGCTGTGCCCAAAGGAAGAAATCCCCCCCGTGAGGTAACCAGGACTGTGAGTCCAGAAGGACGGCCCCGACCTCAGAAGTTAAAGTCCCTCTTGGAAACTCGTCCAGGGAAAGGAGAGGGTCTGCACTGCGACTCCTCCCAGAACCAGTCTAGGCTCTGGGGAGGGCGCACCTCGCTACATCCCTACCTCTCAACCCCTTGGAATCAGAGAGGGACCTCGTCCTTGTAGCCACCAGCCTAGGCAGCTGACAACTCCGGGTGGCCTCCAAGGAGTCCACCCAGAATCCACCTCCCCTGGTGCACCCCTGGGTGCCCCAAACTTGGGCAGTCCAAACACACCAAGGAAGGGTGTCCCAACTGGAGGAACGGAAACACCAGTGACACCAGGTTGCAAAGCAGTAGTCACGGGGACCACCGCTGGCTGGTCAGACCGCCTGACCCCAAGGTCCACCGGCGACAACTGACCCCCAGAGGGAGGCTGAGTGGGGGTCGAGGTGCTGGAAACAGAGGGGTCCGATGATTCTAAAGAACCTGGGAGCCAGTCTGGATCAGACACAGAGTCCGCCACCAAAGAGGCAGGCTCCGAAGTCCAATGCCAGACAACTCCCCGCGCCCCTCCAGTTCCTGGACCACGAATCGGAGCATCCCAAGACTCAGCACCCTAAACTGTGTCTGAGCGAAGCACAGCCCCATGCTGACACCCACCCTGGTGCCGCAGGCGGCATCGGAGTTGGGTGCGGCCCCGAGCGCAGCGCCGACAGCCAAGTCCTGCACGGCACTGTACCCGATGCAGACACCCATCCCAGCGCTGCGAGCGGCACCGGAGTCAGGCATGGCCTCAAATGCGGCGCCACACAACACCCTGGCACCAACCTCATCCCCAGCACCGGGTCCTGCCTTGGTGCAACGCACAGCACTGGTACCAGAACCAGGGCCAGAAACATCTGAAACACCACCCCCGGCGCGAACAGCAACAAAGGCGACAGCGAGGAGAGGCCCAAAACCTACCGTAGCACCATGCTCAAAGCCCACAGCGCCGCAAACAGTGCTGAGACCAAGAGTGGCACCACGGATGGTACTGGTCCAGACCCGAAGGGCCTGGAAAACGACACCAAGGGAGCCTTCGCCACTGAAGAGGCGAGTGCCAATGCGGTGCCTCCCGACTGACCCTCGAAAGGGCCAGCATGGGCCTCCTGCACCGCGGAAGAAACCCCCACCGCGGCAAGGCTAAAAGAGGTGGGAGGTTGCCTCCTCCACGGGCCGTATAGGACTGGGAGGGGACCCAGAGGAAGGGCCAAGAATCCTCACCTTGGCCCGTCGACTGCACATTCGTCCTCCGAAAGTCGGCGGCGCACGTCTCACTGTCCACGTGCGGTTCTCAATTACACGGCAGTCCATAGAGAATTAAATGTCACAGTTGTCCATATCGTGGTTGGGGCAGAGGCAGGAAAGACAACGGTCATGCTGGTCTGTCAAGGAATAGAGGCATCCACCACAGCACCGACGCATAGGGGGCCGCAACGCTTTCAACGCCGTCTTGCCCCACGGACGAGACATGACCAATTGGTAAATAAAACAGAAACGGTACTCAACACCGCTCTGAAATAAAAAGGAAAGGTCTTACCAGTCAGAAGCGATGTCGAGCAGGCGAGTAGAACCGAGGCAACTAACAAACTCTAGGGCAACTAAGAACTCTAGACTAGCCAATTAACTAGGCCACAAACCAACAGTCTCTCACAAGGTACCGCACTCAATGGCGGGAGCGAAGAATTAGTTGGGCGGAGTCGACGGCACCAACGGCCAACCCTTGAGCGCCACATGGAACATCAGCTCAAGGGTGGCACCAGCCCTGCATCGACTCCGCCCATAGGAAAAAAAAAAAAGTCTTCCGCGGGGTCTTAGCTCCATTAGCTATACCCACTAGTGATGAATGGTGAAGACTGACACACAGACAAGATCAGCTTTTATCACTGACTTTGTAATAAAGAGCAACTCTAGTAAAAAGGTTAAAAACCACATCAGTTACATTTTAACTATTTTTTTCTCGTTTATTTTTACTTTTTCCTGTTGGTCTACTAAATATTGCAGATAATGCAGTATTCATTTCAATGAGTCAAAAATGTGACTCGTCACTGCTGCTCACCTACACAACGTGTTTATGACATCATTCTGTTATGTTGAGCACTCTGATGTCACAAACAAAAGCACTGTAAGAACTAGGGGAAAGGCAAATGTCGTTTATACAGACTTTTAGGATAGACTACCACAATGTGCTGTAAACATCTGATAACATTAAAAATTAAAAAATATGTATTCTCCACTAAACTGTAATTGCTGAAACATTTATGAAAGTGCATGCTGTAGTGCAGAGTTGCTCTTTAAAGGAGTACTACAGTTAAAATCTGCAAATACACATGTCGTACAGATTATTATTTGTGCGTTTAGTCCTGGTGTCCCTTTCCCTTCATTTGCTATTGGGATATTTTTCTAAAATTTACTTACTAGTTTTATGGCCCCTGGGATCTCCATGTTAGCATGGTTTATTACTCTTTTTCCTACAATGCCTCCTGTCTATGTGACAGATGTATCCTAGACCACTAATTCAATGAGGGAAATATTTCAGCACTAATCAGCAGATGTTCTCACCTCAATTAAATGACTAATTCAATATTTTTGTTTTCTATGTATTTGTCTAGGTGTAGCACTAGGAATAAATGTTTTGCTTTTAAAATGCATGAAGTCTTGGAAACAAGATGGATGACCTGCAAGTGTTGTTTTGTGGGGGGTGGACATCTCGGCGGTCATGGAGACATGGGCCACACCAAACCATAGCTGGGACCTCTCGATCCCTGGGTATAGACTGTAAAGGAGAGACAGGGCTGTAGGAAAAGGAGGGAGGGGTCACAGTTTACATCAAGGAGGGTACAACGTGTACAAGGCAGGAGATGGAGAAGAGGAGGGCGGAAGCAATGTGAATTCTTTTACTGTCCAGCAGAGGAAGGTTAGGGTGGGGTGGTTTACAGACCATCCAGCCAGGATGAGGAAAGAGACAGGAATTGAACTCTTAATATTAAATGCTGCTGGGAAGGAGGGAGGTGGTAATAGTGGAGACTTCAACCTGCCCAAGGTGAACTGGAAGTTAAGGGTCACAACCTGCACCAGGAGTCAGGTGATCCTAGATATGCTGCAAAGCGAGTTCTCTGACTCAGGTCATCACAGAACCCACAAGGGAGGGGCAATCCTTGATCTGGTGCTGACAAATGGGGACCACATCCAGGATATAAAGGTCAGGAAGGAGGTGGTTCCAGTTGGATGTGGGCAGGAAAAGGCCCCTACTAAAACTAAAATCCTGGAGTTTAGAAGGACAGTCTTAGAAATGTGGGCACACTGCTAAGGAGTCACCTGGCAAACATTCAAAAGAATATGGGTGGTCAATCTTCAAGGAGAGAATGACAGTTGCCTCACAGGACTGCATTAGGCTCAAGAAGAAAAACTCAAGGGCCAAAGTTTAGTACTGAGGTCGTCCAAGCAGTAAGGAAAAAGAGGTCAGCATACAAGACATTTAGGAGGACCAATAGAGTAGAACACAGGGAGGACTGCCTGATGACGACTAGCATAGCAGGTAAGTCAGTCCGGCAGGCTAAGGCTCAGAAGGAACTGCAGCTAGCTGAGGGAATTAAGAGGGGGGATTGCTATGGTCATGAAAGGGGATGGATGGGTGGAGGAGAAGGGGAGGGCAAAGCAGAGGTAATTAGTGTGTTGACCCCAGCTGTCAGTAGGGTTCAGGCTGACACCTGTCCCACCCTCCCTAGAGGAGGAGGGCAGTCCCATGAATGTTTGAACCCCCCACGCCGCCCCTCTGACTCCTAGTTCGCACATCAACTCTGATCGATGACACCACAAGCAGTAGCTCTACTGCTGCACCGTGAACTGTACAAATTTCTAAGAAACTATTGAGTTACTCCACATAGTACAACTAGCATTCTGCCTCGATATCGCCTTATTTGATTGTTGATTCTCAAACTGCCAAAATGACCAGAGACTAACAACACAGATAGTGCTGCGATGCACGAGAAGGACAAACAGTTAAAATAAATAAATGAAGCTGAAACACTGAGAAATACAACACCCAGTGCTGGAGACAGGGAATACTGTGCTGGCCAAGACCATGAAACCCAGTATCAGGTTTCTGACACATTACCACTCAAAGTCAACACCTTATGTTGTTACAGAAATAAAGGGGACACTGGTAACATAGAATGAGAGGAATGTGGTGACTCGAAACATATCATACTTCAACTGACTGCAGAGGTCACAAAGCACAAGACTCGGACAATAATGAAGATGACCTTATCCTCTTTCAAGAGAAACCCAACACCAAGCTGTAGCAGGTGAAGGCCAAGAGAATACAGAGAATGCTGCTTCAAGGATCCACAGAGGATGGAAGGCATCCACCTTTCTCTCGAGGTACTATACAGCATGTTAAATGGGTGTCATATAGCCTAAAAGTAACTGAACAAATTGATCCTTGAGGATGCCCAATTCTAATACAACGAAGACATAACCTATAAAACTCTAGCAACAGCCATTACGGCTGCACCCAAGGTCTGGCGCCATGTCAAAGATGGCAGCCCAGAGTTTATCATGATGCGCCGACTACAAGAGAACTCCGGGCGGTGCAGTCCACCGATTCAAGATGGCTGCCGGAGTTCTCCGAGCATACACTAACTTCAAGAATGCACACTGGGCTACAGCGACAATATTGGATATGGCAGACTGTGCTGCCAAAAGTTCACTGTGCATGCACGGTAAACTCTGCGTTGCATCTTGAAAAGGTGGACAATGCCGTGTCCGCTGATACCAATGGACAAAACAGTGCAGTGAATTCAGAGTGACTGCCATTCACCTCCACTATTTTAAAAGTCCATTCAGTATCCAGTGAGCTCCCTTTACTCTAAA
This sequence comes from Neoceratodus forsteri, assembly GCA_016271365.2. Classification (NCBI taxonomy): domain Eukaryota; kingdom Metazoa; phylum Chordata; order Ceratodontiformes; family Ceratodontidae; genus Neoceratodus; species Neoceratodus forsteri. The sequence goes on along the minus strand of CM028130.1, from coordinate 1,631,144,389 downwards.
GAGATCGTAAGACTTCTGCACGGCTACACCCACTGCAGCTGTAAAACCACAAAAAAAAAAAAAAAAAAGGAATTCCTTTACTCAGACAAACTTTGTGCAGCAACCATAACACAGTCTTACCTCTGGTAAGTATGATACCAATTTGACATAGTTCACCATACAGTTAGAATTCCTCAAAAAGCAATGTTTGTTCATGCAGTTATTGAATTCATTATTTTCTTTCAGTTTGAGAAAATAGAAGGGATGTAGTAGCTTGGTAGTTTAAGTATCTACTGTAATGTGATAACATATTTCCATCTGGTGGCCAAACAAGATACTGCATCCTGCAGTGTTTATGACGTTCTTTTGAGCAGACTGTGACAGAGTACAGGTAGTTGTTGAAAGACACCTTCCTGAGCAGTGTGGAAAGCTCTATCTGCATTTTCTACAACCAGCCTCCCAGGGAAACACTGCATGTGCTCTTTCTCTGGAGTCTGCTTAAGCGTTTTCTTTTATTTGAAATAAGCAAGCGCCTTAAAACGTGGCTGCTCCACGTTCCTATCAGTATTCTCAGTTGCATTTGAACATCCATTCTTTAACTTAATTCTTGGGACCAACAAGCATGCACCGGCTTCCTGAACTTAGTCTTGGATACCTTTCAAAAGGGTATCTATGCTCTAAAGGCCGTCCTAGCACAATAAAACAAACAAACAACACATAAACAGTCCAATGGGGACATCAAGGACAGCTCAAAACTAAAGCTCTAACACGGTGAACATAACACGAAACGTAGCACAACAAAAATAGATTCGGAGACAAAAATAAACAGGGGCCAATACTGGGAAGTAAACTGCAGTGCATTATGAGGTATAATATTTATTTGTTTATTCATGTTTACTTGAACTGCGGCTTTAAAGTAACTGGAGACCCTATCAGTCTGAAGTCCTCATTCTCCCTGCAGCACTGTAGAACCCCATAAGCACTGCACTCTGACTCCAACTGAAAGACTAAAGTCAGAAAATTCAAAACCACTGAAATCCATCATGGTAAACCTTGATTAGTTTGGTAGATCATAAACCAAATGTATGCCTTTACATAGATTTGTAGTTGAATGACTGCACTGCTTTTTTTTTTACATGTTTAGGGAGGCTGATGGCAGAAGTGTTAATGAAAATTAAGCCATCAAAATGAAACACCTGGAGCCAATAAATACAAGTCACTGACAAACCTCATAGGGTTGCTCACCTCAATCAGCACCTCAAACACATCAGTGCGCCAAACTGCCTGCCAACCATCAGGCTCAAGGACCTTCTCCAAGTACTCAGCCGTGAACTCCTTTACCTCGGAGGGCTTGCAGTCACCTGTAAGAAATGTCAGATGAACTGAATATTGTCAGTCTTCTATTCACATACAAACTTTTTATGTTTCAGTCTTACTGAACTGCTATTAGAACATCTCAAATAAAAGCTACAAAACCTTGACTCCTTCTTGATGTACTTAAATTTCCATAAACAATGAAAGGTGATCCCCAAACACTGTTCTACTACAGCAATAAATGCATCTGGGACTGCAGCTCTAATCACTTTCACAGTTTTTTTTTTTTTTTCCCCTTCAAATCAAGGTTTTTGGTTTTTTTTTACCTCTGCAGACAGCTCACTTCAGGCCTTGCTGACAACTTGCAAGTACTGACCACCCCCTTACCCTCGCTATTCTTCCTTCATGGCTCCCCCCTTTTCACAGTAGGACCTTCAGGCACCCCTCTCTCCATTATGATCTGTTTGGGGATCAAGCAGGAGACACTAAGGCTGAATGTCCCGATGCAGTCATTCAGACGTCTGGCACGTTTCACCTTGGTTTTCTGCAACTCCCATCCCTCCCACTACTTGCCAATATAACAGGATTTCTTTTTGTTTGAAATTAAAGGGAAAGTACAGTTACAGTACGTAAGAATTACTGTAACAGTAGATCTTCGAGAGAGGTTCCTGCAGTAGGTCATTACTAATAGGACTGAATCCCAAGCATTCACTCAGAGAGACAGAGAGAGTCACAGGAGGAAGAGCAACAGAAAGACAGCACAGGACCAGCCTAAGACAGTTGGCCCCGCAAGACGGCAAGGCCGAACCTAGCCCTACACCTAGAGGCAATGTCCGGACTGTAGTGTTTTGTGAAGGTATGGATGGAACTCCAGGTTGTTGCCGCACAGATCTCTGCTGCAGAAACATTTTGTAGAAACGCAGTAGAGGTAGACTTGCCTCTAACAGAGTGACCTCTGACCTCCCCCGAAAGAGGTTTGTTGTACTTCTGGTAACAGAAGCGAATGCAGTTACCTAGCCATTTAGAAAGGCGCTGTTTGGAAACTGCTGATCCAAGGATTTGGGGGTGAAGACAACGAAAAGCTGATCAGATTTTCTGCACTCCTTAGTATGGTGAACATAGCATCTGAGGGCTCTATGAGCATTCATAGTGTGAAGGAGACTCTTCCCCCCCTATTCCAATGGTTAGGGTAATAAACCGGAGTTCCACAGTTCGATTCAACATGAACTCAGAAACCACCTTAGGAAGAAACTTAGGATTTGTATGCAGGACCACCCGGTCCTTGTGAAAAATCAAATAAGGCTCCTTATGCATCAGGGCCTGAAGTTCGGAAATCCTATGAGCAGAAGTTATAGCAACTAAAAAGAGCATCTTCCAAGAAAGGTAGCACATGTTACAGCTTATCGCTGGTTCAAAAGGAGGAAGCGTGAGCTTCTCCAACACAAAATTCAAATCCCAAGGTAGGGGTAGGGTTATGAATGGGAGGTTTTAGGTGAAGGATCCCTTCAAGAAGGTCGGAGACTGCCAATTCAGCAGCCGCCCCAAGTCTTGGATGTACCAACCTGCCTTGATCCTGAGTCAGTAAGTCGTGTTTGAGAGGTAAAGGATCCAAGGTCTTAGAGATCTTCAACTGAGCTACAGTTTTCCCTCCCACATGGTGGGCGAAATGGCTGACAAGTGGACTTTAAGGGGCGAATATGACAGGTGAAGGAGGTACTCCATGATCCGAGGAGCAGAGCATGTAGAGGATCGAACTCTTTAGAAGTCGCCCAAATGAAGAAGCTTCCATTTCATGGTGTGAGGTGGATCTAGTAGATGGTTTTATGGCTTCCACCAGGACCTGAGCGACCTTATGAGACCCCCCAACGCGAGCTCTGATTTCGTCTGAAGGTGCCACGCATGAAGATGCAATCTCCTGACTCTTGGATGTACCAGCCTGCCTTGCTCCTGAGTCGATAGGTCGTGTCTGATAGGTACAGGAACTGGGGTTTCACTGAAAGCTGCTGCAAAATTTGCCTCAGCCAGAGAGAAGCCACTAGGATCATTTGAGCACACTCTGCCTGTAGTTTGAAAAGTACCCTCTGAAGAATGGGAAAGGGAGGAAGATGTACAAGAACTTCCCTGTCCAACATAGAGGCGACGTCGTGCCAGAAAACTCCAGGCTCTGGAGCAGTGAGCAACGCTGAAGTTTTGCAATGGATGGGGAGGCGAAAAGATCGACTTCTGGGTGACCCCACCTCTGGAATAGAGTGTCTGCTATCTCTTAATTCCATTCGTGAGCAAGGGCTGACATCCAACTGAGGCTGTCCGCCAGGATGTTGTGAACGCCTGCAACATGCACGACTGTGAAGAAAAAATTACTCACCTAAGTAACTGCGTTTCTTCTAATGGAGTCTTGCTGTATTCTGACATATGCAGTTCGCCCCAGCACTTGAACTGCTCCAGAGAGGAGTTAACTCTATGCCAGAGCATGGAACATTTGGGCTTGAGCTTGGTTCAGACCTCTGTCTGCTGCACTTCAAAGTGTAACTGTCAGATTCTTACAAGCTAATACCAACTACACCTCCCAGGTGGAAACTGTAAATAAACTAGCCAACAAGCAACCAATTTTGTGGGTCACAAAAGACAAGCTGAGAACCCCAAAACAATAACCAGGTAGTAAACAATTATACCTACAAAATAACAAATAAAACCTCCCCTTTCTAAAAGGGGCAGTACCAAACATCCCTGGTGTAACTCTGTGCCTGCCAGCCCACTTCCCAAAGAAACAGGTTCTGAGAGGGGAGGCCGGGAGGGAGGTCAGAATACAGCAAGACTCCATTAGAAAAAATACAATTACTAAGGTGAGTAATTTTTTTCTTCAAACAACATGAAGTCTTTCTGTATTCCGACATATGCAGACTACCAAGCAGTACCTCCAAGGAGGAAAGTACTGAACCTATTTTGGGAATAGGCTCTGCAGTACTGCTGTGCCAAGGCCCAGTGGCGCTGAGGGTTGAGGCGCTGGACGCCACACCTCACGCTACGGCGGCGACCCGGGTTCAGAAACAAAGCCAGGGAGCCGTCAGGGAAGGAAGGAGAGAGGCGTCAAAGGACTGCTGTGTCTTCCCTGGGAGGGACGGGGATGCGACCCCAAGAGCGACCTCCTGGCGGTGGCCTGGAGGCAGCCCAAAAGTAGCATTGTGGCATATGCCTGGGGATGGAGCCGCAGCAGCTCATCTCCATGATAGCCAGGCTTCACAGGGAATTACAACCAAGGAAATGCCTCCTCCTCCCACTGATAGGCAAAGGCACCTCCCACCCCAGGATCACACTCCCAGAAGTCGGGAATGGCTGTATCTTTAGCCAGGCTCCTCCTGACCCAGTATCAACCCTATAAGAAAGGTGCCCTGGGCAGGATGGCCCTTCCCAGGGGTAGACCCAGGGGATAACCGCAGTGTCGGGGAGGGAGAGACCAGTCGAGTAGCACACAAGGAGGTAGAATCCAGGATGGGCGGTCGCTGGAGAAAGTTCAGTGGGGCTCTGGGTAGGGAAGGAAAAAATAGAATTTGGGGGAAAAAAAAGAAAACGTACTGCTGTGCCAAACCTAGCATTACTCCTAGCCTGGATATCCAGAGAGTAATGCTTGTTGGATGTATGGACTGTTTTCAAGGTTGCTGCTGCATATTTCTAGTAAGGGTATATCTCTGGCAGCAACCAGAGAAGCAGCTGTACCTCTAGTCGAATGTGTCCTCAGGCCTGAGGGGGGTATTTTGCCTACTTTTTCATAGCAGAATAGTATACAAGAGAAAATCCACCTGGCAATAGTTCTCTTAGTAGCAGGTTTACCCTTTCCCACTTCACCATAAGTGAGAAACAAGTGAGGACAGTTAAACCTAAGTGCCTTAGTGTTCTCAATGTAGTAGCTAAGTGCCCTCTTAACATCCAAACTGTGTAATTTTCTCTCCACTGAAGAAGAATGACCAGTGAAGAACACAGGAAGAGACACTGACTGGTTCATATGAAAATCTGAAACCACCTTTGGTAAGAACCTCCTGTTGGTTCTAAGGACCACCTTATCTCTATGGAATGAGATAAAATCAGGTTCCACTGACAGAGCTTGTAATTCACTGATACGCCCGGCAAAAGTGATAGCTACCAGGAACACAGTTTTCCAAGTCAAGTACTTAAGTTTTGCTGAAGCCAAAGGCTCAAAGGGGGTTGCATAAGCTGTGCAATGCAAACATTAAGATCGCAAGCAGGGGTAGGGTCCTTAAAAAGGGAGGGGTGATATGGAGTAAACCTTTGAAGAACTTACAGAAAACAGGGTGAGATGCCAGGGAGGAAGCCTTCCCCACTGACAGGAATGCAGAGACAGCTGCCAAATGAACTTTCAGAGTGGCTGGTCTGAGGCCTAAGCCATGAAGATGAACTTTATAATCCAGAACTGCAGCCAAATCAGTAGTATCTGGTAAGACATCCCTACTGGAACACCAAATGCTGAATCTTTTCCATTTGGAATTATACGTTTATCTGGTGGCAGGTTTTCGAGAGGCTTTGAGAATATCCAGAACCCCCCCAAGACAGATGCAGACTTGCATATTCTAACTCTTCATGAGCCACGCCTTGAGAGGTTGAGAGACCGAAGGCTGGGGTACCATATCCTTCCAAGAGGAGGTTAACAGATTGTGTTTCTTGGGAAGATGGAATGCTAGGGAAGCACTAGAGGATACCAAGGCTGCCTGGCCCAGTCTGGTGCAATCAGGATCACTTTGCATGATTATGACCTTACCTTGACCAGAACCTTGAACAGAGGAAAGGGGGAAAAGACATACAGTAATTTCCCCGCCCATTCCAGAACTAGAGTATCCAGGGGGACTGAGCCCATAACTGGGGGTCTGCAACAGAAGAGAGGGAGTTGATGACTGTCTGAGGCTGCAACGAGATCTATCCCTGGAGTGCCCCATCTTGAGAAAATTACATTCAACAACAAGGGATCAGGGGACCATTCGTGATGGCCCGAGATATCCTACTCAGGCGTCTGCCAGAACATTGTCCTTCCCTGGAAGGTGGACCGCTACAGAGATGTCTGCAGGGAATAAGCTAGATACCATAATTTCACGGCTTCTGTGCACAAGGTCGAGACAGAGTGACTCCTGCTTGTTGATGTACCACATGGTGCAGGTGTTGTCTGTCCTGATCTGAGCCACCTTGTTCTGTACCAAGTCCGAGAAAGCTTGAGGAGACAGGTACAGTGCCCTCAGCTCCAGAAGACTGATATGAAGTAAAGACTTCTGAGGGGACCACCCTTCCTCTGCTGTGAGGACTCCCAAGTGAGCTCTCCATCCCAGGAGAGAAGCATCTGTGGTTAACATCACAGAATGAGTCTGGGTGATGAATGGGGCTCCTTGTCTGAGGTTGTCCTGATCCAACCACCACTGGAGAGCCTGGATCAGAGTCTGAGTCACTAGAATCAGTTTGGTAAGAGGATCTTTTTTCCTGAGACCAAAAGGACCTCAGATGGAACTCAATGTCCCACATCTGAAATCTGGCTCCCTGTACCACTGCAGTGGAAGCTGCCATGTGACCCAGGAGCTGAAGAAAATGCCTTTCTGGTCGAGACACCAGAAGGCAGAAAAAAAAAGCCAGGTCTGTAAGGGCCTTTACCCTTGCCAGAGGAAGAAAAGCTTTTGCTTAGACAGAGTCCAACTCTATCCCTATGAAGGCCAGGAGTTGCACTGGTTCGAGAACTGACTTTGGAAAATTGAGGAGGAATCCCAGAGAAGTGAGCAACTGTTGTGTCACTTGCAGGTTTGACTTGACTTGGTCTGGAGACTGTCCCACAATAAGTCAGTCGTCCAGGTATGGAAAAATGGAAATGTTTTGTCTCCTTAGAAAGGCCACTACTACTGCTAGGCATTTTGTGAACACCCTTGGTGCTGATGTTAGTCCGAAGGGCATTGCTCTGAACTGATAATGGCCTGAAGGCAATTCGAACCGGAGGTACTTTCTGTGGGATCCCCTGATGTGAATGTGAAAGTAGGCATCCTTGAGGTCCAGGGAGGCTAACCAATTCCCTGGCCTCAGAGGGAAGAACTACTTCCGAGTCACCATTTTGAATTCTGGCTTGACTAGGTGCTTGTTTAATCATCTTAGGTCTAGGATGGGCTGCCACCCCTGTCTTTTTGGGGTAGAAAGTATCTGGAGTACAGACCCTTGCCCTGTGTGGAGTAGGAATCTCTCTCTATGGCTCAAGAGTCAGCAGAGAAAACCTCTGCCTCTAGGGCAATGGTTTGGAGATGTTTGCAGGTGGAAAAGACCTGACCCTCAGCTTTGGAAATCTTTTTGAAGCTCAGGGCCAGTCCTGACTTACTACTCCAGGACCCACTTGTCCAAGGTAACAGACTTCAGGCCTGGAAGTAGTAAGCCAACTGCCTCACTGGGATTGAAGTCGACCGAGTTGACACATCAAGGTATCTGCTTGGCAGAAGCCTTGGACGGGAGGAGGATGCAGCCCTGCTCATCCCCTTCTGCCTCTCCCTCTGAAGAACCCTCTCTGAGGAAAAGGAGAGGAGGCCTGTGCCTGGTAGAAGGCCTGTGAAAAGGCCTGCCCTTGCACCTAGACTGCTGCTTCGAGGCTGCCCTCCTTTCCTTGGCCTGTGCGCTCCTGTAGGTAGTCCTGTATTTGTCCATATTTTCATGTAATTCTCCGTCTACTCCCCAAAAAAGATTACCCACCACAGGGAAATTCATGGCCTTAGCCTGGGTGTCCTGTGAGAGGCTAGTACATCTGAGTCAAGCAAATCTCTGAAGAGACACAGATGTAGCCATGACTCGTGATGACACACCATTAGGAGTCCACAGCAGCATGAAACTGACTCTTAGATGCCTCAATCCCATCAACAGCCACCTCCTCCAGCTCCTTGGCTAGCTGGAAGCCTGTTTAGCCAGTTCAGAATAGTATCCCATCTGGATTTCTGGTATCTGGTTCTATAACCATATGGTTTGCCTGCCGAGTCCCAAGAAGGATGCCAAGTACTGTTTTTTTGGCCATAGCATCCACGTTCCTGGAGTCTCTATCTGGGGATGTGTGAAGCCAAAGGTATATTAGCCTTGCCATAGGCTGCAGCCTGCACGACCCCAACATGGCTGCATTGTTGGAATAAGTACTCTGTACCCGAGCCTGACAGCATACACCTCCTGTCCATTCTCTTGTCCACAGGAGGTAAAGAATATGGTGTTTGGAGGATTTTTTGCATCCGTTTCCCACAAGATTTATGGAGGGAACAGACAGTCTTTTGGACTTGGGATGTCCATCATTTCTACATAGTCAGCCTCCTCTTGTTCCTCAACAGCTTCAACCAGAGGGAGCTGGAGGGTCTCTGCCACTTTTCTGTAGAACAAATAGTGGGAAGGGGACTCAAAGCCTGGGAGGGAAAATATTAGAAGGTCTGTCTGGGGAGATGTCCAGTTCAATGGGCTCATCCAGACCTTCCACACCTGTCACCATCGTCATCGTAACCTTCCTCCCCCTCCAAATCCGGTTCATAATATTCATCCGGACAATATTCCAGAACCAGAGGAACCGACCAAACCGAGCGCCTACCGAGAGGTGCCGGATTGGACGAAACCGGATGGAGCGATTCCACAATATTTATCGCTCTGGCCATCTCCTCGGTAGTTAGACGCTGCAGTTCTGGATCTGAACCAGACAATTTTCTTTTTTTCTTAGATGGAAATGAGCCCTCAAGATCAGCTCTCCTGTTGCCTGAGAAGTATATCAGGTCAGTGAGCACTCCCTCAGGTTCGGTCGGAACCGAACCGGGCCTGACCCATCCGGATCAGCGGACTTCTCGGACTCCTTTTCCCTAAGCCTACCCATTCTCTTATCCAGGGTGGCCTTGGAAATCTTACAAATTTGGCAGTCTGAATTGGGGTAGTCAAACCCAGACAATAAACACAGGTGGTGTGAGGTCTGCTTTGCAAAGGCATCCCACACTCACTAGAAACATAGAATTTGACAGCAGATAAGGACCACTTGGCCCACCTAGTCTGCCCATTCTCCTACCTAACAGATAAGCTGCAGATCCTAGTTAACCAACAGCATACTTCTTCCTACCCCCACTAGGACTGCCTTATGTCTGTCCCATGCATTCTTGAATCCCCCGTTCTCGACTCCACGACCTCCTCAGAGGCTATTCTATGCATCCACAACCCTCTCCATGAAAAAATACTTCCTCACATTACCTCTGAGCTGTCCCCCCTCTATCTTCAAAGTGTGCCCCTTGTTCTTGCACATCTCTTTTTCTGAAAGATGCTACACTCTTGAACTTTGTTGATTCCCTTGAGGTACTTAAAAGTTTCTATCAAGTCCCCTCTCTCCCTTCTTTCCTCAAGGGTATACATATTAAGCTCCTTTAGTCTTTCTTTGCATGTCTTCTGGTGCAGAACATGCACCATTTTGGTTGCCCTCCTCTGGACAGCCTCCACTCTGTCCATGTCTTTGCGGAGATGGGGTCTCCAGAACTGCACACAGTACTCCAGGTGGGGTCTCACCAACTGTCTGTACAGAGGATAACAACTTCCTGTTTCTACTATTGATGCCTCTCCCTTGCATCCCAGTATCCCCAGCCTTCTACTGCCTTCTCACATTGCTTGCCACCTTTAGGTCATCTGATATAATTACCCCCAGGTCTTTTTCCATTTTTACTGTTGTCAGTATCTCACCCCCCAGTGTGTACTCTTCCCGTGGGTTTTTGTTTCCCAGGTGCATTACCTTACACTTCTTTGCATTGAATCTGACCTGCCATACATCTGACCATTCCTCCAACCTTGCCAAGTCCCTTCTCATCCTTTCCACTCCATCCAGTGTATCAACCCTGTTGCAGATCTTTGTTTCATCTGCAAAGAGACATATTTTTCCTTCCAGTTCCTCTGCAATGTCACTTACAAAGACATTAAAAAGAACCGGTCCCAGTACTGAACCCTGCGGTACCCCACTAGTAACCCTCCCTTCTTCACTGTGGACTCCATTTACTACTACCCTTTGCGTCCTGTTGTCTAGCCAATTTTATCCGGGCTGCCACCTTGGGACCCACTCAAGGCTGGCTAACGTATGCTAATCTTTGTGTGGGACTGTATCAAATGCCTTGCTAAAATCTAGGTAGCATGTCCACAGCCCGTCCCTGGTCTACTACTTTGGTCACCCAGTCAAAGAAATTGATTAGATTCATCTGACATGACCTTCCCATCATGAATCCATGCTGCCTTGGGTCCTGTGCCCCACTGGCCACTAGGTACTCAACACTTCTTTCCTTCAAAAGTGATTCCATCACATTTTTCCCTACCACTGAGGTCAAACTAACTGGTCTGTAGTTTCCTGCCTCTGTCCTGCTCCCACTTTTGTGAAGAGGAATCGCATCCGCCCTCCTCCAGTCCTCAGGTACCACCCCATCCTCCCATGATTTGTTAAAGAGAGTAGTCAGCGGTGTCACTGCTTCTACCCTTAGTTCTTTTATAATTCTTGGGTGAATCCCATCAGACCCCATTGCTTTGTCCACCTTCAATTTTATTATTTCTTTCAGAATCCTTTCTTCTGTAAAAAAAGACTGGTATCATTGCGCTCTTCAAGTGTTTCTCTTGTTTGGTTTAGGTACCTCCCCTCCTCTTCCTTTGTGAATACTGAACAGAAATATTAGTTCAGTATCCCTGCTTTTCTCTGTCACCCTACCCACATCCCTCCCTTTTATTAAGCCTCAGTATCCCTCTTTGGTCTTTCTTTCACTCCCTAATGTACCTATAAAGGTCTTATCCCCTTCTTAACAGAGTTGGCTATCCTTTCCTCGGTTTGGGCCTTTGCTATTCTAACTGCCTTCCCAGCCTCTTTCTGCTTTAACTGGTACAGTTCTCCATCCTGCTCCTTCTGTGTTTCCTTATATTTCCTGAATGCTATCTTTTCCTCCTTAACCTTCCCTGCCACCTCTTGAGAACCATAGCTTTTTTTCCTTCGTTGTGTTTTGTTAATTTGCTTTACACAAAGGCTTGTTGCCTCTGTGATGGCTGTTTTGATTACTCCCCATTGTTCCTCCGCTCCACCCCTCCTTCTTGGCTGTTTGCTAATGCTTTACTAAGGCACTCTCTCATTTTCCCCAAATCAGCCCTCCTAAAGTCCAATACACTTGCTTTTGTATGGTTTGATTGTATGGCTGTGTTTATCGTGAACTACACCGCTGGTGGTCGCTTGTTCCCAGATGGCTACCCATTTCTAAATCTGAGATTCTTCCTCCGTCCCCATTTCAGAGTACCAGGTCTAAGATTGCTCCCTCCTGAGTGGGTTCCAAAACTAGCTGTCTGAGGCATGCCCCTTGCAGGGCATCAGGAATGATCCTGCTCTTGGATGCGCCTGCCGCAAAGGTGCTCCAGTTAACATCTGGCATATTCAGGTCCCCCATCAACAATATCTCCCCCTTTTCTGCCATTCTAAGGATGCCTTCTATCATTTCCTTGTCCATTCCCTCCCCGAGATAGGGGTCTGTATACAACTCCCATGTGAATTATGGTGCCATTTCCTGTCTCCAGGGTGACCCAGAGTGCCCCATCTGCTCCGTTTACTCTTTAGTTCTGTTGCTTTGATCCCTTCCTTTACATAGAGAGCTACTCCTCCTCCTCTTTTACCCTCCCTGTCCCTCCTGTAGTTTGTGTATCCTGGTATGTTGACATCCCAGTCATGGTTCTCTGTGTACCGTGTTTCTGTGACTGCCACAATATTCAGGCAACCCTCTTCCATCAAGGCCACTAGTTCAGGGAGCTTGTTACACAGACTACAGGCGTTGGTACTCATCACCTTCCACATTTTGATGGCCTTACCCCCTGTTTTACTGCCTTTGCCTTTTTTCACATTTACTTCTGTCCTGCTCCCTAATGACTTCTCTACTTTGGTGTTTACCTCACAAATTACCGTGTTTTGTGGGGGGAGACTGGGATTTCCCTGCTCCTTTTCAGTGCCTCCCCACCTTAGCTAGTTTAAATGCTTGCCAATGAAGCATCTAAACCTCTCACCTAGGATCCTGGTCCCCCTGGACAGATGAGACCATCACGCCAGTAGGGTCTGCAACCCTCAAGTGGCTCCCCAGTCCCCAATGAAGCCAAAACCCTGAGCTCCACATCTGTTTTTAACCATTCATTGAATTCTCAGGGAGGTACCTAGCATCACCTTTGCCATAGACAGGCAGCACCTCCAGGAAGGTTACCGTGATGCGCTTACTTGTCTAAGGACCTCCCCAACTCCACAAACTCCTCTTGCACTGCTCTGATCCCACTCCTAGCCAGGTCATTTGTCCCTAGTGAACAATGACATCCAGCTCCCTCCCTCGCTCAGCTGCTCAAACGATCCAGAAAATTTGCTTCCTGTCCCTCCAAGCAGCGGGCGCCAGGCAAGTACCTTACCTCCCTCTCCCCTACCTCCTCCATTTCTACCCCCTAATGACAGAGTCACCCACCAGGAGTTGTTTCCTTCCCGTGGGGGGGGTCCTATGCCACCCTCCTGTGGGTCTCCTTTATGAAGGTCCCCAGCACCCTCCTTGGTCTCCACTGCAGGTGCCTCCATAGAGGAACCACTATCCACCAGAAGAGCATATGAATTGTGGAGAGATACAGCTGGAGGGATGCAACTCTGTTCCACCACCCTTTCCATCCCTGAGCCCACCCTGGTCCAGCCTCTCTTTTCTTGGCAACCTCTGAGGTAGTGGCATTGGCCATGGTGGTCCCTGGGAGGGGCAGGAGGTTTCACGAATCCTAGCCAGGTCAGCCTGGAGACGGGCAACCTCCTTCTTCAGACCATAGAGGTGCCTGCAAATAGGGCAGCATTGCAGCCTCCAGAATGTCTCCCAGAACACTGCACTGCAGTGTCGAAACCTAATGGGCCCGGTTTTTCTCTTGGGTTTCTCAGACATAGCCATCCTAACACTTGCCTTTACCAGCTTTAAAGCCAGGCAAGACCCCCCTATCAGTTACAAACAGCGCACATGGCTGTGGAAAAAAAACATCTAAAATATACATTTTTTTTTTTTTTTTTAAACCAATAGGGACCGGAACCTCACACTAAGAAATTAACGAATGAAACCAACACAATCGGTTCTGAACCGGACCAATTGACAAACTTTACAATTTCCACACAAAATACAGAAATTAAACAGTAACTAAACTAAAGTCCACTACCTACAACACTTACTGTACCACAGACAGGGATCTGAACCGAAAAAATAAAGAAATTACAGTTTAAAACCGACGTTTTACTAAGACTGAACAGACAAGCGAAGGAGAGATCTCTGGGCGACTGTTCAATTAAGTGAGAATAAAGAAACAGCGGTTACACTTTGAAGTGCAAGCAGACAGCGGTTTTGAACGAGCTCAATCCCAACGTTCTGTGCTCTGGCATAGAGTGAACTCTTTCCTCTCTGGAGCAGTTCAAGTGCTGGGGCTAACTGCGTATGTCAGAATACAGCAAGACTTCAAGTTGTTTGAAAAACAGGTCATGTTGGACGGCCCAATACCACATCCGCTTAGCCTCCCTGCATAGGGAGTACGATCGGGTGCCTTCCTGTTTGCTGATGTACCACACTACAGACATACTGTCCATCTAGACTAGCAGTGTTTTATCGAAAGGATGGTCTGAAAAGCCTGTATGGCGTACAGAACCGCCGTCATCTCCAGAATGTTGATGTATAATTACATCTCTGCCTGGGACCATGAACCTAGAGTCCGACGGTCCCCCAGGTGCACTCCCCAACCCAGGCACGGAGCATCCGTGGTGAGGGTCCATGGGGGGGGGGGGGACTTTGGAATGGAAGTCCCCTGGACAGAGGATCTAATCACCATTGGAGATCCCTCCGAGCTGCTCTGGAAACCAGAATAGGGTGGCCCAGATTGTCCAAGCGCTGATCCCACTGGAACTGGAAGGTCCACGGATATCCATATACAACCTGGCTAAAGGAACTGTGGAGATAGAGGCTGCCATCAATCCCAGCAAAGCGTATAGCGCTCATGGAAGATATCGGACGAGAACACCAAAATGACCTGCTCCCGGAAAGTCTCTGCTCTGTGTGAGGTGAGGAAAGCTCTGCACTGGACTGTGTGCAAAACTACTCCAATAAACTGTTGGTTATATGAGGGGGGTAAGGACGACTTTGGGAAATTGACTGCAATCCCCAGTCAAGAAGAGAGGTCCAGGAGAACAGAGATCAAGTCCAGAAGGTCATCCCTGGACAGAGCTGAAATGAGCCAATCATCTAGGAAGGGGAACACCACTATACCCTGGCAGTGTAAAGCCGCTGCCACCACCGCTAGGCACTTGGTAAAGACCCTGGGTGCAGAGGACAGGCCAAAGGGAAGAGCTGTAAACTGAAAGTGCTCCCCCTGGAAATGAAATCTCAGGAAATGGCAGTGGCCTGGGAATATCAGGATATGCAGGTAAGCATCCTGCATATACAGGGCACAAAGCCAGTGATTCTGCTGTAACAGTGGCAGAAGACTCTGAACAGTCAGCATGCAGAACCTCTTGTACTCTGAAGAGGTTCAGACTGCTGAGGTCCAGGATGGGTCTGAGGTCGCTAGTCTTCTTTGGGACCAGGAAGACGTGGGAGTAGTACCCCTTTCCCCTCTGGGTGATAGGCACGGGTTCGATAGCGACCTTTTGCACCAGAGACCTGATCTCCTCTCTCGACCAACAGAGCTTGGTGCAGGGAGTAATGCGAGCAACCCAAGTGAAGAGTCTGGAGTAAGCTCCAGAAACTTGAGCGTGTGTCCTTGTGAGATGAGCTGAAGTACCCACGCATCCATGGTGATCTCCTCCAATGCCTGGATGCGATGGCAAATCTTCCCCACTGGCTCCCAGCTTTGCAGTGGAGGAGGAAGAATGAGTGAATCAAGAGGCGGGGGTGTAGGCCCTCCTGCCTGTCTCTGTTTTTGGCGACCGTGGATAGGAAAAGGAAGACCCCTGCTCCTCCTTTTGTTTTGTTTCTTGGGGACGCATGTTTCCTTGGCTTAAACTGACACCGAAAGGGCTGCTTCTTCAGGTACCAGTCTGTACACACAGCAGACCGACCTAGGGGCCTGACCACTGTCTTGGAGGCCCATGATCAAGTCCCAGTATCCCCTCCAAAGAGGATGATCCCTAAAAGGTGCGTCCAATATGGATGCCTGTATGTCCGACACAAGACCAGAAATCTGCAGCTAGGCGTGCCCCCTGAGACTAATGGCCATAGCTGAAGAGCGGGATAGAGAGTCCACCGAGTCGTAGGTTGCCCTAAGGGCATGTCTACAAGAAATTCTGGACAGACGGATATCCTTAAAGAGTTTTAGTCTTCAGGTCTGAATCCTCCAAAGAGGAAATCCTGTCCTCCAACTTTGCCAAAGTGCCTTTTGGTAAGACACCATCTGCGCCACATAATTCAACGAGCGTAGGGCACAGGTGGCCAAGGAACAGACCTTTTTGCCATACTGCTCCATCTGTCTGGACTCCTTGTCCAGGCGGGGTGGGGGTGAGAGACAGAACCACTCACATGCTCTTGGGATTAGCCGAGCGATCATGAGCAGCAGTAATCACTACTGAATCTGCCTTTGGGTGAGAATCCAGGAAGGAACACCTTCAGGTGAACAATAGATCCTGTCTGCCCATTTAGGGACAGCAGGGATGGAGTGTGGCAGTTTACAAATAGTTGACGTCAGATCCTCACGAGAGCTATTCAGGAGGAACTGGGATGGGAGTGACTGTCTAGATCGAGATGCTCTGCCAGACGTTGGCGCACAGGATCCAGGTGCTCCGTATGCCAGCCACAGGCCTGTTGAATAAGGCAGAGGAGCTCCATAAAGGAAGGGTCCTGGGGGGGGATTTAGGAGACTCCTTGCCCCTAGGTGGGGTGGATAGCTTGTCCAAAGAAGATTCAGACATACAGTGCCTTCAGAAAGTATTCACCCCCCTTGGATTCTGTCACATTTTGTTGTGTTACTACCAGAATTTTTAATGCATTGAAATGATTTTTTCCCCCTTGATTCACACAGCATACTCAACAATTTAAAGGGCAAAAATATTTTTTATTGTGTCATAAAATTTATGAAACATTAAAAACTGAAATATCTTTTGTTTAAGTATTCACCCAGGTCAATACTTTGTAGAAGTGCCTTTGGCAGCAATTACAACTTTGAGTCTTCTTGGGTATGTCTGTATCAGCTTGCACACGGTTTGGGATTTTGTCCATTCTTCCTTGCAGATTTGCTCAAGCTCTGTCAAGTTGGATGGGGAGCATCGGTGAACCTCAATCTTTGAGTCTTTCCACAGATTCTCAATGGGATGCAAGTCTGGGCTTTGGCTGGGCCACTCAAGAACATTCACCTTCTTGTTCTGAAGTCACTCCAGTGTTGCTTTGGCTGTATGCTTGGGGTCGTTGTCCTGTTGGAACATAAATCTTCGCCCCAGTCCAAGGTCTATTGCAGACTGATGCAGGTTCTCCTCAAGGATGTGCCTGTATTTGGCTCTATTCATTGTTCCTCTATCCTGACAAGTGCCCCAGTCCCTCAGCTGAAAAGCATCCCCATAACATGATGCTGCCACCACCATGCTTCATGGTAGGGATGGTGTTCACGGTGATGAGCTGTGTTCAGTTTGCGCCAAGCATAGCGCTTTGTATTCAGGCCAAAGAGTTCAATTTTGTTTCATCAGACCAGAGAATCTTTTGCCACATGGTCTCAGTCTGCCACGTGCCTTCTTGCAAACTCCAGGCATGCTATTATGTGGCCTTTTTCTCAGGAGTGGCTTCCGCCTAGCCACTCTCCCATAGAAGCTACATCTGTGAAGTGCTGCAGAGATTGTTGTCCTCTGGACAGGTTCTCCCATCTCAGCCATGGAACTCTGTAGTTCTGTCAGGGTGGTCATTGGGTTTGGTCACTTCCTGACCAAGGTCCTTCTTGCCGGTTGCTCAGTTTGGGAGGACGGTCTGCTCTAGGAAGAGTCTGGGTGGTTCTGTAATCTTCCATTTCCTAATGATGGACTTGACTGCGCTCCTGGGAACTTTCAACACCCTAGAAATGTTTTATACCCCTCCCAGATCTATGCCTTCTCACAATTCTATCACGGAGTTCTACAGACAGCTCCTTGGTCTTTATGGTAGAGTTTCTGCTCTGACATGCACTGTCAACAGTAGGACCTTATATAGACAGGTGTATTTCCTCTGAAATCATGTCAACCATTTGAATTGACCACAGGTGGACTCCATTCAAGTTTTAGAGTGATCTCACAAGGAAATTGGATGCACCTGAGCTCAATTTGGAGTGTCATAGCAAAGGGGGTGAATACTTATCAAATCAAGACATATTCAGGTTTTTATTTTAAATTACATGTACAAAACATTCCAGAAGTTTCATTCCACTTTGACATTAGAGAGTAATTTGTGTAGTTACGTGACAAAAAAATCCCATATAAAATGTATTTTAATTTGAGTTTGCAACATCACAAAATGTGACAAAATTCAAGGGGAGTAATACTTTCTGAAGGCACTGTATCCTTGTCCAAGTCTGGTGGATCTTCACCCTCTGGGCATTGAAAATCTGGCAAATCAATGTCCTGAGGGGTAGTACCCAAGGCATGCACAGTCTGTCAAGGGGCAGGGGTCGGGGGTACTGCCTACAGACAGCCTACTTTCCAGGTCTGAAAAGAACTGGGACCTCGCATCCTTCCACCATGACTGGATCACTGCTTGGAAGTCTGGTTGTGGAGGAGGAGGAGCCAAAATCCTGTTCAATTTCCTCATCATCCTCCAGATCCTAGTCTGGGAGGGATGGGTCCTCTGGTGTGGGGCGAAACCCAGGGGAGGAAGGAAGGAGAGGAACTCCTCATCCGAGAGGCCGAACAAGGCATGGAGGGGACCGAGGCAGGGACCACTGCCTCCCCCAAAAGGAGGAGGGGAGGGTCTAGTAAGGCCCATGATGGAGTGAATTAGGGCCTGGACGTCCACCATGGCCAAAGAGGGAGGAGCCATCGACTGAATGGGCACCACAGAGGAGATAGCCAAGGGTAAAGGACTAGGCCAGCTCGATGGTACTGTGGGGTGAACGCAAGACCCCAAAAGAGAGGATGGGGAAGACTCAAAGATGTCCCCAAGCAGACAGACGGTCCATGATAGTCGATGGGAAGCTGTCGAAGAGGAGGCAGACAAAGTCCCGTCGACAAGAACAGAAGCCACATGGTCCACTGGCCAATGAGGGACAGCCAGAATGTGCCGTCAATGGGAGCATAGTCGATAGAGCAGCCAAGGAACAGCTAGAGTGCCCCATCGATGGAGGACCAGGGAAGCTCAGCCGACAGAAGGACTGTCTGAGCAGATGCGTCCATGGTCAAAGGACAATGGCTGACAATGCAGGTTGGCAAAGGCAGCGGTGGAAGCTGCAGCACAACTTCAGTCGTCGACGGAGGCACCATAGACGACAAAGGGGCCCACTACCGTCGACAGTGGAGAAGATGGTAGGTGATCAGTGGGAGCCTTCCTACTTACCTTTGAGGAGCTTGAGGCCTTCGACGATGAAGATGGTGGCACAGAGGAAAGATGTTTGGTTTTGGAAGAATGTTTCACCTGGACCCATGCTCCATCGATGAGGGTTCACCCGTCCAAGGAGGGTGAATACTCCCCTGCAGAGGAGCGTTGCTGCTGCTCCAAAAGGGCTACCTTCTGCTCCATGAAGTACTCCCTTAGCTGCTGGAGTCTTTGGCACTTGGTGGCCTTGTTGAACTGTTCACAGAGGATGCACTCCCTGGAGTTGTGCTCTGGATCCAGGCACAGAACAGACACGTTGTGGAGGTCCTCCGATGAGATTCTCCAGCCACAGGAACACTTATGAAACAAGGGTTCCGAAGACATCAGTGGATGAAGCTTCTTAGGCGACTTGTAGAACTCGACATAGACGGTGCTGGAGAAAGCTGGTACTCTTGAAGGAGATCTTGATGTGAACTCTGTCACGGCTGAAAAAAAAAAAAAAAAAAAAATGAGTATCATCAGGGTCCTCCCCCTTTATATATGTGCAAAAACACATCAGTTGACAGGAAGGGGAGGCTCCTGGGAGAGACTGCTGGGAAATCATCCAGAGGAAGTGATGTCTATGGCTGGATACCCCATGTGTTATGGTCTGCTGCAAGAGATTGACTCGAAGAAGATCTGCATTTCTTTTGACCTCTAAGGAATTTGCTAGGTTCCATATACTCTAACTCTGTGTAGAGTTTTGTGGCTCTGGTACTCTCCCTGCTTGTTTAAATAAGGCATCGTTGCTGTGCTGCCTGCCTTGATTTGGACAGTTTGCCCTTGTAACAGAGAGGGAAAAGACTAAATTAACAGGAGTACTGCTCGGAGCTCTAACAGATTTATATGCTCATGCGCTCCTGTGTGTTCCAGACACCATCTACTGTGTTGTCCTCTAGATATCCTGCCCACCCCAGCAGTAAGCCATCTGTTTTGAGACCTCTGTGTGAGTCTACTGCAGAAAGGATATACTGGGATTTAGGCTTGTCACAGTAGGACATTCTGACGGTATGATAACTGTCACATGTAATACCACAGTTATCGTCATACCACGGTATTGTAGAACAAGTATTTTTTGCACAAAAAGGAAGCCTCCCTCCTCAAACTCTTGCATCAGAGAGAGTTGGCATGGCTAGGTCAGTTGTCCCTGAAAATGCAAAAAACCTAGTTGACAGGTCTCAATACCACAGTATACCGTGAAACACGGTTGTCGCGGTATCAGAAACTGCCCACAGTATCAATACCATGACTTCTGATACTGCGGTATACCGTGAAACCGTGATACTATGACAACCCTACTGGGACTGTCTATGACTTTCCACCATGCCAGACCCTGAATCAGCTTTTGAGTGACTGTTACTGGGTGGTCTGATGTAGCACTTCTCTGGTGCCAGTAACGTCTAAGGTGGGACTGGGCATCCTCATTTGTAGCCAATCCCATGGCACAACAGCTTTTGTGGATGTCATGTGGCCTAAAGCTGCAAAAATTCCTGAATAGCCTTTTGTGGCCTGGCAGGAATGAGGTTGTTCACTGAATGAGGGCTAGTGCCCTGCACATTGGCAGAAAAGCCCTCTACTACTGTGATCAAATCTGTTCCTATAAACTAAATGACTTGTCTGCACTTTAGCTGTGATTTTTGCAAGTCTGGGAAGAATCCCAATTCTTCTGGAGTACTCTTTACTATAGGATACGGAGTGAACCATTTCCTCCTTTGTTTTCTCTGAGCCACTCATCCAAACAGGAAAAAAAAAAATATATACTTCTACTGCAGATCTGATGCCACTACAGCCAGACACTTTGTGAACACTCTTGGTGCTGAGGTTATAGAACAAATGGCAGTGCCGAGAACTGGTACTGGCCACTGCCTTGCCTTTCCTTAAGGATCGACTCCATGAGCTTACACGTGACAGCGGTCAAGCCGACCAGTCTGTAGTTGCCCAGGCCATCCATGGGTCCACTTCTGTGTAGCAGCACCACATGCTTAGTTCTCCAGTCCACTGATACTACCCGATTGTGGTGTGGTGGTATAAAAGATTTAAATACAGTAAATAAACTGATCTTCTAGCACCACAGTGTACAAATATGTCACATTTGAACACCCTTAATAAAATCTTGCTGGTACAAACAGAGGCTACAGATTTTAACAAAATAATTAAGGCACAAAGTAATTAGTTACCTAACATGTAATCCTGATAAGCCTTAAACCGCTCCTAGAGGAAGCTGATTTGTCTGAAAGATATCTGAAAAGGCACGCTTCCATTTTGGACAAGCCTTGGCAAAGATGTTCCTGGTTTATCATGGCTGCCATAATCACTATTACCATCTTCATCTTCATCCCCATCCTCATCATTAACATCATCCTCATCATTTTGGAAAAGACCTAAGAAAAGAAATCAAACCACAACTGAAAAGGGTGTGAAATACTATTTTTGTGCCCACTCCAGACCAACAACAGAAAGAAAAAAATTACTTAACCACAGTAATCCTGTTTTTTTCCAAGGGAATCTTACTGTATTCCGATTTATGCAGTATGGTTTCACCATAGGACTGCCCCAGAGCTCAAGTGGTTAATAGAACCTATGCAAATGATGGAATGCTAAGCTCGAAGTCGGTTTTCAAACCACTGTCCCTGGTAAACTCTGCTGCCATTTGTCTGGATGCAATGTCATTAGCATCCACTGCCATCCTGAATTGAGTCTTAGTAGCCACCACTCCCCTTTTTGCAGCTTCTTCCAGGTCAGTTGCCATGGGGGATGGGACAGCCTTTGCAATCTCTAGGACAGCAGTCCAGAGATTCTTCTGATACCTGACCACATATGACATGTAAGAGGCTTGTCTGATGGCAAGGGATGACCTCAGGTATGATTTATTTGCTACTGAACTGAATGTACCTTCCTAGAATCTTTATCCGGAGGGTGAGAGGCTAGGGAGATGCCAGCCTTGTCACAGGCTGTAGCCTGCACTACCCCCTCATGGCTAGGGTGCCCAAAAAGGAATTCTGCTCTAGTTTTGGCAACCCAGTACTTTTGTCCACCTTTTTTTCTGTAGGCGGTACTGAGGTGGGTGTCTGCAAAATTTTTAGGGTCTGTTTAAGAGATTTATGGATTGGCAGCAATAACTTTTTGACGCTGGCACATCCATCATTTCCCTGTAGTCCTCCCCCTCCTCATCAGCGAACTCCTGAGTGGGGAGGTTGAGAGTCCGAGCCACTTGTTTCATTAAAGAAAAATAAGAGGTAAAGTCCTCAGTTCCCTTGTCAGAGGAATCAGGAGAAATGTCCGGTTCAAGGAGCTCTCCATAATTCTCATCCTCCTCTTACTCCTCCTCCCAACCGGTTACAAGTCGAGGTCTAATGATCCAGAGACCTGGGATGAACCGGGAGTCTGAACCACTGCAAGTAACCGGTGTCTTTCAACCGGAACCAGGGTTCTGGCCTGTACAGTCTGAATAATCTTAATCGCATTAGTGATCTCTTCAGCAGTCAGAACCGTAGTTTTCTTTGGTTGCAGCTCCTGATGCTTCTCTCCTTTTTTCCCCCTCGCACTGACCAGTTCAACAACCATATCAGTGGTACATTTTTTTGTTGGAAGAGCTATCGCCCCGTTCAGAGGGCAGCTCCTCAGGTTCTTTTGGAGGAGGAACCGGTTTGTCAATGGCCGGGTCAGCAGCCTTTTCAACAGCCTCTCAACCGTGGACTGAGGAAAGTTTTTGCAGATATCACAGTTTGTTTTAAGGTGTTCAAACCCCAGACAAAAAAAAGAGACACACATTAAATGTGGATCAGCCTTGGCAAAAGGTTCCCCACATTTAGTGCAATGGTTCTGTGACATAACCCAGAAGGAGACACAACTATAAATAACTATGTTATTGTTTTTTGTTTTTTTTCCCCCCGGTTATGCTAATCAACCAGAACCAGGAGTTACCCCGGAAAAGAAATTAAGTAAATAGCAGACTTGCACCAGAGTCAGAACAGCTTGAGTAAATACTTTCTTTTTTAAAAAAAGAAAGGAAACGTCGGTTCCTTCCCAGTTAGGAAACCGAAAAGGGACTGAGCTACTTACCACAAAAACACTAAAATCTAAACTAATTCTACCTGAAAACCAAGGACAGTGCTTCAAATACCGATTAAAATAAACAGTACTTTTTCAAAAAAAAAAAAAAAAGAAAATAAATCTATTCAAGCGATGAAGGAGAGCTCTTCGGAGACATCTTACTGAGGGATGCGGAGTGAAGAATCTGACAACTAAAGAGCATTTTACCAGGGACAGTGGTTTGAAAACCGAGCTCGAGCGCAAGCCTAGCATTCCATCATTTGCATAGGTTCTATTAACCATTTCGGCTGCGGGGCAGTCCTATGGTGAGACCATACTGCATAAGTCAGAATACAAATAAAATTTCCTGGCTTTGAATGGGATACTTTCATCAGGGCTTTAGAAAAAAAAATTTGGCAGCAAATAGTTGTCCAAAGTCTCCAGGGACACAGTCACAACTTAAAACTAGTTAACTCCACTGAGGCAGCGCTACAAATAATTTCAGAAGACAGCAGTCAAAGGGAAAAGTAGACTTCAAATTGTGTCTGTTCCACAGAATTTGAACCTACAGTCCAGTCTTTTTTTTTTTCTTTTAAACTAGTTTTAAATGTCTTGGTAACTCGTCTTTGGACTGGATGGCCTACTGTGCCCTGAAGACTTGGATTACTGTGCCCTGAATAGGGCTGGCTATATACCCTGGTAATGGAAAAGGCAGGCTAATCAATTTGTCTGCCCTACTGTCTTAAAAGGGCTATTAATTTCACTTTATTTATTTTTTAAACACCCCTGCTTCAGTTTTCTCAGCCCTGAAACAGAACTTTAATTGCTTCTTCTTCTCCACCTTTAGAGGCACACTGCGCCATCTCAGCCCAGAGAACAGTTTTAGAAACTTATTGTTGTGTTTAGAAATAACACCCAGAAAAGGGATTTTAAACGCTTCCCACTCCTAAGGCTCAAAAGGACTTTTCAATTATTCTGAGCCCTAAAGGGGCTTTCAGTTGATCTCTCTCAACCAGTTATACTGGCCTGTCCCCCTTCTTATGTACTGAAAAAGTTTTTTTTTTTTTTTTTTTTTTTTTTTAAAAAGGGCTTTCAATCCACTTCTCAGCTGACATTCTCGAAAGAAGTTTTTTTTTTTGTTAAAGAGCTAGTGTACTGCCTACGACTACTATTACCTTTCATATCAGATACTGTTTCCAAGATTTTTTTATCTGATGTTAATAGGTGTGATGTGTGGGACAGCACTCTGTCTGGCAGCTGACATATCTAGCTCTGTTCCGCCCCCGCCACCCCACTGCATATTCAGTACTTTGGAAGAGCCACTCAGTGGCTGCCAGGTCAGTCACCCACGATGTCACTGCTAGTAAATCGCAGTGGCGGTGGGAGAATAGAGATAGATATGTCAGCTGCCAGGCTAAGAAATGTTCCACACATCCGGCACAACACTATCACACAGCAAACTTTCCAGTGGGCAAAAGGAAAAAAAAAATACTTCAGAAATAAAAAGGTAACGGACTACTTCTTAAAATCTGCATCATCTTTCACTAGCTCCTTAAATTGTCGTTGCCCCAAGCCCTGAAAAGGACTTTCCAGAAAAAGAAAAAAAAAAGCCATCTCCCAAGCGCATGCATCATGCTGCAGATACCTCTCGCGATGAATCACAGTGAGGTATGCAGCAGCGGAGGCGACCTAGGACCAACAACTGCACATGTGCGATAACGCGCAAATAGGCATTATACAATGGCAAGAAAGAATCTTGGACTGTGGTTGGTCAGTTTGGGGCTGGATCCATGGCATTATCCCAGCATGACACCACAGGTCTAGTCTCAGCCTCACTGTGAACCTGCAGATGAGCATTTTATGGAGCTTTTGATTGTTTCATCTTCTCTTAAAAACCAAAAATATTTTTCCACACATCTTTAAAATTACTTTTTTTATTCTGTATAACAACGAGCCATTGTATAATAGCAATAATGCCCTCCAGGGTGTGTGTCGTTTGGGATAACACCATCCCTGGGGTATTGGACGCACTCGGCCTGCGGCCTCGTGCCCAACCTCCCCAGGCATGGCGTTATCCCAGCACGACACACACCCTGTCATGCATTATTCCTTTATTACCCATGAGAAGCTGGTAGTCCTCCGCTGGCTTACTTAGTGGTAAGCACTCAAGGGCACAGCAACAGAAGGACAATGCATTTCAGTGCAGGTTGGTGTTGTAGATGGTGCACAGCACAGGACGTCTAGACATCTGCATGTCCGTCATCTCACAACCTCACAGGTAGCGTCCGAATCACACTCTCCCCTGCTGGGTCCCAGTGCCCAAATGCTGAATTGAAGCTGCTTCCTGTCCAAGGGCAGGCAGAAACAGAAAAGCAGTTTGTCCCAGATGAAAACCGATGCCTAGGATAAGTGGACAGCTGGTTATTTCAAGCCCTGCACTGAAGGTTTTTCAGATCTTACAACCATGGCCACAAAAATGACACCACAAAATGTCAGCATTGTCATACTCAGCCTAGAAGACTATTTTTATAGATGCTTGGTAAAACATTAACCCATCTCTGATAAAGATGTCGTAGTCATCATTTGGACACAAAGTAGACAGTCCTTTAATGGCATTACCAGAATTACCATCAATTTTCATATTTTTATAAAATGCACAATCACGTACCATCCGCATAAACTTAATGGAAAGCACAGTCGGAATCTCAAAAGACGAATAGTATCAAAGGCCCTGTCCAGACTGTTGATCAATTTATGAAAATATTTTTAGAAACATTTTAAGCAAACCGAGCTAATGTGTTCAGACTACCAGCAAAGCATGCTTAAACAAGGTTTAAACACACCTGTCCTCCCCCCAGCAGGGGCACAATAGTGCCCCCATAGTTAGGGTTGGGTAGCAGTTTCTATGTCAAACCTGAAATTTTGCACTTTAATAACTGTGCAACCGATGAATGGATTTGCACAAAATTTGGCAGGCATTGTCCCGTGGGGTAGCTCTCTTGATGTGACAAGTTTTGTTTCACTCGAATTTGGAGATCTGGATAGAGAAAAAAAGTATTAAAAAAAAAACAAAAAAAACACACACCCTTTTTTGCAGTTTTTTCCTCATCGCCTTGCGGCCAGATTGTGTGGAATTTCTGTATGATTTTTGTAGGGTAGAACAAAATTTGGTAGGAGACCAGACAGTGAAATTTTGGTACAATAATATTAATCTGTTGCAAAGTTAAGTTTTTTAGTTCCCATTATATCCTATGGGAATTTTCTGATCATTCCAATCTGTTGGATAGCTGTCTTTTTGACAAAGTTTGATCTCACTAAAAGGATGGAGTCTAAGCGAGAGCACTCCTTTTTAGGTGAGCGCCATCTTATTTTTGCGTTTTATTTTGTTCGGTTTTTTTTTTTTTTTTTAATTGAAAACCCACAAAATCCTTTGTGAACAAGATACTCCAACACATGTATCTTGTTCATGGGACTCCTCAGATGGATTCCAAGTCCTTTCATGCAATGCAACCTCAGACAGACGAAGAAGGATCGGCGGTGGCATTGGCATCTTCAACCCTAACGTTCACCCCATTCTCCTATGCTGTGCCTGCCAAGCTTATTTTCTAATGGAATGTGGTGAGTGTTAGGGCTGAAGAAGTCAATACCACCCCACCCCCCGATCCCTCTTCGTCTGTGCAAAGTGGGGGTGGAGTGTTAGGGTTGGAAACCCTAATGCCACATTTCCCTACTTTTGTCATTTTAACCCTAACTGATGCATTATTGAGTTTTTTTACAATTTATTATATGATTAAAAGTATACTAACTGCTGTCTCTGTTTAACAAGCGTCTCTCATGCTGGTTGGGCAAGAGGACTGTGACGCAAAGCAGAGTGGTTCATTCTGCCCAACCAGTGTGACAGATACTTGTTACACAGTGAGTACACCCATAATCATATTATATGGCAATGGATAGCCACAACATGGCCATGGGTTTACCCGACTCTCCCTTTTGTTTGAGATTTCTACCTTTGTGCTCCCTCGCTGTATTGCAGTAGTTTGGCCCATATCGAACCTGGATGGGCAACGCGAGATGGCTGTATGTTTAACACAAAGAACCATTCTGCACGCCAACTGACTAGGTTAGAGCCATTGCCATACAACGTAAATACAATCAACATTCATTTTTGGGCATGTCTATTAAGTCTTTTGTTAATAAACTTTTTTTTTTGTTACGTTATTTAACCGACAGTAGCAGCTGCAGCTAGCCCCAAAAGTGATGTCTTAGTACTGCTCAGTTTGACTGGAATATAAAATGACTTAATTTCAATTTATTCAACACAAAACAATCCTCCTTGTGTCCCTACTACATTAAACGTGCATGTAAGGTAATTTTTCTGACTACAGTGAGTTTTTTTTTTTTGGCAAATATTTATTTAAATTTTTTGTGCACAGAACAGTTAGGACAGTCACAGGACTACAGTACATCTGCTCATATACAGGCATCACACTTCCTCATCTCGTTTAGTTTGACAATTTCTGCCTCCCAGTTCAGCGTTGGGGGGGCCCCATCATCACAGGGTTGCCACCTATCCGGTTTTTGACCGGATAATCCGGTTTTTAGGATCCTTTTCCGGTCATCCAGTTTTGGTTACATGCAGTCCGGTTTTTGGGCCATTTTAAGTGCTCATATACTCTTAAAACTGATGTATCAAATCATTCACTGTATTGGCTGCATTACATGTTTAGGTTACAAAGAAGTTCTGCTGTCACAGTCATTCAGACCTGCCTTTGTTTGTAACACCAGACTGTCTGAGAGGTGTAAAGTATGGCCATTAAGATCATTAGCAGTAAATTAACGTATTCTTTTCCACTCTGAATTTTAAGTATGGTCTTTTACTGCTATGACAGGAAACAGTATTTACACCTTTATGTGCTCTCATGTGTTTGTTTGTTCTATATTATGGTAAGTTTTAGACCCATTTTTGTTAAATTAATAATCTAACTTTTATTGCTTTTATCACTACATTTGCTCTAATTTTTTTTGTATTACCTGAACATTCCATGATATTACCTACACTTTGACAGGTCATTCAGATAAACAGCATGGAATGGTGTATCTGAAATTGTGGAATGTCTTTGAAATATGAAAACAAACAGCAGAGCTACTGAGGTAAAGGGGAACACAGTGCAGTATTAAGGGTACCACAAGCACCGATAATTAAGTTAAAGAATTGGTCAAAGAATCAGAATACATGGAAAGAAAATGGGAGAGTGTTTAACAGAGGACTGAGCAATAAACTGTGGCTGAGCTTGGCATCCAGCAGACCTGAGTCTGAGTCCCACAACCTCCACTTAAATACTGTGTGACCCTGAGCAAGTCACTTAACCCTCCTGTGCTCCTGGGTCACTCCTGTTAAATGGGCTATGTGTCCTATGGGAGGTAACCTGGTTGCCAAAGAATAACAATAAATAACTGAATAAATAAATCAAATAAAACAGTATGAAAATAATTTTCTATCACTAGTAATGTCTATTCCAACATTACAAATGGCTTTGGAAGAGGAGTGATATACTAGCCAGTCATAAAAAAGGGGTGGAGCCAGAGGCGGAGTTTGGGGTGTGGTTTCAGATCCGGTTTTTACCTCCTCCAAAGGTGGTAACCCTACGTCATCATATCTTCAAATTGCTCGGCCCTCATTTTATCAGCAACAACACAAATAACTAACATTATTACTGTATGTCTGGACAACATTTCCAATGAAGTGGCCAGAGACGGATACAGGACCTAAGGCATCCCCACATTAAAAGTAGCCTAGCGATCTCCACCCTCCCAAACCCTTTCACTTACAAACAGTATATCCCTTGTTGCTTAAGTCCATACATCTTCATAGGAAGATGGTTTCAAAAGTTCTGTGCTAGGATTTGCTGCATGTTACATGAGATTAGGGTACAAAGGTGTTATCGTGCTGAATTATCACATACACCACGTGTTCTAGCGGGGAGGTAAAAGGTCCCAATTAAGCCTAAAATAATTTTTTCCATTTTATAGATCTCATTGACCGTTGCTCTCCAGTGGTCTAGAGTTGTGTTTTTTTTTGTTCCCCACCCAAACAAGCTCCACTGCGGAATGCCAACCACGTTGGTGTCTTTAGAAGAACAGTTATGTAGAACTTACCATAATGGTGGATCTTCAAGGGACCTCCGTTATCACGTCACACCGCGGGAACTTCACTGTCGGTGAAGCAGGATCCACACAGAACATTTTACAGCAGTACAGCTTAGCCACCCACGCCGTCACCTGCCGACGTCATCAACCCTATAAAGGCGTGATCAGCCCCACTCCCCGAGTTCTTTCCCTGGAGACTAAGAAAGCAATTTACAGTAAGTTCTTATGTAACTGTTCCATCTTCTTCGGTGGTACAAGGGATAAAATAAGTGGGTTCACATTACAATTTGCAACCCAAGAATTAGGAAATGAGAGTCAATTGTCTGCATGATTAACAGTGACTGCTAATTATGTAAACTGGCCGTCCCCCTAATTATTTTAGTTTTCCCTGGTGTCTAGTGGCGCCCCCCATTCTCTGATCACATGCCCTTTATTTTTCTTTCCCTGGTGTCTAGTGGCCCCTCCCCAACCCTCTGCCGATCGTCGTCCCCATACGCTGTTCTAGTGGCACCCCACCCTCCGATCGCGATCCCTGTAGCACGATTTATTAAAGTACCCTGGTGGTCTAGTGGCACCATACCCACCACTGTCCTCATAACTCCCTGGTGTCTAGCGGCATCCTCCCTCCCTATCCCCAATCTGTCTTGTTTCTGTAAAAAGAAAATGGTCAACAATTCTTTATTTATTTATTTATTTAACCTGGTAAGAAAAAGGAAAAAAAAAAAACACTGTACCTCACTGATTGTATCTCCTTCTCACCCACACCTCCCACTCAAGCAGCTACCACAACACACACCCCCCCCCCACACACACACCCTTCACTCACCTGAGGTTCAAGAGCCATTCTCCGATCCAAGACACGTCTTGCTGCTGGAACCGGCAACTGCAGTATGTGAACTAAGGAAAATGCAGTCCTATCTATTTCAATGGAGGTTTCAACTTTGGTGCATAACTTGGTCATTCGTTTGAGACAGTGACCCCAAATTTTCAACATACCCTTTTGGGGACCCCACCTCATTAACAATATAACTGTCATTAAGCAACGCCTGCCCAAAAGGTGATTTTGCAGTCACTTGGCGAATTCACCTTTCAGGCAGGATTTTTGTAATGACAGTCGTATTGTTCATAAGGTGGGGTCATAAGAAGGCTATATTGAAAATTTGGGGTCAAAATATGAAAAACTGACAGAGTTATGACCAATTGTTGCAATTTCACTACACACCCTCATAACTTTGGAATTATTTTTAAATATTTTGACACCAGATTTTCAACATAACTTTCTTATTACCCCACCTCATGTATGTCATAGCTGTCATTTTTCAAATCCTGGCCAAAATGGGTTTCCGCACCTGTGACGGAGAATGGCATTTCAGTTTCGCAGAATTACGCTTTGGCAGGGATTGGACATTTTCTGCACCGGATACATGAGATGCGGTGATGGAACAAGGCTATGCTGACACTTGGGTTAAAATGGCAAATTCAGTCTCAAAACTATGTATACATAGCATACAAGACTGCTTCTGTTTCGTTTACAGCGTATCGCAAGCAGCGTTGCTATTTGTGTCGACTGAGTGGACCGGGTTTTCACCGGCTTACAAGAATGGTCAGTAGCTATCTTGTTATTGTGCTTGCTCACTTTTGCCTGTGAGGAGCTGCACGGGCATCGCAAAGTGGAATACAGTGGAGTACTGTGGAGAACTGGGAAGAATTTATGACTGGTCCTGGTTGATCTTTTGAGGAGTGTTCTGGTGGAGGGCTGTTGGTGGAGAGCTTTGCAGGGAGGAACTCAGGGTGTCGGTTTCATGCCCTCCCTGCCTGTGAGGAGTTGTATGGAAGTGCTAAAGGCGAGGGCTGTTGAAGAACTGAGAGTTTTGGACCCGTGCTCTCTGGGCAATTCCCTTGTCCGCGCAGGCAATTCTGGGTGGTGGAGTGTTTGTGACTGGTACAATACTTGTCCTTTGGTCTTTTTGCTGGGTGTTCTCTTTGTGAGATCTGCCGCCCCACGAGGGGCTGGGTGTTATCCAGCTGGGGAGTCGGCTGGGGTACTTCACTCCCATGGACCCTTGGAAGTGGCTGCAAATAGCGGCCTTTCATGGGGTCGTTTGGTGTGAGCTGCATTATTTCTCTTGAGTACACCTGGCATTGAGTAAAGGGGCTTGTATGTGAAGAAGATTCTTCGAGCCAATTGGATTTGTGGATTCAGCTCTTCGGCTCTGTTTCCCCTTGGACTAGTCAGGTTTGGCTGGTTCTTGGTTGTGGCTCTACTTATTTCTGGGCCTTTATTGAACAGACTGCTGACTCCCACGGATTACTATTTCTTCTGTTGCTTGGACAACTGGGTGGTTTCGGTGGTACCTGGGTTCATCTTTACTCAATTCTGGACCTGGATTGAAGAGACTGCTGACTCCCTCCTGACTTTTTGTGGATTATTAATTTTCATTCGTTTGGACAATTGGGTGGTGAGAGGACCCTCGTCATGTATTTTATTTATTTTTGTTGTGTTGGTTTTACAGTTATTTTTGGTGTGTGGTAGATTGTAATTTTCCCTCTTCTCGTTGTGAGAGGCCTGGAGGGGAGTTTACAGTTTTCTTTTGTTTTTTATTTTTAATAATTTTATGTTTATATTCATTTGTTGTTGTATCATGATAATGTTTTAATTGTCTAGCAGTAAGAGTGTTGCCCTTTCTCTTCAGTGGTGAGAGGACTGGGTGGGGGGAACTAATTACTCTCTGTATTGTATACTGTTTCTGCCTCTCTCCCAAGTGGTGTGAGGACTGGGTGGGAAGGAATTAATTATTTATTTATTTTGTATTTGGGTTTGGGGAAGGTGAGAGTCCCTAGGCTCTGTTTTTTACTGTGTATTTATTTTAGAGGGCTATTTTGTGTCTAAGGGGTTGTCAGGATCTCTAATTTCAGGCCCTGAATTGATGCGAAGTTGTTGTTTATTTTTATTAAGTGTGTATTATTAGTTTGTTAGTTTTATTTTCTTTTCACGTTTTTGCTCGTTTTATTTTTTAGTCAGTAGTACAGCTCACAGTATGTGTTGGGCTTCATCTCCCACAATTGTGTGCTACTCATCCTCCTCTCTTAAGTGACCTTACGCCCTTTTATTCTCCCCCGCCGGTTTGAGACCTACCAGGATGTAGGTCGCTGGGTATTGTGCGTAAGAGAGGGAGAAGGGCGCGGGGTTATGAACAGGGGAGGATGATAGAGGGGGGACATTGCATTGGGGTGGTCGGGTCCAGAAGGCGCCCTGGGGCGAAATGGAATCCAGACCGTGGTTCTCCATGTCTGGTGCCCATACCCAAGGGCTCCACTGATTATTGCGGGCAGACGGCTTGGACGGCCCATGAGACTCGTCCAACTCAGGCGGTGTTGTGCAATGCCAGGTCCATTAAAAACAAGACCGCAATTATTGCTGATCTTGTTGGTACGGTGGGCCTGGCTTGCACCACCGAGTCCTGGCTGGACGGAAATTCTGGCCCCATTTTGGAGGCTACGACTCCAGCCGGGTACTCTGTGTTACACCATCCAAGACTGCATCGTTGGGGGTGGGGGGGGTTGCAGTCTGTTTCAAGACTGAACTCGGCCTTACGGATGTCCTAGTTGGGGGGTTGAGTCCTTTGAGTGCATAGTAGTAGCAGGTGTAGGCTTTCGAATTGCTCTCATTTACCATCCACCCGGTGATGGGAAGCTATTCCTTCAGGAAGTGGCGAACTTCATAGTCGATATGGCATTTGAGTCGCCCAGATTGATGGTTCTGG
This sequence comes from Neoceratodus forsteri, assembly GCA_016271365.2. Lineage (NCBI taxonomy): Eukaryota > Metazoa > Chordata > Ceratodontiformes > Ceratodontidae > Neoceratodus > Neoceratodus forsteri. The sequence goes on along the minus strand of CM028130.1, from coordinate 1,631,111,613 downwards.
GTGACTAAACGACTAGTCGACTAAGAACTCTCGCAATTTGGTCAACACTTCCTCCAGCTAATGACAACACTGGGCCTTACACAGGTGGTTTCCTCTGCTACACATAAATTTGGACACTCTCTGGACTTGATCTTCCTCCTGAGGGTCGAGGCATCTGATGTGGGGGTGGAACCAGTCAGGTGGTCAGACCATTACACCGTGGGGTTTAATTTTTGCACCCCCTCTAGAAGGCCTGCCCCTGTGGAGTTGGTTAGGTACCACCCTTTGCGGGATATAGATTCCAAGGCCTTGCAGCGCTGCTTGACCTCTCATCTCCCACGTTGGCAAGCAGTGATCCAGAGACCCTCGTGTCGGCTTATAATATAGCCATAGCGGGGGCTCTGGATTCTATAGCTCCAGTTCGTGTTCGCCCCGTCTCGCTTAGCCCCAAGTCCCCTTGGTTTGATGGGACATTGAGGGAGATACGGAGACGAGCGAAAGATTAGAGATGTTGCTGGCGAAGGTCTGCCCTTGATGCCGACCACTTTAGATTGATGGATTATTATTCGAGTCTATCAATCACGCTATCACCACGTAAGAAGGCAGAATTCCTGTCAGGAGATCTAGGTTGCTTGGAATCGACCAGCTCAGCTATGTTCGAACTGTGGACAGACGTGCAGCCCAGCCTGTCTCTGCAAGCTGGAAAGCTTTTCGCAATTAGTGCCATGAGCTTGCTCGGTTCTTTACAAATTAAGGTGGCTGACATTGGGGCGGAACTGTAGCCATCACACTCTAGGGGAGTGGCCGTGGTCCGGTGTGGGATCACGGTGCCTCAGTTTTCCTGGAGTTCCTTCAGCCAGCTGGAGTTCATGGATGCCATGAGGATCATCCAGCATATGCGCCCTACGCGCTGTAGTTTGGATCCTGGACCGACCTCCCTAATTCTGGGTTGTATTGATATCATCGGTCCAGTCCTTGTGCAGATAGTCAGGTGCTCCTTGGAATCTGGCGGGTTTCTAGCTCCCTGAAAGAAGGCGGTGTAACCCCTCTTGAAGAAAGCTACATGGACCTGACTGTCTTGAACTACAGACCTATCTCTTACCTTCCTTTGTTGGGAAGGTGATTGAAAATAGTGGCTGCACAACTGGAGGACCATTTCACCATCCATGACACCTATCAACCCCTCCAGTCAGGATTTCGTAAAAGACATAGTACCGAGACAGCGCTGGTTCGGGTGCTCAATGATCTCTTGGTGGCTAGAGATCGGAAGAGCAGTTCCATCTTGGTTCTCCTCGACCTTTCTTCAGCGTTTGACACCGTAGATCACATGGTGTTAATAGAATGCCTGAGGCTGCTTTGTGGAATATCTGGAACAGTCTTAAGATGGTTCACTTCATTCTTCACTGGGAGATCACAAAGGGTTGTGTCCGGAGTTTTTTCCTCGGATTCAACGGCTTTGTTGTGTGGTGTGCCTCAGGGTTCAGTATTATCACCTATGTTATTTGCGGTGTACATGCTCCATCGGAGACATTGTAAGGAAGTATGGGCTGAGGTTTCACTGTTATGCAGATGATACCCAGCTCTATCTTTCTTTTGCTCCTGACCAGGAGGGAGCTCTCTCGGTCTTTAATAGCTGTCTAAGAGAAAATCCAGGGGTGGATGAATTCCAGCTGGCTGAGGTTGAACTCGGATAAGACTGAGGTACTGGTTGTGGACCCAGGCCGACAGATAGGGGAACGGGTAGTGTTGCATCCTCCGGAATTCTTCCTGGTGGCGTTTCTCTCCCGACCTCTGAACGGGTGCGGAACCTGGAGGTAGTTCTTGACGATAGGTTGACACTGCATGCACAGGTGTCAGCAGTCATCAAGACTTCCTTTTATCATCCTAGGAATATTGCCAGGGTTCGGCATCTTGTTCCGTCTGCCGACCTGCCTACTTTAGTCCATGCCTTCGTGTCCTCGCGCCTGGATTATTGCTTCATCTAGGGCTTTCTGGGGTTGAAATCCGTCGTCTGCAGCTAGTCCAGAACGCTGCAGCCCGGCTTTTGACGGGTTCTAGAAGATCCTATCATATCACTCCGGTGCTGCGCGATCTGCACTGGCTGCCAATTCGGTCGCGGATCACCTTTAAAGTTGGCTTGCTGACTTTCAAAGCCCTACATGATCTGGGCCCAGCCTATCTGAAAGAACTTCTGGTTCCCTATCGCCCTGATCGATCTCTCCGCTCGGCCGACGAGGGGTTGCTAGGGGTTCCAAGGGTGAAATTAAAGTCTTCTGGTGCTCGGGCATTCTCGTATGTTGCCCCAACCCTTTGGAACTCTCTACCCCGTCGGTTACGGGAGTGCACTTCTGTACAGGGTTTTAAGAGGGGTTTAAAGACCTTTTTATGAGAATCTGCATTCACTGAATATTGATTGTTTTAATTGTTTAGTTTGCCTGTATTTTTATTATGCTTGTTTTAATTGTTGTTATGTATGGCGCCTTGACACTTGAAAGGTGCCTTATAAATAAAAAATTATTATTAATGCTGATTTTATTAATATATACAACAATAAGTATATGGTTTAAAGTAAAAATACCCATTTTAGAAAGCTGCTAATCAAGACTGGCTGATTGCTAATCATTTTTCATTTTGGATTAGCAAAGGCTGCTAATCAATTCTCCAACACTAATTTATGCCTTGTGGTATCTCAGTCATCAGGTCACACCGTAGAAACAAGCCCCAAGTGGTTACAAGTGCAGCAGAACAGTCTGGGAGGTAGGCAACCAAGGCCTAGGACAGAAGGCCCTAAAGAACAGCCCAGCCAAAGCCTGCTCGGGCTCTAGAAGCAATGTCCAGACTGTAGTGCTTGGTGAAAGAAGGGACGGTACTCCAGGTGGCAACAGCACAAATAACAGCGGCTGAGACCCTCTTGAAACAGGCCACAGAGATAGCCATGCCTCTTGTGGAATGAGCATTCATCGACCCTGGCAACTCTCTGCCATGTCTGTTGCAGCAGAACACAATACAATTGGCCAACCATCTCGATAAACATTGTTTGGAAACCTGAATGCCCTCTATTCCTGGGGCAAAAAGAAACAAAAAGCTGCACTGTCTTTGTGCCATCCTTAGTTCGGAGCAGATATTATTTCAGAATTCTGCGCACATCTGAAGTATGGAGCAGTGCTTCCCCTGGATCGGCGCACACTGGAAAATACACAGGAAGGTGAACAGATTGGTTCAGGGTAAACTCAGATACCACCTTAGGAAGGAACTTGGGGTTCGTGTGCAAAGACACCCTGTCTTTGTGAAAAATCAATAGGGTTCCACACACCAGAGAACCTGAAGCTCAAAAATTCTTTGAGCAAAAGTAATAGCAACCAAAAACAAAGCTTTCCAAGAAAGAAAGTGTAGATCGCAAGTCACGTCTGGCTGAAATGGAGACGGTCAATTTCTCCAAAACAAAGTTTAAATCCCAAGCCAAGACAGGGGAATGGATTGGAGATTTCAGGTGCAGGAAGCCCCTAAGAAAAGTACAGGACACATCTAGCTAAGCCACGTTACGACCATCCACAGGCTCGTGAAAAGCAGAGATAGCCGAAAGGTGCACCTCGAGGGAGGAATACTGGAGGCCAGAGTCCAACAATGATATCAGGTAGTCCAAAATGTGGCGCACAGGCCAGTTAAAAGGGTCCAGATGGTGCTTGGCAGCCCAGATGGCAAACTGCTTCCACTTCATGGTATATGTGGCTCTAGCAGAGGGCTTCTGAGCCGCCACGAGGATGTCAACTACCTTCTGAGAGACTCCAAACCGGGCAATGGCTATGTCCTCGGGAGCCAGGCATGCAGACGAAGGGACCAGAGATTCAGACAGACCAGGGTCCCTTAAGCCTGCATCAGAAAGTCCCTGCAGAGGGGCAGAGGCACTAGAGGTTTGTGGTTAACTGGAAACCGTATTTGCCGTGACCAGTAGGGTGCGACCAGGATAATGCTGCTCCCCTCCATCTGAAGCTTGATTAGCACCCTATGAATTGGGGGAAATGGAGGGAAGGCATAAAGTGACCTCCTGCGCCAGGAGAGGGACAACTAGTCTCGCCAGAAAACTCCAGGCCCTGGATCTAGTGAGCAGAAACTGAGCAGTTCTGTATTGAGTGGGGACGCAAAAATGTCCAACTCTGAACGAACCCATCTGCCTAACAGACCTTCCGTGGACGTCAGAAGTTCCCATTTGTGCATCCTGGACAGAGTCCAGCTGCGGCTATCCGCCAGAATGTTCAGTACACCTGGGACATGGACTGCCGAGACTTCCAGGCAGTGGTCATGGCCTCACTGCAAATGGGGAATGAATGCGTTCCCCCATCCGGCTCACTAACATAGTAGACTACAGTGATTGTTTAACTGCATCAACACCTGGCCCAGAAAGAGGTGGTTCTGAAAGGCCTGCATGGCATACAAAACCACCAGCATCTCGAGGACGTTTATATGGAGGGACGTCTCTATCCGGGACCATATCTCCCGAGTCTGGAATGGAGCCAGGAGCGCTCCACAGCCCAAGCCAGAGGCATCTGTAGTGAGAATCTGCAGAGGGGATGAGAACAGGAATGGAACTCCTCTTAAGAGGTTTTGGGGGATCCATCCACCACTGCAGCAACTTGAGGACCGGAGAGGAGACTAGCACTACCTGCTTAAGGTCGTCCATGCATTGGTCCCACTGTACCCGAAGGGTCCACTGGAGCACCAACATGTGCAGTCTCACCAAGGGGACCGTGGCAATGGCCACAGACATGAGGCCCAGGAACCTCAAGTAAACCCTCACAGAAACATAATGTCTCCGAGCCACCACCTGAGCATGTGAAATAATGCACACTGCTCTGTCTGGAGGTAGGAAAGTCCTGCCCTAAACTGAGTCCAGGACCGCCCCGTATACTGCAGCTTCTGGGACAGAATCAAAAAATGACTTGGAGCCAGCCCAGTGGCGCTGAGGGTTGAGGCGCTGGACGCCACACCTTGCTCCATGCCGGCGACCCGGGTTCGGGAGCAGGCTCGGGTCGCTGGTGGGCCGGCCGGGGGAAGTTAGGCTTGAGCGTCCCATGACAGCTCGCCTACTCCGGGGAGGGTTAAGGCTATAGCCTGAACACTTGTCTGACTCCAAGAGGAGGCTCAGAGTACTACAAGCCCCCAATATTTAAGGAAAAGTTGCCGACATGAGCGTGACATCGGCGCTCAAGCGCCAGCGTCAGGGTCCTACGCTGTAGGGGTGGGAGAAAGCGAAAACGCCTGCCATCGCTGGAAGATGGAGCCCCGGAGGCGTGTCCTCATGTGCCTTCACCTGCCCGATGGCCCCCGGACCGATGAAAATTGATTGTTGGGGTAAGGGGGCTCTGCCCCATCCCCGTTCAGGGGTAAACCGAAGCTTCATGGGGTTCCTGTGGGGTCATACGGGCAGGGTGGAAGGCAGAGGGATGTCTACCTTGGGGCTCCTGAAGGGTCGGGGATGGCAGGCAGGAAGACGAATAAATAGTAACTTCAAAATAAATAAATAAATAAATAAATAATGACTTGGGCGGGCTGACAGTGATGCCCATGGAGTGGAACAACTGGAGGGTCCTCTCCAGAGTTTGAAGAAGTTGATCCTGGGACATAGCTTTGGGGAGCCAGTCATCCAGGGAGGGAAAGATGTACAGGCCTTCTCAAAGGGCAGCTGCTACCGCTGTAAAGCATTTTGTTAAGACCCACGGCACAGAGGATAAGCCAAAGGGCAAGACTCTGACTTGGTAATGTTCACCCTGAAAAAGAAACCCGAGAAACTGCCTGTGCGGGGGACACACCGAAATATGCAGGTAAGCATCCTGCATATTGAGGGAGCACAGCCAGTCACCCTGCTTGAGCAGGGGCAGCAGACCTGGGAGAGTGAGCATGTGGAATGTTTTGTACTGGATATAGAGGTCGAGGTCTTTGAGATCTAGAACAGGCCTCAGATCTTCAGTTCTTCTGGGGACCAGGAAGAACCTGGAATAGAATCCCCTGTTCTTCTGCTACCTGGGCACTAGCTCGACTGCCCTTTCTGCAGAAGGGAGTGCACCTCCTCTCAAAGAACCATTGCATGGTCTGAAGGATAGATGGGGTACCGGAGGAGTCTCTGGGGGTTGTTTCAACAGCTCCATAGTGTGACCCCTTTCAACAATATAAGGAATACTAATCTGAAGTTATGGTTCTCCATTGACCAAGACGGAGGGAGAACCGATCTCCAACCACCACCTCTTGGTCAGGGATTGGAAGAGGCGCATCTGCCAAGGAGTGGGGCGGAGCCAGATCTGGGTGCTGGGGCTGATCCATCACCTCTGGGCCATTTCACGGCAGGACCCGAGGAGGGGGGTAGACAAGGCAGAATTGGCCTTCCATTTACTCTGGGGACAGGAACCCACACCAGACTTGTGGGACACCTTGCAAAAAGGTGGGCACCGTCTACTCTTGGGCTGGGTATGATAGAGTGAATGGGACAGATTTAATAGCCCTACCAGAGGCCTACATGTCATTAATGATGTCCTGGACATCCAGAGCTTTGAGCCATTGAAGGGGGCATTAGGCACCTTCTGCTGGATGTCTGCCGTGAAGCCAGATACCCTCAGCCAGGCATGCCTATGAAGGCAAATACCTGTGGCAGCAGCCCTGGCACCAGTGTCAGACATATCGTACAAGGCCCTGAGGAGATGTTTGTTAATATCCTCGGTGGCCTGTAGGGACCCAAGGACCTCCCATTTCTGGGAACACTGAGAGCCCAAGCAGCCACCTTGCCTTTCCTCCAGATGGTGTTCTGGTACTTGACCATATGAGATAGATAATTAGCAATCTGGAGTCCCAAAGTGGAGGGGGCATAAACAGTCTTGCCCCAAAGGTCAATCCGTCTGGATTCCCTGTCACGGGGAAAGAAGCTAAGGTGTTTGGGCACCCTGGACTTGTCATGCACCACTTTGATGACCGAGTCGGTCTCAGGTTGGGCAGCATAATAAAGCAGGCCCTACGGGCATAATAGAGCTTAATCTGCCCTCCGAAGCGTGGCAGCAACCATGTCAGGATAGTGCCATGCCACAGTGGTGGCATTCCTCAGAGCTGTCAGAATAAGAGGAATGACCTTAGGAGGAGATTCCGGGATCTCCAAGAAGTCACGGGTCTCTCCTAGTGGGCACAGGGTCATAAACGCGCATACAATAATAGCATGGCAACAAATGCCACAAGCAAAACAGCGTGTGCTGTAATAAGGTCGGAAAATGCACCGACCTACGGAAAAAGTGCACACCGCTGATAGAAATGGGCTATTCTTTTCTGCAGGGGCTTTGCCACCCGAAACCCCCCCCCCCCAAGCGTGAGGGGGCTACACCCCTCCACACCCCCCAGAATTAAAACTCTGGGGGTGAGTGGACTCAGGAGATGGGGTGAAAGTTGGGAGGGAGGATCTTTGTGTTTTTTTTTTTGTTTGTTTGTTTTTTTTATGACAGCAAAAGTAGTAGCACGAAGGACCTGTGGGGAACTGAACTACAGCCCCAAGTCTCCAGAGTATGCCGTGTGCTGATGTCTTAACCACTCCACCACTCGAGCAGCTGGACCAGGCACCCAGCACATGGTAACTTGATGCCTTCCTAGTAATTCATACAGCGACATGGGTAGCAGTAATTCTGTATCGCTGTTGTACCCATCACTAATTCAAAGCGCACTCTTCACAGCACGATTAATACCGCGCTATATTCCATGCGCAGTATTAACCCGGTAGGCCAGGTGGCATCCTCTTCCTCAGTGTGGAAGCCCATAACTGTAGACATCTGCTTCATAATATTGAAGAAGGTAGGATCTACGGGAGGGGACCATGGAGCATGCTTAACACAGTCCTCGCTCACTGACGTGGCAGTAGACCTCTCAGAGGAAAGAGGTTCCTCCTCCTCTTCAGGGAGGATACGGTCAGGGTGGTAAGTCCTCCTCGACATAAATCCGTTCCAACTCAGGGTCCAACAAGTGAGGGACTGATGGCGCCATGAGGGGTGCAGGCCAATAAGGCCAAACCGGCGTCTACGACACAGCAGTCAACTGTGCGGGCGACCCAGGTCTGTGTAATCTCACTGGTGCACCAGGGCCATGGTTATCTGGGTCAAAATAGTATCGAGGTCGACGGCCAGTAAGGGCTGCTTTGACGGCAGAAGGTCGGCAGCACTGGGCACGACGAACCATTCAACGGGTCTAGAGAGTCAGAGGACCCCTGCGTCCGAGGACCTGGGGAAGTGTTAGGCCTTGGAGGGGCTGAAGGAGACACCCGGGGACAGATGGCCCGAGGTGCAGCCAACCTCGAGGAGGCGGAGGCGCTGGTCAGTAGGGGCCTGGTAGAAGCAGAGGCCTGGACATAGACAGAGGACGTTGGTGCAGCCGACTAAGTATTCCCGGAGGAAGGAGGCGGTCGAAAGGGAGCACCACTGTGGGGAGCAGTGCAGTCTGTCTTAGGACCCCCAAAAAAGCTGTTAGTCTTGGGACTCCTCCCCAGTCGCGGTCTGTCTTGAGGTGACACCACCTCCCCTCCCGGAGGACTTTTCTCGGGACTTCGAGCTTGACAAACCCACAGACGACAGGGAAGGAGGGACCCCAGAAGACTCCTGCCCAGAACTGGCTACGTGCTGTTCCATGAGAAACTTCTTCAAAGCCTTTCTGTGTCGCCTAAGGGTTATAAGGTTGAATTTTTGGCAGAGCTCACAGACAGAGATGTCATGGTCAAGCCCAAGACAGCAAACACAGAAGTTTTGGTCGTCTGAAAAAGCAATCCTCTTTCCGGAGCGGCAGTGACGGAAGAGACATATGGAAGGGAAAAATTATCTCTTGTTCAAAAGAGGCTCCTATATCAAACCTATATGCTGGCCCAGAGGCCTTGGTCAAGGTGAACAGCATCAGTTCAAGCCCATTTTCAATCTCTAGGGCCACAAGACAGGGCTGTTCACTATCGCCCCTGCTTTTCGCCTAGAGCCTCTGGCCGCCACGGTCAGACAATATCCAGAGATAAGAGATAATGGCAGGGGGATAGGAATACAAACTGTCACTTTATGCGGATGATTCCATCTTTTTCCTGTCTGACTCAGAAAATTCCTTGCCCCACCTAGTGGATACCCTGGGAACATTTGGAGAACTCTCCGGCTATAAAATCAATACCCTTAAGTCAGAGGCAATGGTCCTTAGCGGAATCCCACCGCAGGAATTTAAAAACCAATTCCCTTTGCTTGGGCCCCAAATAATCCGATTAAATACCTGGGTATCCAAATCATGATAGATTTATACAAATTATTTGTGGAGAACTAAGATAGACTTTGGAGGGTGGTGGAACAAGATATGGCCCGGTGGCGGCTTCTACTCCTTTCCCGTAGGCAGGGTGGAGGCAGTCAAAATGAATGTTTTGACCCATATAAATTTTTTTTTTTTTTATCTCTCCCCCTTCGGATCCCCAGGAACTTCTGGGCTAGGGTCAACAAGGACATATCTAAATTTGTCAGGAACCTTAAAAAACCCAGGATAGCTACAGATTCCCCAAGGACAAGGGTGGATTAGGCCTTCCTAACTTCTCATACTACTTGGCAGCCCAAGCAGCAGGGCTAATGACTTGGGCTAAACAACGTGATACCTCTCAATGGTATGTCATAGAAGAAAAAATTACTCACCTTAGTAATGTTGTTTCTTCTAATGGAGTCTTGCTATATTATGACAATTGCAGTTTGTCCCACCATTAGAACTGCTCCGGAGGTGAAAGAGCTAACTACATTCCATGAATGGAACTTAGAGCACGAGCTCTAAAGAGAAGCTCTGTCTGTGTAGTTTCAAACCTGAACTGTCAGATCTTTCTGAGCAAAACTCACACTAAGGTCTGTGTGGAAGCTGTTACCTACACTAGCCAACTGGCTACCTAAATATTAACACCTATTGCTGGTCCCAACACAAAGACTCAAGTCAGGGGACCAGAACTAATAAGTATAATTTAACAATATGAGAGAAATAAGGAAAAAATGAAAAACACCACACCCCAAACCCCAAGAAGGGTGAAAACACATAAAGGGCATAAAATAGTGCCCACACTAGGCTGCCACCCATACCCAAGTAGAAGTTCTGAGAGGGCAGGCTGGGGAGGTCATAATATAGCAAGACTCCATTAGAAGAAACAACATTACTAAGGTGAGTAATTTTTCTTCAAACAACATGAAGTCTTGCTATATTATGACAATTACAGACTACACAGCAGGAACCTCCATGGAGGAGGACAGAACCTACTAGGGAATAGGCTCTAAAGCACAGCTGTGCCAACCGAGCATCTCTCCTAGCCTGGACATCCAGGGAGTAATGCTTGGTGAAAGTGTGTACCGTTTTCCAAGTAGCAGCTTGACATATCTCCAATATAGGGATGTCTCTGGCAGCAGCTAGAGACGCGGCTGTACCTCTGGTAGAATGAGCCCTCAAGCCAGAGGGGGGATCTCTGCCCAGTTTCTGATAACAAAATTGGATACAAGAGACAATCCACCTGGCAATTGATCTCTTAGTGGCAGGTTTCCCTTTCCCAACCTCACCATAAGTGAGAAAAAGTTGGAGGGATTCGAACCTGTGACCCTTGGTACGTTCTATATAGTAACTAAGGGCCCTCTTAACGTCCAAACTGTGCAATCTCCTCTCACCAGAAGAGGAATGTTCAGTGAAAAACACTGGGAGGAGATAGATTGGTTAAGATGGAAATCTGAAACCACCTTAGGCAAAAACTTCCTGTTAGTCCGAGGACTACCTTATCCTATGGAAAGAAATAAAGTCAGTTTCTACTGACAAGGCTTGCAACTCCTTATCGTCTAGCAGAAGTGATAGCCACTAGGAAAACAGTTTTCCAAGTTAGATACTAAAGCTCTGCAGAAAACAGAGGTTCAAAGGGGTTGCATTAACTGGGCAATGCAAACGATAAGGTCCCAGGCAGGGCTGGATCGCAAAAGGTGGATTAGTATGAAGTAATCCCTTAAAAAACTTGGAAAATACAGGGTGAGCGGAAAGAAAGGATGGCTTTCCTGCTGAAACAAAAGCAGAGACAGCTGCCAAATGAACTCTCAGGGTAGCTGGTCTCACGCCCAAAGAATTAAGATGGACCATGTAATCTAACACAATGGGCAAATCAGCAGATTCTGAGGAAATATGTTTCCCAGAACACCAAATGGAGAACCTTTTCCACTTAGAATTATAAGTAGCCCTAGTGGAAGGCTTCCTAGAAGCCTTTAGGATTTCAAGAACACCTTGAGAGAGGCATAGGTCAGCAAATTCTAACTCCTCAAAGAGCCAGGCCTTGAGGTTGAGGATTGAGGTTCGGATACCAAACTCTCCCCTAGGCACAGGTTAATAGGTTGTGATTCCTGGGGAGACACAGGGGGAGATGGACTGTCAGGGACAGAAGGAGTGGGTACCAGGGCTGCCTGGCCCAATCTGGGGCAATCAGAATCACCCTGCAAGGCTGGGATCTGATTTTTACTAACACCTTGAATAGGAGAGGGAAGGGGGAAAAAGCATAAAGAAACTTCCCTTCCCAATCCAGGAGAAGGGCGTCCAGGGGGACTGAGCCCAACACTGGGGGCCTGCAACAGAACAGTGGAAGTTGGTGATTGTCTGGGGCTGCAAAAAGATCTATCTGAGGGGTGCCCCATCTGGCAAAGACTATCCCCAGTACTTGAGGATCCAGAGACCATTCGTGATGGCCCTGAGAAATCCTGCTGAGAGCATCTGCTAGGACATTGTCCTTTCCTGGAAGGTGAACTGCTATGAGTGACCACAGCTTCATTGCCTCGGTGCACAAGGCCGAAGACCGAGTGCCCCCCTGCTTGTTGATGTACCACATTGTTGTGGTATTGTCTGTTCTGACTTGTACCAGTTTGTTCTGGACAGAAGCAGAAAACGCTTGAAGTGCTAAAAAGACAGCTCTGAGTTCCAGCAAATTGATGTGGAGCAGAGATTCCTGGGGGGACCACACTCCCTGAGTGGAGAGATCGCCCATGTGGGCTCCCCACCCCAGGAGGGAAGCATCCGTAGTGAGGGTCAAAGTGTGAGAAAGGGGAATGAAGGGGACCCCCAGTCTTAAATTGCTCTGATCCTGCCACCACTGGAGGGCCTGGATCAAGGTTCGGGTCACTGGGACCAACTTGGAAAGGGGGTCTCTTCTCTGAGACCAATAGGCTCTCAAGTGAAACAATGTCTCTCATCTGAAATCTTGCTCCCTGCACTACAGCTGTGGACACAGCCATGTGCCCCAGGAGCTGCAAAAAGTGTCTTGCTGGTCGAGACCTGCAGAGTGAAGGAGGAGGCCAGAGCCACCAAGTTCCTTACCCTAAGGGAAGAAAAGCTCTGGCCAGATTTGTGTCCAATTCTGCACCTATGAAGGTGAGTACCTGAACTGGTTCCAGAACCGACTCTGGTATATTTAGCAGGAAGCCCAGGAGGTGAGAAGCTGCTGGGTGACTTGCAGGTGAGATTTTACCTGTTCTGGGGACTGGTCTACAATGAGCCAGTCGTCAGATAGGAAAAACAACAATCCTTGCCTCCTTAAGTGAGCACTACTGCCAGACATTTGTGAATACCCTTGGGGCAGAGGTAAGGCCGAAGGGCATTGCTCTGAACCAGTAGTGACCTGAGGGCAGTTCGAATCTGAGGTACTTTCGGTGGGAGCTTCTGATTAGGGCGTGAAAATAGGCATCCTTGAGGTCCAGGAAGCTAGCCAGTCCCTGGCCTTAGAAGAGATAAAATCATTGCCAGAGTTACCATTCTGAACTTTGGTTTCAAAGATGCTTGTTCAGATATCTGAGGGTCTAAAATGGGCCACCATTCTCCTGTCTTTTGGGAGTGAGGAAGTATCTGGGTACAGACCCTTGCCCTGGTGTGAGGGAGGAACCCTTTCTATCGCTCTGAGAGCTAACAGGGTTGAGACCTGTGCTTCAGAGTAAAGGTCTCTAAACAGCTTACAGTGTGGAAAGAACGGATTCTCATCTTTGGGAACTTTTTGAAGCTGAGAACCAGACCCTGGCACTACTTCCAGAACCCACTTGTCTGAAGTTAAAGACACCCAGTTCTGACTGAAGTAAGCCAACCTGCCCCTACTGATAAGGAGAATCGGCCCTGGGCACCCCATCAGGGTGCCTGCTTGGAAGTGCTTTGGGCTGAGGGGTGGGGCAGGCCTGCCGCCCGTCTGCCTCTGCCTCTGAAGAACCCCCTCTGAGCATAAGCAGAGGCGGCCTGGGTTTAGTAAAAGGCCTGTGGAAGGCCTACCCCTACCCTGGGGTGTGCCTCTGAGGAGTGGCTTGCCGCTCCTTGGCCAAACACTTATAGGTAGTCCTATATTCATCCATCTTCTTCATATAATTCTCTGTCTGCTCCCCAAACACAGAGAATTTCCCACACAGGAAAATCCATAGCCTAGACTGGGTATCCTGTGACAAGCTAGTACACCTAGCCAGAGCCAACCTCGAAAAGCTACAGATGTGGCCATGACTCTAGAGGAAACATCATTAAAATCCACAGCAGCATGAAACTGCACCTTAGAAGCCTCAATGCCATCGGCAACCACCTGCTCAGCTCACTAGCAAGCTGGCCAGGGGCTTCATTTGACTAAATCCCATAACAGTATCCATCTAGATTTCTGATACCTGCTACATAAGCCATATAATTTGCTTGCCGAGTCGGGCTGCCATGTACTGTTTTTTGCCATGGCATCAATCTTCCTGGAATCCTTGTCAGGAGAGATGTGAAGCCAGGGATCATTAACTTTATCACAGGCTGCAGCCTGAACTACTAACATGACTGCATTGCTGAAAGAATTCTGTATCAGGACCTAACAGTGTATGCCTCCTGTCCATCTTTTTAGCTACAGGAGGCACAGAATGGGAGTTTTAAAATTTTTTATTGTTTGTTTCCTAAATGACTTATGCAAAGGAATAGACAATCTCCTAGACTCTGGTATATCCATCATTTCTACAAAATCAGGCTCCTCTTGCTCATCCACAGCTTCCTCCAAAGGAAGCTGGAGAGTTCAACAACTTTTGTAAAACATAAAATGAGATAGGGGACTCAGAAAGCATGAGAATTCAAAAGGTCTGTCTGGGGAGATGTCCAGTTCAATAGGCACACCCAGACCCTCTAAGTCACATTCATACTGTCCATAATCATCCTCCCCCACTCCTCTGGTTCATAAAACTCCTCAACATCATATTCCTGAACGATGGAACCGTCCAAACCGACCTTTTACCAGATAGTGGTCGGACGGAACGAAAGAAGTGACTGGACAATCTGAATAGCTCTTGCTATCTCTGCAGCAGTTGGAGTAAAATTTTGGGCTCCAAACCTGCTGACTTTCTTGTTCTCTTTACTGGAACTGGTTCATCCGAGCCAGCTTTACGTTTGCCAGAAGTCTCTGCGCCTGGTCAGAGGCACTCCCTCAGTTCGGTTGGCACCGAACCCGGGCCTGTCCGGGTCAGCGGACTTTTAGCCTCTCATTTCCTGAGCCTGCCCAATCTCTTTTCCAGGGTGGCTGCAGGAAATTCTTACAAATCTGGCAGTCTGACTGGAGGTGGTCAAACCCCAGACAATAAACACATGTGGTGTGGGTCAGCCTTGGCAAAGACTTCCCCCACAGACATCACAGTGTTGAAACCAATGGGCCCGGTTTTCTTTTGGGTTTCTCCAGACATAATGCCACCTAACAGAAAAACTTGCCCGCTAGCGGCAGTGCCAGGCAAGGAACACCCTTATAGGTTCCTAACACGTGTCACGAGTATTAGAAAAAAAGCGTAATGAAATCGGTTTTTAGAACCGATAAGAACTGAGAACCGCACTCTAAAATCTCAAATTTAAAACTTTAAGTTTTAACCCAAGCTGATCGGTTCAAAACCGAACGATAAAACTTACAAGATCCACACAGAATTCAAATATGAATTACTTACGATACCACAGACAGAGCTTGAACCGATCGGTTTTGCGGTTAAAATAAAACTATTCTCAGTTGAATCGAACCGAGAAAACACTGTTTAAATCGAGAAATGAACCGAGCAGTAGGAGAAATCTCCGGAGCGACTGTTCAGTGAGGCGGAGTAAAGAATCTGACAGTTCAGGTTTGAAACTACACAGACAGAGCTTCTCTTTAGAGCTCGTGCTCTAAGTTCCATTCATGGAATGGAGTTAACTCTTTCACCTCCGGAGCAGTTCTAATGGTGGGACAAACTGCAATTGTCATAATATAGCAAGACTTAATGTTGTTTGACGACGCAGCCCTGAAGGATAGACCCATTTTCTCTTTGGCCTTGACGGAGGTCTCTCTCGAGTACAGGAAACAGGTTAGAAACAGATGGGTAGTCCAGGGATTAGAAATATTATATCAGATCAGGAAAAAGCTCAAACACCCCTTGTGGACCAGGCCCTCTGTCACTGATCCGCTTTGAACCAGGATTTTTTCCCCACCCTCTCTAGACCTGGGTTATGCCAGATGGGCCACTATGGGAGTTACCAGATTCTCCCAGTTTCTTGAGAGGGATCAATGTATCTCCTTCCATAGAGCAAAGGAGAAGTTTCACTGGCTGAACTTTGAATTTTTACGTTACACGCAGGTGAGACATATAAACTCAGGGGATAACATCCTGAGACTGGCCCATCCATATTCCAGCTGGGAAAACTTCCTTTATGGAGCAGTTACAGTCTCAGGACACACCAGATACATCTCCAGCATCTACCAATTGCTTGTACAGCAGGGGGGAGATCACTTGGGGAAAATTAGGAAAACATGGTGAAAAAGAGGCAAACATCACCATCTCAGAGTCTGATTGGAATCACAGACTGAAATGGGGATGGAGGGCCACGTTGGCTCCAGTGTAAAGGGAATTTTTTTGAAAAATTTTAAACACACTTCTTCCATACCCCAGTGGTAACTAAACACTTTAAGACTTACAGGGACAATAGATGCTGGAGAGGGTGTGGGAGAGTGGGCTCCATTGTCATGTTTTCTGGAGTTGCCCTGTGCTCTCCTCCTATTGGCAAGAGATAAAAAAAGTGGCCCATACTATCACACAGGTGCAAATCCCACTAACAGGGGAGGAATGGGTGCTGGGCCTGTCCTCCTTAACGCACCAACCTGCAGAAACTAGAAAAAACTTGCTAACAATGTTAGTAGTAGCTCTGAAATGTATTACTGGGAAATGGCTGTCATCAGACCACCCTGGACTGGGAGACTGGGTCCGTAGGATGAAAGAGGTGAATTTGATGGAATCAATCACTGCAAAACTCAGGTTGAATTGGGAGAAAATGTAGAAAGATGGAGGAGTTGGGATGAATGGTTGATTAGTAAGGAAGGGGGGAATAATTTCATAGGAAAAATTTGGGGGAGGAGGCGTGCTCCAGTTTTATGGAAGGTGGAGAAAGGACAAGAAATACGATAAGTCAATTAAGAAGACGTAGTTTGGGAAGGGGGTGCGGCACAGCATAACCAGAGGCCATGTTGGTAAGGCCCAGGCGAATGGACCCTGAGAGAGTTTTGTCCTCAGCCTTCATTAAACGTTCTTCAGTTATGGTTCTATTAGAGCAAACTCAGCATAAAGAAGCCATTGTGTATCATACCTTCCAGGGCTGGACTGAAA